>CAXKVI010000002.1:79694483-80294483 GCA_964058755.1 Campiglossa producta
GAAATAGAAGCAAAGGGATAGGAAAAGGGAATAAACATGGGAAAGCACGGGGAGAAGAAAGAGGAAAGTTAAATCAAAAGGAAAAGAATATGAATAAAAATTAAAAAGAAAAAGAAGCTCTTTATCCGTACAAAAAATCATGCAGAAGAGACTCTTTTATGCACTCATTTAAGAGCTCAAAAAATCACTAAAAAAGGAATGTTTTATGCATAAGGCTGAGAGCTCTTATATGAGTGACCAGTTTCATAGGAAAAGCCACTCAAATACGAGTATTTTATGAGTGTTTCTGATCATTTTATGAATTCATTATGTATGTGAGCGCTCTGAGAAAAGAGTCCTATATGCGCTCATTTAGAGCTCTTATGGTTTGCTGGGAACCAAGTATGTCAGAGTGGCCCCACCGGGGCTCCCTCTCTTTCTGCCGCGAGCCTAGGTAGCTCAACGTTGCCCAGAGTGCACGAACGAGGACGCAAGAGTCGGGATTGAGCTCGGTCACTCAGCAACCACACCCCATTACACTCGATCCTTAAGTCAGGACGGCAAATCAGCCGCTCCAAACAGGACTCTTACTAATCTCTTTCAAAAAGAAAAAAAAAAAACCGCGTGTAGCCAGTACACGTGAAAAAAGTTAAGTCCGGAAGCTCCAAAATTTAGGTTTTCACTCAACCTTTCTGTTAAAGCTGAAATCTTACTTGACAAATAGGATTTTGTTTGTCGAAATCGAGAGTGTAAAGTCTTATAATTTCTTAGCAACCTCGGGTGTGCGCAAGGTAGTATCCCGGGTCCAATATTATTTATAATTTTTATAAATGATGTTGGTCTATATCTAAAACACTCGAATTTTTTACTTTATGCAGATGATCTTAAACTCTTTCGAAGGATAACCTGTTCATCCGATATATCGCTCTTGCAGGAAGACTTGAACGCATTTAATGACTAGGCTTCTCTGAATAAACTGCTTCTTCATATCAATAAATGTTGTCATATGACTTTCTCTAAATCTTCGAATGCGCTCGAGTCATCATAGTCGATTTCAAATGTATCCCTTTCATCTGTTGACGAATTTCGTGATCTTGGTGTTGTTTTTGACTCCTCTTTTACCTTCGTTAATCACGTTAATCATTTGATCCCAAAAGCCTATGCTAACCTAGCCTTTTTGCGTAGGTACGCTAAGGATTTTAAAGACCCGTACACGAGAAAGATATTGTATAGTTCTTTGGTGAGATCTAAATTAGAATACGCGTCAATAATCTGGAACCCGATTTACTTAGTACGTTCTTCAAGAATTGAAAGGGTTCAACGTATGTTCATACGATTTGCTTTGCAACCTCTCCATTTCGAAAATCCCTTGCCACCCTACAATGCCAGGTGCATGCTTATTAATGTTAGGTCGCTAGAAACCAGACGAACTGTTCAACATGTAATGTTTATTTACGATATAGTGTCTGGGGCTATCGATAGTTCAGCTCTTCTTAGTCAAGTATGTTTCAACATTCCGAATAGACCCCTTCGCTCGTACAATACTTTTTTTTACCGAATTTCGTAGAGCAAATTATCTTAGTTTTGCTCCCCTTATTAGAGGGTTCGAAGAACCTTTTTTAAAATCATTGACACTTTTTGACCACTTTTCACTTTCCAACTACAATGAAATGCATTTTATCGTTTTTTTTTGTTAAAAACCGAAAAACTATCCTTGTTCGTCTTTTACTCTTACATCCGGAACTCTTGCCGATTTCCAAATGTCATGCCTGAAGTCTTACTACTGACAACTCTGTATCATGTGACAACTCCGTCTGTATGTATACATTAGGGTGATTCAAATAAAAAAATATTGCCATTTTGGGTCTTACCCCCAAAAAGTTAGTAATTGCTGAGAAAATAAGCTTTGATAAAAGCTCTGCAACTTAACCCTTAAGGGTCACTTTTTTCGCCCTTTCCCATAGTTTTTTTATGGGAAAATTTTGTACTTCTTTTCAATGTGAATCCTTTACATATATCCTTTAAGTGTAGGTTTTTAAGTTTAAAAAACATTTTAACATTATGCGATTATCATTACTAAATATTAAACTAATTACAACCAATAGAAAATGTTTATAATTTGTATGTTTTACGTGTAATAGTACAAAACTCAGTCATTCAACATGAAAAATGTATGTAAATGTTTCCTATAAAAAAAAAAAAGAGAGGACCCTTTTTTTGTGCTGGGACCCTTTAAAACTATGTACATAGATATTTTGTTGACTAATGTTTGTCTCTTTTTATCGTATTCATTCTTGTCCACACCACCGTAACATTGCCCTTATCGGCTGTTTTTACGGGCTGGAGGCGGCCAGGAATTCGGACGTGCTCGCACGTAAAATAAGAAATAGAGAAAAAGAAACGAATTAGCCAAATCACAAAAAACAGCGAGTTCAGGGTGATAAATATTTACATCACGATTTATTATCACGTATTCAAATGCAACATTATAAAGCTAACTGAATGTCATAGCACTGTCTAGCAGGGTAATATCCGAATTGCTTTTCAAAATATGGTTAGTCAACTTAAGTGAAGTCCACTTGGTAATGATTTTATCATTATCATCGCTTAAGATTTTAAATTTTAAAATTAAGTCAAATATACTTCCACAGGTGTTATAATTTTTAGCTACTCGAGATATTTTCTACTAAAATTGAACCGCATTTTGATTTGATCTAATAGCTCAATATAAAATTTTTAAATATTTCTGAAGTTAACTTCTTAGGCGGCGATATGAAGTTTTGATTGAGAGTAAAATTTGAGAAAATGGATGACGGTGAAACGGAAGTTATGGCACGGAAATAGAAGTTGTAGCCGACTTTCAGGCGTAGACGTTTTTCTTATATTTCGGGAACCGCTCAACCGATTTGGATGAAATTTGGCATTATAGATAGTATGATTCATTCTAAGATTATGTGCGTGGGTGTTGCCACTTGGGGCGGTTCACAGGGTTGCCACCTATGTAATTTTTTTTAAATATTGAGCAAGATATGCAAAATGGGTATCAAATGAAAGGGATTTTCGACCGTATTGCAAATATGTAAATCTCAAGCAGGGTTGCCACCTAGGGTTGCCATCTAACCGCATTTTATTTATTTTTATTGATATCTCGGGAACCGCTGGAGCGATGGGGATAAAGTTTGGCATTATAGATAGCATGATTCATTCTAAGATTATATTCGTGGGTGTTGCCACTTGGGGCGGTTCACAGGGTTGCCACCTATCAAATTTTTCTTAAAATATTGAGCAAGATATGCCAATATGGGTATCAAATGAAACGTATTTTCGACCGTATTCCAAATATGTAAATCTCAAGCAGGGTTGCCACCTAACCGCATTTTATATATTTTTGTCTATATCTCGGGAATCGCTCGACCGATTTGGATAAAGTTTTACATTATATGAATTTTGATACTTAGAGAAAATTGACAAAGATTTACACAGCGATGGATACCATGACGCGTTTCGGACTTTCCAGGGTCCACATCAGACGGTTTTTCGGACACAGAAGTACTGTGTCTGCACCGAAGCGGTTAAAGCAATTGCTTATAACAAATCAGCTACGATGCCCTGTAGTATTTCTAAGTCAACTTTCTTATAAGCGTGCCAATTTCATACCTTTAGACATAAGTCCGCGACATATTTTTTCCATATGATACACGGAATATGAGTATATTATTAGGCGTGCATATTTATGCAGAAGCACACTGAGGTTTTTAATTTGCATTCCTTCATACCACTTTTTTTGTGTATTATTGGTTTGCTCTACCTATGGTGTGTACTTATGTATCAATTATGAATGTTTCTTATTGGAGCTTAGCTCGAAAATTGTTTATACCTGCTGTACTTTTTACTAGTACTAGGTTGACTTAGAAATACTACAGGGCATCGTAGCTGATTTGTTATAAGCAATTGCTTTAACCGCTTCGGTGCAGACACAGTACTTCTGTGTCCGAAAAACCGTCTGATGTGGACCCTGGAAAGTCCGAAACGCGTCATGGTATCCATCGCTGTGTAAATCTTTGTCAATTTTCTCTAAGTATCAAAATTCAAAAAAATTTCGTAACATCAAAAATTAGAATACCCTAGTACTAGTAAAAAGTACAGCAGGTATAAACAATTTTCGAGCTAAGCTCCAATAAGAAACATTCATAATTGATACATAAGTACACACCATAGGTAGAGCAAACCAATAATACACAAAAAAAGTGGTATGAAGGAATGCAAATTAAAAACCTCAGTGTGCTTCTGCATAAATATGCACGCCTAATAATATACTCATATTCCGTGTATCATATGGAAAAAATATGTCGCGGCCTTATGTCTAAAGGTATGAAATTGGCACGCTTATAAGAAAGTTGACTTAGAAATACTACAGGGCATCGTAGCTGATTTGTTATAAGCAATTGCTTTAACCGCTTCGGTGCAGACACAGTACTTCTGTGTCCGAAAAACCGTCTGATGTGGACCCTGGAAAGTCCGAAACGCGTCATGGTATCCATCGCTGTGTAAATCTTTGTCAATTTTCTCTAAGTATCAAAATTCATAAAAATTTCGTAACATTAAAAATTAGAATACCCTAGCACTAGTAAAAAGTACAGCAGGTATAAACAATTTTCGAGCTAAGCTCCAATAAGAAACATTCATAATTGATACATAAGTACACACCATAGGTAGAGCAAACCAATAATACACAAAAAAAGTGGTATGAAGAAATGCAAATTAAAAACCTTAGTGTGCTTCTGCATAAATATGCACGGCTAATAATATACTCATATTCCGTGTATCATATGGAAAAAATATGTCGCGGCCTTATGTCTAAAGGTATGAAATTGGCACGCTTATTAGAAAGTTGACTTAGAAATACTACAGGGCATCGTAGCTGATTTGTTATAAGCAATTGCTTTAACCGCTTCGGTGCAGACACAGTACTTCTGTGTCCGAAAAACCGTCTGATGTGGACCCTGGAAAGTTCGAAACGCGTCATGGTATCCATCGCTGTGTAAATCTTTGTCAATTTTCTCTAAGTATCAAAATTCATAAAAATTTCGTAACATCAAAAATTAGAATACCCTAGTACTAGTAAAAAGTACAGCAGGTATAAACAATTTTCGAGCTAAGCTCCAATAAGAAACATTCATAATTGATACATAAGTACACACCATAGGTAGAGCAAACCAATAATACACAAAAAAAGTGGTATGAAGGAATGCAAATTAAAAACCTCAGTGTGCTTCTGCATAAATATGCACGCCTAATAATATACTCATATTCCGTGTATCATATGGAAAAAATATGTCGCGGCCTTATGTCTAAAGGTATGAAATTGGCACGCTTATAAGAAAGTTGACTTAGTAATACTACAGGGCACCGTAGCTGATTTGTTATAAGCAATTGCTTTAACCGCTTCGGTGCAGACACAGTACTTCTGTGTCCGAAAAACCGTCTGATGTGGACCCTGGAAAGTCCGAAACGCGTCATGGTATCCAGCGATCTTTGTCAATTTTCTCTAAGTATCAAAATTCATAAAAATTTCGTAACATCAAAAATTAGAATACCCTAGTACTAGTAAAAAGTACAGCAGGTATAAACAATTTTCGAGCTAAGCTCCAATAAGAAACGTTTTACATTATAGATAGTATGATTCATTCTAAGATTATGTGCGTGGGTGTTGCCACTTGGGGCGGTTCCCAGGGTTGACACCTATCTCAATTTTTTTTTTTAATACTGAGCAGATATGCCAATAAGAGTAGCAAAAGAAAGGAATTTTCGACCGTATTCCAAATGCGTAAATCTCAAGTAGGGTTGTCACCTAGGGTTGCGACCTAACCGCATTTTATTTATTTTTATTGATATCTCGGGAACCGCTTGACCGATGTGAATAAAATTTGGCATTATAGATGGTATGATTCATTCTAATATTATATGCGTGGGTGTTGCCACTTGAGGCGGTTCACAGGGTTGCCTTGCCACCTATCTCAATATTTTTTAAATATTGAGAAAGATATGCCAATATGGGTATCAAATGAAAGGTATTTCCCACCCTATTCCAAATATGTAAATCTCAAGCAGGGTTGCCACCTAATTTTATTTATTTTTCTTAATATCTCCGGAACCGCTTGGATAAAGTTTGACAATATGGATAGTATGATTCATTTTAAGATTATACGCGTGTTTTTGGCCACATTGGGCGGTTCACAGGGTTGCCACCTATCTCAATTTTTTTTTAATATTGGGCAGAATATGCCAATATGGGTATCATATGAAAGGTATTTTCGACCGTATTCCAAATATGTAAATCTCAAGAAGGGTTGCCACCTAGGGTTCCACCTAACCGCATTTTATTTATTTTTCTCTATATCTCGGGAACCGCTCGACCGATTTGGATAAAGCTTCGCATTATAGATAGTATGATTCATTCTAAGATTATATGCGTGCGTGTTTCCTTTTGAGGCTGTTCACAGGGTTGCCACCTATCTCATTTTTTTTAAATATTGAGCAATATATGCCAATATGGGTATCAAATGAAAGGTATTTTCGGTCGCATTTCAAATATGACAATTTCCAGCAGGGTTGCCAGTTAGGGTTGTCCCCAAACCGTATATTATTTATTTTTCTTTATATCTCGGGAACGCTTGCCGTTTTGTATTAAATTTGGCATTATTAGTAGTATGATTCATTCTAAGACTATATACATGGTTGCCACGGTTGGGGCGGTTCAAAGGGTTGCCACCTATCTATTTTCTTTTTAATATTGAGCAAGATATGCCTATATGGGTATCAAGTGAAAGATATTTGCGACCGTGTTCCAAATATTTAAATTTCGAGCAAGCTTGCCTCCTAGTCTTCCTATCTTTCTTCGTAAGACTCTCTTTCCTATCTCCCTCCCTTTTGCTCTTCATTGCCCTCTTTCCTTCTACCACGCCCCTCTTCCTCTATATCCCGTTCGTATTGGCTCTAGAGGTATATGACAGCTAATTTTCATATGCATCGTTGTCATTAGGGGTGTAGATCCCCTTCGAATCGTATGCATAGAAGGCTAGCTAAAAACCACGATTTGTTGATGCGGATATAAACTATAGCCTTGATTTCGTTCTCCCGAGCTAAAAAAAAAATGAAAATACATGGGAAACAACAACAAAAAATAACCTACCAATTTGATATAAGCGGCTTGAGTTGAAAGCGCTAATGCAATAACCGACCTCATGAGTCATGAACAGAGTTGTGCAACGTTGAAAAGTAAAGAAGTAGAATCATTGTGAATGGGGCACTGGAAAGTGCAAGGCAAAATGTCAGAAGCCTGGAAATTTCAAAAAACCTCAAATGTTTATTTTTCAAACAACAGTGAACAGAATACAAATTTTAATTAGTGCCTTATTCAAAACTCTCTGGCGGGATCCGCTGAATAAATTGATTAGGGAGCGGCCTTGAAATAACCAACAAGTTTCAGTTCTCCGATTTTCTTTTGTTTTTATTTTTTGTTTACTAATTTTATAAAAATAAATGTGAAACACATTTGAAAAGGGCAACACCCAACAAACATCGAAAAAATATTTCTCCGGCCTCCGAAAAAAATTTATTATAAACATAAAGATATAAATATATTTGTGCCACTTATTTTAAATTAATTTAACGCGTGATAGAAAAATATGTGGAAGTTTATTAAGGTGAAATTTAAAAAATTCCCAAACTAATACCTATTAGAAACATATCTTTTGATGTTCTGGACTATAATTGGCTGTGACAAACGTAAAATGATAGCTTGACGGGTTAGGGGTGGGACTACTCGAATAAACAACTCTTTTAATAGTATTTATTCGAATTATTTATTCGGTTATTTGAATAGTTGTTGGATGAAACGCAAATGGTTTGCATGTAAAGTGTGTGCATATGCAGAAGTTTTGTTCAACTATTCGAATACTTGGCAACTATTCTAATAGTTGACAACTATTCGAATAGTTGTTTATTCGCTATTGTCTTTTTTTGTATTCGAATAATATTATTTTATAATGTATAGTTTGTGGGATCATTTTGGGACTGTTTTGAATGGTCCCAAAGAGACCTAGAAGTGGTCCCAAAATGGCCCAAAATGGTCTCAAATTGGTCCCAAAATAGTCTTAAAGTGATCCCATAGTGACCTAAAGGGATCCCAAAGTGATCTCAAAAAGGCCCCAAAATGGTCTCAAATTGACCCCAAAATGGTCCTAAAGTCATCCCATAGTGACCTAAAGCGACCCCAAGGGATCCCAAAGTGACATCAAAGTGGCCCCAAAATGGTCTTAAAGTGATCCCATAGTGACCTAAAGCGAAACCAAGGGATCCCAAAGTGACCTGAAAGTGGCCCCAAAAATGGTCTTAAAGTGATCCCATAGTGACCTAAAGCGAAACCAAGGGATCCCAAAGTGGCCCCAAAAATGGTCTTAAAGCAATCCCATAGTGACCTAAAGCGACCCCAAGGGATTCCAAAGTGACCTCAAAGTGGACCAAAATGGTCTCAAATTGACCCCAAAATGGTCTTAAAGTGATCCCATGGTGACCTACAGAGACCCCAAGGGATCCCAAAGTGGCCCCAAAATGGTCTTAGAGTGATCCCATAGGGACCTAAAGCGACCCCAAAGTGACTTCAAGTGACCCCAAACTTATCCCAAGTGGTCCCAAACTGACCCCAAGTGACACCAAACTTATCCCAAGTGATCACAAAGTGACCCCAAACTGCCCCCAAATGTTCCCAAAGTGACCCCAAGTGCTCCCAATGGGACTGCAAGTGGTCCCAAAGTGACCCCAAGTGTTTATTTATTTATTTATTTAGTAAGTCTTTGGAATAGCAATCCTTACAGACTATGCATTAAATTAATTTATATATTACTTATAACTAAATTCGTGCGTATGAATCAAACCACTTATGTAGGGTCTTTATATTTAATTCCTTATATTAAGTTATCTTTATTACTACTTTAATATTTATTACTTTGAAAATGAATTATATGAAAATGTAACAAACTTTTAATTTTCAATTTTGAATTTTCATGTTTTAAAAATTTTCATTTCATTCCAATATTTATACTTTAATTAGTATATTGATTCTAATAAACAATTAATTTAAATATAAAGAAACAATTTACTTTTCATTTTGAATCATATGTATCTACAACTTATAAAGAAGAATTCAACATCATGAGAAAAGCATGCCTATGCAGCGAAAAATCCAAAGCGACTAAAATGCTTAATGAGTTAAACTCACGTACAGCACGGTTTATGGGGGCATTACAAGAGTAATTAGTCCTCGTATTATCCCCATAGAACGGAAAAACATTACGAAGAAGTCGTTGCGGAACATTAAACCGAATCCTTGCCAACAAGTAGGGACAGTCTATTATACCCTTAATAATTTTGTAAGTAAAAGATAAGCAGAGTAAAGATCTGCGACACTCCAAGGACTTAAGACGTAAAAGCATAAGACGGGCAGAATAGGGTGGAAGAATAGGCTCCACGAAATTTCACTGCCGAAGAGCATATCTTAGAAAAACTTTCTGTACTCTCTCCAGTCTATTTATAGCTATCTGGGTACTTGGCCGCCAAATAAAGGCAGCATATTCTAAGTGAGATCTGACAAACGATGTATAGAGTAGTTTGATAGTATATGGGTCAGAAAATTTTGCGGAGTTACGCCTCACGAAACCCAGCATGGAGTATGATTTAGCGGTTATATAACTAATATGACCACTAAATGAAAACTTACTATCAAAGATAACACCAAGATCCTTTATCTCACTAACACACTGAAGTTCACAATTAGATATACTGTATTTTGAGTGCAGGAAATTAGATGATTTAGAATAGGTCACCTGAAAGCATATAGACGGATTTAGGGACAGTCGAGACTCCAGACACCACAGATATAACTTGCTAATATCATTTTGTAATTTTATGGTATCATCAGGCGACTTTATTATCGAGTAAACTTTTAGGTCGTCTGCATATAGCAGACATTTAGCAAATGAAAAGCAGTTACTTATGTCATTTATAAAGAGAATAAATAATAATGGACCTAATATACTTCCCTGTGGAACACCTGAAGTAGCCACAAAGGGAGCAGAAGATGCGCCATCAACCGTAACAAAACAGTGCCTGTTGCATAAGTAGGAACTTATCCATAACAGAAAGGATGAATGAAAATCAAGGGAGCCTGGTTTACTAATTAAAACTCTATGAGATACCCTATCAAAAGCTTTGGAGAAATCAGTATAGATGCAATCCACATGTGAACCAGCCGAAAAAGACTCAATGCAATACTCACTGAAGACAGCCAGGTTAGAAATCGTTGATCTATCCGCGACAAAGCCATGATGGAAATAACGGACTTAACAGCAAAGCTCAACTTAGCATTGACTGCATGTTCAAAAGTTTTGGAAATAGTGGTCAGCTTGGATATGGGTCTGTAATTACGTACGTCATTCTTGTTGCCACTTTTGAAGATAGGCGTAATGGAGGTAACCTTCCAATCATCAATGAAAATCCCAGAGGATAGAGACTTGTAGAAGATCAATTGCAAAGGATAATTCAAGGCCGGACAATTTTTTAACAAGATAGGAGAAAACCCATCACAATCTGTTTGAGAGGAGGATTTAAGTTTAAAAATGGCTTTACTAACATCTTCCGATGAAAGATGTAGAGCTCCGAAATTTAAGGCAGAGTCCGGACCCTTCGAAAAATCATGCGTCTCATTACTGTCATCCGGAGAAAAATTTGATTTAAAAATCTCAGCAAACAGATTTGGTGCCTCACTCGGGGTTTGCGCAGAATAATCATCAAGAAAAACTCCAGCAGGTATACTAGCGGAACATTTTTTATCCTTAATATATTTCCAAAAGCTTTTAGCATTCGATTTAATGTTAGCCTCGATATTGCGAATATAATTGGAATATAGATTATAGATTTTTCAGGTATAACTTATATTTACTGAGGTAGAAATGATTCTTCGTGGTTTTGTATTTTTTTAAGAATTTATTTTTAAGGTTATTCAGTTTTTTTAATACCCTAGTGTACCAGGGTAATTTATAGGGACTTTTTACACGTACAGGAATTCTATCTAAACAGTGGTTCAATAAAATAGATTTGAAAACAGTGAAACTAGTAGAAGTATCAAGCCCCCCGAGCAACTCCTCCCAGTTTATTTCAAGTAAAGATTCATTAAGACTTGCAAAGTCGCATAAGGAGAAATTAAAAATTAATCTAGTCTCCGAAGTATCCAATGGAAAATGATAAAAGGTACACTCAATAAGCAGTGGTAGGTGATGCCTGTCCTAAGAAGTAATTGGATTCATACACTCATGAACTTCACAACAAATGCTGTCACTAATAAATATAAGATCCAACAGCTTACTTAGAGTATTAAAATACTTATTAATTTGAGATAAATTAAGACTAAGTACGTTATCGATGAAATACAATTCTTGATTAGTAATAACATTATTAGGCGTGAGGCCATAATTAGAAACATTAGTGAACCAATTAACGTTACATAGATTAAAGTCACCTAGCACACAGAGGTGATGATCATTTAAGCCGTTTAAGACTAACGACACAATGTTATCAGCATGGGATTTGTACAACTCAAATGAACTGCCAGGTGGCACATACGATGGGAGAAGATATAAAGAGCCTTGTGCTGTGGTACCACGGACTCGAATACAAATTTGATCCAGCAGTGAGTCACCATTTTTAAGTGGGACCAGAGACGCGTGCAAGTGACGCCTAACGGCGATAAGAACGCCACCACTCCTAAGGCAACCCAGGGGCGCAGCCAGAAGAAAATGTTTGGGGTGGTTTTTATTTTTCCGTTTTAGTATTCTCCTAGCACAACTATTTACAAAATTATTTTATAGCGCCTGTCAGGAGTAGCGCAAGGAAAGCATTTAAAAAAGATAATTACACATATACATTAGACTGGGCCAAAAATTCAAAATTTCGTATTTTTCAAAAATTATATTGATTTTCTTTTTAAGAAAGATGGAAAAAAAATTACTGTAATTTTTTCAGATTTTTAAAATAAAGTCTAGACGCCTATTATCGCTAGTTTAGATTTTACAGACTTTACCTCATATTTGGTATAAAAACGACACACCATTGTTGTTAAACACAATTTACCTGAACATATTTTTGAAGGAAATCGAATTCCCTACAAAATTTGTATTGACCAAAATTTTCTCAGACTAGCTGTTTTCTAGTATTCTAGCTTCAAAAATTAGCACGTTTTTTCGACTTCCCATTTTTTCTTTCTAAAATTGTCAAAAATGCAAATATTCATGTACAACAAAGATAGATACAGATTCTTAAAGGAAATTGAGTGGGCTACAAAAAAGGTTAAACAACTTTTTTTTGTAAAGTTACTTTTTCGAAACTTATTTAGTACTAGTATATACCCGCGGCCTTGCCCCCCCTGCGGAGTACCCTTTCAACATTTTAGATAAAAATTCGGTCGTCGAAGTTCACCAAGTTAGGTAGATTGGTCAAATAAAAACTGATTGAAGATCAATTTTTTGTCTATGTTCCTAGAGTTTTGAAAAAATAGTATGTATTGAAAAACGGTTTTCAAAAATTTTGTTTAATATACATATCCTTGAAATCGATTGAAACTGAGGTTTCTAAAGTTAAATATAGCTTTGGCTTTAAGTATGGATATAAATGTCTCAGAAAGCATTTATCGAATAGGTCATCTAAACTTCAAACTTTGATATTTATATACATATATTGACGTCCAAATGAAACCTGGGGCCATTCCCTTTCGTTTGATACCCATATTGTAAGGTAAGTTTAAGGTTTTTGTTCAATAAAATTTTCACCGATAACTCAGTTATCGATAAATTTATCGAAATATATCGAAGTCCAAATGAAACCTGGGGTCATCCCCTTTCGTTTGATACCCATATTGTAGGGAAAATTTAAGGTTTTTGAGCAACCCCATTTTCACCGATAACTCAGTTATCGATTAATTTATCGAAATATATTAACGTCCAAATGAAACCTGGGGCCATTCCCTTTCGTTTGATACCCATATTGTAAGGTATTTGTTCAATAACATTTTCACCGATAACTTAGTTATCGATAAATTTATCGAAATATATCGAAGGCCAAATGAAACCAGGGGTCATCCCCTTTCGTTTGATACCCATATTATAGGGAAAATTTAAGGTTTCTGGGCAATCTCATTTCGACTGATAACTCAGTTATCGATGAGACCTGGCACCTTCCAGTTTCGTTTGATACCCATATTGTTCGAAGTTTCTACACCTGTATGCGAAATATCATAAGTTTGGGTCAAGTGTACTCAGAGTTATATGGAAAAACAAATAAATTGAAAATTATCGGTCCCTAGCATGGCCGGACCCCCCAAAATTAAAAAATACCTCTATACCTCCTTCCAGACTATTAGGTGTCTGCCTACCAAATTTCAACAAAATCCGTCTTGCCCATCTCACGTTATTGAGGAACAGAAGTAAACGTCTGGACATCCAAACATCCAAACATCCAAATATCCAAACATCGCTAAATTCACATTTATAATATTAGTAAGATTAAATAAAAAAAATCATATTTCCGTCTTTTTTTTGGCGTTTTTGATCCATTTTTTTTACGAAATTTGGTTTATTGATATTCTACATGATTAATTATCAATATATGATCAATATTATAATAAAAAATATACATTTCTCATATACGTTCAAACTTAAAGGCTTTCTCTGCGAGGGTGTAGTTCTACAGTCTTCAGATGGCGCAGCCACAAAAAAAAGAAACAATAATTTGACGGATCTGTGAACTCAATACATTAATTTTCATGTATTTTTGAGAGCTAAAACCAAATCCGTGATCCGAATTAGCCTAACAGGTGGCAGTTCTTCTCTAACCTAACAAAACCATCACAAACCTCGGGCCCTTGTTAAATTCTGATATCGAATTCGGATTCAGCATCCGAGTTCCCTTAAGAATATGTATTTAGCTGCACTCGATGTTGATTTTTTCATGTTTCGCAAATTTGCAAACCAAAATCGGGAATTCTGAGAAAATTTCAGTCTAGGCAGCTTTTGTAGGGAATTCAGTTTCATACAAAAATATGTTCAGGTAAATGGTGTTTTTCAACAACGATTTGTCGTTTTTATACCAAAATGGAGGTTAAGTCTGTAAAATCTAAACTAGCGATGATAGACCTCTAGACTTTAATATAAAAATCTGAAAAAATTACAGTAATTTTTTTTCACCTTTCTTACAAAGAAAATCAATATAATAAGTTTTTGCCGGCTCGAGGTCAGAAATTCAACTTAGAAAAATAAAAACAACAAAGTTTCTATTTTGTTTTTTTCGATATATTTCGGCTACACTTCGGTAACCATCATCAGGAACTATAACAACAGAAAAAAACCATTTATTTTATTGAAAAACCATTTAAACATTTTTTTAAAAAAAAAGGAAAAAAAAAAAAACTAACAAAAATTAACAAAAGTATTATTGGCATACATACATTTATTTTTACACGTCCGTTCTGTTCGACGCGGAGCTTTCTACTGGTTTTATTTCTATTGATTTGCTACTTACAAGATGTCTAAATATACAAGCAACTCCTTCACTGTCTGCCTTGTAGTTCATTCGTATGTTTGGGGATGTGTTTATTATATGCAGCATTTCCAATGTGAGGCGCTTGCTGTAGTTTGATTCTTGCTGAAGAATTTTTACATTATTAAAGTTATGAGAGTGGCCGCTACTCGCACAGTGTGCCATAAGTGCTGTTTTATGAAAATTTGACTGTGGGTATTGTTTGAAAGCTGACTTATGCTATGATACTCTTGTTTTTAATTTGGATTTGCTAGTTCCTACGTAAACGCGATTGCACGACTCATTTTCTTTGCCATTGCATGGGATTTCATAGACCACGTTGCATTTTTCCGTTTTCGGTATTTTTGCTTTGGTATTATTAAATATATTTTTAAGTGTATTTTTTGGTTTGTGGGCTATTTTACATGTATTTTTATCTTAACAGTCAGACTTTCCTAATCGCTCTGACAGATGGGGTACATATGTGACGGACTTGAAATATTTAGGTTTCTCTGCTACATTATTTTGATTGTCTGTACTTGTTTTTCTTATTAACATTTTTATAATGTTTTCGGGGAAGTCATTTTTCTTTAATAAACTAAATATTTCTTTTTTGGTTTCACCGTGGTAAGCATTGTCAGATATCTGCAGCATCCTTCGTATACAGCCTTTCGCTGTATTCATTATCATAGACTTCGGGTGTTTTGAGTTGAAGTTAATGATTCGTCCTGATGCCGTTGGTTTTTGATACCACTTTGTTTTTAATTGATTTCCCTGTTTTATTACTATGGAGTCTAAATATGGTAATCTTTGATCGGTTTCAAGCTCTATTGTAAATTTAATATTTTTATCAAATGAATTTAACGCATTCATTGTTCTTTCTACCTCATTTTCTTGTATGATTGCGAACAAGTCATCAACATACTTGGCAAGTAATCTTGGTGCACGTGGAAGTTTTTTTATTGTTCGGTTTAACAGCTCCTCCATAACTATATCCGCAATTACTGGGGATGTAGGCGATCCCATTGGTATTCCTTTAAGTTGAATATAAGTTTTATCATCAAATCTAAAATATCGGTTTTCTTCCACACAAAATCTTAATATTTCCATAAACAAATTTTTTGGTATTTTTGTGAATTCTTGTATTTCTGCCCATTTTTCTCTCACAACCTCAAGTGCTAACTGTATTGCTATGCTCGGAAATAGTGAAACCACGTCAAAAGAAATTAATTTTTCATCATCACGTATTAAAGTGTTGTTTACTTTCTCTTTAAAATCAATTGTATTTTTGATATTATAGACAGAGTTCGCCGTTATGTTTTTTTTAAAATATTCACAATATATTTGCATAGCCCGTGTGAGGGGGACCCGATGGCTGAGCATATCGGTCTTAATGGTATGCCTTCTTTGTGCAATTTTGGGAGTCCATAAATCCGTGGTGCTAGTGCCGTGGTTGTACTGAGATTGATTATTCCCATTTTAAAAAGTTTGTCGACTAGCATGTTGTTTTTGTTTTGTAGTCGCACATGAATTTATGGAAAAGGAGAAAAACATCGAAAACAAACTAACAACAACACTAAAAGCGCGACAAGAAGCGA
This sequence comes from Campiglossa producta, assembly GCA_964058755.1. Classification (NCBI taxonomy): domain Eukaryota; kingdom Metazoa; phylum Arthropoda; class Insecta; order Diptera; family Tephritidae; genus Campiglossa; species Campiglossa producta. The sequence goes on from CAXKVI010000002.1 coordinate 79,710,686, forward strand.
AGCTCGAGATACTACGAAGAAAGCGAAACAGAACGGACGTGTAAAAATAAATGTATGTATGCCAATAATACTTTTGTTAATTTTTGCTAGTTTTTTTTTCCTTTTTTTTTTTTTAAATGTTTAAATTGTTTTTTAATAAAATAAATGTTTTTTTTTCTGTTGTTATAGTTCCTGATGATGGTTACCGAAGTGTAGCCGAAATATATCGAAAAAAACCAAATAGAAACTTTGTTGTTTTTATTTTTCTAAGTTGAATTTCTGACCTCGAGCCGGCAAAAACCATTTATTATTTATAAAATACAGGTCGCCAAACAACTATCATATTAAATCAATATAGTTTTTGAAAAAAAAAAAAATTCCGACTCGATTTGCTTAGAATTATTCACTTTTGAAGCTGCATGGACATTAGCATAACGGTTCTTGGAATGTATTTATAAAATAATCAGGGGATTCCTTTAAAGCTATAAAAGCCTCGCAAAGCTCATAAAGTGTGTAAACCTAGTAAACTTCTATGCAAAGAGACATATTTATGAGGTTTATAAGCTTTACGAGGTTTAAAAAGCTTTAAATGAATCCCCATAATGTCAATAAGAAGCCGTGTTATTTTTGTTATCGACTTTTAGAGTGGTGTCACACATTACATCGTTTGAACATCTACGGATCGCGATCCATAAGTAACGTGGGTAAATTAGATTAGGTTGAATGGCATACTACACGTTCAGTATGGATGTAACAGCCATGGATCACGCCAATATGGATGTAACGTGTGACACTTCTCTTATGCAAAAGGCCCAAAAGCTTAGGCCCCTGTTATGGAATTGAGGTTTTTCGATTTTCATGCAATCTAAATTTTTGCAAACATGTCATGAAAACTGGTTTTCACATATACAGTTTTATATCTCAGGGGTGGTTTAAACCCCTAACATCACCCCCTGGCTGCGCCCCTGAGGCAACCAGTTTTTAGAGCCTTGCGAAATACCATGAAGAGATTAGAGTTGAAGAATTCACTATCAAAAAAGTTATTATTTAACCACGTCTCAATGAAAACAAAGATGGCGTAATTCAATTGCGCACTAAAGATGTACACCAAGTCAGATTTGGTTCTCATTCCAGATAAGTTTTGAAAATAGATTTTCAAAACGCTATTATTATTGATGTGGAGCCAGGTGCCACTTGCTATGCTCGCAGCAGCTTTTGTTGAGTCTTTCGAAAAACCTGAAAAGGGTTTACCGTAACATTAATCGGCCAGATATCCGAGCAAAATAATTTTTCGTAAGAAAACTCAGGGACTCCCAACTTAAAATTGACCCTATGCAAACTTGATATTGCGACGTCTTTTTTCACAAGCTTGATGCATGATAATGACGTCCTATCTACTTCGGTTTGCTTAGACACATAATCTTTTATGTCATCTTCAGACACGGATGGTGAAAACTAAGCCAAGTGAAGCCATTTGTAGCGGTCAGTGTTCCCAAAGTGACCCCAAACTTGTCCCAAGTGGTGGCAAAGTGACCCCAAGTGGTCCCAAATTTTTAAATTTGAACAGGTGTACTCGCTTGGGTACAATAGGTATTAATGGGTTAACCGTTCGAAAAGATTATACTTGTGAAGATGCTAACCTTTTCGCTTAAATATACAACTCGTCGGCTTAAGTCGCAAAGGTGCTAAGTGCCATATTTCAAATTTTACAGGAGAGACAAAAAACAATATAAAAATATAAATTTAAATTAGGAGTTTCGATTGTTTACGTCATGTTACTCAATTTTAGAGTATAATAAGTGGACGCTCCTAAAAAAATAAAAATTTATAATTTTCGCCGACTTATATGCTCTTTTGTGACTGAGAACCTTTTCGGCAGCTACTTTTTATTTTTTTTCACTGGACTTAGCACCTTTAACAAAATCAAAAAATCTGCGAGTGAACCAAAGCAATTTTCTGAATATGAGGGTTCTAGAGGTTCTTCCGAAGAATTTTTACGTAGTCTTATAATTTTTATATTAAGCTTAGTTCTTCCACAATCCGCTATTAAAGCTCAAATTACCTATTTTTTGGAGCTCTGTTACTCTGCAATTCGAAGCAATAATTCGATCAAAGTACATTACTCTGCCAGCCTAGACGTATCTCTTGATCAAACAACAGCGTTTTACTATCGCCACAGACTATCATAGCAGACAAGCACGAGAAGATTTTATTGCACACCTTTTGAAGAATTCTACTTTTTGCTCATTTTGCGAGTCCATAAGTCTACAAGTAAATGAGATATAAGTCTTTGGAAGGCTGGATATGATGGCCCACACATGTGTCTTAAACATCCAAGATCTAAAAGTTATGTGTCAGTTACTAAGGAGAGGTGAGGACAAGTCAGGTAAATGATCCCATTTATAAGTTTTTTACTTTTCTTCTTGTAAATTGATATAGAAAAAAGAATAAAAATCAATATTCAAATTCGTATGGACTTAGCACTCTTTCATTTCATTGGTGGACTTAACACCTTTTCTAAGCAATGCAAACAACGCACTTAAAAATAGAATAGTTATGCAATACATGATGTAAGTGGTGCATATTAACTGTTTCTAGCATTTTGCATCAAAACCTGAAAAAATCCAAAAGGTGGACTTAGCACCTTTGCGACCTTTTAGGTCACTTTGGGATCCCCTAGGGTTGCTTTAGGTCACTATGGGATCACTTTAAGACTATTTTAGGGCCAAGTGGAGAACATTTTGGGGTCAATTTGGGACCATTTTGGGGCCACTTAGAGATCACTTTGCGATCCCTATGGGATCACTTATAATAAAATAATATTCGAATAAAAAAAAAAGACATTAGCGAATAAGCAACTATTCGAATAGTTGCTAAGTATTCGAATACTTGGCAACTACTTTGCAAACTATTCGAATTTTTCGGAACGAATGTTTTTGAAGTTAACTTCTTAAAATTTAAGAAAATGGATGAAGATGAAACGGAGTTATGGCACGGAAATAGAAATTGTAGCCGACATTCAGGCGTATGCTGCAGACTTTCAGGCGTAGGTGTTTTTCTTATATCTCGGGAACCGTTCAACCGATTTGGATAAAATTTGGCATTATAGATAGTATGATTCATTCTAAGATTATATGAGTGGGTGTTGCCACTTGTTCACTGGGTTGCCACCTATCTCAATTTTTTTTAAATATTGAGCAAGATATGCCAAGAAATGAAAGGTATTTTCGACCGTATTCCAAATATGTAAATCTCAAGCGGGGTTGCCAGCTGGGGTTGCCAGCTAACCGCATTTTATATATTTTTCTCTATATCTCGGGAACCGCTCGAACGATTTGGATAAGGTTTGACATTATAGATAGTATGATTCTTTCTAAGATTATATTCGTGGGTGTTGCCACTTGGGGCGGTTCACAGGGTTGCAACCTATCTAATTTTTTTTTTTAATATTGAGCAAGATATGCCAATATGGGTATCAAATGAAAGGTATTTTCGACCGTATTCCATATATGTAAATCTCAAGCAGGATTGAAACCTAGGGTTGCCACCTAACCGCATTTTATTTAGTTTTATTGATATCACGGGAACCGGGCGATATGAAGTTTTGATTGAGAGTAAAATTTGAGAAAATGAAAATGACGATGAAACTGAAGTTATGGCACGGAAATAGAAATTGTAGCCGACTTTCAGGCGTATGTTGCAGACTTTCAGGCGTAGGCGTTTTTCTTATATATCGGGAACCACTCAACCGATTTGGATAAAATTTGGCATTATAGATAGTATGATTCATTTTTAGATTGCATAGTCCATAAACAAACGCTTCATACAATTAGTATAATTTGCCACCGATAGGGGCGCTAAGTGTATCGTAAGGTATGAATAATATCAAAATAAAACAAATAACAATTGATATACCAACTAAAGGAATAAGTATGGTATTAGGTGGCAATCATTTTCTACGCAGGTTAGTGTAGTACAGCCCTGGGCAGCGTCACCCGGCGCGCGAAGTTTTCGTGTGCATACACGCAAGCAAAGAGAAGACAGCGACGTCGTCATCACTATACACGCACCTGCTTCGCACGCACACTGTTGTAAATAATTCCACATACATCGAGCACTCTCTGCCGAAGCTGCCCAGCCCTGGTGTAGTACGACAAACTGCGGTTTAGAAGTTCCTAATCTCCCGGATTCTCGGTAATGGAAAAATTTAAACACAACACGAAGCCATAAGTGCCCCTAAGCAAGGCTGAAATTACAAGTAATACCAAATAAACAAATAAAAAAGTATTAAAAACTAAGCCAAAAGGAAAAGAGCAAATTAAACATTAGCGTAGTACCACAATGGTTCCGAAACAAAGCAAACATGGATATTCCACAAGATACCTAATGGCTTCTATCTTTGGGTCCAAAATACGCCCTTTCAACCGATGATGAAAAATTCCCACTATTCAAATTCGTGGCAGACGGAGAGAACATTATACAAACTATACAAGATAAAGAAAAGAAACAAAAGATATAGCAAGAAGCAAATTCACGACACTGATTGACGACCACCTAACTAAAAAAAAAGGCGAAGAGCATATCGCGGAGAAATTTCTGCACTGCGGTCGAAAAGGTCGAAGCGAGACTTAGACGAGTGCTCTCAAAAACTCAAACAGCCATTAACTATTTGCGGAAGCCTGACGGATCCTGGACCAGCACGGAAGAGGAAACCCTTGAGCTGCTCTTGAATACACATTTTCCGGGGAATCTGCATGACGCACCACTAGCACCTGCAACAAGCCTGGTAGTAAATTTACCCATCACTGAGGAAAGGGTAAGGTGGGCAGTTAAGAGCTTTGAACCGTATATGGTTGCCGGGCCGGAGGGATTATCCCCGCGCAACTTATAAACACGTTGAGGACATCAGCTAAATGGCTGGTATTTCTCTTCACAGCCTGCCTGGCTCTCAATCACATTCCGGGCTCCTGGAGAAGCGCCACGGTAGTGTTTATCCCTAAGGCTGGGAAGGCATCCCACCACGAGCCAAAAGACTACAGACCGATCAGTCTCTCGTCCTTTGTACTCAAAACCTTTGAGAGGATACTAAGCGACTACCTCTCAACGACTATTGATAGCAACCTTATCTCTAGCTATCAGCATGCATACACCAAGGGTAAATCAACAGAAACTGCTCTGCACAGCCTAGTATCTGTCATTGAGAAATCGCTGTGTGAAAAGGGCTACTGTCTCGTGGCCTTCCTAGACATTGAGGGGGCTTTCAACAATATAAGCCCGGAGGCGATCAACTCCGTTCTAACTAATCTGGGCGTAGATAGACTTCTAACTGGTTTAATTGACCAACTTCTAAGGGGAAGGAAAATAGCTTCTTCACTTGGTACGGTTGAGTTATCACGCTATGTCACAAGGGGAACCCCCCAGGGTGGTGTTCTTTCCCCGCTTTTATGGAACCTCACAGTCAACTCGTTGCAACGTGACACAAGGTGGGGGGGAGGGAGGGGCGGGAAGATATTGGCATACGCAGACGATTTAGCTATTGCAATCAGAGGCAAGTTCCCACAAACTCTGTGTGACCTGATGCAAGTAGCACTGCGAGAAGTTTCGACGTGGTCCTCTCGCTGCGGACTTAGTATCAACCCGGGGAAAGTGGAACTTGTCCTCTTCAACAACCGGTACAAAATACCGCTACTAAGCCTACCAGAACTAGATAGCACGCGCCTGGGCTTGTCGGATAAGGCCAAGTTTCTAGGCATAGTTCTGGACAGGAAATTTAATTGGAAGGAGAATGTTCTTCAGCGCCAGAAGAAAGCTTGCATCGCTCTTTACACATGCAAAAGAACCATTGGCAAAAAATGGGGGCTCAGCCCTAGAGTATGCAGTTGGATCTACACGGCCATCATTCGCCCAATCATGCTGTATGGAGTCGTCGTATGGTGGCCTGCGCTGAGCAAGGCAACATACCTGAATCTGTTGCGGAAAGTCCATAAATCCAATATGATCTGTATAAGCGGTGCGCTAAGGACAACGCCCAACGAAGCCCTTCAGGTTATTCTGGGCAATTTGCCACTTGATCTGGAAGGGTTTCGGTCAGCGGCGGCATCAGCTCTGCGTCTAAGGGAAACCTCCAGTTGGGGTGCGGGTACTATTGGACACTCCAGTATTCTGGAATCTTACAGTTTTCTCCCTCTAAGCACAGATCGTTGTGCGACCACTACAGTCGGGGATAGCTGTTTCAAAATAAACATTCAAAGCAGATAAGACTGGGAGAGGACGGATTGGTGGCCCCAAACAAATGGTGGCACTTCCATATACACCGACGGCTCGAAGTTGGACGGCAGAGTTGGAGGAGGGGTTTATTCAAGGGATTTGGACCTTGAGCTCTCCTTCAGACTACCTGATCATTGTAGCGTCTTCCAGGCGGAAGTCTCGGCAATCCTGGACGCCGCGGCCTGGTTAAGCAAACGTGTTATCGGAGAAGGTAACGCCATTTTTAGCGATAGCCAAGCGGCCATCAAATCCCCTGGCTCATACACGTTCAACTCTGAACTGACGCTCAGCTGTCATCGATCTCTTCAGGAGATGGCCCAACAGAACCGCGTAAACCTCATATGGGTCCCGGGACATAGGGACATTGAGGGAAACTGTAAGGCAGACGAGCTTGCCAGGCAGGGCACGACCAAGCAGGTTCTTCAGGATAAAGAGCGCTTAGGTATGCCGTTTGCCACATGCAAACTAGTGCTGAAGGAGCACACACTCCGTCAAGTCAACGAAAGATGGCTGCAGTCCCCAGGGTGTCGGATATCGAAAAAAACCTGGCCAAAATGGGATCTTAAAATATCAAGACAAATTTATGCCCTAAGGAGAAGAGAAATCTCCATATTAATAGGCGTACTAACTGTGTACTGCCTCATTGGTAGGCATGCAGAAAGACTAGGTGTGCCCTACCAACGATGCTGTAGGAGTTGTAAGGATGACGAGGGGGAGGAAACGGTGGAGCACCTCATCTGCAACTGCCCGGCTTTAAGTGGCGCGAGAATGCGCTTTTTGGGAGTTCCCTTCCTGGTTAGCCTACGCCAGGTCACGGAGCTGGACATGAAGGACCTTATGGCCTTCATCAAGTCATCTAAATGGTTCGAGGAGGAGTAAAGGTGTCGGTCTAGGAACATCAGTCCCGGGATTCTGATATGTGGAGAATCCTGATAATACCGGGATTTTCCAAGTGTTGGTGGTATCATACTGGCCTAGGTGTGCCTCTGTGGCAGCCACTTGAACCTAACCTAATCTATAAAAAGATATCTTCATCTCGGGACGTCTCCATACGAAAAATCTTGGAAGACACAAAAAGGTTCTGTAAAAATAATAAACAATTACTTGTACTTAGTGCCGATGTTTAGGCCACAAGCCTAAATACTAAAAGCACCCCCTCGTATTCGCGTATACATGTGTACCCACACCTATACCTTTATTTAGAACAGAGCTGTTAATTTTGATTAGTAATTAGTAATTGATTGATTAGAAGGTTTTTTTCATTAGTAATAATTATTCTAATTGCTTTCAAGAAAAAGCAATTACTAATTGATTACGATTAGAAAAAATAAAAAAATCAAGAAAAAATCAAAAAAATCAAAAATAATCAAAAGTAATCAAAAACGGCGTTTTTTTATTATTTTTAATTTTTTTTTATTTTTTTTTATCTTTTTAATTTTTTTGATTTTTTTGATTTTTTTTTGTATTTTTTTTTATTATTTTAAAGTTTTGTTGTTAAAAGTATAAACATCTGTGTATCTTTGTATGCAAATATATACACCTACTTACACTTTGGGGCTCATGGATTTCTAGAATGAACCTTGATCACTAAGTATATGTACATATGAGAAAAAATGCCAGGTTTGATGGTTATATTGGTTGGAGTGATGATACCACTAGTTTACAAATAATTAATTTGAAAAAATACCAAGATATTCATGTATATGGGTGAATTGGCACTGATATGCCAAGCACAAAACATATTTTTTAAATTTTTTGTATGGGTAGGTTTTCGAGATATCGGTAATTTTGTGTTTTTTCAGGTATCACTTTATTCAAAAATTCTTTTTGCCAATGTTGCAAAAGCGACGGAGCTAACCGATACCTCGTTCGAAAGGAAATTAAAATACGCTTCTAACGACGTATAAAATGTAAGGGTGGGTCAAACCATCGCTGAGCAATAGATGGTCAAAGTCGAAATTTGCCGAATTTTTTGGATTTTTGAAAAAAAAAATTGATTTTAAAAATGTTTTTTTCATGCGAAGTTGTGAAAATCAGAACTGTTTATTTTTTCGAAAATTAGTGTGTATAATTGCAAAAACTTTACCAAGATCTAGGAAAAACTGTATTTTTGGCGATTTTTTTGTAACTTTCAACATCTCTACTTTTAATAGAATTGTAAAAGGTCGATGTCTGAGTATTGTAGATATTCAAAAAAATATTCATAATATTAGTCATTACTAAGCCAATAAAGTCCAAATCTACCGTTTTTGGAATTTTTGTCGGTCTGTCTGTAAACTAGTATAATTTGTCCTTTTATATGTAAACGGCTAGTGTCGGACATTTCTCGTTTGATACCGTACGGGTACGGTCGGATAGTTCTATTTGAACACTTATAAGGCTAGGCTCACACTGCAACCGACTTCGGCCGTCCGGCAACAATCACACATCCACACACATGTGTTTTAAATGAGCTCTCTATTTCATCCGATTTCACCCGAATGTAAATAAACTTTGGCCGCCCGATAAAATAGAACGCGTTCGAATTTCTCTGATGAGACCGAATGAAAAAGTCGGTTGCAGTGTGAGCGTAGCCTAAGTATGCTACACAAATTAAAACATAGGCATACCAACTATGTCCAAAAGAGACTTGTAATGATCAATTGATCAAAAATTAAGCGGTTATTATCCATAGAGGCATGTCCCGGATTAATAAATTTCGTCCACAATGGGCGACGTAGTCATTTATGGGCTTTTGCCACTTGATTTACTCTCGTACATTGCTATTAACAAGTTGTAAATTACACCGCTACATTCCATATTTTTCATATTAATATTTTATCATCATTATCATTCCATATTACATATACCTTTTTAAAAATAATAGACTGAATGTGCAAAAGCGCCAGTCTTCTGTTTAGGTTTGACTTCGACCACTTGATGAGAACTAGTACGAAAGATCTCGAGATTTTTCCTCCAGGGATATTTATGTGCATGAATACATGCATTTATATAAAAGAACTTCTTGCTTCACCTATACATTTGTATGTTTGTGCAAGTGAATATTTATGTATGTGCATATTTTTCTACAAAAGGACTGGAAAAAAATAAAAATAAATCAAAAAATCAAAAGTAATCAAAAGTAATCATTATCACATTACATCACTTCAAACAGTCCATTATTTCACATCACTTCAAACAGTCCATATCATACAACACAGTAAGAGTTTTAAGGTACGTTGGTTTTTATTTGTGCACCATTTTTTTTTTTTATATTTTTACGTGAATTAGCGTATGGTGAATCTTTGTTCGTTTGTGAAAGAAGCGAAGTAAGTGGAAATCTCATGTTCGGAAGAGCACACTTTCGCCTTTTCGCTATCGGTTAAGCCCCTCACCAAGGGTAAGGCTTATCCGACACAGCTCAAGACAAGCAGTCAGTGAACTTTTTTTGTTTTGTTTTTCTTATTCACACATCACTGCATTGAATATCACCCTCTTGGCCACATATTCTGGCAACCAATTTTCACAACAGTATATTTCCACTTGGTTGATGATTTCTTTACACATCCATTACAAAATTCACTTGTGTTGACATAACTCACTCAAAACTGCGTACCCCTTTTACATTCTCACTACGTTGGGTGGCTTGTGGCAACTTAGGAGCGTAATAGAAAATAAACACTGTGTAACAATACATTTTTAAGCTTGAATAAAATATAATTCTAACGTTAAACGTCTTACGAGAAATTCAATCACTTGCGTATTTATTCTGGTTTGGTTTTTACATAGGGATATCCCTGGCGTTAATTTCACTGGACCATGAATTTCAAATTTTTCGCTTTACCAGAAATGCCGTTATGAAATTCGTATGTAAAATCACCCCCTGATTTCGAAAATTGAGTTCATTTTTGAATCTATGGTACCGTTTTTGAGATATTTGCAATTTACCGTTATTCGAAAAAACCAAAAAGATGGCGCCCTTTAATTGCGTATATCTCACGAACGGGTCAAGCAATTGCAAAAAAGTTTACAGAATCGGAAAAACGATAAAATTTTCTATAAATGCATCATACATTGTTTTTTGCTCAACCAGATAGTTTTCGAGATATTAGCTTGTCATTTCATATTTTTGTTTTTTTTTATGAAAAAATATGAAAAAAAGGTATAAAGGGCAAATGGGATATTATCCGGATAAACGAATAACACCATAACAATGATAATACTTTTTCTTTAAATAAATCAAATAGTACTTTTAATACTCGAATTGTTTTAGAGTAACGAGAGAAACGTTCTCTCACAAGCACAACTTAATGATTGGATAAGAGATTTGGAACTATCCAAGGAAAAGGCAGAGATCCACACTTCCCGTATGCAACAATTTATCATCCGATGTTAAGGTGATATATTGTAGAACTCGTCACGAACCATTTTCCAAACACTATACCAAGAAAGACAGTATATGCTACTGCAACGACATTCCTGGTTTATTCAAAGAGTTTGGTCAAACATATGATTCAAAAGAGTGGCGATTGTTCATAGACAGCAATAAACTGAGTTTGAAAGCTGTATTATTGCATATTGGTAACAAAAAGCCTTCTATCCCCATCGCACATGCAGTAAATACAAAGGAAACCTACGAGGAAATGCAAAAAATTCTCAAATTTATCAAATATGAAGAGCATGATTGGAAAATATGTTCTGATCTCAAAGTCGTTGCAATGCTATGCGGTCTACAAAGTGGCTACACCAAGCACTGCTGCTTCCTCTGCAAGTGGGATAGCCGAGCTCGTAAGGACCACTACGTCAGAAAGGATTGGTCGGAAAGAGTCGAGTTTACCGTTGGTGTGGATAACATAAAATACACCCCTCTTGTCAAGAAAGAGAAAATCATACTTCCACCCTTACACATCAAGCTCGGTCTCATTAAAAACTTTGTTAAGGCTTTGGACAAAGAAGGCGAAGCATTCGACTATTTGAAAACAATTTTTCCAGATATTTCTCAAGCCAAGATAAAGGAAGGTATTTTTGTTGGACGCAAATAAGAAAGTTGATCAACAATACTCAATTCAAAGGACTACTCTCATCAGTTGAGGCAGCAGCGTGGGAATCCTTTGAAAAGGTCGTTGCTTCTTTTCTCGGTAGTCACAAAAGCCCTAACTACGAACAGATAGTGCACGACTTAATCAATAATTATGCGAAAATGGGTAAATATAAAAGGCTTATTAAAATTAATTTCCCAAAATTTTATTTACCTAACTAATATTTTCTTTCCAGGCGTAAATATGTCTTTAAAAATTCACTTTCTGCACTCACATTTGAACTTTTTTCCGGCAAATCTTGGCGACGAAAGTGACGAACATGGCGAAAGGGATATCAAGGATTCTGGGACGTCGCAACGATGGGTGATTACTGCTGGTTTCTCATAAGAGAAACCGATCCTAAACTGAATAAGCGTCAAAGTAGAACACATAATTATTTCGACAACATAGTAAAATCAAATTAAGATAAAAATTGTTAGAATATAGTATAAACATAAATAAATTTAAAAAAAAGTAAAAAATATGGGTAATTTCATTCATGAATTAAACTTTGAACTCAATAGAAACAGAGCATAGCTTGATATTTCTCTCTTTCTTATACCATACATACGTTTTGAGCTATACGTTGAAATTGCGCAACCTGGGTATTTTTATTTGATCGCTTATAACTTACGTAGTTTTACATCGATTTTCTTCGATGATAGCTTATCTTTTTTCTAAGAAAACAGAGCTCTACGTAAAGAAAAAATATCTAGAAAAAAGGTGTGGTTTTGGAATGTTGTCCACGCAAAGAGTAATTTTTTTCATATTTTTTCATAAAAGAAAACAAAAATATGAAATGATAAGCTAATATCTCGAAAACTATCTGGTTGAGCAAAAAACAATGTATGATGCATTTATAGCAAATTTTATCGTCTTTTTGATTCTGTCAACCTTTTTGCAATCTTGCTTGACCCGTTCGTGAGATATATGTAATTAAAGGGAGCCATCTTTTTGGTTTTTTCGAATAACGGTAAAATGCAAATATCTCAAAAACGGTACCATAGAATCAAAAATGAACTCGATTTTCGAAATCAGGGGGTGGTTTTACATACGAATTTCATAACGGCGTTTCTGGTAAATTTTGGCCGTCGACCAGTGGTTTTAAACTTTTACCAGGCACATAAATACACATCTATTTCGATCTATAACACAATTCTCTTCAGAACAGATCTTCAGAGATCCCCATCTGCAGCACTTTATAAAGTTTCGCTTATTTTCCAAGCAATATATATCCTTGAGTCATCACGCTTCGCTCTTGCTCCCTGTAAATATACAACATATTTAAACAGATTAAGAAAATGGAGACCTATATACGTCAGTCCGACTGCATAGTTGAGTTTGAGCAAGAATTCAGCTCGAAAACAATAGATGACCGGGACAAACACACCCTCGCACCCGGCCTACAAAGAGACCAGTAAAGAGGAATTGCAAGCCATAAAGCAGAAACATAAGACGTGTTTTGTCTGCTACACGAAATGCATGGATGCAATGAACGCTCAGGTGGAAAAGCTAACAGCACAACCCATACAACCACCGAAAGAAACTGATCCTTCCAGTCGTGAACATCATATCCGCCTCCCGCCTTGTGACACCGATGTGTTCAAAGGCGACTATCTTTCATGGCCCACATTTAGGGATATGTTCACGGCCATCTACATTTTAAACACGCGCCTTACTCCAGTTGAGAAACTCTACCACCTCAACCAAAAAACTGAAGGGGAGGCGAAGGAAATTGTCCGAAGGTGTCCTTTGACAAATGAAGGCTTCACTACAGCGTGGAAAAACCTGGCCGACAGGTACGAAAATAAACGCATTTCGGTCAATACCCAATTGAAGGCCCTTTTCCATCTGACGGCCGTAAAAAGTGAATGCGGAAAAGCAATTAAGCAACTTCAACGGGATATCAATAATTGCATCTCATCCCTCAAATGTCATCAAATTGACATATCCAACTGGGATGCAATTATCACACACCGTTGCTCCACCAAACTTCCGGAAAATACTCTGGCTCTATGGGAACAAACCATAGAGAATAAAACAGAGATTCCCAGATAGGAAGATATGGACAAATTCCTGTCCAATCGGTTCTAAACGTTGGAAACCGTCTCCGACCTTAAGAGTAGCCCAGCGTCAAAAGCACCCAATACACGGTCAACACCCACGAACCTTGGGGTTTACCAAGCTAGCATCCCCAAACCACCCTGTAAGATGTCCATCAGTACCGAGCACAAATTACGAGATTGCTTGAAATTCCTCGGAATGACCCTGCAGATAGAATATCTTACGTCAAGGGCAAACGTTGGTGCATGAACTGTCTGTCCGCTGGACACACCGTCACACGATGCCCTAGCCGATTCAGATGCAGCATATGTCGCACAAGGCACAACACCTTGCTCCACCTGGCAGAAGCTCAACCAAAAGCGACAACGCAGCCGTGGTGTCGAAACCCATTTGATGATTGGCCCTCTACTTCACAGCAAGCTCGAGCAAATCTTGACGCTAGAAATACAAAAGAAAATGTTAATAATATTTCGTCTTGTCATGCGAATTCGACAAAAGGGGTATTACTAGGAACAGCACGGGTGCAAATAAACCACAATGGAGTAAAGTTCTCGGCAAGAGCACTTATCGACTCTGGTTCCGAATGTTCTTTCATTACGGAAGAAGCGAATGAACCTGCCATCAAAACGAAGAGGTGTCCAAGTTTCGGGCATCAATAACACCTTATCAGCGCAGGTAACAGAGTCATGTCATATTCAACTAGGTTCCCTTACAGACCCCTCAGTACGCATTGACACATGTGTTCTCGTCCTCCCCCGCCTAAGAGGGGACCTTCCGACTTCCCCAGTTAGCGTAACAATGCGGCAATCATTCCCTGATCTGATTTTGGCGGATGAAAGGTTCTTTATAAATGAACCGGTGGACCTCATCCTAGGAGGAGATATTTATCCCCAAGTCATTCTAGACGGTATCCGAAAAAATGTTGTCAATACGCTCCTCGCTCAAGAAACCGTCTTCGGTTGGATACTACCCGGTCGGACCGACGAACCACCACTAACCAACACCAAGGTATCCTTCTTTAATGAAATTAGCCTGGATAAAGAACTAACTGCCTTTTTGGAGTTAAAGGACGTACCCAAAAAAAGGCCAAAAGGAGCGAAACGCTGACGGCAAATACATAGTCGCCATACCATTAAAAAGAGAATATCCAAATAAAACATGCTTAGGGCCCTCCCTTAACAGCGTTTGCTCTTAATTTTATCGGAATGAGACTCGCCTAGCTAAGACACCGGAGTTGCAGACTGAAGGAAGGGAACTCCCAAAAAGCGCGTTCTCGCGCCGCTTAAAGCCGGACAGTTGCAGATGAGGTGCTCCACTGTTTCCTCCTCCTCATCGTCTTTGCAACTCCTACAGCATCGACGGTAGGGCACACCTAGCCTTTCTGCATGCCTACCAATGAGGCAGTGACCGGTTTATACCCCTATCAATATGGAGATTTCCCTCCTAGTTAGGGCATAAATGCGTCTAGACCTTTTAAGATCCCATTTTGGCCAGGTTTTCTTCGATATCCGACACCCTGGGAATCGCAGCCATCTTTCGTTGGCTTGACGGAGTGTGTGCTCCTTCAGCACTAGTTTGCAGGTGGCAAACGGCATACCTAAGCGCTCTTTATCCTGAAGGACCTGCTTGGTCGTGCCCTGCCTGGCAAGCTCGTCTGCCTTACAGATTCCCTCAATGTCCCTATGTCCCGGGACCCATATGAGGTTTACGCGGTTCTGTTGGGCCATCTCCTGAAGAGATTGACGACAGCTGAGCGTCAGTTCAGAGTTGAACGTGTATGAGCCAAGGGATTTGATGGCCGCTTGGCTATCGCTGAAAATAGCGATACCTTCTCCGATAACACGTTTGCTTAACCAGGCCGCGGCGTCCAGGATTGCCGAGACTTTCGCCTGGAAGACGCTACAATGATCAGGTAGTCTGAAGGAGAGCTCAAGGACCAAATCCCTTGAATAAACCCCTCCTCCAACTCTGCCGTCCAACTTCGAGCCGTCGGTGTATATGGAAGTGCCACCATTTGTTTCGGGACACCAATCCGTCCTCTCCCAGTCTTCTCTGCTTTGAATGTTTATTTTGAAACAGCTATCCCCGACTGTAGTGGTCGCACAACGATCTGTGCTTAGAGGGAGAAAGCTGTAAGATTCCAGAATACTGGAGTGTCCAATAGTACCCGCACCCGAACTGGAAGTTTCCCTTAGACGCAGAGCTGATGCCGCCGCTGACCTAAACCCTTCCAGATCAAGTGGCAAATTGCCCAGAATGACCTGGAGGGCTTCGTTGGGCGTTGTCCTTAGCGCACCGCTTATTCAGATCATATTGGATCTATGGACCTTCCGCAACAGATTCAGGTATGTTGCCTTGCTCAGCGCAGGCCACCATACGACGACTCCATACAGCATGATTGGGCGAATGATGGCCGTGTAGATCCAACTACATACTCTAGGGCTGATCCCCCATTTTTTGCCAATGGTTCTTTTGCATGTGTAAAGAGCGATGCAAGCTTTCTTCTGGCGCTGAAGAACATTCTCCTTCCAATTCAATTTCCTGTCCAGAACTATGCCTAGGAACTTGGCCTTATCCGACAAGCCCAGGCGCGTGCCATCTAGTTCTGGTAGGCTTAGTGGCTGTATTTTGTACCGGTTGTTGAAGAGGACAAGTTCCACTTTCCCCGGGTTGATACTAAGTCCGCAGCGAGAGGACCACGTCGAAACTTCTCGCAGTGCTACTTGCATCAGG
This sequence comes from Campiglossa producta, assembly GCA_964058755.1. Classification (NCBI taxonomy): domain Eukaryota; kingdom Metazoa; phylum Arthropoda; class Insecta; order Diptera; family Tephritidae; genus Campiglossa; species Campiglossa producta. Next base: position 79,726,786 of record CAXKVI010000002.1, read on the forward strand.
TCACACAGAGTTTGTGGGAACTTGCTCTGATTGCAATAGCTAAATCGTCTGCGTATGCCAACATCTTAACGCCCCTCCCTCCCCCACCTTGTGTCACGTTGCAACGAGTTGACTGTGAGGTTCCATAAAAGCGGGGAAAGAACACCACCCTGGGGCGTTCCCCTTGTGACATAGCGTGATAACTCAACCGTACCAAGTGAAGAAGCTATTTTCCTTCCCCTTAGAAGTTGGTCAATTAAACCAGTTAGAGGTCTATCTACGCCCAGATTAGTTAGAAAGGAGTTGATCGCCTCCGGGCTTATATTGTTGAAAGCCCCCTCAATGTCTAGGAAGGCCACGAGACAGTAGCCCTTTTCACACAGCGATTTCTCAATGACAGATACTAGGCTGTGCCGAGCAGTTTCTGTTGATTTACCCTTGGTGTATGCATGCTGATAGCTAGAGATAAGGTTGCTATCAATAGTCGTTGAGAGGTAGTCGCTTAGTATCCTCTCAAAGGTTTTGAGTACAAAGGACGAGAGACTGATCGGTCTGTAGTCTTTTGGCTCGTAGTGGGATGCCTTCCCAGCCTTAGGGATAAACACTACCGTGGCGCTTCTCCAGGAGCCCGGAATGTGGTTGAGAGCCAGGCAGGCTGTGAAGAGAAATACCAGCCATTTAGCTGATGTCCTCAACGTGTTTATAAGTTGCGCGGGGATAATCCCCTCCGGCTCGGCAACCATATACGGTTCAAAGCTCTTAACTGCCCACCTTACCCTTTCCTCAGTGATGGGTAAATTTACTGCCAGGCTTGTTGCAGGTGCTAGTGGTGCGTCATGCAGATTCCCCGGAGAATGTGTATTCAAGGGCAGCTCAAGGGTTTCCTCTTCCGTGCTGGTCCAGGATCATTCAGGTTTTCGCAAATAGCTGATGGCTGTTTGACTTTTCGAGAGGACTCGTCTAAGTCTAGCTGTGTCGTCGACCTTTTCAACGGCAGTGCAGAAATTTCTCCACGAGGTTCGCTTCGCCTGTCTGAGAGCTTTTTGTAGGCCCTTAGTTTAGCTTTATATTCGTGCCAATGAGGCTCTTGGCCTTGTTAAATTGTTTCCGGCATGATTTGGGAGCGAGTCCAAATCGTAGGACCACCAATGTGGCCTGTGTTTGCCGCGTGGTTTTGGCACTGGGCAAGCATGTCCTAGAGCATTTGAGAGCGCCGATGTAAATGTAGTAACAAGATCCTCCAGTTCCTCTACTGATGAGGGGGCTTGTGAGGGCAGTACTGGTAGGTCTCTGTCTAACATTTCAGTATGTAACTGCCAATTAGTGTTACGTGGATTGCGCTTCATGATTGGTTGTTCTACAATAAAGTCTAAAACCATTTCTATGTAACGTTGGTCGGAGAATGAATGTTCTTCAAGAACCCGCCATTTTCTGACCCACTCATAAGCTCCTTCACTACAGGTAGTGAGGTCTATGACCTCCCTGCGGGTCTTAGTGATAAAAGTAGGCTCATTACCCACGTTGCAAATTACCAGGTTGGTTGTTAAGAGGTAATCAAACAGAGACTCGCCCCTGGCATTGATATCGGAGCTCCCCCATTGGACATGGTGAGCATTAGCGTCCGCTCCAATAATAAGATTACCCGTGCAAAAATTTGACACCAGGTCTTTCACCTCCGTTTGTGGTGGAGGTTCTTCGGCGTCGTAGGGCATATAGACCGACGCCACCGTCACGCGGGTGCTGTCGACCGTTAGACTGATAGCGGTAATATCACCATTGGTGTAGTTAGGTAGGAGAAAGGAGTTCAACTCAGACTTGACCAAAATACACGTTCTGACTTTGCTCTCCTCGCTGGCTCGAATGAGCTTGAAGCCCTTAGTCCCCAATCCGCATATTCTCGAGCTATTGACCCAGGGTTCTTGGATGAGGAACACATCCACGTCGCCTTTAGAAAGACGACTATATAAAGCAGCCGAGGCCACTTTAGATTTGTGCAGATTAATCTGAAGCACCACCAACATGAGAGCGCACAGACTTCCCTGCCGTCCCCATATCGTCGAGGTTTGCCCCATCCCCGAGGTTGCATATCAACGACGAGTTGTTCCGACTAACTTCCCGATATGGCGTTGCGGGAGTCATGCTGTCTGTAGAGTTAGATGTTAATCACTCAGCGTTGGCTGCTACCTCCGTGACGTCGAGGACTTCCTCGTCCTGTAGGCTGTCCTCCATCTCCGAGTTGATCACAGCACTATCGCCAAGGGACGTGGCGGATAACATGCTTTCCGCATCGGAATCCTCCGCTTCCTCTTCTGGTATTTCGTCTTCCGGTTCCCCCGGAGCAGCCGAGAAGGCAGCGCGCTGAGCATCACCACGATATATGTGGATAACGATCTGGCCTACGCTGTAGTGTACTAGGCCATTGCACCTTTTAAGGGGCTCGATTGACTCTTTATTCATGGTGAACACCACCTGTCTGTCGGGCCCTTCCGTATCCCCGACCAGATTGACACTCCAGCCATGCGTTGGGAGGGACGGATTCATTAGCCGTAGGATCCCGAGAATTCTCTCGGGTTCGTCAAGGATGGCCGGAATCCATTCCCTTGCGCTTGGACGAGCTGGAATGTCCTTCCAGTCGACGACCTCTATCTTTGCGCCCTTGTGGACTTCACCCAGCTTAGCAGCTGCTGCCTTGTACAGTGCTACGGTTTTTGCATCCTCGCATGCGAGTAACTTAACCTGACCCTGGTGCCAACCCGCATACGTTACTCGCGCCGAACTACCCGGAAACTCGGGAGCAACGTTGAGAAGAATGTTGCCGAGTTCATTTCTCACGTAACGGCACCGGTCCTTGGGGATGGCCAGACGGTCATTGCCTCGGTCAAGGACGCCTATAAGGATCCTGTCCTTGGTTACCTCAGCAAAGCTTAGTTTACCCGCTCCAGGGGTATTCTGATGCCGCTTGGGAGGGGGATTTAACTCCAGGTCCGATCTCTGGCGCTTGAAACGGTTAACTTTTAACCTCTTTGGCATGTAAGTATTTTGGAAATCCGGTATCACAGCTTTCGCTAGCTCTGCCGATTTTCTGGAATTCGGCGACAGCGATTCCTGCGGTACCCCTTCATACCTCTTCAGGATCTTTGCAGCCAATCTTTTCTCGTGGTATGTGAAGCGGCGGGGAGATGTCTCCCGTGAGTGCGGACCCGTAGTTGCCATTGCGGTCGCTCCATTTGCCGAAATCTCAGTGGCAGCATCCTTCTCCTTCGAAACTCCGAGGCCAGGTCGTGAGACCGCTGCCACAGACGTAAAGTTACTGGTTTTCATATCAGCGGTTGATTGGAGTTTAGCATCCGCCGTTGTCCGCTTAGCTGCGATGGCAACCGCACTGGTGCTAGCTCCCATCAAGTAAATCTTAGTCGCTAGAGGTTTGGTTGACCGACTCGTAGTTGCCATCGCTGTCGAACCTCCCCTTGATTGTGAAGCGGAGGTTGTCCTCCGGCGTTGTTGTTGTTTTCTCGCTTGCTCCTCCATAGCTCTCCTCTGCTGAGGAGTGAAATTTGGCGTTGTTTGTTTTTTAGGTTTCTCGTTCTTATTTGAGTTCATCTTGTTCGTACGACCCATGGCCGGACAAGGCCAGCTTAGGGTCAAGGGAAGAGTAGGGGAAAATGTGTCGTCCGCCGCGACAGAGCTCCGTACCGCGGTAAGGCCATGCTTACTCTCTGAAGCGACCCGGTATCAGAGAGGCTCCGTTCAAATACAGCCGCGGTTTGCCTCCCGGCTGCAACGTCCAATATGCACGGTTTCGCATAACACCCTGGATTGGGAGGGGGAAGATCTTTCTCGTCGCACCAGAGAGGCTAGGCTGCTCTCGTGATGAAGTGCCGTACGGAGCTATGATCACAAGGGCAGCGAAGCCCTGTGGCTATCGACTTAAGCCCTCGTACCGCGGCAAGGTATCCACCCTTCACGAGGGCACCGTTTGACTCAGTTTTACGAAAATTACAAAATCGATCAAAGCCGGTTTTTCAGTGTCTTCTAAATCATTGTAGATGATTTCAATGATTTTCAGAAATGCATCTAACTCTTTATAATTTCCTGAAAAACTAGGAATTGACTTTGAAGCTAATTGGAGATTAAATTGCGACATTGTTACTATGTGAGTTTCTGCGCTGGGGTTTTGGTCAAAAATTTCTGCGGGAGGTTATTGAACTTCTCTTCTGAAATTTTTATCTTTTCCTCCACCAGAGACTCATTGTTTAAATTTGTTCATTTTTAATGTTTTGACTTATTGCCTTCTTTAATTGGCTCCTATATAATTTATGAACTTTTAAAATTAAATTGAAAATCAAAACTGTTGTTATTATTGGCCGTGTTTTTGCGCTTAAATTTTGCATGGAAAATAAGGGTTGTGCGCTTATCTCTCCATACAAAATCTAAGCGCAAACGCATATGCGTGTAAATAAAAACACGGCCATTGTTAACAGTATCTCTACAAGGCTGGTGGAACCATTTTGTCTATTTTCTAGTACAACTTCATTGACCACATTGGCCTTGGAGTCACTTATTTTCGACTTCTGAGAGCCCATATCAAATTGTGAAAAATTTACGTTATTTAAAATTTAATTGTTAAAATTTTTATATTGTTTTTTTTTTTTCTTATATTTTAACATTTTTAAATTGTTTATAATTATTATTTTGTTTTCTTTTCTATGTTCTAAATTTAGCTGTCTATAAAGGATGGCTTTTTCCTTCCTTTCTCTAAACTGCCTTCCGCTACGGCGTTTCTTTATAGGTGGCGGCGTTGTTGTTACGGTGCTTTTGTACTTGGCTTGCCTCGCCTTGTATTCTTCAATTGTGAGTCTTTTCGGGCCCTCCTGTATTGGAGTTGGTGTATACGTTGGGTATGCCTCTGAGGGCTCAGTTACCTCGGGCTCATAAGGCTCCGTGTACCTTGAGAAAATTTCATCAAACTCAGCCTGGCTGGTGATTTCTTGGTTACTCATCTGATCTTGTAAATAAATTTTGTAAAATGGTTTATACTGGGCTTTAGTCTCATTGAGATCTGGCTCCTGATGGGATTAGAAGATAGCCAGGATCGCCATTATAAAGGCCACAGAAGCCGATGCCGATCACATAGGCTATCTCGAAAGACAGCCGAAAAAGTGCATGAGAAATAAATTGAGGGGACTCGTGAGTTTCATTCAAAGTAATTCTGATCTTTATTTTCAAATCTTACTCTATTTATACAATTCTTGTCACAGAAAGTAATTTGATTGACTCCTCCTCTTTCTCGACTTCTATGTAGCTGAATTCAAATTCAGCTTGGTAATTATTTGCATTAGCCAATAGAAGCGCTTAACATGAGGCCAAGGAGAGCTCAAGAATAAATGCTGGCTCAGCTATAGCATTGACATACTTCAATGGTTCCCTATGTACAGTCACTTCTCAGAGCAGAAAACCCAGGACATCGCCATGGATCTCTGCGCAGTGGAACCACCCGGGGTTTTACCTCGGCCAAGGACTGTCACTTTCAATGTAACCCTGTTTAGTATGTTTTGTCCCATTCCGAAACTATCATCCTCCCCCCTTGCAGCAGGGCTGCAAGATATTCTTTTGTTACGGGCGGGCGTTGAGCCGAACCCCGGACCAAAAGAATGGATATGCAGTGTCTGTTGCAAAAAAATATATATTAAACGGTCGCATTCTGTGCAATGCTTCTCGTGTAAGAGATGGCTCCATAAATCTGGATGTTCAGGGCTTAACCTTAACATCCACAGACCCCGTACTTTCTTTAGTACTTTCGTGGCCCCTTGCTGTTTGCGCCGTCGGGCGTCCCGCGGTAAGCGCCGTTCAAGCGCACCCCTACCGCCACCTTCTAGTAGCAATACTAATAATAATAATGTCTTAACGACTAGCAGCATTTCTGCTATACCCGCCACACAAATTCCAGACTGTTGCTCGTGCCTTATGGCGTCAACATCACGCGCAGCAGCTCAACACTCTTGCTCCCACCGGAGCAGTTTAGACATGAGCAACTCCGAGCATCAGTCTCTGTCTGTTTCGTTACACCCCCCCTCCCGTTTACACGTGAGTCAGGATCAACATCTTCTTGCACCTGTCTCGACGTGTACTGTTTGTCGGCAAAGATTATACACGCTCGCGTCATCGGTCAAATGCAATAACTGCTTAGGCCAATGCCACGTGCATCTATGCTCTGGGCTCGCGAACAGGAATCTTTGGACGGATGCGTTCATTGCGCCATGCTGTAACACGCCTCAGCCTACGACGCCAGCCAACCCGGTTACACCAGGTCCACAGCTAACTAGGCTGAGGCACAGCCTTGGTCTTCGCCTACCAACACCTGGGCGAACACATCCGTCTCTCACGCCTTTGGTTAACTCGACATCGACCCCACCGGCGCACTTCCAAATCTTACAGCACAACTGTAACGGATTAACTGGTAAGATCGCAGAGATAACCAATTTGATGACGCAATATGACATAAAACTTGCCGCAATCCAAGAAACCAAGCTCAGTCCAAGGTCGGACCTCATTACCTATGGTGGATATAACATTCACCGGAAGGACCGTCATAGAGTAACAGGAGGTCTGGGAGGTGGTCTAGCGTTCATAACGCACAACTCTGTACAGTATCATCTATTTGATACCGACATCGAAGGAACGGATGATATCTTAGAAAGCCAAGGTATTACCATCCGTACAGGAGATGTCGATCTGCAAATCATAAACATCTACATACCCCTGTCTCAAGTTGCCCCACCGGTTATCACCCCGACATTAGCTTGCTATTACGAGGAGATAACCGCGTGATCCTGGGCGACTTCAATGCGCACCACGATATGTGGCACTCAAACTTGCCAGCAGACAGTAGGGGGCATGTACTCGCAGAACAAATAGATGATACGGCTTTCTGTACATTGAACGGAGACGCCCCAACGAGAGTATCGGGTAACTGCTATAGTTCGCCAGATATTTCTATCGTAAGTGCAGGACTATTGAACAACACCAATTGGCGACCCATACTCACGTTGGCGTCTGACCATCTCCCAATAGTCATTACCATCGAACGACCGACGGACTTTATAACACCTGAGCATGGTACATACATCAACTTTACCAAGGCGGACTGGGACAGTTTTCAGACATATACGGACGAATCCTTGGCTGCTCTATCCATTCCTACGGACGTACGCAAAGGCGAACGAGACTTCCGCAACATCATTGACTTGGCCTCTAGACGCTTCATTCCTGCGGGTCGAATATCTCGAATAAGACCAAATTTCCCCGCGGAGGCAGCGGCCATGGCTAGAGAAAGAGATGAAGTGCGAAGTCTCAATCGCGCAGACCCCCGTATAAGGGATCTCAACGCGGAAATTCGTAGGTTGGTCGATAAACACAAACTGGCCAAATGGAAACAACACCTAGAGCAATGCAACCTCTCTGACGGTGTTGGCAAATTATGGACTACGGTCAAAGCTCTATCTAATCCAACACAACACAAGGATAAAGTAGATATTACTTTCGGTGACAGGGTGAAGAAGGACCCTAGGGGATGTGCGAACTCCTTCTGTAGACAATTTGTACTACATTCCCCACCCGATAGAGCTAAACGTAGAACCATGCGACAGGCGCGTAAATACAAAAACCAAAACACGCCCATTGTCATCACTGCCTCAGAGGTCAAGGAAGCCATCAGACAGGCTAAGCCCTCAAAATCCATCGGCCCCGACGGCATTGCCATGAAGATGCTGAAACATCTAGGCCAGGAGGGACACAAATACTTAGCGGCTCTATTCAATCTTTCACTGAACACTTTCGTCATTCCTGAAATATGGAAAAAGGCGAGAGTGGTTCCATTATTAAAACCTAGAAAGCCGGCAAACATAGGCGATTCATATCGCCCTATATCACTTTTGTCGCCGGTAGTGAAGACGCTAGAGTCCATTTTGCTCCCGTATTACACCGCAAATCTGCACCTGGCTAATCATCAACATGGCTTCCGTAAGCTGCACAGCACCACCACCGCACTCAATGCCATTACAACGCAAATAAATAGCGGTCTAAATCAAAACCAACCAAATCACAGGACTGTGTTAGTGGCACTTGACTTGTCGAAAGCTTTTGACACAGTCAACCATGCCACTCTCATACAAGATCTATTAGAAACACAAATACCTGATGGGTTAAAGAGATGGACCGCTAATTACTTGAATGGGCGGCAGGCGTCGGTCAACTTTAGAAACGCAACATCAAAACCAAGACGAATTAGACAGGGGGTGCCACAGGGTGGTGTCCTATCCCCGACACTGTTTAATTTCTATCTATCGAAGATGCCCCCACCACCAGAGGGTGTCTCCGTCGTTTCTTATGCTGACGACTGTACAATAATGGCGACGGGGAAGGGCCCCTATACTGATGAACTCTGTAATAAAATCAACGGTTACCTCTGCGACCTTTCCAGGTTTTTCACAGAGCGAGATCTGACGATATCTCCGACTAAATCAACGGCGACGCTTTTTACGACGTGGACGCACCAGGTGAGAAATGAATTAGACATTTTCGTTGACGGCACTAAGCTACCAACTGTCAGCCACCCAAAGTTATTAGGGATGACATTGGATAATACTTTCTCATTTGCTGGTCATGTGTCTGCAATGGTCTCAAAGGTACGTGGTCGCAACAAGATCCTCAAGTCACTTGCCGGCAGTACTTGGGGAAAAGACAAAGAAACGTTGTTGACTACATATAAGGCCATTGGCCGACCAGTCTTTGACTATGCTGCACCCATATGGTCGCCTAATGTACATAACACCAACTGGACGAAGTTACAAGTCTGCCAAAATACTGCCATCAGAACTGCTACGGGATGTCTCCTCATGTCTTCCGAGTCTCACCTCCATCAGGAGGCAAAACTGCTCAATGTAAAAGAGCATGCGGAAATGCTGAGCAAGCAATTCCTTCTGAACTGCCACAAGCCAGCACATCCAAACCGTCATCTTTTGGACATAGATCCGCCCCCGAGAGACATAAGGAAACATCTCCGTAAACATTATGATGAGATCCGGCATCATATTACCTTGCCGTTTGATCTGCAGAATCATAAGCGGGCTCTAACCGACATCCACACCGAGTCGGTAGATACTTTTGTCGGATCTCTACCTGTGAACCCCGTTCTGAACAGTCCTCCACCGGATATTGCTGAAGAAGAACGCACCTTACCAAGGGAGACAAGAGTTACCCTGGCACAGCTTAGGTCTGGATATAGTGTAAGGTTAAACTCCTACTTGTCCAGACTTAATGACACAATCTCAAACACATGCCCTGCATGTGGTAGGACCCCCCATGATACTCTACATCTCTTCAATTGTTCATTTGAACCTACTCTTCTAACCCCTCTGTCCCTCTGGACAAACCCTGTTGAAACTGCACGTTTCCTTGGACTCCCCTTAGAAGAGCTTGATGAAGATCTTCGGAATGATCATACACTCTAGACAGGGCAATGCATTGTTAACAACAACAACAACAACATACTTCAATAGCAACGCTATTGGCCATAGGTGTCAAATGCATTTTTCAAATGTGCTATACAAACAGACATGCATGTAGGTCGTAGCTGTTGCACGCTATGAACATGAGGTTGTATGACTACACTACAATGAGTATTCTATTTCAATGAATTATTCACTAACAATTAATAGGTAATAAAATGTTTGGCTTATATGGTGTTTCTACCAAAAACAAACACCGTGTTTTTGGTTTTGGGTTTGCAATAATTGTCAACTGTTTCCACTGCGTGTTTGATATAAATTGTGTTCAATCTGTCATTCGTGTAATTTTATTTTTCGAAAATTTTGTGGAAAATGCTATTTACGCCAAAAGGCAGATGCAGCCACGAAAGCCCTCTGGTAGCCATTTGGGTCTTATAAAAGCTATAATCTTGATAACATAGTTCAATTTTGCGGTGGGACCTATCAAACAAGTGTTTGGCCCTATGATTTTGCGGTGTATTTTGAAAAATATTTAAAAATTTAAAAAAATTTTAAATATAAATTTATTTAATTTTAATTGTCAACAATTTTGACAAACTGAAAGCAATAGTAACATGATTTCGATAAGAATTTAAAAACTAAAAGGAAATAATGACGTAAATGAACATTATTGCCATCTTTTAATTATAGATCGTATGCAAACCCAAAGCAAAGACGCTTTAAAAAGGGGTTTGAAATGGGTTTGGGTTATGAAATTTGTATGAGATTTGACAAGGGTTTCGAGTAGTGTTTGATTTTAAACACGCTAGGGCTAGAAAACACGGTGTTTACTTTTGGTGGAAACACCATATTACTTAGCTTATCGTTTATTGTTATGCCATCGGAAAAAAGTTTTCTTACTTTATTTTGTTTACATTTGTTTCACATGTGTCTTTATTGTACTGACTTTTTTTTTAGCATGATATCTTGTATTTTGTTTTCTTTGGCTTGTGTGCCTGTTTATCAAAATGACTGTTTATTGTTTGGTCGTTTTTTTTGTTATTACTAGTAGAGTTATACTGCTTTAAGTCTATTCTTATGAATTATAATTTCTTTCTCACCTATGTTTATTTCCTTACTATAGCTACTTTTAACAAAATTTGTTTTTTTTGTTTTTCTTTAGCCTCTTGGACTAATTTCCTAGCTCTTTCCTGTGCTAATTTATTTGAAGTCTATATTTTACTTCTTTGTCATAAGCTTCGGTAATCGTAATTCGGTGGGTTTTCTGCAAATATTAGCTCAAAGGGATAATATTTATGTGTGGTTGATGGCGTCGTATTGTAACAATACGCGAAATACCTGAGGTATTCATCCCAATCATCTTTGTCACTGGATATGAATGAACGTATATATCAGAGCTGTTAATTTTGATTAGTAATTAGTAATTGATTGATTAGAAGGTTTTTTTAATTAGTATTGATTATTTTAATTGCTTTCAACAAAAAGCAAATACTAATTGATTACGATTAGAAAAAAAAAATAAAAAAAAATTTAAAAATTAAAAAATCAAGAAAAAATCAAAAATAATCAAAAGTAATCAAAAACGGTTTTTTTGATTATTTTTGATTTTTTTGATTTTTTCAATTTTTTTGATTTTCTTATATTTTTTTTTTTTTTTTTGATTATTTTAAAGTTTTGTTGTTAAAAGTATAAACATCTGTGTATCTTTGTATGCAAATATATACACCTACTTACACCTTGGGGCTCATGGATTTTCAAGATATTCATGTATATGGGTGAATTGGCACTGATATGCCAAGCACAAAACATATTTTTTAAATTTTTTTGTATGGGTAGGTTTTCCATATATTGGTAATTTTGTGTCACTTTCACTTTATTCAAAATTTTTTGCCCATGTTGCAAAAGCGATACCTCGTTCGAAAGGAAATTAAAATACGCTTCTAACGACGTATAAAATGTATGGGTGGGTCAAACCATCGCTGAGCAATAGATGGCCAAAGTCGAAATTTTGTCGAATTTTTACAATTTTTGAAACAAAATTGATTTTAAAAATGTTTTTTTCATGCGAAGTTGTGAAAATCAGAAGTTTTTTTTTTCGATAATAAGTGTGTATAATTGCAAACACTTTAAGCCTAATATTACCAAGATCTAGGAAAAACTGTATTTTTGGCGATTTTTTTGTAACTTTCAACATCTCTACTTTTAATAGAATTGTAAAAGGTCGATGTCTGAGTATTGTAGATATTCAAAAATATGTTCATAGTATTAGTCATTACTAAGCTAATAAAGTCCAAATCAACCGTTTTTGGAATTTTTGTCGGTCTGTCTGTAAACTAGTGTAATTTGTCCTTTTATATGTAAACGGCTAGTGTCGGACCTTTCTCTATTTGAACACTTATAAGGCTAGGCTCACACTGCAACCGACTTCGGCCGTTCGGCAACAATCACACATCCACACACATGTGTTTTAAATGAGCTCTCTATTTCATCCGATTTCACCCGAATGTAAACAAACTTTGGCCGCCCGATAAAATAGACCGCGTTCGAATTTCTCTGATGAGACCGGATGAAAAAGTCGGTTGCAGTGTGAGCGTAGCCTAAGTATGCTACACAAATTAAAACATAGGCATACCAACTATGTCCAAAAGAGACTTGTAATGATCAATTGATAAAAAATTAAGCGGTATTATCCATAGAGACATGTCCCGGATTAATAAATTTCGTCCACAATGGGCGACGTAGTCATTTATGGGCATTTCACATTTGATTTACTCTCGTACAGTACTATTGACAAGTTGTAAATTACACCGCTACATTCCATATTTTTCATATTAATATTTTATCATCATTATCATTCCATATTACATCCAAAAATAATAGACTGAATGTGCAAAAGCGCCAGTCTTCTGTTTAGGTTGTTGATGAGAACTAGTACGAAAGATCTCGAGTTTTTTCCTCCAGGGATATTTATGTGCATGAATACATGCATTTATATAAAAGAACTTCTTGCTTCAGCTATACATTTGTATGTTTGTGCAAGTGAATATGATATCTGTGCAGAATTTCTTAAATTTTCCCGGGATTTGTAACATATACAACCTCTGGGGTTAGAGCGATTGTTAGCTTTTTGAGAACTTTGTTACCTAATTCTAAAAATTTGCCTACTGCAGTATAATATCTTTTAAACAATTTGTCCCCTAAGGACAACTGTATTTGTACAAGTCCTAAATTGCCGGCTTCTCTTTCAAGCCTGATAAAGAGTTGTCCCAAGTCAATCTTATCCTCAACAATTAGGTTAGGTTAGGTTCAAGTGGCTGCCGCAGAGGCACACCTAGGCCAGTATTAAAAGGCCCGTTGTGATACCACCAACACTAGGAAAGTCAGTTCCGGGACCCTGCCATATGGAAAATCCCGGTATTAACGGAATTCTCCACATAGCAGAATCCCGGGACTGACTTTCCTATACCGACACCGTTACTCCTCCTCGAACCATTTAGATGACTTGATGAAGGCCATCAGGACCTTTATGTCCAGCTCCGTGACCGGGCGTAAACCAGTGCCCAGTTAATACGCCTATTAAAATGGAGATTTCTCTTCTCCTTAGGGCATAAATTTGTCTTGATCTTTTATGATCCCATTTCGGCCAGGTTTCTTTGGATATCCGGCATCCTGGAGATTGCAGCCATCTTTCGTTGGCTTGGCGGAGTGTGTATTCCTTCAGCATAAGCTTGCATGTGGCAAACGGCATACCTAAGTGCTCTTTATCGCGAAGAACCTGCTTGGTCGTGCCCTGCCTCGCAAGTTCGTCTGCCCTACATTTTCCCTCAATGTCCCTATGCCCCGGGACCCATGTGAGGTTAACGCGATTCTGTTGGGCCATCTCTTGTAGAGATCGACGACAGCTGAGCGTCAGTTCAGAGTTGAACGAGTAAGAGCCAAGGGATTTGATGGCCGCCTGGCTGTCGCTGAATATAAAAATGTCCTGTCTAATAGTATGTTGGCCTATCCAAGCCACGGCGTCCATGATTGCTGAAACTTCAGCCTGGAAGACACTGCAGTGATCAGGTAGTCTGAAGGAGAGCTCAAGGTTCAGATCCTTTGAATAAACCCCTCCCCCAACTCTGCCGTCTAACTTCGAGCCATCAGTATAAATGGAAGTGCCGCCATGAGTGACGGGACTCCGATCCGTGCTCTCCCATTCTTCCCTGCTGGGAATATTGATTTTAAAACCGCTATTTCTGACTGTTGTGGTCGCACAGCGATCTGTGCTCAGCGGAACGTTTCCCTTAGACGCAGAGCCGATGCTGCTGCTACTCGGTGCCCTTCCAGATCGAGTGGAAAAATGCCAAGAATGGCCTGGAGTGCCTCATTGGGCGTTGTTCTTAACGCACCGCTTATACAGATCATGCAAGATCTGTGTACTTTACCTAGCAGATTAAGGTTTGTTGCCTTGCTCAGCGCAGGCCACCATACCACAACTCCTTAGAGCATGATTGGTCGAATGATTGCAGTGTAGATCCATTTGTATATTTTGGGGCTGAGCCCCCATTTCTTACCTATGGCTCTTTTGCACGTGTAGAGTGCAATACACGCTTTCTTCTGGCGCTGAAGAACATTCTCCTTCCAGGTTAGTTTCCTATCCAGAACTGTGCCCAAGAACTTGGCTTTGTCAGCCAAGTTCAGGTGCACGTTATTCAGTTTTGGTAGTATTAGCGGTGGTATCTTATAGCGGTTGGTGAAAAGAACCAGTTCCACTTTTCCCGGGTTGATGCTCAGTCCGCAGCGCGAGCACCATGAGGAAACCTCTCTCAGTGCTACTTGCATCAAGTCGCACAGGTTTTGTGGGAATTTGCCCCTGTATACTATAGCTAAGTCATCTGCATATGCCATTACCTTCCCGCCCCCAGCTTGTGTCTCGCAGCATCGAGTTGACAGTGAGGTTCCATAGAAGCGGGGAGAGAACACCACCCTGAGGCGTTCCCCTTGTGACATAGCGTGATAAGTCAACCGAGCCCTTAGTGGTTGATCAATAAGTCCAATAAGAGACTTTCTTATGCCCAGACTAGTTAAAGCGCTGTTTATAGCATCAGGGCTTATGTTGTTGAAGGCTCCTGCAATATCTTAAGAGGTCACGAGACAGTACTCCTTCTCATACAGCGGATTTTCAATAACAGAAACTAGGCTGTAAAGCGCAGTTTCTGTAGATTTCCTTTTGGTGTATGCATGCTGATAGCTAGAGATAAGGTTGCTATCAATAGTAGTGGAGAGGTAGTCATTTATTATCCTCTCGAAGGTTTTGAATACAAAGGACAAGAAACTGATTGGCCTGTAGTCCTTGGGCTCGTAATGAGACGCCTTTCCCGCCTTAGGAATAAACACTACCGTGGCACTTCTCCAGGAGCACGGAATGTAGCTAAGAGCCAGGCAGGCTGTTTAGAAAAATACCAGCCATTTGGCTTATATCTCCAGCGTGTTTGTGAGTTGTGCGTTTCCCGCGTGGTTTTGACACTGGGCAAGCTTGCTCTAGGGCATTCGAGAGCGCCGTGTAAAGGTCTTGGCCAGATCAAAAATTAAAAGAAAATTCACTTTGAAAAAAATGCCATTTTTCCCATACAAATTGTATGGGAAAAGGCGAAAAAAATAGCCACCCCTAAGGGTTAAGTTGGAGCGCTAATTTTTTGCAAGGCCTATTTTCTCATCAATACCTAACTTTTTAGGGGGTAAGACCAAGGCGACATTTTTTTTTGAATCACCCTAATATACATACATGTGTGTGTATGTTTACGTAAATACACACATTTATGTAAGCGTGCGCAACAGCATAGCATCATAAGCATGACTAAAAACTTAGAAATGTAAGTTTGAAAATTAGATTACTCATAAGGTAGATTGTAAGCATATAAAAGACGGCGATGAGTCGAATAAAGAATTCCAATTTTGAGACTCAGCCACTAAAGCAGCCTCGGCTGCTTTAATCAGTCGTCTTTCTAAATGCGACGTAGATGTGATCCGAATCCAAGAACCCTGGGTCAACAGCTCGAAGATTTGCGGTTTGGGGACTAAGGGTTTGAAGCCTATCCGAGCCAGCGAGGGGGCAGGGTTTGAGCTTGTATTTTGGTTAAGTCTGAGCTGAATGCCTTTCTCTTGCCCAACTATACCAATGGTGACGTTACAGCTGCCAGTTTAACAGTCGACAGTACCAGCCTGACGATGGCGTCGGTCTATATGCCCTACGACGCCGAAGTACCTCCTCCACAGAGGGAGGTAAAAGACCTGGGGGCAAATTTTTCCATGGGTCATCTTATTATCGGAACTGGGGCTAATGCTCATCACGTCCCGTGGGGAAGCTCCGATATCAATGCTAGAGGAGAGTCGTTGTTTGACTATTTGTCAACAACTAACCTGGTAGTTTGCAACGTGGGTAACGAACCTACGTTTATTACTAAAACCCGTAGGGAGGTCATAGATCTCACTATTTGCAGCGAAGGCGCTTATGAGTGGGTCAGAAAAAGGCGCGTTCTCGATGAACACTCATTCTCCGACCACCGGTACGTAGAATTTGTTCTAGACTTTTCTGTTGGGCAGCCGGTTATGAAACGCAACCCACGTAACACTAACTGGCAGCTACACAATGAAATATTATCTAGGGACCTACCAGCACTGCCCTCACAAGTCCCCTCATCAGTAGGGGAGTTGGAGGATCTGGTGAAGACCTTTACACGGCGCTCTCGAATACCCTAGAGCAAGCTTGCCCAGTGTCAAAACCACGCGGGAAACGCACAACTCACAAACACGCTGGAGACATAAGCCAAATGGCTGGTATTTTTCTAAACAGCCTGCCTGGCTCTTAGCTACATTCCGTGCTCCTGGAGAAGTGCCACGGTAGTGTTTATTCCTAAGGCGGGAAAGGCGTCTCATTACGAGCCCAAGGACTACAGGCCAATCAGTCTTTTGTCCTTTGTATTCAAAACCTTCGAGAGGATAATAAATGACTACCTCTCCACTACTATTGATAGCAACCTTATCTCTAGCTATCAGCATGCATACACCAAAAGGAAATCTACAGAAACTGCGCTTCACAGCCTAGTTTCTGTTATTGAAAATCCGCTGTATGAAAAGGACTACTGTCTCGTGACCTCTTAAGATATTGCAGGAGCCTTCAACAGCATAAGCCCTGATGCTATAAACAGCGCTTTAACTAGTCTGGGCATAAGCAGGTCTCTTATTGGACTTATTGATCAACTACTAAGGGCTCGGTTGACTTATCACGCTATGTCACAAGGGGAACGCCTCAGGGTGGTGTTCTCTCCCCGCTTCTATGGAACCTCACTGTCAACTCGCTGCTGCGAGACACAAGCAGGGGCGGCGGTAGTGGCATATGCAGCCGACTTAGCTATTGTATATAGTGGCAAATTCCCACAAACCCTGTGCGACTTGATGCAAGTAGCACTGCGAGAGGTTTCCTCATGGTGCTCGCGCTGCGGACTGAGCATCAACCCGGGAAAAGTAGAACTGGTTCTTTTCACCAACCGCTATAAGCTACCACCGTTAATAGTTACTACCAAAATTGAATGATGTGCGTCTGAACTTGGCTGACAAAGCCAAATTGAGCCAAGCTAATATGGGTATAAAATGAAAGGTATTTTCGGCGGCATGCCAACTAAAATATTTTCAAGTAGAGTTGCCACCTAGGGTTGCCTCCATATCGCAGTATATCCGGTACTATCTCGAGAACCGCTTGATTTCTGCGATTTCTAAGACTGTCCTCTTTGGTGTTTACAGAGCTGCCACATATCTCAATTTTTTTTAATAATGTAGAAAGACATGCCAATATGGGTATCAAATTAAAGGTATTTTCGCGAATAATAATAATAATAATACCAACTAAAATATTTTCAAATAATGTAATTTTACCGCATTTACCATGATTTCTTAAAAATGTGTTAGATAGTAGATATACTTCATTCTAAGATTTTCTATGTATGTAAAAATCGAAAACACGGAGCAAGCTCGGTCACCCAGGTACTATGCCTGAATCTATCAAATGAGAGAGATAATTGGAGACACGGCCTTCCTGCTATCTGCAAATAATAT
Organism: Campiglossa producta; assembly: GCA_964058755.1. NCBI lineage: Eukaryota > Metazoa > Arthropoda > Insecta > Diptera > Tephritidae > Campiglossa > Campiglossa producta. The sequence continues at coordinate 79,744,365 of CAXKVI010000002.1, forward strand.
TATAAACTAATAACTGTATACTTCTACCCTGCGGGTTGGGGTTCTAGAATATGCCCGCGGTAGGTATGCCTGTCGTAAGAGGCGACTGAAATCTAACTCAATAAAACCCGTAATTCCGAGTGTGATCCGTACCGTGCTCATGGGATGAATGGCACTACATTAGTGTGTCTTATAACGGTGGCCTCCAGATACCTGGCGCCCTCTGGTTGTAATTAGTCTTACTGGGATATCGGGTGCTATGTCTCAGCGGACCTTCTTTCCCCTACACTCGTGGGAATTATATGTACCAATTAAATGAGAAAAAACATAATTTAGAGCATGATAAAGTTGAATTGCTTTCAAGTGATCAGGCCAGATCTGGCCTTTCGGTTGATACCGAATCAAAAGCTGAAACCGCAGGTATGGAGGGGCTGAATAGGCCCCTCATGATACTGAAAATGTTGGAAAACGTAAGCACTTGAATGGTGCCGCTCGTAAGCGTCTTAAGAAACTCCTGGCTAAGGGTGTCAGATACGAAACCGCCTTAGAAATTGCCAAACAGCCCCAAGGGCCGGCACAAAGGTAGGCGACCAATAAAAAGGGGCGATCCAATAGTACGACCCCACCAAATTTCCAAAAGAGGACAAGGCAGATGCCTCCTCTTGATGGAGAGGCAGCCAGTGCCTTAGTAACCGCGGCTCAACCAGACGGTGTGTCATCGGGAGCGGAGGTACCCGTCGCATTATCTTTGTGGGGTATTTTAAAGAGGACGATTCCCCCTCCCACGAGCATATCCTCAGAGTTATTTCTGTTCAAAACCCGGCTCTAGACACCAGATACTGGAGAATCCTCAATCGGACATGTAGGGCCACAGTGGCGGAAATTGCAATATCTGTAGATCCGGTGTCAGCTGAAACAATCCGTCACCATAATAATACAATCAGTTTGGCGTATGCCAAAGTGAAACTGCGGCTTAAAACCAAACCGTCTCTGCCCCGGGTAGCTGATGAAGCCAGCGGCACTGATGAAAATGTTGCGTTAGAAAAGAAGGCTGTAGAACAAATAGCCTGCAGCTCAAACCCGGCAGAGGTTACCCAAGGCTTGGAGGATGTACAAACTAAGCGTCAGCTGGAGTCCACAGCAGAAGCTACAATTATCGAGACTCCACCGCCCTCTCAAAGCGGGCAAACAAATCAATTTCTTAGTGAGAACTCTAGACCTGAAGTCGAAAAAAACGGGCCAAAGTCAGGCATCTGATGGGGATGTGCTTTGCTCAGCGGCAACCTAAAGTCATCGGTGGCGGATAGGGACCGCAAAAAATCTTTATGTCAGCCCTCCCAGCAAACTCTCGCAGTTCGAGGCGTCTAAAATGCCTCCAGGTGAATCTTCACCATGCCAAGGCAGCTTCGGATGTTCTTAGCAGAAGATTCAGCAGAGAAGGTCTGGGAGTGGCCTTTATTCAAGAACCATGGATTTTACATGGTTCTGTAAAAGGTTTAAGCAGTACTGACGGTAAATTAATATATGCCACCGGTTCCCGTTCCAGGACGGCGATGCTTCTAAACAAGAAACTGGAATTTGTTCCGCTCCTACAGTTCATGACGGCTGATTTGGTTGCAGTTTGGGCAAAAATTCCGGGTGAGGAGGAAACAGCCCCAACTGCTGAATCCAAATCTCTCATTGAGTATTTCCAACAGAAGGGTATACCATTGGTCCTCTGCTGTGACGCAAACTCCCACCATACAGCTTGGGGTAGTACGAACATAAATAACAGGGGGGAGCATCTCCTGGAATTTATTAGTAGTCACAATATCAGTGTAATGAACCGTGGTAATGAACCCACTTTTGTTAACGCTATTAGAGGTGAGGTTCTTGACCTTACTCTATGCAACCAAAACATGGCCTTCGCTGTCACAAATTGGCACGTCTCAGGGGAGGAATCAATGTCGGATCACAAACATATTATATTCGAGTGTAATGGGGTGTGGTTGCTGAGTGACCGCGCTCAATCCCGACTCTTGCGTCCTCGTTCGTGCACTCTGGGCAACGTTGAGCTACCTAGGCTCGCGGCAGAAAGAGAGGGAGCCCCGGGGGGGCCACTCTGACATACTCCTCTTTATCGGGCCTTCCCAAGTCAAGGCATGTTGGCCAGTCACATCTTTGGAGCCTCAAAAATGCCGGTCCCGTGGACCACATACCGTAATCTGTTGCGCCTATTTTTGTGGCTAAATCTGCTGGGTTCAATTTAGATGGAACCCAATTCCATTGATTCACGTTAGTGGTCTCCAAGATTTCGCCAACTCGATACATTACGAATGCTTTAAAGTTTTGCGGGTCCATTGTTAGCCATTTTAAAACCGTCTTAGAGTCAGACCAAAATATGCACTCATCGCAATGAAGACGTACTGCCTTTTGGATATTTGCAGCCAAGCGTGATCCTGTTAAGGCCGCTTGCAGTTCAAGACGTGGTATAGATATTGGCTTCAGAGGTGTGACCTTCGACTTCGCTGCTACAATTGATACGTCGACGTCGTCATTAAGCTGAATGCGAAAATAGCACACCGCAGTGTAAGCGTTCTCGCCCGCATCGACAAATGTATGCAACTGGACACTTTGCGTAAATTTCAGCAGCTTTGAATAACATCTTGGAATGGCGGTAGACGCGATTTTATCTAGATTCTCAAGCCACGAACGCCATTTGACATACAAGTCCCCCTTTAGTTCACCGTCCCATTGCAGGCCTGAGCGCCAGATGTTTTGCAGTAGGATCTTCAGCCCAATTGTGTATGGCGACAAGAATCCAAGTGGGTCGAATATCGACATAAGCACTTGAAGAACTTCTCTCTTGGTAGGAGCTACATCCGTTTGGAGAAAGTCTCTCTTGAGCCTCGAGAATCTGAAATTGTACTGAAAAATGTCGTTATTGGATTCCCAATACATACCGAGAATTTTCTCTGTAGCTCCAAACGAATTTCCCGCAGCTGACCCATCGTCGCGTAGTCGCTCTCTCACCAAAGAAGAATTGGAAGCCCAGTTCCTCATATGGAAACCACCTGAAGCATGTATAGTTTTAACTGTGTTTGCCAATTCGATCGCCTCTTCCTCAGTGTTCACACTATCTATAAAGTCATCCATGTAGTGGTAACGCTCCACTGCTTTAACGGCTCGAGGGTGTAAGTCGCGAAACTCACTTGCGTTCTTGTTGCGCACAAAATGGGCTATACAGGGTGCACAGCTGATACCAAACGTCAGGGCCTTCATTACGTATGCGCACGGCTTATTTTGGCTGCCGTCCGTATTAAACCACAAGAAACGTTGAGCGTGCATATCTTCGTCTTTCACGTTTATGCGGTGAAACATTTCGGCGATATCGCCGCAAATCGCTATTTGTCCCACTCGAAACTCGATTAAAATATTGACAAGTGGTGTTAATAAATCAGGGCCGGTAATCAGAAAATCGTTGAGGCACCTGTTATGAGATTTGGCTGCTGCGTCCCAGACTAATCGAACTTTACCGGGCTTATTTGGGTTAACGGCGACAAAAATTGGAAGATACCATACTGGACCTTCAGGCGTGCACATTTCTCCGCTCGATACTTTTCGCGCATAGCCTTTGGAAACAAGTTTATCGATTTCCGCTTGCATCGTTAGCCGCAGCTTGGGATGTTTAATAAATTTCCTTTGAAGGCACTTTAATCGATGGCACGCGGCATCGTAACTTTCAGGCAATTGTAAGCCCTCCTGCTTCCAGAGCAAACCCACTTCAAATTGATGATTTATTTTTACGGCTGTTTCCTCGAGGATTTTCATAGCTTTTTCATTATCGACTGAAAAAATATTATTCTCTTTAGGCGCTTGTAGTGTAATGGGCGCTTGGAGTGTAATGGGGTGTGGTTGCTGAGGGACCGCGCTCAATCCCGACTCTTGCGTCCTCGTTCGTGCACTCTGGGCAACGTTGAGCTACCTAGGCTCGCGGCAGAAAGAGAGGGAGCCCCGGGGGGGCCACTCTGACATACTTGGTTTAAGGGCTCACCGGGGTCTTTTTCGCAGCGTCTGTACACCAAGAGGTGCGGCTGTAAGCGGGCGTCTGTCTTGAAGCAAGCGGCTCGCTATATAAATGTGCAAAACTTTTCCCTCCCAATCCAGGGTGTTATGCGATACCGTGCCCATTGGACGTTTGCAGCCGGGAGGCAAATCGTGGCTGTAGTCGAACGGAGCCTCACTGATACCGGGCCGCCTCAGGGAGTAACTATGGTCTTACCGCGGTATGGGGCTCTGCCGCGGCGGACGACACACTTCCCCTTACACTACCCTTGACCCTAAGCTGGCCTTGTCCGGCGAGGGGTCGTACGAACAAGATGAAGAACACACAAAATACAAAGCAATTAACGACTTCGTTTACTCCGCAGCAGAGAAGAACTATGCTGGAGCAAGCGAATACACAACGCCGGAGGACAAACTCCGCCTCAAAGTTAACTGGGAGGCCGACAACGATGGAAACTACGGGTCAGTCATCCCCCAAACTGCTATCAAGTAAGAGTGACTTGATGGGAGCAAGCAACAGTGCGGCTGCCTACGCAGTCAAGCAGAAAACGGCGGAAGCTAAGCTTCCATCAAGCGCTGGTACGAAACCCAATCTCTTCACATCTGGGGCAATGGTCTCACGACCTGGTTTCAGAGTTTCGAAAGAGAAGGACGACGCCGTAAAGGGAGAGACCGCGATGGCAACTACGAGTCTGAATCCCCCCAAAGAGGCATCTCCCCGACGCTTTGCGTACTGGGATAAAAGAAAGGCCGCAAGGATCCTTAAAAAATATGAGGGAGCATCGCAGGAGAAGCTGTCGCCGGAAGAAAGGAAGATGGTGGAGGAAGCGAAAGCTCTGATACCAAATTTCCAGAGGCCCTATGTGCCTAAGAGGGTGAACGGTAATCCCTTCAAACGCCAGAGATCGGACGGAGAGGTAGACCCCCATCCGAAGCGGCATCAGGTCAACCCCGTAGTGGGAAAACTCAGCTTTGCTGAAGTAACCAAGGACAGAATCCTTATAGGTTTCATTGACCGAGGTAACGACCGTTGGTCCATCCCCAAAGACCAGTGGCTGTATGTCCGGAATGAAATGGGCAGGGCCCTCCTCCACTTAATGCGTGAGTCTCCGGGTAGTCCGCCGCGAGGTACTGACGCGGGCTGGCACCAAGGTCAGATCAAAATATTCGCGTGCGAGGATGCAAGAACTGTCGCACTGTATAAGGCAGCAGTTGCAAGACTGGGTGAAGTCTATCCAGGGGCAAGACTAGATGTCGTCGACTGGAAGGACATTCCTGCTCGGCCAAGGGCAAGGGCATGGATTCCTGCCGTCCCTGCAGAACCCGAGAATATTCTTGAGATGCTGCAGGTCTGGAATCCGTCTCTCCCGACGCAGGATTGGGGCGTCAATCTGGTCGATGATGTGGTTGGGCCCAATAGACAGGTGGTTATCACTCTGAATAAGGAGGCGCTCGAGCCCCTTAAACGGTGCAACGGACGAGTGCATTACGGCTTGGGTCAGATCGTGATCCACGTATACCGTGGCGATGCACAGCGCGCTGCTATTCCGGACGCTCCGGAGGACTCGGAGATCGAGGCATCGGAAGGGGAAGCAGAGGAGTCCGACGCGGAAAGTATGTTTTCCGCCACGTCAAATTGCGATGGTGCTGCGAACAACTCGGCGATAGAAGAAAGCCTGCTTGACGAAGAAGGCCTCGACGTCACGATCGTGGCTAAACCTGAGCACACTAACGTTGATGCTGCTTCAGACAGCAGGGTTCCCGCCACGCCAAATCGTGCAGGTGCTCTGAACAACTCCTCGTTGAGAGACAGCCCCCGGAACAGGCCAGACCTCGACGACACGCTGGCGGCAGGGATGTCTGAGCTCTCTCATGTTGGTGGTGCTTCAGATAAATCTGCACAAATCTAAAGCAGCCTCGGCTGTTTTAAGCAGTCGTCTTTCTAAAGGCGACGTAGACGTGGTCCTTATCCAAGAGCCCTGGGTACAAGCTCATCCAAGCCAATGATGAGGGCAAGGTCAGAACCTGTATTTTGGTAAAGTCTGAGCTAAACACCTTTCTATTACCCAACTACTCAAATGGTGACGTTACAGCTGCCAGCTTAACAGTCGGCAGCACCAGCCTAACGATGGCGTCGGTCTATATGCCCTATGACGCCGAAGAACCTCCTCCACAAAAGGAGGTGAAAGATCTGGTGGATAATTTCTGTACGGGCCATCTTATTATTGGAGCTGACGCTAATGCTCATCACGTCCAGTGGGGAAGCTCCGATATTAACGCTAGGGGCGAGTCTCTGTTTGACTACCTACTAACAACTAACCTGGTGGTTTGTAACGTGGGTAACGAGCCTACTTTTATAACTAAAGCTCGTAGGGAGGTTATAGACCTCACTGTTTGTAGCGAAGGCGCTTATGAGTGGGTCAGAAAATGGCGTGTTCTTGATGAGCATTCATTTTCTGACCATCGGTACATAGAAATTGTGTTAGACTTTATTGTTGAGCAGCCAGTTATGAAACGAAATCCACGCAACACTAACTGGCAGCTACATAACCAAATATTAGCTAGGGACCTGCCAGTATTACCTCCACAAGCCCCCTCATCAGTGGGAGAACTGGATGACCTGGTAACGACCTTTACAACGGCGCTCTCAAATGCCCTAGAGCAGGCTTGTCCAGTACCAAAACCACGCGGCAAACATAGACCCCACTGGTGGTCTTACGACCTGGATTCGTTCCGTATATCATGCAGGAAGCAATTTAACAAGGCCAAGAGCATCGGTACGGAGCCTGAATGGCTCGAATATAAAGCTAAACTGAGGGCCTATAAAAAGGCTCTAAGGCAAGCGAAGAGAACTTCGTGGAGAAATTTCTGCACCGGGGTCGAAAAAGTCGATGATACAGCGAGACTTAGACGAGTGCTATCAAAAACTCAAACAGCCATTAGCTATTTACGGAAGCCTGACGGATCTTGGACCAGCACGGAAGGGGAAACCCTGGAGCTGCTCCTGAACACACACTTTCCGGGGAACTTGTATGATGCACCTGTAGCATCTGCAACAAACCTGGCGGTAAACATACCCATTACGGAGGAAAGGGTAAGGTGGGCAATCAAAAGCTTTGAGCCGTTCAAGGCAGCTGGGCCAGACGGGATTTTCCCCGCACAACTTATAAACACGCTGGAAATATCAGCTAAATGGCTGGTAGTTCTCTATTCTGCCTGCCTGGCTCTTAATTACATTCCGTGCTCCTGGAGAAGCGCCACGGTAGTCTTTATTCCAAAGGCTGGGAAGGCCTCACACTATGAGCCTAAAGACTACAGACCGATCAGTCTCTCGTCTTTTGCACTTAAAACCTTCGAGAGGATAATTAGCGATTATCTCTCCTCTACTATTGATAGCAACCTTATTTCTAGCTATCAACATGCATACACCAAAGGTAAATCAACGGAAACTGCGCTCCACAGCCTAGTCTCTATTGTTGAAAAATCATTGCACGAAAAGGAGTACTGTCTCGTGGCCTTTCTGGACATCGAAGGGGCTTTCAACAATATAAGGCCGGAGGCTATTAACACTGCTTTAACAAACCTGGGCATAAATAGGTCTCTTATTGGTCTAATTGATCAACTACTAAAGGGAAGGAAAATAGTTTCTTCACTGGGAACAGTTGATTTTTCACGCTATGTCACAAGAGGAACGCCTCAGGGTGGTGTTCTCTCCCCGCTCCTATGGAACCTCACCGTAAACTCGCTGCTACGAGACACAAGGTGGGGGGGCGGGAAGATAGTGGCATATGCAGACGATTTAGCTATTGCATATAGGGGCAAATTCCCACAAACCCTGTGTGACTTGATGCAGGTAGCACTGCGAGAAGTTTCTTCATGGTCCTCTCGCTGCGGACTTAGCATCAACCCGGGAAAGGTGGAGCTTGTCCTTTATACCAGGCGGTACAAGATACCACCGCTGAACCTACCAGAACTAGATGACGTGCGCCTGAACTTAGCTGATAAAGCCAAATTCCTAGGCACAGTTCTAGATAGAAAGCTTAACTGGAAGGAGAATGTCATCCAGCGCCAGAGGAAAGCGTGCATTGCACTTTACACGTGCAAAAGAGCCATTGGCGAAAAATGGGGGCTCAGCCCCAAAATTTGCAGATGGATCTACACTGCGATAATCCAGCCAATTATGCTGTATGGAGTCGTGGTATGGTGGCCTGCGCTAGGAAAGGCAACAAACCTAAATCTGTTAGGAAAAGTCCACAGATCGAGCATGATCTGTATAAGCGGGGCGTTAAGAACAACGCCCAATGAAGCTCTCCAGGCCATTCTTGGCTTTTTGCCACTCGATCTGGAAGGGTACCGGGCAGCAGCAGCATCGGCTCTGCGTCTAAGGGAAACGTCCGTCTGGGGCGCAAGCACTATTGGACACTCCTGTATTCTAAGATCTTACAGCTTTCTCCCTCTGAGCACAGATCGGTGTGCGACCACAACAGTCGGAGATTGTTGTTTTAGAATAAACATTCCCAGCAGGGAAGACTGGGAGAACATAGATCGGTGTCCCGCTACTAATGGCGGCACTTTTATATACACCGACGGCTCGAAGTTAGACGGCAGAGTCGGAGGAGGGGTTTACTCAAGGGATTTGGACCTAGAACTCTCCTTTAGACTACCTGATCACTGCAGCGTCTTCCAGGCTGAAGTTTCTGCAATCATGGACGCCGTGACTTGGATAGGTGAACGCACCATAGGACAGGATATCTGTATTTTCAGCGACAGCCAAGCGGCCATCAAATCCCTTGGCTCTTACTCGTTCAACTCTGAACTGACGCTCAGCTGTCGTCGATCTCTTCAAGAGATGGCCCAACAGAACCGCGTGAACCTCACATGGGTCCCGGGACACAGGGACATTGAGGGAAACTGTAGGGCAGACGAACTTGCCAGGCAGGGCACGACCAAGCAGATTCTTCAAGATAAAGAGCGCATAGGTATGCCGTTTGCCACGTGCAAGCTAATGCTGAAGGAGCATACACTCCGCGAAGCCAACGAAAGATGGCTACAAGCCCCAGGGTGCCGGATATCCAAGCAAACCTGGCCAAAATGCGATCTTAAAAGATCTAGACACATATACGCCCTAAAAAGGAAGGAAATATCCATATTAATAGGTGTTTTAACCGGGCACTGCCTTATTGGTAGGCACGCAGCAAGGCTAGGCGTTCCCTACCGACGATGCTGCAGGAGTTGCAAAGATGATGAGGAAGAGGAAACGGTGGAGCACCTCATCTGCAACTGCCCGGCCTTAAGCGGAGCGAGAAGGCGCTCTCTGGGAGTTCCCTTCCTGGTTAGCTTAAGCCAGGTCGCGGAGCTAGACATAAAGGACTTGATGGCCTTCATCAAGTTATCAAAATGGTTCGAGGAGGGGTAGCGGTGTCGGTTAGGAGTGTCAGTCCCGGGTTTTCGGCTATATGGAGAGTCCCAACACCACTGGGATTTTCCATATGGCCGGGCCCCGGGACTGACTTTCCTAGTGTTTGGTGGTATCACAACGGGCCTTTTATTACTGGCCTAGGTGTGCCTTTGCGGCAGCCACTTCTACCTACCATATTCGACATGGGTCACTTCTCTGACCATGAGTCCGTTTTCAGAAATCCGAGAATAACGAAGTGGGAACTATTTCGCTTTATCATTGAAGAACGCGGTAATTGCTTGAACCAACCAATAACTACGGGGCGGGAGCTCGAGAGAGAGGCTGAACAGCTTCACTCAGATATCACAACAGCTTTCTGCGAGAGTTGTCCCCAAGCCAAACAACGTATACAACGTGATGTTCCTTGGTGGAACAAAAAGCTTGCACAATTAAGATATCAAGCCAAACGGCTGTTTGCAGCTACAGACACTGGAGACTGGGTCTCCTATAGAAATGCTCTTGTACTCTGAAGAACTCAGATGGGAGCTACACGAAGCAGCCGGAAGACACATGCAAACTTTTGCTTGCTACTCACTTTCCGGACTGTATACCAGGCTATTTACACTCGCATCCCGTAGTAGATAATTCTACGACAATTAGCGGTAGGGAAAAGAGCCTGGCGACAAAGCTAACCAATGTTAACAAGGTCCAACGGGCATTATCGACTTTCAGTCCTTTCAAATCTCCAGGACCGGATGGGGTCTATCCTTGGCTGTTGCAGCAAGGAATCAACTATACAGCTCCAGTTCTATCAAGTTTATATAGAGCACAGCTGCTGTTAGGATATATTCCCAACAGGTGGACGGAGGTTAAGGTTGTATTTATACCGAAACCAGGGAAACCGGAAAATCTGACATCGTCATATCGACCAATAAGTCTCAGTTCCTTTCTCTTAAAGGGAATGGAGAAAATTTTAGATAAGCACATTAAGGAAGTAAACTTAAAGAAACACCCTCTGTGTAAACAACAATTTCCCTACCAACCCGGAAAATCCACGGAGACTGCTATCCATTGCCTTACTGGAAAAATTGAAAAGGCCATAGAGTCCAAAAACATAGCCCTGTGCAGTGTTGCCACACGTAGGGTTTTATCCCTATTTGTAGGTCTTTTTGGCTAAAAAATGTGGGCGTAGGGTAAAAGGTCGGCTTTTACATATTTCACGAAATGTAGGGTTTTTTTACATGGAAAACATTCAAGATGTAAAAATGCACCGTTTGTTGCCAACATGCGTCCTGTGAGTTTTGTACTATTGCACACACATACAAAATCCAGTAATTTTTAAGAGGCTTTAATTATTTTAATACATAATTAAGATAATCGCACACGGTTTGACGTTTAAGAAGCTTCAACTTTAAGAATAAGTAAAGATTTTTTTGAAAAAAATTCTAAAATTATGACAAAATTCACTTTAAAAATGCCTTTTTCCCCATACAAAGGGCGAAAAAAAGGGGCAATTACATAAAGCTTTGTTAACCTCGCCTGACATTTGCAACCTCAAAACTTTGCGCTCAACTTCAGAGGTATGCTACAATGAACGCTTTGACGCTTCTCTTTTATACATTTGTTTTCTCCAAATTTTAATTCTTAAATTAAAGCATAGTCAACAACATCTGATTGTCAAAGCTAGCAAAGCAAGCAAAATTTGAGAGTTTGCCAAATTTCAACCTTGCTTCAACTTTGAGGTTTTCTATTTGCCATGTTTCGTTGAAACACGTACATTGAACTTATCTGTCAAAGTCAAAGTCCGAGGTAAAGTTGATATAAAGTTTTATGTAATTGAGGCTTTAGGGTTAAGTTACAGCGATGATCTTTTGCAAATCTTATTTTCTCATCAATTACTAACTTTTTGGGGGGTTATACAAAAAAAAAAAAAACATTTGTTTTTTATTTGAATCACCCGAATATACATTTATGTATAAAAACTCGTTCAAGTTTGTTTAAGCTAATAAAAGTATCTGAAAAAATACCTATTTTTGATCATTTCTGTATAAGCATTGTCCTATAAAAAAATTGCAATATATAGCTATGCGGTTTTTAATATTTCCGCAAGGAAAAAAATGTAGGGATTTTTGTAGGTATCTTTTTTTTAACGCGTAGGGTAATCTAGAGAGTTTTACTTCATTTATAGGGATTTTGGAGGAAAAAAATGTGGCATCACTGGCCCTGTGTGCATTCATCGATGTATTAGGCGCTTTCGATAATACGACGTACCAACGATCACTCGCTGGGTCCTGGCCATGCTAAAGCAAAGAAAAATCAGTTTTGAGCTAGGAGGGAGTGCTGGCTCAATCGTTGCCACAAGAGGATGCCCTCAGGGAGGTGTACTTTCTCCTCTACTGTGGACCTAGTCATAGACGAACTTCTTCATCTTTTGAAGGGCAATGGCTTTGACGTACAGGGATATGCGGATGACTTAGTAGTCTGCGTAACTGGAATGCATGAAGATACAATATCCGATCGCACGCAACAAGCCCTGCGCATCATTGGTGCCTTTCACGAGGCGAAGAAAGCTTTCTATGTTAGGAGACAGCCGCATAGGTTTTTCGACGGAAGCGAAATACCTAGGGGTAACATTGGACAAAACCCCCACATGGAGTGCTCATATGGAGGCCACCATAAATAAAGCAACGAGGGCCTTTTTCGCCTGCACTAGACTTTATGGGCTGTTCCCAAAATGACGTACTGGTCATTTAATACAGTTGTGAAACCAATAGTCACATACGCTTCTCTAGTCTGGTGGCCTAAGACTGCTCAAAGAACAGCGGCAACTAAGTTAAGTAAGCTGCATCGGCTAGTCTGTGTCGGTATAACAGGTGCAATGAGAACGTGCCCTGCTGATGCTTCAAGTGCCCTTGTGGGAATACCTCTTTTCCCTATTCTGATAGAGAAGCAAGTGTGGCCTTGCTGCATTAAGACTTCAAAACATTTCCGATCTAAATATCGGAAATATGACAGGACATATGAAGATAGTCAAGAATTTCATAAATAGTCCTATGTTGTTGTTGTTGTAGCGAGGTGTAGACCTGCCTAAATGTCAGACAGGGTCACCGCAAGTGTATTGCTCTTGGCCGGGTCGATATAAGAAAACGGCCCGGGTCGTTTCGGCACGATGGGTACAGCACAAGTACTGGTACCGTTCTCGTAGAACCGGCAATACAAGAAACTATATTGCAAGTAAGTGATGCAATAACTCTAACGCTCAGGATTATGCGAAACTTTGAAATTTCGATCGTAGATCGAGTGCTCTGGGACACACGGAATCCTTATGCTGAATCCGATTCAGAGATTTGGTATACGGATGGACGAAGCTGGAAGATGGTAAAACGGGAGCTGGTATCTATGGACCAAATTACAAAAAATCGGTGCCGATGGGTAACTACCCCACTATTTTTCAAGCGGAAATCCACGCAATAGAATTATGTGGCAGAGAATGCCTCCGAAGAAGACTATCCTTTAGGCGAATCTACATTATGTCGGACAGTCCGGCCGCCCTACGTGCCTTGCAGTCTCACACTATAACCTCGAAGCTTGTCGATGAGTGCGTCGCAGTTTGGGTCCCAGGGCATGAAGGGCATGACTGCGACGAAAAAGCAGATCACCTGGCAAAACATGGTGCTCTAACAGCATTTTATGGTTGTTGTTGTTGTTGTTGTTAACAATGCATTGCCCTGTCTAGAGTGTATGATCATTCCGAAGATCTTCATCAAGCTCTTCTAAGGGGAGTCCAAGGAAACGTGCAGTTTCAACCGGGTTTGTCCAGAGGGACAGAGGGGTTCGAAGAGTAGGTTCAGATGAACAATTGAAGAGATGTAGAGTATCATGGGGGGGTCCTACCACATGCAGGGCATGTATTTAAGATTGTATCATTAAGTCTGGATAAGTAGGAGTTTAACCTTACACTATATCCACACCTAAGCTGTGCCAAGGTCACTCTTGTATCCCTTGGTAAGGTGCGTTCTTCTTCAGCAATATCCGGTGGAGGACTGTTCAGAGCGGGATTCACAGGTAGAGATCCGACAAAAGTGTCTACCGACTCGGTGTGGATGTCGGTTAGAGCCCGCTTATGATTCTGCAGATCAAACGGCAAGGTAATATGATGCCGGATCTCATCATAGTGCTTACGGAGATGTCTCCTTATGTCTCTCGGGGGCGGATCTATGTCCAAAAGATGACGGTTTGGATGTGCTGGCTTGTGGCAGTTCAGAAGGAATTGCCTGCTCAGCATTTCCGCATGCTCTTTTACATTGAGCAGTTTTGCCTCCTGATGGAGGTGAGACTCGGAAGATATGAGGAGACATCCCGTAGCAGTTCTGATGGCAGTATTTTGGCAGACTTGTAACTTCGTCCAGTTGGTGTTATGTACATTAGGCGACCATATGGGCGCAGCATAGTCAAAGACTGGTCGGCCAATGGCCTTATATGTAGTCAGCAACGTTTCTTTGTCTTTTCCCCAAGTACTGCCGGCAAGTGACTTGAGGATCTTGTTGCGACCACGTACCTTTGAGACCATTGCAGACACATGACCAGCAAATGAGAAAGTATTATCCAGTGTCATCCCTAATAACTTTGGGTGGCTGACAGTTGGTAGCTTAGTGCCATCAACGAAAATGTCTAATTCATTTCTCACCTGGTGCGTCCATGTCGTAAAAAGCGTCGCCGTTGATTTTGTCGGAGATATTGTCAGATCTCGCTCAGTGAAAAACCTGGAAAGGTGGCAGAGGTAACCATTGATTCTCGAACAGAGTTCATCAGTATAGGGGCCCTTCCCCGTCGCCATTATTGTACAGTCGTCGGCATATGAAACGACGGAGACGCCCTCTGGTGGTGGGGGCATCTTCGATAAATAGAAATTAAACAGTGTCGGGGATAGGACACCACCCTGTGGCACCCCCTGTCTAATACGTCTAGGTTTTGATTTAGCGTTTCTAAAGTTAACCGACGCCTGCCGTCCACTCAAATAATTAGCGGTCCATCTCTTTAAACCATCAGGTATCTGTGTCTCAAACAGATCTTGTATGAGAGTGGCATGGTTGACTGTGTCAAAAGCTTTCGACAGGTCAAGTGCCACTAACACAGTCCTGTGATTTGCTTGGTTTTGATTTAGGCCGCTATTTATTTGAGTTGTAATGGCATTGAGTGCGGTGGTGGTGCTGTGCAGCTTACGGAAGCCATGTTGATGGCTAGCCAGGTGCAGATTTGCAGTATAATACGGGAGCAAAATGGACTCTAGCGTCTTCACTACCGGTGACAAAAGTGATATATCGCCTATGTTTGCCGGTCTATAGTCCTGCACTTACGATAGAAATATCTGGCGAACTATAGCAGTTACCCGATACTCTCGTTGGGGCGTCTCCGTTCAATGTACAGAAAGCCGTATCATCTATTTGTTCTGCAAGTACATGCCCCCTATTGTCTGCTGGCAAGTTTGAGTGCCACATGTCGTGGTGCGCATTGAAGTCGCCCAGGATCACGCGGTTATCTCCTGGTAATAGCAAGCTAATGTCGGGGTGATAGCCGGTGGGGCAACTTGAGACAGGGGGTATGTAGATATTAATGATTTGCAGATCGACATCTCCTGTACGGATAGTAATACCTTGGCTTTCTAAGATATCATCCGTTCCTTCGATGTCGGTATCAAATAGATGATACTGTACAGAGTTGTGCGTTATGAACGCTAGACCACCTCCCAGACCTCCTGTTACTCTATGACGGTCTTTCCGGTGGATGTTATATCCGCCATGGGTAATGAGGTCCGACCTAGGACTGAGCTTGGTTTCTTGGACTGCGGCAAGTTTTATGTCATATTGTGTCATCAAATTAGTTATCTCTGCGATCTTACCAGTTAATCCGTTACAGTTGTGCTGTAAGATTTGGAAGTGCGCCGGTGGGGTCGATGTCGAGTTAACCATAGGCGTGAGAGACGGATGTGTTCGCCCAGGTGTTGGTAGGCTAAGACCAAGGCTGTGCCTCAGCCTAGTTAGCTGTGGACCCGGTGTAACCGGGTTGGCTGGCGTCGTAGGTTGAGGTGTGTTACAGCATGGTGCGATGAACGCATCCGTCCAGAGGTTCCTGTTAGCGAGCCCAGAGCATAAATGTACGTGGCATTGGCCTAAGCAGTTATTGCATTTAACCGATGACGCGAGCGTGTATAATCTTTGCCGACAAACAGTACACGTAGAGACAGGTGCGAGAAGATGTTGATCCTGACTCACGTGAGAAATTAAACGGGAGGGGGGGGGGGGGGGGGGGGGGGTATGACATAGAAACAGAGAGAGACTGCTGCTCGGAGTTTCTCATGTCTAAACTGCTCCTGTGGGAGCGAGAGTGTTGAGCTGCTGCGCGTGATGTTGACGCCATAAGACACGAGCAACAGTCTGGAGTTTGTGTGGCGGGTATAGCAGAAGTGCTGCTAGTCGTTAAGACATTATTATTATTACTATTAGTATTGCTACTAGAAAGTGGCGGTAGGAGTGCGCTTGAACGGCGCTTACCGCGGGACGCCCGAGGGCGCAAACAACAAGGGGCCACGAAAGTACTAAAGAAAGTACGGGGTCTGTGGATGTTAAGGTTAAGCCCTGAACATCCAGATTTATGGAGCCATCTCTTACACGAGAAGCATTGCACAGAATGCGACCGTTTAATATATATCTTTTTGCAACAGACACTGCATATCCATTCTTTTGGTCCGGGGTTCGGCTCAACGCCCGCCCGTAACAATAGAATATTTTGCAGCCCTGCTGCAAGGAGGGAGGATGATAGTTTCGGAATGGGACAAAACATACTAAACAGGGTTACGTTGAAAGTGACAGTCCTTGGCCGAGGTAAAACCCCGGGTGGTTCCACTGCGCAGAGATCCATGGCGATGTCCTGGGTTTTCTGCTCTGAGAAGTGACTGTACATAGGGAACCTTGTCCAGGAGAATGGTTGTGCTGCGTTTGTCGGAAGAAAATTTATACTAGACGCTCACACTCTGTTCAGTGTGTGTCATGCAAAGGTTGGTTACATAAATCTAGTTGCTCCGGACTAGATCCTAAAACACACCGGCCCACTAGTTTCTACAAAAGTTTTGTGGCGCCCTGCTTCTCACGTCCTAGGACGTCCCGAGGCAAGCGACGCTCAAATGTTGCATTTTCGCCTTCTACAAATTAAGTCTCCACGACCTGCAATACATATATTGCTCAGCAGAACATGTGTGTTCCCGGCTGTAGCTTGCGTTCTAGTGGCATATTCCCGCCAACACCTCAAGCATTCACCCATATCTACTTTCTTCGTAGTACATCGGTCGATGCTATAAGCACTACCGAGCTTCAGCCCTTGTCTCTGAACCCTTCACTAACTTCTTCCGGTACTAGCACGAATTTGTGTCTAGTCCATCAGCTTCTGGTCCCTCACTCTTCGTGCACTGTACGTCGGTACAGGATATATGCGTCGGTGGTATCGGTCAAGTGTCAGGGTATAGTTATACAAGCTGGAGGTGTTGATCTCGAGCTAATCAATATATACATTCCCCCGTCACCTGCTGCCCCAGAAGTTATCGCCCTGACCTTAGAGCGTTTCTTTGTGGCGATAACCGTATCATCATGGCCGATTTTAATGCCCACCATGATATGTGGCATTCACACCTTTCTGTGAACGGCAGAAGACGGCAGCCACATGAACCTAACCTAACCTAGCTCAGAGCAGTCGGCTGAGACTCCTGAGCGCTTCCATTCGAATCCTACCAAGTGTCACATTTTTTTTTAATTTTATTTTATTCTTAAAACTTTTCGGTTTAAAATTAAAACTTTTTGGTTTGAAAGTTAAAACTTTTCGGTTTAAACTTAAAACCTTTTCGGTCTAAAATTTTTAATTTTGTTTTCATTTATTTTTGAAAGCTTATTCAAGATTGAATTTTGCCAAGAACATTTATGTGTGCGATGTAGCTCAGTTGTAGAGCAGACTGGCGGAGAGTCTTGGTTCGAGTCCCAGCCAAGGGACAAAAAAATACATTTTCTCAAAAAAATTGTTAAAACATTTCTGGTTTAAAATTGAAACGCCATTCATTTAGCCCATTTTCTAGAAAACTGGTCTAGATTAAATTTGAAACCAAATTTGGTTTGGTCATATATGTAGTTCAAAAAAGTTTAAAATTTTGGCTCAAATTTTAAACCGTGTGCAGACTCACCAACTTTCGCCGACATGCCCATCAGGGTAGAACTAACCCTTTCGGCCAGGCCATCAGTGCTGACGCGGCCTTCGAAAAAGTGTGTCACTTTCTGAACACAAAGTATATCAAAATTTATCAAAAGAGTAAACCCCAAATTTTTGTTTAAATTTTAACTTAATAAGTTAATAATACCCTTTTTTCTCGAAATTCGCTGGGGACACCGTGGTGTAACGGAAGTGTGTTCAGCCTGTCACACCAAATTTTCCAGATCGGAAAAGTAGCCTCAAAAATTATAGAAACAAGTAAGGAAAGCTGTCTTCGGCTGTGCCGAAGGCTATATACCTTTCATGAATAAGCGTGAATTTAACTTTAGCTCATACCCTAATTATCGGAACTATCGATTATATGGGGGCGATATGTTTTGTAGGTCCAATCTCATTGATTTTTAACTTCGACATTCCACTTTCTAACAGAGCAATGTTACGAAATTTCACGACCCTACCTTTATAATTATAGGAGTTATAGCCCAAAATCCGTTTATCGGAACAATCGATTGTATGGGAGCTATATGTAATATTTATCCCATCTCAATGATTTTCAACATCGATATTTCACATATAAAAACATCAATACCTACAAAATTTCACGTTACTAGCTCTTTAATTACAGAAGTTATAGCCCAAAACCCGTTTATCGGAACAATCGATTGTATGGGAGCTATATGAAATATTTATCCCATCTCAATGATTTTCAACATCGATATTTCACATATAAAAACATCAATACCTACAAAATTTCACGTTACTAGCTCTTAAATTACAGAAGTTATAGCCCGAAATCAGTTTATCGGAACAATCGATTGTATGGGAGCTATGAGTAGTTTTGGTCCGATCTTGCTGGTTCCGACGAATGATTATTCTCATATAAAATAACGCCTCCATACCAAATTTCATCGAGATATCTCTAAAATTGAGGAACTAGTTTGCCTACAAACAGACGGACAGACGGACGGACGGACAGACGGACATGGCTAAATCGAATCAACTCATCGTCCTGATCATATCGGTATACTTATTAGTGGGTCTATCTCTTCTTGTTCTCATACTTACAAACATCGGACCAAAGTTATTATACCATTTCATGTTCATGAAAGGTATACAAATTTATTCTAATCGGGGTCGCCCCACGGCAGAGGTTTGGCAAAAAATTTTATAAATAATTGTTAAGCTAGATATTTTCTGAGGTGCAGTGAAATAATGTCCGGAAATAACGCCCGTTTTCAAAAGTAAATAGCCCCGTGTGGAAATTTCAATCAAATCGTACATTTAGAATCGCATATATTTTCCAAACAACTCAGTTGAATTTTAAAAACAACCCTGGGCTACACGATGCCAAGTCCTTCTGCGTTGTAAACCTTTCGGGGTAGGCGGCCTTCGGCCGCGCTTATAAAAAATTACGCTGGGCTACGCCGTGCCAAGACCGGGTGTGTGCCAAAACTACAGCCACGGTGAAGTCCTTCTGCGTCGTCGTATACCCTTCTGTGTAGGCGGCCTTCGGCCGCACTTATAAAAAATAACCCTGGGCTACGCCATGCCAAGTCCGGATGTGTGCCAAAACTACAGCCACGGTTGAAGTCCTTCTGCGTCGTATATCCTTCTGCCTAGGCTACCGCCACGGTAGGCAACCTTCGGTCGCTCTTCAAAAAATAACCCAGTGCTACGCAATCCCATGTTCCGGGTGCGTGGTATAAATTTATATTATTTTATTACTCGAAAACTTAAAATTTCCACACGGCGTTATCTTTTTGTGTCAACACGGGCGTGATCTCTTTTTCGAAAGGGAAATAACGCATGCCAAAAAAGGGATCGTTTCGGGACTGTTTCGGGATCGTTTCGAGATTGTTTCAGGATCGTTTCGGTACCATTTTCGGTTTGGTTTTGGGATCATTTCGGGATTGACCGAAACAATCCCGAAACGATCCCAAAACAATCCCAAAACGATCCCGAAAATGGTACCGAAACGAACTCGAAACGATCCCAAACCAATCCCTCCAAATAAAAGGAAATAACGCCCGCGGGTGTTATTTCACTGGAGCATTTTCTGAGATGGCTGAGTTTGCTAAATGCTGACAAAACTGAATTTATTTTGATTAATCACCATCTTTGATTAAACGCACATCTTTAGAAATTACTCCAAATAAGCATATTAACACAACCAATTTACCTTGAACGCAAATTATTTAGAACTAAAACTTGATGTGTTTCAGCTATTCCCAGCTCCCAAGGAAGCCCTGCATGTTTTATGCCGGTCCAAGAACTGGCGCCGGTACCACCATCGTGTCCAGATATTACGATGTGCTCCGCTTTACCCTAAACGAATACAATAAAGTTACGACATATCAAATTAAAAAAAAAATACCTTAGCAACTCCGGATGCCACAACTCCCACGCCGACTTCGGAAACTAACTTGACACTAATCCTTGCATTAGGGTTCGAGCATTTCAAGTCGTATATCAACTCCGCTAAATCTTCAATGGAATAAATATCATGATGTGGTGGTGGTGAAATAAGACCAACACCCGGAATTGAGTGACGAGTTTTTGCAATTTCTTTAGTAACTTTATATCCAGGTAATTCACCACCTTCTCCAGGTTTAGCACCTTGTGCCATTTTTATTTGGAGGTCATCAGCATTAGCAAGGTAAGCGGCTGTCACTCCAAAACGCCCAGATGCAATTTGCTTTATAGCCGATCTTCTGTTGTCAAAAGAATCCCTATCTGTAAAATAAAATATATTTTTTAATAATTAGGATACTCAAGGTCCATTCTAAAAATGAAAGTTTTAATTTTACCAGATCAGACATGTTAGAGAAAAAATCACCGAAAACAGGGCCGGCAAGACAGGAGGTGAACTCCTAGGCTCGGGTTTTTTTGAAGGGGCCAGACATTTGTATTTGAAATTTGAGTAAACAGGAAAAACTGAACAGTTTCGATTATTTTCGTACAAACATTTTCCCATAATCGGCTATACCAGCCCTATAATTTGCGATTCCGGCATGCAATACCTGAATGTTCTCGTTATACTGCTGATACAATAGCGCAAATTCCGAATTAACTCCGCTTTTGGGAGTTAACTTGAGCATAATCTTCATTATAAACTCCGAAAATGAAGATTTGAGAAGCCACAGCAAAATGTTCGCTGCCAACACTCTTCAGATAAATTTCTTGTAGTATTTCTTGCAGTTCGTCGCTATTTGCCGCTAGATGTCGCTAGCAATTGTTTATCTAGTTTTTAACCGAAAGTACTACAACCAAAGTTATCTGGTGCGCCGATTGTTAATCTTCAATTTTGTGTGTGTCAGTGTAAAATTTGGATCTGATTAAAGAAGATTTATTTGGGGTAATCTCTGTGTGTGTATTCATAGCATTAGACTTGCAGCCCTATTCACAAAAATTTATAGGGATATCAGTGAACTTTTTGCGGTACTCTAACATCCACATTATTTTAATGAAATTTACTGGGCAAATTTGTAAGGACATTTTCTTTGATTCTGTTATATAATTGGCTATTAATAACAAAATTAAGGAAATTCCATCTTAGTACCCTGTCTAACGAAATTCAAAGAAATCTAAGTGTACTAAAAATTTTTTGATTGAGTGTACATAACACTTTATTTTTATTTATGGAATTCTTAAATAAAGATTAAATTTCATTTTTAATCTGTTCATTTCTGTCCAAATATGCAGACACCGGCATATTTGTTTGTATGAAATTCCAGAACAAGCAAAAGTTCTGAGTAGCGATTGCGTCATATTTAAGCTCGCGGCCGTCAGTAAGTGTGCTGTCGCTGGCGTCAGCATTGCAACCGCTGGTGTCAGCAGTTGCGACAGCTGGTGACCTAGTATGGTGGTCAGCAATTTCAATTACTGACGACCTAGAACGGTAGACTGCTGACTAGTGACCTAGTATTGCAGAAGTCAAGAGCAATGCACTAGTCAGCATAATTGTAAAATCTAATTTGTATATAAGCTAAGAATTTAGAACAAAGATTTGAGAAAAGCATGACCAGCAAACCAGCGTTGAGCCACTCTTTCATTAATCGCAACTGCTTCCATCGCTATTTCTCCCATCTCCATAATAATCAGGTTCAAGTGCCTGATGTTATTGCCCACAAGTCTTGGTGTTACTGCCTTGACTAACCCACCATACAACCCGAGCTCTTGGTGCGACCACCTCGAGCTCTATCTATCTGTACGTGGATTAGCATCTAAGCCATTCCACTCGATTCTTTCATCAGGACGGCAAATCAGCTGCTCCAAACATTTGGCGACCCCTCAATTTACAATACCAAACATTGGGTAACCCAGCCATTTGGTAATCCAGAACACGCGACAACGCCAGCAGCCTCTGGGCACAGTGCCACGAACTTCTGACTCACCGTCAATCTTGCCACTTCACTTGACCAATATCGTCAAATTCTCGGAAGCAATTTCGATATGGCCACAATGGATTCATTGACAGCCTCCAAAAGATCAACGGGAGAGCTGATTGAAACAATAATTCGTAATTTTAAAAAGGATTCTGCAGCGAGGAAAACGCCTGAATACTACAAAGAGGGCCTCGAACGCTTAGAGATAGCATGGGGCGAATTAGAGGTAACGGAAAATAAAATCCGTTGCCTAACAGATGTGGATCTCAGCCACCGGTTCTAACAACAAAATATCCGAATTGACATCGAAATACAAGGAGGTAATGGAGTCCGGCATGACGGAAACTCCCAAAACTCACACAGAGGGAAAAGAAACGTAGTATCTTCAAATTCAAACAGAGGAAAAGGAAACGCAAGGTCTTGACAAACCCAAAGCCGGCCCTCGAGCAATGTCCTCGATCAATTCAGCTATCAGTAGGCAAAATGTTATTATCGCCTCACTAAAACGACTCCTCGCGATGGACCCCACGGCGGCCAACATGAGGCTTAAAGAAAAACTGTGGGACCAGATCCAAGAACTGCACTTCTCGATAGGGGAAAGTAGCATTGACCCAACAACGGATGGGTACGACATGGAAGCATACACGGCTGTCGAAGCGGCAGCCTTTGCAAACTTCAAAATGACGACAAATACGTCAGAGAAAAATGGGGAAATGGTATAAAACCAAGTACTGCAACCAGAACCGAAACCGTAACCGATTAGTTTTTCAAAACCGAAACCGAAACCGTAACCGTTATTTTGATCTGGAAAAGAACGAAACCGAAACGGTTTCAAAAGCCGGAACCGGTTCCAAAGGGTTTTGATATGTTTTAGTGTCTTACTTCTTTTAGCGTGTACATAGGTATTTTCTTTTATAAAAAGGCACCCTGAACAATTTTCTTGGAAGATTATCGAGCAAGGTTAAAAAAGACACGTTTTGACATCAGTATCGAAATTCTAAAGGAAGAAATTTGACTATAGTTGAATGAAGCCATCGAATAAAATTTACAAGAAATATTATGAAAATTCAGACCTATTTTGAAGCTACATACTTGAATTTTTTGTGTTCGTGTTTTTATTTGGAAACCGAAACGAAACCGTAACCGAAACCGAAATAAATGTTGAGGAACGAAACCGGAACCGAAACCGAAACGTGTTACAAAACCGAAACTGAAACCGGAACGTTATTTTAATCGGTTTCATACCTTGTAAAAAACAAAACCATTCATCTTCCGAAAATCACAATCCCCAAATTCAATGGAGAATATTTAAAATGGATATCGTTTTTCGACCTCTTCTCCCAACTGGTAGATAATAACCCGATTCCCACAGTTCAAAAAATGTTTTACCTAAAATCGAACCTGAGTGGGGAGGCCGAACAGCTAATAGGACACCTATCAGCCACCGCCGAAAATTCCGAAACGGCATGGAAGCTGTTGCAAAACCGATATAACAACAAACGGGTTCTTGTAGCATCCATCATGAACCAACTACTGTAACAACCAGTAATTACAGCTAAAAAGGTTACACGATATAACAAAGGAATGCTTGCATGCATTAAGAAACATGGGGATCCCTACATCCACTTGGGACCCCATCTTAATAGATATGCTCGTAAAAAAATTTGATCGGGGAACGCACATTTTGTACGAGCGATCAATTGCAAACCCAAAGGAAGTTCAGAGACTAAACAACTTAATCGACTTCCTGAGGCACAGCCTTGGTCTTAGCCTACCAACACCTGGGCGAACACATCCGTCTCTCACGCCTATGGTTAACTCGACATCGACCCCACCGGCGCACTTCCAAATCTTACAGCACAACTGTAACGGATTAACTGGTAAGATCGCAGAGATAACTAATTTGATGACTCAATATGACATAAAACTTGCCGCAGTCCAAGAAACCAAGTTCAGTCCTAGGTCGGACCTCATTACCTATGGCGGATATAACATCCACCGGAAAGACCGTCATAGAGTAACAGGAGGTGTGGGAGGTGGTCTAGCGTTCATAACGCACAACTCTGAACAGTATCATCTATTTGATACCGACATCGAAGGAACGGATGATATCTTAGAAAGCCAAGGTATTACCATCCGTACAGGAGATGTCGATCTGTCTCAAGTTGCCCCACCGGTTATCACCCCGTATTAGCTTGCTACTACGAGGAGATAACCGCGAGATCCTGGGCGACTTCAATGCGCTCTACGACATGTGGCACTCTAACCTGCCAGCAGACAATAGGGAGCATGTACTTGCAGAACAAATAGATGATACGGCTTTCTGTACATTGAACGGAGACGCCCCAACGAGAGTATCGGGTAATTGCCAGATATTTCTATCGTAAGTGCAGGACTATTGAACAACACCAATTGGCGACCCATACTCGCGTTGGCGTCTGACCATCTCCCAATAGTCATTACCATCGAACGGCCGACGGACTTTATTACACCTGAGCATGGTACATACATTAACTTTACCAAGGCGGACTGGGACAGTTTTCAGACATATACGGACGAATCCTTGGCTGCTCTATCCATTCCTACGGACGTACGCAAAGGCGAACGAGACTTCCGCAACATCATTGACTTGGCCTCTAAACGCTTCATTCCTGCGGGTCGAATATCCCAAATAACACCAAATTTCCCCGCGGAGGCAGCGGCCATGGCTAGAGAAAGTGATGAAGTGCGAAGTCTCAATCCCGCAGACCCCCGTATAAGGGGTCTCAACGCGGAAATTCGTAGGTTGGTCGATAAACATACACTGGCCAAATGGAAACAACGCCTAGGGCAATGCAACCTCTCTGATGGTGTTGGCAAATTATGGACTACGGCCAAAGCTCTATCTAATCCAACGCAACACAAGGATAAAGTAGATATTACTTTCGGTGACAGGGTGAAGAAGGACCCTAGGGGATGTGCGAACTCCTTCTGTAGACGATTTGTACTACATTCCCCGCCCGATAGAGCTAAACGTAGAACCATGCGTCAGGCGCGTAAATACAAAAACCAAAACACGCCCATTATCATCACTGCCTCAGAGGTCAAGGAAGCCATCAGACAGGCTAAGCCCTCAAAATCCATCGGCCCTGACGGCATTGCCATTAAGATGCTGAAACATCTAGGCCAGGAGGGACACAAATACTTAGCGGCTCTATTCAGTCTTTCACTGAACACTTTCGTCATTCCTGAAATATGGAAAAAGGCGAAAGTGGTTCCACTACTAAAACCTAGAAAGCCGGCAAACATAGGCGATTCATATCGCCCTATATCACTTTTTTCGCCGGTAGTGAAGACGCTAGAGTCTATTTTGCTCCCGTATTATACTGCAAATCTGCACCTGGCTAGTCATCAACATGGCTTCCGTAAGCTACACAGCACCACCACCGCACTCAATGCCATTACAACACTAATAAATAGCGGTCTAAATCAAAACCAACCAAATCACAGGACTGTGTTAGTGGCACTTGACCTGTCGAAAGCTTTTGACACGGTCAAACAAGATCTATTTGAAACACAGATACATGATGGGTTAAAGAGATGGACCGCTAATTATTTGAATGGACGGCAGGCGTCGGTTAACTTTAGAAACGCAACATCAAAACCTAGACGTATTAGACAGGGGGGTGCCACAGGGTGGTGTCCTATCCCCGAAACTGATTAACTTCTATCTATCGAAGATGCCCCCACCACCAGAGGGCGTCACCGTCGTTTCATATGGCGACGACTGTACAATAATGGCGACTGGGAAGGGCCCCTATACTGATGAACTCTGTGCGAAAACAACGGTTACCTCTGCGACCTTTCCAGGTTTTTCACTGAGCGAGATCTGTTAGATGTTAGGTAGAAGTTAAGTAGGGAGTTAGTTCTAAAGTAAACTCATAGCTGACCTAACGGCAGCATTCTAATGAAATAAATAATATAACTTGGAATACGAGTAATTGGCGCCCAACGTGGGGCAGCCTCGCGGTGAACATACAATAAAACAAAAGATAAACACAAAAAACCAATCAACTTAAGGAAACATAAAGCAAAGGATAAATACGGAATAATAATCAACATAAGAAAACATAAAGCAAAGGATAAATACAAAGCAACAATCAACCTAAGAGAACACAAAGGCAGATTACAAAGTAACAATCAATCTAGGAGAACATACAGCGAAGGGTAAATATAAAGTAACAATCAACCTGAGATAACATATGTCAAAGGATAAATACAAAGCAACAGTCAACCCAAGAGAACATACGACAAAGGATATATTTCTTAACTTAAAATTATGAGGTGAATGAAGTGCGAAAAACATTTTTTTTTTCTAAGTGAAAGTGGATACAAATAAATATAAAAACACATAAAGTAGAATTGAGGTTTCTTTCTTTTGCGAAGTTTAAATGAGTGAAGGATTGGAAAATATTTTTAAGAATTTGAAACTAACAACAGTAAGCACAGCCACCATGAAAGTAGATCAGGTTAATGAAATAGTTAGAGAGGAAATTAGGAGAGCCTTGGAAGCACAGAAATTAGATTTCGACGGAAAGATACTAGCTTTACAAAATTTAACAATTTATTTAAGGAGTAAAGTGGGTGTGACTGTAAGACCGAGTCTTTTGTAGCACATCATCATGGTGGAATTACAAAATCAATTAAATTAAAAGCTGAGATCTTGTTCTAAAAATTAAATTAATAACAATATTGAACTTAAATTATAATAGCAAGAAAAAAATTAGAAGGAATGTACTTATTAGGGGAAAGAAAGAAAGATATGAGAAGAGAAAAGATAGATGCAGTTAATCACACTGAACTAAAGTACTCATAAATCAACTTTTTGTAGTTGGCCCTACTCAAGGCACCCTTAAGAGAATCAGGAAGAGAGTTCCAAAGCCTTACAGCATTTACGAAAAATAGCCTCGATGAGGATAAGTAGTAGTGCCGGGGAATTATCAGATTCTGGTGCCGACAAGATCTGGAAAATTTGAGTTTTTGGTAGAGATAGTGAGGTGTTTCGAACTCGATGAGATTAAACATAAATATACAGTTTCGGGCAGCGATATACTCAAATATAGCGCATCCTAAGACTTCGCGCTTCCAAGCAGAA
The DNA here is from genome assembly GCA_964058755.1 of Campiglossa producta. Lineage (NCBI taxonomy): Eukaryota > Metazoa > Arthropoda > Insecta > Diptera > Tephritidae > Campiglossa > Campiglossa producta. The sequence goes on from CAXKVI010000002.1 coordinate 79,771,555, forward strand.
ATGTGATCGTATTTTTTTAGACCAAATACATACCGCGTTATATTGTTGAATGCCACCTCAATTTTGTGATGGGAAACAGAATCGAGTTGACTACATATAAGCTCTGAATATGTTATATGCGGCACAATTAGTTGAATAGCAAGCTTTTTTCTAGTTTCAAAGGGCGTAAACGAGGCAGATACTCTTAATCTTCGTAGAACAAGATACACATGATCGGCACAGCTTAAATTGGAGTTGATCACAAAGCCTAGGTTTTTTATTTTGCTAGTAAAAGAGAGGGCACTGTTACCAACAAAAAGTTGTGGAATATCTTCAACATGCACAACACTCTTACTAATGGGTAATACGTACGACTTTTTAGCGTTTAAGCAAAGATGATTTTCACGAGCCCAGTGCGAAATTGCAGAAAAGTCACTGTTTATTCTAAACCACCAGATTGCTTGCACAAAATATCAATTAATACTTTATGGCTATTGTAAGTGCTGAAGGCAGATTTCCTACAGGGGTCCATCAAAATATGCAGGAACAACTACAAAATGTGATACATACTGCAAAATGTGTGTAGTTGCAACAAAGAACCTTATGCATAAAGTATAAAATAGGTAAAAAATGAAAAAGATGTAAATAACAAGTAGAAGTAGATTAGAGCTTAGGGAAAAGAGGAAGCAAAGATTACTTATTAAGAGAGCTAACAGAAAAGATAAAGAATTGAGAAATTTATCAAAAGAGAAGGCATATTCAAAACAGATCATGTTTACATACATAGGCATATACATATACAATTTCTAACTTATTTCTCCGCTCTATTTCGAGACCGGCAGACACCATTAATGAGAAATATAGAGCGGACGCGCTCAGAGTGTTTATTTCAGGGTTAAGGAAACCCTTATGCGATATCCTGTTCGCATCCAGACCATCAGACCTCTCGTCAGCCTTAGCTTTGGCACAGGAGGTTGATGCCAATAATGAGCGATACGCTTTTGCGATGAATTTTGCAAACAGATATCAAGAAAAACCAATCGGGAGTCAGAATCCCGTTAACCAGAAGACACCTAACCTTGAGCACGGTGTAGGCCACAAGAATCCACATTATTCAGTGAGTAAACAGGGGAGACAAGCCAGTCGCGCACAGAACTATGGAAACACCCAGAGACCATTCGCAAATAGTAATAATTCGACCCAAAGGCGCGTAGAGCCCATGGAAGTAGATCCTTCCATATCCCCCAATTTAAAAGCCCGACCAATAACCCAAGCCAAGACTATTACGGTAGGCCACAGGGGAACTTACAAAAGCGGGCAGCGAACTCAGGACGGTACACCGGACCTAAATGCAGCGCGTTAACCATCTCACGGAAGATCAGGAGCCGCAAAATGAATCCTCATACAACAATGAGGCGGAGCAAGTGGCCGACGACATTGAAACAGATGAGGTTAATTTTTTAGGGCAAAATCCCTCCTTCCTTGGATTTCAAGGACAATACGAGGGAAAGAGATCAAGTTCCTTGTCGATACCGGGGCTTCCAGAAGTTATATCAAGCCCCTCCCAGGACTACTCCCTTTAGAAAGGTGGAAAATTCATTTTTGGTAAAGTCAATTCATGGTGTGACCCCCATTAAACACAAATGTAAGGTTAGAATGTTTGGGGTGGTAGCAGAATTTTTTCTACTACCCAATCTGTCTTCATTCGACGGTGTTATTGGCCTGGACCTACTAAACAAGGTGCACCCAACCATTGATCTAAAAACAAACACAATAACGCACGATTCTGGAAAGGAAACTATCCTATTTGTATCTAGTGAGGATGTTAGTCACTTGCAATTGCAAGTCAAGCAGGTCCCACAAAGATTAGGGGAAGCCTTCTCCAGAATTATAGGAAATATAAACGGGTTATTTGCAGACCCAAACGAAGCACTACCCTAATATACAAATGTAGTAGCAACAATTAGAACCACTGATGAGGAGCCGCTATAACCAAGGTTATACCCATACCCATTAGGCGTTTCCGATTTCGTAAATAAGGAAATTCAAGAGCTGTTGGCGAATGGCATCATACGACCATCAAGGTCTCATTATAATAACCTCATATGGGTAGTAAAAAAGAAAGGCCTGGACGAAAAGGGCCAAGAAAAGAAACTGAAAGAAAAACCATCAGTGATAAATACCCGATCCCAGATATTACAGGGATCCTATCAAATCTGGGGGAGTAAATTGTTTACTACTCTTGATCTTAAATCGGGTTTCCACCAGATCAACCTGTCGGAACTGGACTGAGAGAAACCCTCATTCTCTGTAAAAAATGGAAAGTACGAATTCTGCAGGTTGCCCTTCGGTCTAAAAATGCCCCCAGCATTTTTCAAAGGGCAATAGACGATGTGTTAAGGGAACACATAGGAACGGAATGCTTCGTCTATATGGATGATGTGATTATATTTTCAAAAAATGAGGACCAACATTTAAAAGATATAGAGGTAATTTTAAGAAGCCTGTTCGAAGCCAACATGAGGGGTCAGCAGAGAAATCCAAATTTTTCAAAACCGAAGTTGAATTTTTGGGATTCTTGGTTTCACAGAGCGGAATAAAAACATGTCCAGATAAAGTGGACTCGATTCATAATTTTCAGGAGCCTACTACCCTGAGGGGACTAAGATCATTTTTAGGTTTGGCGGGATACTACCGTTGTTTTATAAAGGATTTCCCTAAGAAAGCGAAGCCACTCTCAAATATAATGAGGGGTGAATATGGCCGAGTTACTGCGTCACAGTCAAAAAAGATCCAAATCGATACTTGCATCAGAGGAGGTCACACTAACCTACCCTGATTTTGAAAAATCGTTTGAGCTAACTACTAATGCGTCCTCGCACGCAATAGGTGCTGTCCTATCGCAGGAAGGAAAACCTATAACTATGATTTCCCGCACTTTAACCAGTAGCGAGGAACATTTTGCCACAAACGAAAGGGAGTTACTGGCCATCGTTTGGGCACTAAAAACACTCAGAAACTACCTTTATTGTGTGACGAACCTCACTCTTCACACGGATCGCCAGCCGCTTACTGTCGCGGTTTCGGACAGGACTCCAAACTCGAAAATAAAAAGATGGAAGGCATTCATAGACGAATGCAACGCGAAACTCATCTACAAACCAGGCAAAGAGAACGTAGTCGCAGACGCATTGTATAGGCAACACATGAACGCCTTAGATAACATGAGCACTGAACCGATTCACAGCGAGGAATCGTCAACTTACACAATTGAAAGAACGGATAAACCGGTGAACTGCTTCCGAAACCAGATAATAGTAGAAGAAGGAATCACACCGTGAAAAAGAAGGTTCATTATTTTTGGAAAAAAGCCCGACAATTAATCACATTTAAAGATAAAAGAGACCTGATCAGCCTCCTGCAGGAAGCGGTAAAATCAGATGTAGTCAACGCAGTACATTGCGACCTACACTCGCTTGCCCTATTTCAGGATGAACTGGTTAGGCCCTTTCCAACAACCAAATTCCGCATACAGAAAAATATGTCAACGATATATTTGACGCAAACGAGCAACAAGAAATAATCGCAGCTGAGCACAATCGAGCACATAGAGCAGCACAAGAGAATATGAAGTAGATACTGGAAGACTATTTTTTCCCAAAAATGGGGAGAAAAGCTTCACAATTTGCTGCCAACTGTCGCACATGCTCTAAAGCAAAGTACGATCGCCATCCGCAAAAGCAACTCATTGCACAGACGCCCAGTCCCTCATACTGCGGAGAGATACTCCATATAGACATATTTTCAATCACTTCAATATCGACATCGCGAATGCCCCACCCCTTCATGGTACGTTAAACGGTCAGGTAGAGCGATTCCATAGCACCTTGATGGAAATATCGCGATGCCTTAAACTCGATACCAACATAGACGATATCGAGGAGATAATCCTTTTGGCCGCAATAAAATACAACAGATCCATTCGCACTGTGACCGGGATGAGACCCATCACTATTTTCGTCCGGAAAAGGAGGACAAGCAAATAATGTCCTGCATAAAACATGCACAAGACAAAGAATTAAGAACCCATAATAAGAACAGACAAGATAGAGCGTTCGAGGTAGGCGAAAAGGTCCTAGTCAAGAATAATATAAGACTAGGCAATAAACTTACACCTCTTTATACCGAAGAGAATATCGAAAAAGATCTCGGCACTACGGTGCTCATAAGAGGGAGGAGGGTCCATAAGGACAACCTTCGTGGAAGATAAGTAATTATTAGTCGCTAATGGAAACGTATTTATTACAGGATTGTTCTGATACTGGTTACGGCGATATCGGCATCGTTGTCAAGAGGACGAAAAATAGACTACACGAACGCAAAGTACATCCCAGTGGCTGATGGCGACCTTATAATCTGGGAAAACTTCGGGCACATCAAACATATTACCAACTTGACCTTATACGAATTTTTACGGGACGAAACGTCTAACGCTACGGACCGTTTCCCAAGAACGCACATGAGGAAGTTATTAGACGCGGATATAAAATAAATAACCAGACTTTTGCAACTCTTGAATACCCACCAAAGGCAGGCAAGAAGTTTGGACGCACTCGGGACAATACTAAAATATATTGCAGGTACTCCGGACCACGACGACTTTGACAGACTGACTAACACAGCAGAGCAACTAATCGACTCACAGGACAGACAGTTTATCATCAACACGGAGCTACAGAAGGAAATTAACAGCCTGACTACTACGGTAAATAAAATAAAATAAAATAAAGTATATTAAAGTCAGCGAAGTAGAGGGAGGTAGATACGGGTTACCTTTACAACGTACTTACAGCCAGAAGTGGGGCAATAAAAACGGAATTAGATAACATAATCCTTTTAGATAGATCAGAAATAAACTCAGTTATAAAAACACAGCACTTCACAAACTTCAACGTAGCCGATATAGTACCTTTAACTAGAGTTAGGATTGTGCAGTATAATAACGCAATATACTTTCTAATAATATCCTATACCTAGATTTAGATGTAAGAAAACGATAATTTTACCAGTAGCGCACGGCAATCAAATTCTGCACCTGCAAGAACCTACCTTGGCTACATGCGAAAACCACACAGTGGCTGTAAAGAATTGTAGCAACACAACTCCGGCATTCTGTTTGGCATCATCAACCAAATCATGCGCTTTACTACTAATGACACATCACACCGCCAATTGCGGCATGACGTTTAATAATCTCTCACCTATTACAACGATTGGGGACGGCCTGATTGTCATTAATGATCAAATTGCGGTAATAGAAGAAAAGGACCCTGTTCCAGTTACGGTCAACGGGACTTACCTGGTGACCTTCGAGAGACAGGTAAAGATTAACGGAACCTTATTTTATAATGAAAATTCCACAGCACCTCTGAAATCCTAATTGCCATTGTCTCCAAATATCAACTTGACGGAACATATAGAAATTTGAACTGTCCTTACCTCCACCACGTAAACCAGCAGAACCTCCGACACATTAAGGATCTGCAAAAGAGTATCGAGCGTAGCAACATACTGAGTCACGTTGCTATTGGGGCGTTAGTAATTATGGGACTGCTCGCATATGCATTTCAGCGGGCAGTCTTAAACAGGAAGAAAACCTCAATAGCCAAATCCGTTAAGGCATGAATTGAAAATGCTACAAGGGCCGCGGACATCCCTCACTTAGAAGGGGAGGAGTTATCGTGAAGTAACTCCCACAGCTGCTTTTCCCAACCTTCGCTTGGGTCAATCACACTTCAGCCACATTGCAACCGTTCGTCACTTTGCCAAACAGCCCAATCAGCAGAAATGTGACCGGACCAATATTCACACGGTTGCTGGCACGGGTCGCTGTGTCAGCAAAACAATAGCTATTGCCACTGCACTACCATTGGCGTGATGTCAACATCACCAGCGCCACAATTCTCAGAACACTGCAACCAATCTTATTTGACAGCATCAGCACAAACCACCACATAAGCAACGCAGGAGTTACAATTCTGCCACTATTCGCCGGCTGTGCTGCAGCAGCATCGCGTTACACCGTAGGTTAGATGTTAGGTAGAAGTTAAGTAGGGAGTTAGTTCTAAAGTAAACTCATAGCTGACCTAACGGCAGCATTCTAATGAAATAAATAAAAAAACAGTCAACTTAAGGAAACATAAAGCAAAGGATAAATACGGAGTAATAATCAACATAAGAAAACATAAAGCAAAGGATAAATACAAAGCAACAATCAACCTAAGAGAACACAAAGCAAAATTACAAAGTAACAATCAATCTAGGAGAACATACAGCGAAGGATAAATATAAAGTAACAATCAACCTGAGATAACATGTGTCAAAGGATAAATACAAAGCAACAGTCAACCCAAGAGAACATACGACAAAGGATATATTTCTTAACTTAAAATTATGAGGTGTGTGAAGTGCGAAAAATATTTTTTTTTTTCTAAGTGAAAGTGGATAAAAATAAATATAAAAACACTTAAAGTAGAATTGAGGTTTCTTTCTTTTGCGAAGTTTAAATGAGTGAAGGATTGGAAAATATTTTTAAGAATTTGAAACTAACAACAGTAAGCACAGCCACCATGAACGTAGATCAGGTTAATGATATGGTTAGAGAGGAAATTAGGAGAGCCTTGGAAGCACAGAAATTAGATTTCGACGGAAAGATACTAGCTTTACAAAATCAGGTAGCAATAAATAAGCCCAAGGAAGAGAAATGTAGTAGGGTAACAATTAACCCTTTGACAACATGCGACATTACACTCGACGCGATAAAATCCCTTCCCGAATTCTTCGGTCACCAAGGTACTTATGTGTCTTGGCGTGAGGCCGCGCATAACGCGTACGAGTTATTTAAAAGATGTGATGGCAGCGAAGGTCACTACCAAGCCGTAACCATTATCAGAAATAAAGTACGTGGTGCTGCCGACGCAGTACTTTCCTCTTTCAACACGGTTCTCAACTTTAAAGCAATAATCTTCCGACTCGATTTCACCTACGCGGACAAACGCCCGCTATACCTGATAGAGCAGGAACTGTCCACATTAAGACAGGGCTCGATGTCATGCTTAGAATTCTACGACGAAGTAGAAAAGAAACTAACCTTATTAGCAAATAAGACGATAATGTCCTACGAGACCGGCAGACACCATTAATGAGAAATATAGAGCGGACGCGCTCAGAGTGTTTATTTCAGGGTTAAGGAAACCCTTATGCGATAGCCTTTTCGCATCCAGACCATCAGACCTCCCGTCAGCCTTAGCTTTGGCACAGGAGGTTGATGCCAATAATGAGCGATACGCTTTTGCGATGAATTTTGCAAACAGATATCAAGAAAAACCAATCGGGAGTCAGAATCCCGTTAACCAGAAGACACCTAACCTTGAACACGGTGTAGGCCACAAGAATCCACATTATTCAGTACGTAAACAGGGGAGACAAGCCAGTCGCCCACAGAACTATGGAAACACCCAGAGACCATTCGCAAATAGTAATAACATTCAATTCAATTCAATTCAATTCAATTTATTCATTTCCACAATGTAGTACAGAGTAAGACATTTTACAGTCTTTTAGAAGTACTTCACTTATATAAAGATTCAAATATAAAAATATAGATGGAAGATAAAAGATCTAACTTACATTTGAAATATAAAACTAAATAACAATAATTTACTAAAACTATGCGAAGAGAGTAGATAATAAAGAAGGCAGAGAAGAATAGTAGTAGAGATGAGGAAATATTACACTTAGCCGCCTTGATATGGAAAATTATAATGAAGGCAATTCCTTCTGAACTGCCACAAGCCAGCACATCCAAACCGTCATCTTTTGGACCTAGATCCGCCCCCGAGAGACATAAGGAAACATCTCCGTAAGCATTATGATGAGATCCGGCATCATATTACCTTGCCGTTTGATCTGCAGAATCATAAGCGGGCTCTAACCGACATCCACACCGAGTCGGTAGATACTTTTGTCGGATCTCAACCTGTGAATCCCGTTCTGAACAGTCCTCCACCGGCAATTGCTGAAGAAGAAGGCATCTTACCAAGGGAGACAAGAGTCACCTTGGCACAGCTTAGGTCTGGATATAGTGTAAGGTTAAACTCCTACTTATCCAGACCTAATGATACAATCTCAAACACATGCCCTGCATGTGGTAGGACCCCCCATGATACTCTGCATCTCTTCAATTGTTCATCTGAACCTACTCTTCTAACCCCTCTGTCCCTTTGCACAAACCCTGTTGAAACTGCATGTTTCCTTGGACTCCCTTTAGAAGAGCTTGATGAAGATCTTCGGAATGAGCATACACTCTAGACAGGGCAATGCATTGGTAACAACAACAACAACAACAACAACAACTTCCTTGAAACCCGCTTTCAATCAATGGAAGCAATGGGTCAAAAAGAAAAATTTGTTTCTAAAAAGTGTGCTTCCGCCACCGCACCAAAGGAAAGAGGACCCTCCTGCTCAATCTGCCACGATGGAAGTCACCCATTATTCCGGTGCCACGAAATTCAAAGGATGACACCAAAAAAACGGCTCAATTATGCCCAAAGACAAAAATTATGCGTAAACTGCCTGACACCCCAGCATTCCTCAAAAGTTTTCAAGTCAAGAGCATGCATAAAATGTAACAAGAAACATCATTCACTTTTTCACCTGGAAACTAGCAGAAACTCATCAAGGCCAAGCCTGAGGCGTGAGCCCAAAACCGGGAGCACATCAGCAGCACCAGCGGAAGTGACCAAAAAAAGGACGTTAGAAGCTGCCTCCGCAGCATACACCTCATCACGAAATTCTGAAGAAGATTCACTCACCGCGACGGACAAAAGGGGACCGAAGTCATACGTCCTATTGAGCACAGCAGTTGTTATAATCAAAACGGACGCCACAGAAGCTGAATGCCGCGCTTTATTAGACTCAGGGTCACAGGTAAACTTCATAACAGAACGCCTGGTAAACCACTGAAAACCTCACATGTCAACATAACCGGCATCGGGGCAACTAACACAAAAATACAACACAGAGTGAACGTTGCCTTACATTCTAGAAACACGAGCTTCACAGCACGTATTGAAGCTCTCGTCCTCCCTCGCATCATCTCGCCGTCGCAATTCATTAACACTGAAAAATGGTCACTACCGAAAAATCAACAGCTACCGGATCCGAACTTCAATCATCATCATCATCATCATCATTTATTGGCGCTTAACCGCCTAAGCGATTTTGGCCGTCGCCTATCAAAGCACGCCAGTCATTCCTTTTTAGCGATAACTGACGCCAATTGGAAACCCCAAGGGAGTTCAAGTCATCCTCCACCTGTTGTTTCCATCTCAGTCGAGGCCTCCCCCTTCCTCTGCTGCCGAATTCGGGTGACGATTGGAAAACCTTCTGGGCTGGGGCTTCTTTGTCCATTCGCATGACGTGACCCAGCCAGCGGAGCCTTTGGGCTTTAATTCGCTGGACTATGGTCAGATCTGCGTAAAGCTCGTACAGCTCATCGTTAAATCTCCTTCGATACTCGCCGTCGGCATCACGGGAAGGACCATAAATCTTCCGGAGAACTTTTCTCTCAAATACTCCAAGGGCCATCTCATCTTCTCTTGACATTGTCCATGAATCTGAGCCATACATCAGGACAGGTATGATGAGAGACTTATAGAGCGTGATCTTTGTTCTTCGAGAGAGGACTTTACTTCTCAATTGCCTACTCAGTCCAAAGTAGCACTTGTTCGCAAGAGTGATTCTCCGTTGGATTTCTAGACTGATATTATTTTCGGTGTTGATACTGGTTCCCAAATAGACGAAGTCCCTCACAGTTTCAAATTTGTAACTATCAACAGTGACGTGGCTGCCAAGGCGCAGGTGCGCCGATTCTTTCTTTGATGACAGCAAATACTTCGTCTTGTCCTCGTTGACCGCAAGACCCACTTTTTTCGCTTCTTTATCCAGTCCAGAGAAGGCAGCGCTTACGGCGCGGTTGTTAAGGCCAATGATATCAATATCATCGGCATACGCCAGCAATTGCACGCTCTTGTAAAAGATTGTACCATTGCGGTTTAGCTCTGCTGCTCGAATTATCTTCTCCAGCATCAGGTTGAAGAAATCGCACGAAAGGGAGTCGCCCTGTCTGAAGCCTCGTTTGGTTTCAAATGGCTCAGAGAGGTCCTTCCCGACTCTGACGGAGCTGTTAGTATTGCTCAACGTCATTTGGCAAAGCCGTATAAGCTTTGCAGGGAAGTCAAATTCAGACATGGCGGCATACAGGCAACTCCTTTTTGCGCTGTCAAAAGCGGCTTTGAAATCGACAAAGAGATGGTGTGTGTCGATTCTTTTATCATGGGTCTTCTCCAGGATTTGGCGTATCGTGAAAATCTGGTCGATGGTAGACTTACCAGGTCTAAAGCCACACTGATAAGGTCCAATCAGCTTGTCTACGATGGGCTTCAGTCTTTCACACAATACGCTAGAAAGAACCTTATATGCGATATTAAGAAGGCTGATTCCGCGGTAGTTGGTGCGGTTAGCGGGATCGCCTTTCTTGTGGATTGGGCAGAGCACACTTAAATTCCAATCTGGAGGCATGCACTCGTCTGACCATATTCTGCATAAGAGCTGATGCATGCTTTTTACCAGCTCTTCGCCTCCGTGTTTGAACAGCTCGGCGGGTAGTCCGTCTTTTCCAGGCGCTTTGTTGTTTTTGAGCCGGGATATAGCTATCCTCACTTCATCATAGTCAGGTGGTGGGACGACTTTTCCATCGTCAGGGATTGGGGTATCGGGTTCGACGTCTCCCTCGCAATTTAGCAGTGAGGAGAAGTGCTCCCTCCATAATTTAAGTACACTCTGTACGTCGGTTACCAGGTCGCCATTATTGTCCTTACAGGAACTTGCCCCGGTCTTAAAACCTTCCGTCATCCGCCGGATCTTTTCATAGAATTTTCGGGCATCATTCCTGTCAGCCAGCATCTCAAGCTCCTCACACTCACGCCTTTCGGCCTCACGTTTCTTTTTTCTGAAAAGGCGTCTCTCTTCCTTCTTTGCCTCACGATAGCGTTGCCATACACTGCGGGTTGCGCCCGTTCGCAACGTCTCCCTGTAGGCAGCTTCCTTTTTGTCCGAGGCAGTGCTGCATTCCTCATCGTACCAGTTGTTTTTGCGGGCTCGCTGGAACCCTATAGTGGCCTCAGCGGCGGTACGTAATGAGTGAGAGATATGCTTCCATTGCTCGGTTGCATCGTTAGGTCGAGGATTGCTCTCCGATAGCAGGTGTGAGAGTCGAGTGGAGAAATTGTCAGCTGTCTGTGTCGTGCGCAGCTTCTCGACGTCAAACTTTCCTTCCGTTACTGTGCGCACTTTCTTTGCTACACAGAGGCGTGTGCGTATCTTGGCTGCAACAAGATAATGGTCCGAGTCGATATTGGGGCCACGAAGGGTACGCACGTCCAGAACGGTGGAGCTATGTCTGCCGTCGATCATCCGAACTTCAATCGCCCTGACAAAATACATCTACTGTTGGCAGCTGAGCATTATCACCAGCTACTCACAATTGGACAGATCAAGCTATCATCGCATCTACCAATAATGCAAAACACTGTACTCGGATGGATTGTGTCTGGAAAACTCAACGAAGGAAGCCCAAATGATGCATCCTGTAGAATCTGCTTGGCGGACGAATCGCTAGAAACCTCTATCGCTAAACTCTGGGAATTGGAAGAGGTAAAAGGCAACAAGAATTCGTTATCTTTGGCCGAGGAAAAGTGTGAGGAGCACTTTGCAAGACACACCTCAAAAAATGAGGAAAATCGGTTCATAGTGAAAATACCGTTCCATCAGGACACCATGGTCCTGGGGGACTCGAACTCAATAGCGCTCAACAGGTTCCTATCACTAGAACGCCGACTACAAAAAAATCCCCAATTACGAACGGAGTACGTCAAGTTCATGGACGAATATGAGGCCATGGGGCACATGACGAAAATATCAGCAGATACAATTACTACACCAAACTATTTTATACCTCATCACTGTATACTGAGACCAGAGAGTACAATCACAAAACTTCGCGTGGTATTTGAGCATCTGCTAAAACATCGACCGGTCACTCCCTAAATGACATCATGTATACAGGACCAAAGGTACAAAGCGATCTGTTTTCAATATTGCTGCGTTTTAGAATGCCAAGGTTTGTGTCCACCACGGATGTCGAAAAAATGTACCGGCAAATCTTAATAGCACCCGAAGATCGGCCGTTTCAACTGATAATTTGGCGAAAGGATGCCAAAATGCCAATAACATATTTTCAGCTAAACACGGTCACATACGGAACTAGAGCAGAAACCTTATCTAGCCAGGAAATGTCTACAACAAATTGCCATCGAAAACGCTTCTCGATATCCGCTAGCTTCACAATTTCTCAATGACAGTTTCTATGATGACGATGGCTTAGGCGGAGCAGACAACATATCCACAGCAATGCTCATATGAACAAGAACAACTAATAAAGATCATGAAGGAAAACGGCTTCAATCTATGAAAATGGAGCGCCAACCACCCTCATCATCATTTATTGGCGCTTAACCGCCTAAGCGATTTTGGCCGTTGCATATCAAAGCACGCCAGTCATTCCTGCGATAACTGACGCCAATTGGAAACCCCAAGGGAGTTCAAGTCATCCTCCACCTGTTGTTTCCATCTCAGTCGAGGCCTCCCCCTTCCTCTGCTGCCGAATTCAGGCGACGATAGGAAAACCTTCTGTGCTGGAGCTTCTTTGTCCATTCGCATAACATGGCCCAGCCAGCGGAGTCTTTGGGCTTTAATTCGCTGGACTATAGTCAGATCTGCGTAGAGCTCGTACAGCTCATCGTTAAATTTCCTTCGATACTCGCCGTTGGCATCACGGGAAGGACCATAAATCTTCCGGAGAACTTTTCTCTCAAATACTCCAAGGGCCATCTCATCTTCTCTTGACATTGTCCATGAATCTGAGCCATACATCAGGACAGGTATGATGAGAGACTTATAGTGCGTGATCTTTGTTCTTCGAGAGAGGACTTTACTTCTCAATTGCCTACTCAGTCCAAAGTAGCACTTGTTGGCAAGAGTGATTCTCCGCTGGATTTCTAGACTGATATTATTTTCGGTGTTGATACTGGTTCCCAAATAGACGAAGTCCCTCACAGTTTCAAATTTGTTACTATCAACAGTGACATGGCTGCCAAGGCGCAGGTGCGCCGATTCTTTCTTTGATGACAGCAAATACTTCGTCTTGTCCTCGTTCACGGCAAGACCCACTTTTTTCGCTTCCTTATCCAGTCCAGAGAAGGCAGCGCTTACGGCGCGGTTGTTAAGGCCAATGATATCAATATCATCGGCATACGCCAGCAATTGCACGCTCTTGTAAAAGATTGTACCATTGCGGTTTAGCTCTGCTGCTCGAATTATATTCTCCAGCATCAAATTGAAGAAATCGCACGAAAGGGAGTCGCCCTGTCTGAAGCCTCGTTTGGTTTCAAATGGCTCAGAGAGGTCCTTCCCGATTCTGACGGAGCTGTTGGTATTGCTCAACGTCATTTGGCAAAGCCGTATAAGCTTTGCAGGGAAGTCAAATTCAGACATGGCGGCATACAGGCAACTCCTTTTTGCGCTGTCAAAAGCGGCTTTGAAATCGACAAAGAGATGGTGTGTGTCGATTCTTTTATCATGGGTCTTCTCCAGGATTTGGCGTATCGTGAAAATCTGGTCGATGGTAGACTTACCAGGTCTAAAGCCACACTGATAAGGTCCAATCAGTTTGTCTACGATGGGCTTCAGCCTTTCACACAACACGCTAGAGAGAACCTTATATGCAATATTAAGAAGACTAATTCCGCGGTAGTTGGTGCGGTTAGCGGGATCGCCTTTCTTGTGGATTGGGCAAAGCACACTTAAATTCCAATCCGGAGGCATGCATTTTACCAGCTCTTCGCCTCCGTGTTTGAACAGCTCGGCGGGTAGTCCGTCTTTTCCAGGCGCTTTGTTGTTTTTGAGCCGGGATATAGCTATCCTCACTTCATCATAGTCACCACCCTCAACTGCTCCAAAATATAGCAGAAGGAGATTTAGAGGTTAATCTGGACTTGGAAAACACAAGGGCTGCCGCCGTCAAAACATTGGGGCTCACATGGCTCCCAAAAGTGGACCATTTAGCTATCAAGGTCAACATAGAAGAAGTTAAAAGGATAACAAAACGCTCGGTCGCGTCAGACCTTGCATGACTCTTCGACCCATTGGGAATATTATCGTGGTAACGGCCAAACAGTCACACCCAGCAGAGCTACATACAAGGCGGCTCACTTTCAGAACAGATCTCGGAGAGTTAAAAGCGCTACAAATCTCAAGGCACATATTTAAAGGAAGACTCCCGGAAACAATGCAACTACACATTTTCACGAATGCATCCGAAAAGGCATATGGAGCTGCGGCCTATATTCGCGCCACGCTGAAAGAAGGCACCGTCATGACAAGGTTATTATGTGCAAAGTCAAGGGCAGCTCATTAGCCGCATTAGGGGCCCAGTTGGCAGAAAGAATAGCAGCAGACATTCAATTTAAGAGCGCCATATATTTCTGGACCGATTCCGAGATAGTTTTGGCTTGGGTAAGTTCAGGCGCAGCACACAACACATTCATCGCCAATCGCATTGCAACAATCAAAGAAACAACAAGAGCTGAACAGTGGCGAGATGTTCGATCAAAGGACAATTCAGCCGACATCCTGTTCAGAGGAATGTCACCAAAAGCATTTAAAGAGTGTACACTATGGTTCTGTGGACCATTATTTTTGCATGGCAAGGAATCAGTCTGGCCGAAACGTCTCAACCCAGCCTCCAACAACCAGAACGATATAGAAGTAAAGGCCAACCACTCAAAATCACTGGTCACATCGGTAGAAGAAACTGAGATGGTTTACAAGGTGAATCACGGCAACTCATTTCACCAGCTGCAACGCATAATCGGTCACGTGCTACGGTTCATTACGCAAGCTAAACACAAATCAGCAGCACAGCCGTCATCACGAAGCTTAACCACAGCAGAACTGGAGCTAGCACTAATGCACATCGTCAAACAAATACAAGCGGCAGACTTTAAGGAAGAAATAAAACAATTGAAACATCATAAGGAGCTCTATCGGCCTAGCAACTTGTCCGACCTCGCACCATTTTTGGATGACAAGGGATTGACACGGGTTGGAGGGAGACTAGAGGCTTCATCATTGGCACACGACTCAAAACACCAACTTCTTCTACCATACAACGATAACATTACAAAATTGATGTTCGAAATGGTACATAAGGAGAACAAACATTGCGGCGCGCAAACGCTGTTGGGAATGATGCGACAACGATTTTGGCCCATAAAAGGAAAAATCATGGCACGAGCAATAGTGCATCGATGCGTCACATGCAGCAAGGCAAA
Organism: Campiglossa producta; assembly: GCA_964058755.1. Classification (NCBI taxonomy): domain Eukaryota; kingdom Metazoa; phylum Arthropoda; class Insecta; order Diptera; family Tephritidae; genus Campiglossa; species Campiglossa producta. Next base: position 79,787,046 of record CAXKVI010000002.1, read on the forward strand.
GCCATAACTACTCAATCAGATCATGGGAAACCTGCCTTCCTCAAGCGTCACACCATCTCGACCATTCATAAACAGCGGTGTAGATTATTGCGGCCCTATTACAAGGGTTACAAACTTCGTGGAAAAAGGCCGCACAAGTCTTATATTGCGCTGTTCGTTTGCTTCACCACAAAGGCGGTCCACCTAGAGCTAGTGAGTGACTTAACCACCCAGGCATTCATTGGGGCCCTCAAGCGCTTCATCGACAGGCGAGGTCATTGTCAAAACCTGTACTGTGACAATGCCACCAATTTCGTAGGAGCTAAGAACAAGCTCCCAGAGTTAAACTCAACAAAAACTGAAAGAAATACATCGAAACGAATATTTCTTGCAGTATTTCTTGCAGTTCGGCGCTATTTGCCGCTAGATGTCGCTAGCAATTGTTTATCTAGTTTTTAACCGAAAGTACTACCACCAAAGTTATCTGGTGCGCCGATTGTTAATCTTCAATTTTGTGTGTGCCAGTGTAAATTTTGGATCTGATTAAAGAAGATTTATTGGGGGTAATCTCTGTGTGTGTATTCATAGCATTAGACTTGCAGCCCTATTCACAAAAATGTATAAGAATATCAGTGAACTTTTTGCGGCACTCTAACTAGCACATTATTTTAGTGAAGTTTACTGGCCTACCAAACTGCGTATTTAGGAATTCGCTGAAAATTCTCCAAAAAAGTTGAAAATTTGGATGGACGTTTTGAAAAATTCCTCTGAACTTTGGGCAAATTTGTAAGGACATTTTCTTTGATTCTGTTATATAATTGGCTATTAATAACAAAATTAAGGAAATTCCATCTTAGTACCCTGTCTAACGAAATTCAAAGAAATTTAAGTGTACCAAAATTTGTTTGATTGAGTGTACATCACACTTTATTTTTATTTATGGAATTCTTAAATAACGATTAAATTTCATTTTTAATCTGTTCATTTCTGTCCAAATATGCAGACACCGGCATATTTGTTTGTATGCAAAAGTTCTGAGTAGCGATTGCGTCATATTTAAGCATGCGGCCGTCAGTAAGTGTGCTGTCGCTGGCGTCAGCATTGCAACCGCTGGTGTCAGCAGTTGCGACAGCTGGTGACCTAGTGTGGTGGTCAGCAATTTCACTTACTGACGACCTAGAACGGTAGACTGCTGACTAGTGACCTAGTATTGCAGAAGTCAAGAGCAATGCACTAGTCAGCATAATTGTAAAATCTAATTTGTATATAAGCTAAGAATTTAGAACAAAGATTTGAGAAAAGCATGACCAGCAAACCAGCGTTGAGCCACTCTTTCATTAATCGCAACTGCTTCCATCGCTATTTCTCCCATCTCCATAATAATAAGGTTCAAGTGCCTGATGTTATTGCCCACAAGTCTTGGTGTTACTGCCTTGACTAACCCACCATACAACCCGAGCTCTTGGTGCGACCACCTCGAGTTCTATCTATCTGTACGTGGATTAGCATCTAAGCCATTCCACTCGATTCTTTCATCAGGACGGCAAATCAGCTGCTCCAAACATTTGGGACCCCTCAATTTACAATACCAAACATTGGGTAACCCAGCCATTTGGTAATCCCGAACACGCGACAACGCCAGCAGCCTCTGGGCACAGTGCCACGAACTTCTGACTCACCGTCAATCTTGCCACTTCACTTGACCAATATCGTCAAATTCTCGGAAGCAATTTCGATATGGCCACAATGGATTCATTGACAGCCTCCAAAAGATCAACGGGAGAGCTGATTGAAACAATAATTCGTAATTTTAAAAAGGATTCTGCAGCGAGGAAAACGCCTGAATACTACAAAGAGGGCCTCGAACGCTTAGAGATAGCATGGGGCGAATTTGAGGTAACGGACAATAAAATCCGTTGCCTAACAGATGTGGATCTCAGCCACCGGTTCTAACAACAAAATATCCGAATTGACATCGAAATACAAGGAGGTAATGGAGTCCGGCATGACGGAAACTCCCAAAACTCACACAGAGGGAAAATAAACGTAGTATCTTCAAATTCAAACAGAGGAAAAGGAAACGCAAGGTCTTGACAAACCCAAAGCCGGCCCTCGAGCAATGTCCTCGATCAATTCAGCTATCAGTAGGCAAAATGTTATTATCGCCTCACTAAAACGACTCCTCGCGATGGACCCCACGGCGGCCAACATGAGGCTTAAAGAAAAACTGTGGGACCAGATCCAAGAACTGCACTTTTCCATAGGGGAAAGTAGCATTGACCCAACAACGGATGGGTACGACATGGAAGCATACACGGCTGTCGAAGCGGCAGCCTATGCAAACTTCAAAATGACGACAAATACGTCAGAGAAAAATGGGGAAATGGTATAAAACCAAGGACTGCAACCAGAACCGAAACCGTAACCGATTAGTTTTTCAAAACCGAAACCGAACCGTTATTTTGATCTGGAAAAGAACGAAACCGAAACGGTTTCAAAAGCCGGAACCGGTTCCAAAGGGTTTTGATATGTTTTAGTGTATTACTTCTTTTAGCGTGCACATAGGTATTTTCTTTTATAAAAAGGCACCCTGAACAATTTTCTTGGAAGATTATCGAGCAAGGTTAAAAAAGACACGTTTTGACATCAGTATCGAAATTCTAAAGGAAAAAATTTGACTATAGTTGAATGAAGCCATCGAATAAAATTTACAAGAAATATTATGAAAATTCAGACCTATTTTGAAGCTACATACTTGAATTTTTTGTGTTCGTGTTTTTATTTGGAAACCGAAACGAAACCGTAACCGAAACCGAAATAAATGTTGAGGAACGAACCCGGAACCGAAACCGAAACGTGTTACAAAACCGAAACCGAAACCGGAACGTTATTTTAATCGGTTTCATACCTTGTAAAAAACAAAACCATTCATCTTCCGAAAATCACAATCCCCAAATTCAATGGCGAATATTTAAAATGGATATCGTTTTTCGACCTCTTCTCCCAACTGGTAGATAATAACCCGATTCCCACAGTTCAAAAAATGTTTTACCTAAAATCGAACCTGAGTGGGGAGGCCGAACAGCTAATAGGCCACCTACCAGCCACCGCCGAAAATTACGAAACGGCATGGAAGCTGTTGCAAAACCGATATAACAACAAACGGGTTCTTGTAGCATCCATCATGAACCAACTACTGTAACAACCAGTAATTACAGCTAAAAAGGTTACACGATATAACAAAGGAATGCTTGCATGCATTAGAAAACATGGGGGTCCCTCCATCCACTTGGAACCCCATCTTAATACATATGCTCGTAAAAAAATTTGATCGGGGAACGCACATTTTGTACGAGCGATCAATTGCAAACCCAAAGGAAGTTCAGGGACTAAACAACTTAATCGACTTCCTTGAAACCCGCTTTCAATCAATGGAAGCAATGGATCAGAAAAAAAAATTTGTTTCAAAAACGTGTGCTTCCGCCACCGCACCAAAGGAAAGAGGACCCTCCTGCTCAATCTGCCACGATGGAAGTCACCCATTATTCCGGTGCCACGAAATTCAAAGGATGACACCAAAAAAAAAAAACGGCTCAATTATGCCCAAAGACAAAAATTATGCTTAAACTACCTAAGACCCGGGCATTCCTCAAAGGTTTTCAAGTCAAGAGCATGCATAAAATGTAACAAGAAACATCATTCACGTTTTCACCTGGAAACTAGCAGAAACTCATCAAGGCCAAGCCTGAGTCGTGAGGGTGAGCCCAAAACCGGGAGCACATCAGCAGCACCAGCGGAAGTGACCAAAAAAAGGACGTCAGAACCTGCCTCCGCAGCATCCACCTCATCACGAAATTCTGAAGAAGATTCACTCACCGCGACGGACAAAAGGGGACCGAAGTCCCCACTGAGCACAGCAGTTGTTATAATCAAAACGGACGCCACAGAAGTTGAATGCCGCGCTTTATTAGACTCAGGGTCACAGGTAAACTTCATAACAGAACGCCTGGTAAAACGGCTTGGGCTACCACTGAAAACCTCACATGTCAACATCACCGGAATCGGGGCAACTAACACAAAAATACAACACAGAGTGAACGTTGCCTTATACGGTGTTTCCACCAAAAGCAAACACCGTGTTTTCCTAGCGTGTTTAGAAGCAAACAAAACACCATTCGAAAATCTCATACAAATTTCATAACCCAAACCCATTTCAAACCCCTTTTCAAAGCGTGTTTGCTTTGGGTTTGCATACACTTGCCGCTTTTTCAAACACAAAACCTGCAAACACGGTGTTTGTGTTTGGTGGAAACACCATATTACATTCTAGAAACACGAATTTCACAGCACGTATTGAAGCTCTCGTCCTCCCTCGCATCATCTCGCCCCAGCCGTCGCAATTCATTAACACTGAAAAATGGTCACTACCGAAAAATCTCTAGCTAGGGGATCCGAACTTCAATCGCCCTGATAAAATAGATCTACTGTTGGCAGCTGAGCATTATCACCAGCTACTCACAATTGGACAGTTCAAGCTATCATCGCATCTACCAATAATGCAAAACACTGTACTCGGATGGATTGTGTCTGGAAAACTCAACGAAGGAAGCCCAAATGATGCATACTGTGGAATGTGCTTGGCGGACGAATCGCTAGAAACCTCTATCGCTAAACTCTGGGAATTGGAAGAGGTAAAAGGCAACAAGAATTCGTTATCTTTGGACGAGGAAAAGTGTGAGAAGCACTTTGCAAGACACACCTCAAAAAATGAGGAAAATCGGTTCATAGTGAAAATACCGTTCCATCAGGACACCATGGTCCTTGGGGACTCGCACTCAATAGCGCTTAACAGGTTCCTATCACTAGAACGCCGACTACAGAAAAATCCCCAATTACGAACGGAGTACGTCAAGTTCATGGACGAATATGAGGCCATGGGGCACACATGACGAAAATATCAGCAGATACGATTACTACACCAAACTATTTCATACCTCATCACTGTATACTGAGACCAGAGAGTACAACCACAAAACGTCGCGTGGTATTTGACGCATCTGCAAAAAATATCGACCGGTCACTTCCTAAATGACATCATGTATACAGGACCAAAGGTACAAAGCGATCTGTTTTCAATATTGCGGCGTTTTAGAATGCCAAGGTTTGTGTTCACCACTGATGTCGAAAAAATGTACCGTCAAATCTTAATAGCACCAGAAGATCGGCCGTTTCAACTGATAATTTGGCGAAAGGATGCCAATAACATATTTTCAGCTAAACACGGTCACATATGGAACTAGAGCAGCAACCTTATCTAGCCACGAAATGTCTACAACAAATTGCCATCGAAAACGCTTCTCGATATCCCCTAGCTTCACAATTTCTCAATGACAGCTTCTATGTTGACGATGGCTTAGGCTGAGCAGACAACATATTCACAGCAATGCTCATACAAGAACAACTAATAAAGATCATGAAGGAAAACGGCTTCAATCTACGAAAATGGAGCGCCAACCACCCTCAACTGCTCCAAAATATATCAGAAGATCTAGAAGCTAATCTGGACTTGGAAAACACAAGGACTGCCGCAGTAAAAATATTGGGGCTCACATGGCTCCAAAAACTGGACCATTTAGCTGTCAAGGTCAACATAGAAGAAGTAAAAAGGATAACAAAACGCTCGGTCACGTCAGACCTTGCAAGACTCTTCGACCCATTGGGAATACTATCTCCAATCGTGGTAACGGCCAAACAATCACATCCAGCAGAGCTACATACAAGGTGGCTCACTTTCAGAACAGATCTCGGAAAGTTAAAAACGCTCCAAATCTCAAGGCACATATTTAAGGGAAGACTCCCGGAAACAATGCAACTACACATTTTCACGAATGCATCCGAAAAGGCATATTGAGCTGCGGCCTATATTCGGCCACGCTGAAAGAAGGCACCGTCATGACAAGGTTATTATGTGCAAAGTCAAGGGTAGCTCCACTGAAAAAACAAACAATACCTCGCTTGGAGTTATGTGCTGCCGCATTAGGGGCCCAGTTGGCAGAAAGAATAGCAGCAGACATTCAATTTAAGGACGCCATATATTTCTGGACCGATTCCGAGATAGTTTTGGCTTGGGTAAATTCAGACGCAGCACACAACACATTCATCGCCAATCGCATTGCAACAATCAAAGAAACAACTAGAGCGCAACAGCGGCGACGTGCTCGATCAAAGGACAATCCAGCCGACATCCTGTACAGAGGAATGTCACCAAAGAACTTTAAAGAGTGTGCACTATGGTTCTGTGGACCATTATTTTTGCATGGCAAGGAATCAGTCTGGCTGAAACGTCTCAACCCAGGCTCCAACAACCAGAACGATATAGAAGTAAAGGCCAACCACTCAAAATCACTGGTCACATCGGTAGAAGAAACTGAGATGGTTTACAAGGTGAATCACGGCAACTCATTTCACCGGCTGCAACGCATAATCGGTTACGTGCTACGGTTCATTACGCAAGCTGAAAACAAAACAGCAGCACAGCCGTCATCACGAAGCTTAACCACAGCAGAACTGGAGCTAGCACTAATGCACATCGTCAAACAAATACACGCGGCAGACTTTAAGGAAGAAATCAAACAATTGAAACATCATAAGGAGCTCCAGCGGCCTAGCAACTTGTCCGACCTCGCACCATTTTTGAATGACAAGGGATTGGCACGGGTTGGAGGGAGACTAGAGGCTTCATCATTGGCATAAGACTCAAAACACCAACTTCTTCTACCATACAACGATAACATTACAAAATTGATGTTCGAAATGGTACATAAGGAGAACAAATATTGCGGCGCGCAAACGCTATTGGGAATGATGCGACAACGATTTTGGCCCATAAAAGGAAAAATCATGGCACGAGCAACAGTGCATCGATGCGTCACATGCAGCAAGACAAAGCCAGAACTAGTCAATCAGATCATGGGAAACCTCTCTTCCTCAAGGGTCACACCATCTCGACCATTCATAAACAGCGGTGTAGATTATTGCGGCCCTATAACAGGCATTACAAACTTCGTGGAAAAAGCCGCACAAGGCTTATATTGCGGTGTTCGTTTGCTTCACCATAAAGGTAGTCCACCTAGAGCTAGTGAGTGACTTAACCACCGAGGCATTCATTGGAGCCCTCAAGCGCTTCATCGGCAGGCGAGGTCATTGTCAAAACTTGTACTGTGACAATGCCACCAATTTCGTAGGAGCTAAGAACAAGCTCCCACAGTTAAACTCAACAAAAACGGCAAGAAATACATCGAAACGAATATTTCTTGCAGTTCGCCGCTATTTGCCGCTAGATGTCGCTAGCATAGTGTATCAATACAAGTGTGAACTGTAGCTTTGACACAAATGTCAAAACACACTTCCACGTCAAATCACAAATGTCAAAACACACATCCATGTCAAAAATCTGGGTTGCTATTGTTGTTTTCGTTGCCATCGGGTTGTAAAACAGGGTTCTTGTTTGCACAAAAGTGTTGCTGTGTTGCACAACTTTTTCACTCCAGTTTCTAGGGCAAATTTTCAGCGAATCTTTCAGTTTATACTTTATATCAAAGAAAAAAAAAGACACAAAATAAAAAAACTTAAAACTAGTAAATTTTATTTATTTTACAGAAAAATTTTGAGGTAAGCATCTTCGAAATGAGAAATTAGACAGAAAATGAAAACAAACGTTTTTTTGGAAACATGTATATACGATGTTTTTAGATAGATTTATTATCAAATACATATCTTAGCACAAAGAAGGCTTCAAACCCCAAAATTTGGTATTTGTTTCCTTTAGGGGTCAACTCCTAATAAATTAGCTAGAATTATGGAAGATAGCTCAAAATACGGGGTTTGGCCTCAGGATCACGAATCTGGAAGCGCTTTTTTAATATTATGCTTCTATGAAGAGAACCCGCCCCAATTTTGGTACCGGACCATAACTTTCCACAGATACAAAAAAATTAAAAAGCGCTTCCGGATTCGTAATCCTCAGGCCAAAACCCGTATTTTGAGCTATCTTCCATAATTCTAGCTAATTTATTAGGAATTGACCCCTAAAGGAAACAAATACCAAATTTTGGGGTTTGAAGCTAATTATTAGCAGTTGTTTGTTATTTGTTTAATAAAAAATAGTGAGCAGACTCGAAAGAGTTATTCTAACTAATAATTTTATATAATTCGATGTTATTTATGTTAAAAAAAATCAAATTTCTAAGTTTTAGCGAAATACTTTTTTATGCAACCTACTACTAATTTTTTATACCAAATCGAATGCAACCCGGCGCTCTTTTTCCAAAAAAAACAACTCTGATGAACAGGTGTTAAACTCATTTTGGAATTTTGACGTCTATGCAGAAGAGTTTACACTTGTATTGGTACACTATGGTCGCTAGCAATTGTTTATCTAGTTTTAACCCGCAAGTACTACAACCAAAGTTTGTGTGTGTCAGTGTAAAATTTGGATCTGATTAAAGAAGATTTATTGGAGGTAATCTCTGTGTGTGTATTCATAGCATTAGACTTGCAGCCCTATTCACAAAAATTTATAGGGATATCAGTGAACTTTTTGCGGTACTCTAACATCCACATTATTTTAATGAAATTTACTGGGCAAATTTGTAAGGACATTTTCTTTGATTCTGTTATATAATTGGCTATTAATAACAAAATTAAGGAAATTCCATCTTAGTACCCTGTCTAACGAAATTCAAGAAATTTAAGTGTACCAAAATTATTTTGATTGAGTGTACATTACACTTTATTTTTATTTATGGAATTCTTAAATAACGATAAAATTTCATTTTTAATCTGTTCATTTCTGTCCAAATATGCAGACACCGGCATATTTGTTTGTATGAAATTCCAGAACAAGCAAAAGTGCTGAGTAGCGATTGTGTCATATTTAAGCTGGAGGCCGTCAGTAAGTATGCTGTCGCTGGCGTCAGCATTGCAAACGCTGGTGTCAGCAGTTGCGACAGCTGGTGACCTAGTACGGTGGTCAGCAATTTCACCTAGAACTGGAGACTGCTGACTAGTGACCTAGTATTGCAGAAGTCAAGAGCAATGCACTAGTCAGCATAATTGTAAAATCGGCGCTCTCAAATGCTCTAGGACAGGCTTGTCCAGTGCCAAAACCACGCGGGAAACACAGGCCACTTTGGTGGTCCTACGATTCGGACTCGCTCCGCAAATCATGCCGGAAATAATTTAACAAGGCCATGAGCCTCGGCTCTGATCCTCATTGGCACGAATATAAAGCTAAACTAAGGGCCTACAAAAAAGCTCTGAGACAGGCGAAGAGAACCTCGTGGAGAAATTTCTGCACTGGCGTCGAAAAGGTCGACGACACAGCGAGACTTAGACGAGTCCTTTCGAAAAGTCAAACAGCCATCAGTTATTTGCGAAAACCTGACGGATCCTGGACCAGCACCGAAGAGGAAACCCTTGAGCTGCTCTTGAATACACATTTTCCGGCGAACCTGCATGACGCACCATTAGCACCTGCAACAAACCTGGCAGTAAATATACCCATCACTGAGGAAAGCGTAAGGTGGGCAGTTAAGAGCTTTGAACCGTATAAGGCTGCCGGGCCGGACGGGATTATTCTTGCGCTACTTATAAACACGTTGGAGACATCAGCTAAATGGCTGGTATTTCTCTTCACATCCTGCCTGGCTCTCAACCACATTCCGGGCTCCTGGAGAAGCGCCACAGTAGTGTTTATCGCTAAGGATGGGAAGGCATCCCACTACGAGCCTTTTCAAAAGGGAAATAACGCCCGCCGACAAAAGCAAATTACCGCCGCACGGCAGAAAAAGGAAATAGCGCTCGCGGGCGTTATTGCCAAAAAAAGGAAATAGCCCCATGTGGAAATTTCAATCAAATCGTACATTTTGAATCGCATATATTTTCCAAACTACTCAGTTGAATTTTAAAAACAACCGTGGGCTACGCCATGCCAAGTCCGGGTGGTTGCCTGAATCGTGGCAACGTGCCACGGTACGCACTCTATGGGTGGGATCCATGGTAGTTATGTGCAGATTACCTTTCTGAGTTGGCGCACTTCGGCCGCGCTTATGATAAATTACCCTGGGCTACGCCATGCCAAGTCCGGGTGGTTGCCAAAACTACCCCCACGGTGAAGTCCTTCTGCGTAGTACAACCTTCTGCATAGGCGGCCTTCGGCCGCCGGGTGATTGCCTGAACCGTGGCAACGTGCCACGGGCGGGATCCATGGTATTTATGTGCAGAACACCTTTCTGAGTTGGCGGCCTTCGGCCGCGCTTATGATAAATAACCCTGGGCTACGCCATGTCAACTCCGGTTGGTTGCCTGAACCGTGGCAACGTGCCAAGGTACGCACTCTATGGGCGGGATCCATGGTAGTTATGTGCAGAACACCTTTCTGGGTTGGCGGACTTCGGCCGCGATTATGATAAATAACCCTGGACTACGCCATGCCAAGTCCGGGTGGTTGCCAAAACTGCTGCCACGATGAAGTCCTTTTGCGTAGTACACCCTTCTGCATAGGCGGCTTTCGGACGCGCTTATGAAAAATAACCCTGGGCTACGCCATGCCAAGTCCGGGTGGTTGCCTGAACCGTGGCCCTTTCATAGGGAAATAAAGCCCGCGGGCGTTATTTCCTTTTCAAAAGGGAAATAACGCCCCTTTTGAAAAGGAAATAACGCCCGCCAACAAAAGGAAATTACGCCCGCGGGGTGGTTGCCGGAACCGTGGCAACGTGCCACGGTACGCACTCTATGGGCGGGATCCATAGTATTTATGTGCATAACACCTTTTTGAGTTGGCGGCCTTCGGCCGCGCTTATAAAAAATAACCCTGGGCTACGCCATGCCAAGTCCGGGTGTGTGCCAAAACTACCGCCACGGTGAAGTCCTTCTGCGTAGTACACCTTTCTGCGTATGCGGCCTTCGGCCACGCTTATGAAAAATAAACCTGGGCTACGCCATGCCAAGCCCGCAGGCGTTATTTCTTTTTTAAGTGGGCGTTTTTTCTCCTTACAAAAGGGTCAAACCATGTCAACTGTGTCAAAATTTTTTTTGATGATTTTTAAAAACCATAAATTTGTGTAGCTTAAGACAGAACAAAAACAAGCTTTTAGCCTTTTTTCGAAATTCCGCATGGTTTTCAAGATTATCAATAAAATAAGAATTTTGCACCATTTTAAAGAAAAATTCATAACTCACGACTCGTTTGACATATATGAACGAAATTTTTTTCAGTATTAGGGGAACGTTATCTCTTCACAAATAGATATAATTTTTTCAAAAAAAAATTATTTTTTATAACAATTGTTTAAACAAATTAATTTTTAAATGCCTTCTATAGCTATTATTGCCGTGAAAATTTTACACAATTATCTTCGAAGTCTTACTTATCTATTCCAAAAAGAAAAAAAATGGTAGTTCCTATTCAGACAGTTGGTATCGAATTTCGTCCATATATGTCAAAAGAGTCGTGAGTTATGAATTTTTCTCTAAAATGGTACAAAATTCTATCTCATTGAAAGCCTGGAAAGCCATGCGGAATTTCGAAAAAAGGCTAAAAGTGTTTTTTGTTCTGTCTTAAGCTACACAAATTTATGGTTTTTAAAAATCATCAAAAAAAATTTTGACACCATCGACATGGTTTGACTCAAAAGGAACTAAAGCCCACGAGTGTCGTTTTTCTTTCCTTAGCATTTAGCATTTTTTTATGGTTTGACTATAATCCTATACGCAAAAAATGTATTTAAAAAAGCGCTGCAGCCTAAAATTTTTAATTCCAAATTTTCAATTTATGTTATAAAGTAAATTAATCATATGCATTTAAAATTTCTTTAAAAAAGCGACGCAGGCGAAAATTTGGAATAAAAAATCGCGCGATTTTTAATTCCAAATTTTCAATTCATGCTATAAAGTTAATTATATCATTTGCAATGCATATGTAATTTATATAATTACTTCCCGACAAGACAAATGCCGGTTATTTGGTCGGTTATGTAACCGACTTGCCTAATAATAGAGTGACCACAAATGCAAAAGTGCGGATTTTTTTGCTCCCCGCGCATTTTCTTATAGCTTGACAATAGAAAATAAGATCTGCATAAAAATCTGACCACCAGTAGTGGCAAATAGCCACGCGCATTTGACCTAAAGTTCAAAAATTATTTTCGTAGAAATAATGTATTAATAATTTTTATACAAAATGAAACTGGGAACATATTCTCCATATGATATTTATACCTACCGTCATCCTTTCAGGACATATTGAGTCCTTAAAGTGAAATTTAAATTTTTTGTTAGTTAAAAAGGCAAAAATAAGTATTTAAAAAATAGAGAATGGCATAAACTATACATAGCTTTACACATAAGCCACTTCTACCTAACCTATTATAGTCAAGAAAATTATTTAAAATAAGCAAGCCGCATTTTTTCAAACTTTTTTTTACCAAACTGAAAATATCGTAGTAGGCTTTGCAATTGAAAAAAATAAAATGTGGTATAGTTTCATTCTTATCAGGCTATGAAAATGTATGGAATTTTACAAAAAGTAGTACTCGTTTTTTTTACAAACTGTAGTAGGCTTTACTAAGTGAATAAAAATATGTATTGATACTAAAACAAAAAAGGTAAATAAAAAATTTATGGCCGAGCTTTTAAGAAGCGACCGCATTTATATATTTAGCAAAATATTTTCTTGAAGCTGGCTCTAGGTCCGGTGTATTAAAACACGTTTGTTTTTATTTAATTTCCAATTGTTGCTCCAACATCTGATTCCCTGATGACGATCTCCGTTGGAGATTGAAATATATTGGAAATTAAATAAAAACAAACGTGTTTTAATGCACCGGACCTAGAGTCAGCTTCAAGAAAATATTTTGCTAAATATATAAATGCGGTCGCTTCTTAAAAACGTGTTTTAATGCACCGGACCTATAGCCAGCTTCAAGAAAATATTTTGCTAAATTTAAAGGTCGCTAAAATCAAAAAATTTATTTATATATTTATTTATATTTTATATATTTATTTATATTTTATATATTTATTTTTTTTTTAATTGCAAAGCTACGATACTTTCAGTTTGGTAAAAAAAAAGTTTGAAAAAAATGCGGCTTGCTTATTTTAAATCATTTTCTTGACTATAATAGGTTAGGTAGAAGTGGCTGCCGCAAAGGCACACCTAGGCCAGTATTAAAAGGCCCGTTGTGATACCATCAACACTAGGAAAGTCAGTCCCGGGACCCGGCCATATGGAAAATCCCAGTGCTATTGGGACTCTCCACATAGCAGAATCCCGGGGCTGACACTCCTAAAACCGACACCGTTACACCTCCTCGAACCATTTAGATGACTTGATGAAAGCCATCAAGTCCTTTATGTCCAGCTCCGCTACCTGGCGTAGGCTATCCAGGAAGGGAACTCCGAAAAAGCGCCTTCTCGCGCCGCTTAAAGCCGGGCAGTTGCAGATGAGATGCTCCACCGTTTCCTCCTCCTCATCATCTTTGCAACTCCTACAGCATCGTCGGTAGGGTACACCCAGCCTTGCTGCGTGCCTTCCAATAAGGCAGTGCCCGGTTATAACCCCTATTAATATAGATATATCCCTTCTTCTTAGGGTGTAAATATATTTAGATCTTTTAATATCCCATTTTGGCCAGGATTGTTTGGATACTCGGCACCCTGGCGATAAAAGCCATCTTTCATTGGCTTGTCGGAGTGTATGATCCTTCAGCATTAGCTTGAATGTGGCAAAGGGCATACCTAAGCGTTCTTTATCCTGAAGAACCTGCTTGGTCGTGCCCTGCCTAGCAAGTTCGTCTGCCCTACAGTTTCCCTCAATGTCCCTGTGTCCCGGGACCCATGTGAGGCTCACGCGGTTCTGTTGGGCCATCTCCTGAAGAGATCGACGACAGGCGTCAGTTCAGAGTTGAACAAGTAAGAGCCAAGGGATTTGACTGCCGCTTGGCTATCGCTGAAAATAACGATATTCTGTCCGATAGCGTGTTGCCCTATCCAAGCCGCGGCGTCCATGATTGCTGAGACCTCAGCCTGGAAGACGCTGCAATGATCAGGCAGTCTGAAGGAAAGCTCAAGGTCCAGATCCTTGGAATAAATCCCTCCTCCAACTCTGCCGTCCAACTTCGAACCGTCGGTGTATATGGAAATGCCGCCATTAGTAGCAGGACACCGATCCGTCCTCTCCCAGTCTTCCCTGGGAATGTTTATTCTGAACCCGCTATCTCCGACTGTTGTGGTTGCACAACGGTCCGTGCTCGGAGGGAGAAAGTTGTAAGAATCCAGAATACCGGAGTGTCCAGTAGTGCCTGCGCCCCAGCCGGAAGTTTCCCTTAGACGCAGAGCCGATGCTGCCGCTGCCCGGTACCCTTCCAGATCGAGTGGCAAAATGCCAAGAATGGCCTGGAGAGCTTCGTTGGGCGTTGTTCTCAACGCGCCGCTTATACAGATCATGCTAGATCTGTGGACTTTACCTAACAGGTTTAGGTTGGCTGCCTTGCTCAGCGCAGGCCACCATACCACGACTCCATACAGCATAATTGGCCGGATTATCGCAGTGTAAATCCATCTGCAGATTTTGGGACTGAGCCCCCATTTTTTGCCAATGGCTCTTTTACAGGTGTAAAGTGCAATGCACGCTTTCCTCTGGCGCTGGATGACATTCTCCTTCCAGTTAAGCTTTCTATCCAGAACTATGCCTAGGAATTTGGCTTTGTCAGCCAAGTTCAGGCGCACGCCATTTAGTTCTGGTAGGCTTAGCGTTGGTATTTTGTACCGGTTAGTATAAAGGACAAGCTCCACTTTTCCCGGGTTGATATTAAGTCCGCAGCGAGATGACCACGAGGAAACTGCTCGCAGTGCTACTTGCATCAAGTCACACAGGGTTTGTGGGAATTTGCCCCTGTATGCAATAGCTAAATCGTCTGCATATGCAACTATCCTCCCGCCCCCCCAGCTTGTGTCTCGTAGCAACGAGTTTACAGTGAGGTTCCATAAAAGCGGAGAGAGAACACCACCCTGAGGCGTTCCTCTTGTGACATAGCGTGAGAAATCAACTGTGCCCAGTGTAGAAACTATTTTCCTTCCCTTTAGTAGCTTATCAATTAGTCCAATAAGAGACCTGCTTATGCCCAGATTAGTTAGAGCGGTGTTAATAGCCTCCGGGCTTATATTGTTGAAGGCACCTTCAATGTCTAGGAAGGCCACGAGACAGTAACCTTTTTCATACAACGATTTTTCAATAACAGAGACAAGGCTGTGAAGCGCAGTTTCCGTTGATTTACCTTTGGTGTATGCATGTTGATAGCTAGAGATAAAGTTGCTATCAATAGTAGAGGAGAGATAATCGCTAATTATCCTCTCGAAGGTTTTGAATGCAAAGGACGAGAGACTGATCGGTCTGTAGTCCTTAGGCCTTCCCAGCCTTAGGAATAAAGACTACCTTGGCGCTTCTCCAGGAGTGCGGAATGTAGTTGAGAGCCAGGCAGGCTGAAAAGAGAAATACCAGCCATTTAGCCGATGTTTCCAACGTGTTTATGAGTTGTGCGGGGAAAATCCCGTCGGGCCCAGCAGCCTTGAACGGCTCAAAGCTTTTGATCGCCCACCTTACCCTTTCCTCCGTGATGGGTATATTCACTGCCATATTTGTTGCAGATGCTAAAGGTGCTTCATGCAAGTTCCCCGGAAAGTGTGTATTCAATAGCAGCTCCAGGGTTTCCCCTTCCGTGCTAGTCCACGATCCGTCAGGCTTCCGCAAATAGCTAATGGCTGTTTGAGTTTTTGAGAGCACTCGTCTAAGTCTCGCCGTATCATCGACCTTTTCGACCCCGGTGCAGAAATCTCTCCACGAAGTTCTCTTCGCCTGCCTTAGGGCCCTTTTATAGGCCCTCAGTTTAACTTTATATTCGAGCCATTCAGGCTCCGTACCGAGGCTCTTGGCCCTATTAAATTGCTTCCTGCAGGACTTACGGAGCGAATCCAGGTCGTAGGACCACCAGTGTGGTCTATGTTTACCGCGTGGTTTCGGCACTGGACAAGCCTGCTCTAGGGCATTTGAGAGCGCCGTTGTAAAGGTCGCAACCAGATCATCCAGTTCTCCTACTGATGATGGAGCTTGTGGGGGTAACACTGGTAGGTCCCTAACTAATATTTGATTATGTAGCTGCCAATTAGTGTTGCGTGGATTGCGTTTCATAACTGGCTGCTCAACAGAAAAATCTAAGGCAATTTCTATGTACCGGTGGTCGGAAAATGAATGCTCCTCAAGAACACGCCATTTCCTAACCCACTCATAAGCGCCTTCGCTACAAATAGTGAGGTCTATGACCTCCCTACGGGCTTTAGTGATAAAAGTAGGCTCGTTACCCACGTTACAAACCACCAGGTTAGTTGTTAGTAGGTAGTCAAACAGAGACTCGCCCCTAGCGTTAATATCGGAGCTTCCCCACTGGACGTGATGAGCATTAGCGTCAGCTCCAAAAATAAGATGACCCGTGCAGAAATTTTCCACCAGATCTTTCACCTCCTTTTGTGGAGGAGGTTCTTCGGCGTCATAGGGCATGTAGACCGACGCCATCGTCAGGCTGGTGCTGCCGACCGTTAAGCTGGCAGCTGTAACGTCACCATTTGAATAGTTGGGTAAGAGAAAGGTGTTCAGTTTAGACTTGACCAAGATACAGGTTCTGACCTTGCCCTCCTCATTAGCTCGGATGAGCTTGTACCCCTTAGCCCCCAATCCACAGATCCTTAAGCTATTAACCCAGGGTTCTTGGATAAGGACCACGTCTACGTCGCCTTTATAAAGACGACTGCTTAGGGCAGCTGAGGCTGCTTTAGATTTGTGCAGGTTAATCTGAAGCACCACCAACATGAGAGCGCTCAGACTTCCCTACCACCGTCGTACCGTCGTGGAGGTCTACCCCGTCCCGGGGCCTGTCTGAAGCGGCATCAACGTTAGTGTGCACCGGATTGCCCTCCACCACCGTGCGGTCGAGGTCTTCCGCGTCCGTTAGGCTATCTTCCATCGCCAAGTCGTTCACGGCTTGCTCGCAATTTGACGTGGCGGATACCATACTTTCCGCGTCTGACACCCCTGCCTCCTCTTCTGGTCCTTCGATTTCCGAGTCCTTCGAAGCGGCCGGAATGGCAGCGCGTTGTGCATCGCCACGGTATACGTGGATCACGATCTGACCCATTCCATAATGCACTCGTCCGTTGCACCGTTTAAGGGGCTAGGCTGCCTCCTTATTCAAAGTTAAAACCACCTGTCTATGAGGCCCAACCTCACCCTCGACCAGATTGACACTCCAGTCCTGCGTCGGGAGAGACGGATTCCAGGCCTGCAGCATCTCAAGAATATTCTCCGGTTCAGCAGGGATGGCAGGAATCCATGCCCTTGCCCTTGGCCGGGCCGGAATGTCCTTCCAGTCGACGACCTCGATTTTTGCCCCTGGGTAGACTTCACCCAGTCTTGCAACTGCTGCCTTGTACAGTGCAACAGTTCTTGCATCCTCACACGCGAAAACTTTAATCTGACCCTGGTGCCAACCCGCGTCTGTACCCCGCGGCGGACTACCCGGAGACTCACGCCTTATGTCGAGAAGGGCCCTTCCAATTTCGTTCCGCACATACAGCCACCGGTCTCTAGGGATGGACCAACGGTCGTTGCCTCGATCAATGACACCTATAAGGATCCTGTCCTTGGTCACTTCAGCAAAGCTGGGTTTGCCCACTACTGGGATATTCTGATGCCGCTTCGGATGGGGATCCACCTCTCCGTCCGATCTCTGGCGTTTGAAGGGATTCCCGTTCAGCCTTTTAGGCGCATAGGGCCTTTGGAAATTTGGTATCAGAGCTTTCGCTTTCTCCACCATCTTCCTTTCATTCAGCGATAGTGTATCCTGCGATGCTCCCTCATATTTCTTCAGGATCCTTGCAGCCTTCCTTTTATCCCAGTACGCAAAGCGTCGGGGAGATGTCTTTTGGGAGGAGTTCAGACCCGTAGTTGCCATCGCGGTCTCTCCCTTTGATAGAAGCTTAGTTGCGTCTTCCTTCTCTTTCGGATCACTGAGGCCAGGTCCCGAGACCATTGCCACAGACATTGAGAGGTTGATGTTCGTGCCGGCGCTTGATGGAAGTTTAGCATCCGCCGTTTTCTGCTTACCTGAGTATGCAGCCGCACTGGTGCTGGCTTTCATCAAGTCACTCTCACTTGCTAGCAGTTTCGAGGATGACCGACCCAACATTGAGAGGTTGATGTTCGTGCCGGCGCTTGATGGAAGTTTAGCATCCGCCGTTTTCTGCTTACTCTGCTGCGGAGTAAACGAAGTTATTGATTGTTTTGAATTTTGAGTTGTATTCATCTTGTTCGTACGACCCCTCGCCGGACACGGCCAGCTTGGGGTCAAGGGTGGATTAAGGGGAATGTGTCGTCCGCCACGGCAGAGCCCCATACCGCGGTAAGACCATGGTTACTCTCTGAGGCGGTCCGGTATCAGAGAGGCACCGTTCGACTACAGCCACGATTTGCCTCCCGGCTGCAAACGTCCAATGGGCACGGTATCGCGTAACACCCTGGATTGGGAGGGGGTAGATCTTTGTCATCGCGATCACAACGTAGCCCCGTGGCTATCGACTAAGCCCTCGTACCGCGGCAAGGTATCCACCCTTCATAGTGCATGTAAATTAAAAAAATTTATGATGTGTAAAACTACTTTAAATAACCTATTAAATGATGTATAGTTTATGCAATTCTCTATTTTTTAAATATTTATTTTTGCCTTTTTAACAAACAAAAAAATTTAAATTTCACTTTAAGGACTCAATATGTCCTGAAAGGATAACGGTAGGTATAAATATCATATGGAGAATATGTTCCCAGTTTCATTTTGTATAAAAAATTTTAATACATTATTTCTCCGAAAATCATTGTTTAAAGAGATATTGGTCTCTAAAACCATGTATAATTTTCAGGTTAATTTTTTAACTTTAGGTCCAATGCGCGTGGCCATTTCCCACTACAGGTGGTCAGATTTTTATGCAGATCTTATTTTTATTGTCAAGCTATCAAAAAATGCGCGGGGAGCGAAAAAATTCAATACTTTTGCAAATCCCATATGTTTTGTGGTCACTCTAATATGCATTTAGAATTTCATAAAAAAGCTATTATTAGTAAAACCATATATAAATTTTGTTTTATTCAAATCATACTTTATTTAGAGGACGCTCAGAGCGATTGAAATTTACATACATATGTTAGTCAAGAAGCGCGCCTTTGGTGCCCCAGGAAAAAGTCGTTTATGGTTTGCAACTAAACGAAGAATATATTGTTTTTGCTCTTTATCCTCGGTAAGCGTTTGGTTATATTTCTGAATTAATGAA
This sequence comes from Campiglossa producta, assembly GCA_964058755.1. Lineage (NCBI taxonomy): Eukaryota > Metazoa > Arthropoda > Insecta > Diptera > Tephritidae > Campiglossa > Campiglossa producta. Next base: position 79,806,456 of record CAXKVI010000002.1, read on the forward strand.
ATGCCCCGTTCATTCACCATTTTTATTTCCGAGCACTTTTCATAAAACTCCTTATAAACAGGATTCATACTCCAACTTTCAATTGGCATATGCAGTGTTGCCGCTGAAAAATTTCAAAAAGGGTCCAAAAAAGGGTCGCAGCAGAAAAAAAAGGGTCCCCTCTTTTTTTAAGATAGGAACACGTTTACATAAGCCTTTTCCATTTTTTTTTTTCATGTTGAATGGCTGAGTTTTGTACTATTGCAACTAAAACTTACAAAATATAAAAATTTTTAAATGGTTGTAGTTAGTTCAATAGTAATGATAATCGCATAATGTTAAAAGGTTTCGGCCTAAGGAACGGCCAAAGATGCCTAGGCGGTTAAAGGCTATTTTAAGTAGGTAAGGGGTAAGTTGCAGAGCTAACTTTTTGCAAGGCATATTTTCTCATCATTTACTAACTTTGTAAGGGGTAAGACCAAAAAAACTAAAGCTTTTTTATTTGAATCACCCTAATGTATACATACATACATAGACAGAGTTGTCACATGATACAGCGTTGCCAGTAGTAAGACTTCAGTTAGACAAGACAAGAGTTCCCGATGTTAGAGTAAAAAAGGAACAAGGAGATTTTTTTTATTTTTAACAAATAAACGACAAAAATGCATTTCATTGCAGTTTGAAAGTAAAAAGGGGTCAAAAAGGGTCACGAATTTTAAAAAAGGGCCAAAAATAGTACTTTTTTGAAAAAGTAGGGTCCGGGGTAATGGCTCTAAAAAAGGGTCAAATTGAGCCTTTAGGGTCCCCAACGGCAACACACCTTACTAAAGACAAGATTAAAGAAATACGTTGTCCTTTCAGTAACAAATTCTTTCAATCTCAAATCTTAGTCCTCCGCTAACAATTCTCCGAGAACAATTAGGTAATTTTGGCCGGCTCAGATTCTGAACCAGTCCGTGAAAGTCCAGAGATGTCTTGAAAAAGCAGTAAATGCTACTTTGCCAATATCACTATTTGAGTAGATTTTTAACAGGCGTAAAAGTTGCAAGTCATTGTAAGGAGCCTTCACCCCAAGAGGGTTCTCGTTCCATTATTTAGCATACGCAAGACTAATAAACAAAGGCATATTTTCTATCTTTGCTTCTTCTTCCACAGTTAGTTGAAACTGATATCTAAAAATATAAATTTTTAGGGAGTAGATGGCTTTTGATAGCCATCGACCAGGAGGTCGAATCATTTTGTTACCAGATTCTCCGCCAATAAACACAACTGACAAGTGTTAAAGTTCATGATAATCATCCCTTGGTTGTTGGTTCTGTAATGCATTTGGTAAATATTCCAACATTTCTTGTCGCAAATCGCTCATGATTACTCCCTGGAACAGATCATCGTTTGCTGCAACGTACTCAGATTTATTAATTGATGGCCACTTTTTTTGGAAGCGTTTAATAAGTTCGGTTTCTCGACTTTGAGTAGAGCCAAACTCATGAGTCATGACTGAAAACTGCTGATAACAAAATTTCCATCACGTGGTGTCGACATGCAATCCAAACGATTTCAATTTCTAGTTCCTTTGAAATTAAAGAACAGGCACTTTTAAAGCGGCCCGTGTTACTCGCCGTGGTATCGAAAACAAGTCCCTTAAATGTCGCCTAGATTCCATACTTTCAAAACTTCAATACAGGCTTGAGCTTGATTTTCTCCAGTTCCTTTGTAGATTTTTGGAATTCCGAGTAGTTTTTCCACTCCATTTCCTGTTATAAGAACTGCTATTCGGTCTACTCTTTGTTTAGATCCAACAATTTCAGGCAACAGTTTGCCATCCCAATGCAAGAGGAATGGCCGTTCTGTAGAAAATTCTTGCAAATCGCATTATGCAGCCGCTTGTCGACCTTGTGTTCTAGCGCGCCTTATAGAACTTTACTATATTTTCAGATATATGCAGTGCACCCCTATCTGAAATGTTTGCTCGATCCAAAGCTGCAGCAACAGCAGGTGATTTGAATATATATTTTCGCTTCTCAGAATGACCTACGTTAGGGTTGGAAGATTTTCGTTCAGCAACTTTAAATTCTTTGTCGATTTCGATTGTTTGGTTGAGGATGAGGAAGAAATATTGAATATTTCAGTGGCTAAACGCTTGTCATCCTTCCTTTTATATTCCATTTTTGCCCTCTGCTCACACTCTAGGATTTGCCTCTTCCGGTCCTCTGCATAAGCTGTTTTCAAATCAACGCCACCCTTACTGCAAGAGAAAACGTCTTCCCTTTGCTTTTGTAAGAATGTTCTGTCCTCTCCAGAGGACAAGAGTCTGCTGTGTGAAAATCTTTCGATATGTCTTTTTTAAATGCTTCGCGAATTGAAATATCACGGCAAAGATTTGTTTTTAGTTTTTTATATTTCTTGCAAAGCTTAGCTAACTTTCTAACGAATTATGGCGCTGTACAGGAATTCTAACACGCTGCCAAATGACATCATCTACCTGGCAGGTCAAATTGTAACTTTCTGAGAAGGACTTGCTTTCCTCGCAATGGTGAAACTAAACCATTCGTAATACATCAATACATTGGACGTGCCGCAGAAATACTCACCAGTTCGTTGGTGCACATCTCAATTTAACAGTAGACATTGTATGTTTTTGTATTTAAATAATATTAAGAATTTTAGTAATTTTTCAGTTTTAGTAACAGATTTTAGCTTGAAATTTGACAGCTGAGTCAGCTGTTTCGCCCACAGAGTTGCAAAAAATCAGATAGAAACAAATAATGTCCAGTAGGAAAGCGAAATAGTAGAAAATCTAGAAAATTTTTTTAAATTAGTTTAGTTGCAGCAATTTCACAGTTAGGGTACTCACAGTTCCCTTTTAAATTTAGAAGATTTTAAAATTGCCACATTACTACTTTGGAACTGTGACCACCCTGCTCCGATTCTCTCATTGGCCTTTGCAAATACGGGCACTTTTCAGCTGAAATTATAATAACATTTAAATTATTTAAATAAATTAGACAATGTAAACAAAACTTACTTTTTCTGTTTTTCTGAATTTATATTTGAAAAGAAAACAAAATGACAATTTCCAATTTCGCCACAAATTTAAGCATAGGAATAAGCCCAGCAATATTACCACAAAGTGGTATCCTCGATTTACAGGCAAAACAAAAACAAATAATTGGAAACCTGGTAAATCGTCAAAATATTGCCAGCTATATTGTATATAGCAATATTGTTTTTTTTTTAACTAATCCGTAATAGATGCTGAAAAACGGATATTTTTCTGAAATTGGCGTGATAGTCCTTTGAGGTGTAAAGATTCAGCCCATTCTGATGACTTCCTCCACTTATATGAACACATGTCCACAATGTCTATTTTCATATAAAAATGACAGAAAAATTCGATTTTCTCGAAATGAGTAAACGGTACAGAAAACCCGATTTCATTTTTGAAACTAGCGTGGCAATTAAAAAATACATATCTAAAGATTTTGACGTAGTCACAGCAGACGCAATGGTTGAAATAGAAAATAGAGAGGACAGAACATTCTTACAAAAGCAAAGGGAAGACGTTTTCTCTTGCAGTATGGGTGGCGTTGATTTGAAAACAGCTTATGCAGAGGACCGGAAGAGGCAAATCCTAGAGCGTGTGCAGAGGGCAAAAATGGAATATGAAAGGAAGGATGACAAGCCACTGAAATATTCAATATAACTTCCTCATCCTCAACCAAGCAAGCGAAAGCGACAAAGAATTTAAAGTTGCTGAACGAAAATCTTCCAACTCATTTATTCTGAGAAGCGAAAAAATATATTCAAATCACCTGCTGTTGCTGCAGCTTTGGATCGACCAAACATTTCAGATGGGGGTGCACTGCATATATCTGGAAATATAGTAAAGGCATTGGGTCACGATATTTCTTGTTCTACAATTTCTCGAAGTTCTATAAGGCGTGCGAGAACAGAAGGTCGACAAGCGGCTACACAATGCGATTTGAAGAATTTTGTACAGAAGGGCCATTCCTCTTGCATTGGGATGGCAAACTGTTGCCTGAAAGCAAGCCTGCATTGAAGTTTTGAGAGAATAGAATCTAGTGCGACATATTAAGGGACTTGTTTTCGATGCCACGGCGAGTAATACGGGCCGCTTTTAAGGTGCCTGTCCTTTAATTTCAAAGGAACTAGAAACTAAACTCGTTTGGATTGCATGTCGACACCAAGTGATGGAAATTTTATTATAAGCATTTTTCAGTCATGAGTTTGGCTCTACTCAAAGTCCAGAAACGGAACTCTTTAAACGCTTCCAAAAAAATGGCCATCAATTAATAAATCTGATTACGTTTCAGCAAAGGATGACCTGTTCCAGGGAGTAATCATGAAGTATTAAAGCGCAATCCTTTTTACATATGCCAATTAAAAGTTGAATCCTGTTAATAAGGAGTTTTATGAAAAGTGCTCGGAAATGAAAATTGTGAATGACTGTGCTGAACGGGGCATTTCTTTAATTCAAAAATATAACCAATCGCTTACCAAGGACGAAGTGCAAAAACAGTATATTCTTCGTTTAGTTGCAAACCATAGACGACTTTTTCCTGGGGCATACTAACATGACTAACATATGTAAATCTCAATTGCTCTGAGCGTCCTCTAAATAAAGTATGATGTGAATAAAACAAAACTTATATATGGTTTTACTATTTAATTATAGCATAAAACTAGGCTTGTTCCGAAATGATTTGATCGGTTTTAGTTTTTTGGACCACCCTAGTCTACCATAGTCACCAGATACGCGGCAAAACGCGTGGTGTAGGATTCGTGGTGGGAAAGAGACTGCGCCGCCAAGTACTACACTCAGAGAAAAAATACAGTAGAATGAACTGGATTACAGGTTAAAACAACAGATTTCACAACCATCCAAACGATATTTCTGTTTAAACAACAGATGCTGTTCGTTTGTCAAAATTTGAACAGTTTTACTGTTTAATATAACTAAATTCTGTCCAATCAACTGTAACTAACTCGTTGCTTCAACAAGTTTTCTGTTAAGTGTTAAAAACCGTGACAGTTGATTTGCCAGATATTACTGTTGAATTTACAAAATTTCTGTCCACTTCAACTTTCATCTGTTATTTCTTAACAAACGGGACTGTTCGTATGCCAGATTTGTATGTTTATGCTGTTAAGTTAACAGTTCTCGATGAAGTCGATATAATTTTTATACCTTTCTGTCCGTCTGTCTGTCTGTTTGAACGCAAACTAGTCCCTCAGTTTTTGAGATATTTGGCTGAAATTTTGTATACGGCCATCATTTTCCAATATAGGAATCATTTGTCGGAACCAGCAAGATCAGACCGATATTACATATAGCTCCCATACAATCGATTGTTCCGATAAACGGATTTTGGGCTATAACTCCTGTAATTAAAGAGGTAGGAACGTGAAATTTAGTAAGTATTGCTACTTTTATATGTGAAATATCGATGTTGAAAAAAATTGACATGGGATAAATATTTCACATAGCTCCCATACCATCGATTATTCCGATAAACGGATTTTGGTAGATAACTCCTGTAATTATATAGGTAGGAAAGTGAAATTTCGTAACTATTGCTATTTTAGAATGTGGAACACATCGCCCCCATATAATCCATCATCATTCATCATTTATTGGAGCTTAACCGCCTAAGCGATTTTGGCCGTTGCATATCAAAGCACGCCAGTCATTCCTTTTTAGCGATAACTGACGCCAATTGGAAACCCCAAGGGAGTTCAAGTCATCCTCCACCTGTTGTTTCCATCTCAGTCGAGGCCTCCCCCTCCCTCTGCTGCCGAATTCAGGCGACGATAGGAAAGCCTTCTGTGCTGAAGCTTCTTTGTCCATTCGCATAACATGGCCCAGCCAGCGGAGTCTTTGGGCATTAATTCGCTGGACTATGGTCAGATCTGCGTAGAGCTCGTACAGCTCATCGTTAAATTTTCTTCGATACTCGCCGTTGGCATCGCGGGAAGGACCATAAACCTTCCGGAGAACTTTTCTCTCAAATACTCCAAGGGCCATCTCATCTTCTCTTGACATTGTCCATGAATCTGAGCCATACATCAGGACAGGTATGATGGCAGACTTATAGAGCGTGATCTTTGTTCTTCGAGAGAGGACTTTACTTCTCAATTGCCTACTCAGTCCAAAGTAGCACTTGTTGGCAAGAGTGATTCTCCGCTGGATTTCTCGACTGATATTATTTTCGGTGTTGATACTGGTTCCCAAATAGACAAAGTCCCTCACAGTTTCAAATTTGTAACTATCAACAGTGACATGGCTGCCAAGGCGCAGGTGCGCCGATTCTTTCTTTGATGACAGCAAATACTTCGTCTTGTCCTCGTTCACGGCAAGACCCACTTTTTTCGCTTCCTTATCCAGTCCAGAGAAGGCAGCGCTTACGGCGCGGTTGTTAAGGCCAATGATATCAATATCATCGGCATACGCCAGCAATTGCACGCTCTTGTAAAAGATTGTACCATTGCGGTTTAGCTCTGATGCTCGAATTATCTTCTCCAGCATCAGATTGAAGAAATCGCACGAAAGGGAATCGCCCTGTCTGAAGCCTCATTTGGTTTCAAATGGCTCAGAGAGGTCCTTCCAGATTCTGACGGAGCTGTTGGTATTGCTCAACGTCATTTGGCAAAGCCGTATAAGCTTTGCAGGGAAGTCAAATTCAGACATGGCGGCTTACAGGCAACTCCTTTTTGCGCTGTCAAAAGCGGATTTGAAAATGACAAAGAGATGGTGTGTGTCGATTCTTTTATCATGGGTCTTCTCCAGGATTTGGCGTATCATGAAAATCTGGTCGATGGTAGACTTACCAGGTCTAAAGCCACACTGATAAGGTCCAATCAGTTTGTCTACGATGAGCTTCAGCCTTTCACACAACACGCTAGAAAGAACCTTATATGCGATATTAAGAAGACTGATTCCGCGGTAGTTGGTGCGGTTAGCGGGATCGCCTTTCTTGTGGATTGGGCAAAGCACACTTAAATTCCAATCCGGAGGCATGCATTCGTCTGACCATATTCTGCATAAGAGCTGATGCATGCTTTTTACCAGCTCTTCGCCTCCGTGTTTGAACAGCTCGGCGGGTAGTCCGTCTTTTCCAGGCGCTTTGTTGTTTTTGAGCCGGGATATAGCTATCCTCACTTCATCATAGTCAGGTGGTGGGACGACTTTTCCATCATCAGGGATTGGGGTATCGGGTTCGACGTCTCCCTCGCAATTTAGCAGTGAGGAGAAGTGCTCCTTCCATAATTTAAGTACACTTTGTACGTCGGTTACCAGGTCGCCATTATTGTCCTTACAGGATCTTGCCCCGGTCTTAAAACCTTCCGTCATCCGCCGGATCTTTTCATAGAATTTTCGGGCATCATTCCTGTCAGCCAGCATCTCAAGCTCCTCACACTCACGCCTTTCGGCCTCACTTTTCTTTTTTCTGAAAAGGCGTCTCTCTTCCTTCTTTGCCTCACGATATTGTTGCCATACACTGCGGGTTGCGCCCGTTCGCAACGTCTCCTTGTAGGCAGCGTCCTTTTTGTCCGAGGCTGTGGTGCATTCCTCATCGTACCAGTTGTTCTTGCGGGCTCGCTGAAACCCTATAGTGGCTTCAGCGGCGGTACGTAATGAGTGAGAGATATGCTTCCATTGCTCGGTTACATCCTTAGGTCGAGGATTGCTCTCCGATAGCAGGTGTGAGAGTCGAGTGGAGAAATTATCAGCTGTCTGTGTCACGCGCAACTTCTCGACGTCAAACTTTCCTTCCGTTACTGTGCGTACTTTCTTCGCTGCACAGAGGCGTGTGCGTATCTTGGTTGCAACAATATAATGATCCGAGTCGATATTGGGACCGCGTAGGGTACGCACGTCTAGAACGGTGGAGCTGTGTCTGCCGTCGATCATGACATGATCAATCTGGTTTCTGGTTCTTTGATCAGGGGACAGCCAGGTGGCTTGGTGTATTCGCTTATGCTGGAACCTGGTACTACTGATGACCATATTGCGGGAAGCGGCGAAGTCAATCAACCTATTGCCGTTGGGGGATGTTATATCGTGGAGACTGAATTTTCCAACTGTAGGACCACAGACTCCTTCCTTACCAACCTTGGCATTAAAGTCGCCGAGCACGATTTTGTTATCATGCAGGGGGCAGCGATCATAGGCTTGTTCAAGTTTGTCGTAGAAGGAGTCCTTCTCTGCGTCGTCCGTCTCCTCAGTCGGCACATAGGCGCAGATAAATGTTATGTTGAAAAACCTCGCCTTGATGCGGATCGCAGCGAGACGCTCGTCCACAGGAGTGAACGCTAGTACTTGGCGGCGAAGTCTCTTTCCCACCACAAATCCTTCACCGCGCGCTTTGCCACGTGTCTGGCCACTGTAGTATACGTCACAAGGACCGATGGTCGTCTTTCCTTGCCCCGTCCATCGCATTTCCTGCAGGGCGGTGATGTCAGCCTTTGCGTTCGCGAGGACATCAACCAGTCGGGCAGCGGTACGCTCCCTAGAAAGGGTCCGGACATTCCACGTACATGCCCTAATATCCTTCTCGTAGTCCATAATTCGTTTTGCCGGGTCGTCAACATTAAAGGAGGTTCTCATCCGAGGCTTTGTACTTGTTATTTTCATTGGAATTAGGTTTGTTACGTGGCGGGTCCCAAACCCAGCGCGCAACCCGTTTCGGGGTTTTTTTTTTTAGAATATTTACACATTTATATAGCGAGCCGCTTGCTTCAAGACAGACTCCCGCTTGCAGCCGCAACTCATGGTGAACAGACGCTGCACAAAAGACCTCGGTGAGCCTTTAAACCAAGTATGTCAGAGTGGCCCCACCGTGGCTCCCTCTCTTTCTGCCGCGAGCCTAGATAGCTCACGTTGCCCAGAGTGTACGAACGAGGACGCAAGAGTCGGGATTGGGCAAGGTCACACAGGAACCACACCCCAATACACTCGCTCGATAGTTCCGGTAATTTCGGCATGAGCTTAAGTTAAATTCACACAGGCTGTACTGGGATCAAACAGTGAAAATCTTTACGATTATTCATGAAAGGTATTTAGCCTTCGGCACCCCCGAAGACAACTTTCCTTACTTGTTTTTATATATAACTAAAATAAGTGATATTTTAACACCAAAATAAGTAAAAAACAAAAACAAAACTTTTTTTTTTTGTTTTTTAGAGCTATATTGGCCGTTCAATTTAAAGCAAAAACATAGTTTTTCTTTTCTACCTCCGACGCGTTTCGACACGTTATTGTGTCTTCTTCAGGGACTTCTTTATTTAAAAACAAGAAAACACATATTTAATTAACTATTTGCATTAGTTATGCACAAAAATACATACCCTAAATAATCACTTTTACATATATACACTAATTACATACATTGTACATTTATTGACAATTAAACAAATTTTTCAATCTTCACTTCGTTGCAGTTTTTCGTCAAGTGTGAGTTAATACTGTTTTGTATGCGCAGCTTATATTATTCACATCTTCCTTAAAATTCATTGTGTGTTGTATTTGTTCTTGAATTCGAAGCCCTTCCAATGTTAGTCTTCTTTTTGTTTTCTTTTCTATGTCTAGTATTCGCGCATTGTCGAAATCAGCTGTGTGATCATTTTCCGTGAGGTGTTGTGCTAACGCCGTTGTCATCTTTCTATTTTTCGCGTCTGCTTTATGCTCTCCTATTCTAACTGCCAATTGTCTTTTGCTAGTACCGATATATACCCTGCTGCAGTGTTCGCCTTCTTTACCATTGCATTTTATTTCATATACGACGTTACTTTGTTGTTCTTTTTGCGTTTTGTCTTTCGTTTTTGTAAATACTGTACTGAGTGTGTGAAGTGGTCGGTGAGCAAAGGACATTATGTTGTTGGGTATATAGTTACTTAAAGTTTTGTTGTCTGATAGGCCGGGTACGTATGCTATACCAGTGTATATTTTCATGTTGTTGTTATTCATTTCTCTGTTATTGTTTGAATGTTTAATCCCGTTAATTTTTGTGGCTAACCATTTGTCTATTAGCTTGCTAGGGTATCCGTTTTTATATAGAATATTTTTTATTTTTCTGCTATTTTCATTTATGAACTCCGGGTCGCTGAGTTTGTAAATTTTATCTATAAGGTTTAGAGCGGTGTTTCTTTTTTGGGTCCAAGGGTGATTTGAGTGGAAATTAATCATCCTAGATGAGGCAATCGATTTCGCGTAACAGTTTGTTTTGATTGTATTATTTTTGGTTCTATGTAATTCGATGTCAAGGAAGGCCAACTTCAGATTTTCTTCTTTTTCGCATGTAAATTTTATTTTTGTTTGCTGACTATTAAGAGTTTTGAGTATAGTTTCTAAATCTGTTTTTCTAACTATGGCAACTGTGTCGTCTACATATTTTTTTATGTATTTTATATAAATGCCTTTGGATCTCAACTCTGCGATACTGTCATCTAGTATTTTGTCCAATTCTATATCCGCTATAGTTGGGGATAGAGGATTACCCATTGGCATTCCATATATTTGTTGGTATAGTGTACCATCACTGACAAAATAATTGTTTCCTCTCAAACAAAACTCTAAAATCGATATGAACTGTTTTTTCGTAAACAAACTAGCAAAATTCGTTGGAAATATACTAAAAAATATTGTCTCGGAAGAAAAAACTCAATACAGTTAAAAGAACATATAAAAGACATAAAACTTGAAGAGGACGAAATACTGGTGTCTTTTGACGTTGTATCGCTTTTCACAAATATACCTATTCAGTTAGCGAGCAGGACAATAATGCAAAAACGGTCCATCTTAGAAATGCAAACAGAAATTACGAAAAAACAGTTCATATCGATTTAGAGTTTTGTTTGAGAGAAAACAATTATTTTGTCAGTGATGGTACACTATACCAACAAATATATGGAATGCCAATGGGTAATCCTCTATCCCCAACTATAGCGGATATAGAATTGGACAAAATACTAGATGACAGTATCGCAGAGTTGAGACCCAAAGGCATTTATATAAAATACATAAAAAAATATGTAGACGACACAGTTGCCATAGTTAGAAAAACAGATTTAGAAACTATACTCAAAACTCTTAATAGTCAGCAAACAAAAATAAAATTTACATGCGAAAAAGAAGAAAATCTGAAGTTGGCCTTCCTTGACATCGAATTACATAGAACCAAAAATAATACAATCAAAACAAACTGATACGCGAAATCGATTGCCTCATCTAGGATGATTAATTTCCACTCAAATCACCCTTGGACCCAAAAAAGAAACACCGCCCTAAACCTTATAGATAAAATTTACAAACTCAGCGACCCGGAGTTCATAAATGAAAATAGCAGAAAAATAAAAAATATTCTATATAAAAACGGATACCCTAGCAAGCTAATAGACAAATGGTTAGCAACAAAAATTAACGGGATTAAACATTCAAACAATAACACAGAAATGAATAACAACAACAAGAAAATATACACTGGTATAGCATACGTACCCGGCCTATCAGACAACAAAACTTTAAGTAACTATATACCCAACAACATAATGTCTTTTGCTCACCGACCACTTCACACACTCAGTACAGTATTTACAAAAACGAAAGACAAAACGCAAAAAGAACAACAAAGTAACGTCGTATATGAAATAAAATGCAATGGTAAAGAAGGCGACCACTGCAGCAGGGTATATATCGGTACTAGCAAAAGACAATTGGCAGTTAGAATAGGAGAGCATAAAGCAGATGCGAAAAATAGAAAGATGACAACGGCGTTAGCACAACACCTCACGGAAAATGATCACACAGCTGATTTCGACAATGCGCGAATACTAGACATAGAAAAGAAAACAAAAAGAAGACTAACATTGGAAGGGCTTCGAATTCAAGAACAAATACAACACACAATGAATTTTAAGGAAGATGTGAATAATATAAGCTGCGCATACAAAACAGTATTAACTCACACTTGACGAAAAACTGCAACGAAGTGAAGATTGAAAAATTTGTTTAATTGTCAATAAATGTACAATGTATGTAATTAGTGTATATATGTAAAAGTGATTATTTAGGGTATGTATTTTTGTGCATAACTAATTCAAATAGTTAATTAAATATGTATTTTTTTGTTTTTAAATAAAGAACTCCCTGAAGAAGACACAATAACGTGTCGAAACGCGTCGGAGGTAGAAAAGAAAAACTATGTTTTTGCTTTAAATTGAACGGCCAATATAGCTCTAAAAAACAAAAAATTTATCCTAATTCTTTGGTCTAAAAAATACACTCAAAAACAAAACTTTTTTTTCAGAGTTCTTATATTGTGACTTCACCGAGAACCGAACTCAGGGCTCTTGAACGCTCAACCCCGGTGTCTACTGTCTAACCATTATGCCATCGCTTACTTTTGCTGCCACATCTAATTACAGCTTTGTTTTAAATGACACTTTCCCACAATGCTGAACGGAAATGTTAACCATCAGGCCATCGCGTACTTATGCTTGATGGCGTCGTATTGCAGCTTTGTTCTATGCTAGTGATGACAGTATCTTCGCGGTTGGATTCACTGCAGAAGTTTATTGTTTTTCAAATGACAGTTCCTTCGCTGTGGAATTAACTGTTAAATCTGTTAAGAATAACCAAATCTGTTGATTCACCAGTACTAGTTGGCAAAACAACTGGCATTTCTGTTAATAATCAAGAGTATTGGTCTGTTGGATCAACATATCGCTCATTTGCTGCAACATCGTCATAACTCAAAAAATGTGATATTACAGAAAACGCATTTTTAGTTTTTGAATTGCTGTATATTTATATGGGATAAGTAATTAATTCTAACGCGATGCTGCGTGAAATGTTAAAACCTCGGATATAACACTTTGCCAGTTAATCAAACATATTATTTCCGATATATTAGTGATGTTAACTCAAAATTTGGGTTTTTTGAGTTATGACGACGCTGCAGCAAATGAGCGATATACATTCAACAGTTGAAACAACAGATGTTATCGTTCGAATTAACAAAACGCCAATTATATCAACTGTAATTATTGGCAATATTTAACAGGACGGGGCAGTTGGATCAACATATATATTCAAAATTTGAAACAACAGATGTTGTCGTTCAAATTAACTAATCGCCAATTATATCAACTATAATTATTGGCAATATTTAACAGGACGGGGCTGTTGGATCAACATATATATTCAACAGTTGAAACAACAGATGTTATCGTTCAAATTAACAAATCGCCATTTAAATCAATTGTAATTTGTGGCAATATTTAACAGGACGGGGCTGTTGAATGAAGAGAAGCGGATGTTTGTTAACCTAAATGAATTTTTCGTCAAAACCAGATTTCCGTCAATTTAACCATGACCGTCAATTCAATCATTTTTGGTATTAACAGTAGTTTATATAACTGTTTTTTTTCTCTAATTATAGCGTTCACACCCGTGAACGAGCGTCAAGCTGCGATACGTATTACAGCGAGGTTCTTCAACATAACATTTATCTGTGCCTACGCGCCTACTGAGGGGACGGACGAAGTAGAGAAGGGCTCATTTTATGATCAAATTGAACAGACGTATGATCGCTGTCCCCTGCACAATATATACGCTAGGCGACTTTAATGCCAAGGTGGGCAAGGATGGAGCCTTTGGTCCTACAGTTGGAAAATTTAGTCTCCACGATATAACATCTCCCAGCGGTACTAGGTTGATTGACTACGCAACTGTTCGCAATACCAGGTTCCAGCATTAACGAATACAACAGGCTACTTAGCTGTCCCCTGATCAGAAAACAAGAAATCAGATTGACCATTTCGTGATCGACGGCAGACATATCTCCACCGTTCTGGACGTGCGTGCCCTGGGTGTTCCCTATATCGACTAGGACCTTTATCTTGTTGCAGCCCTCATTGTGTACCCCCGCTGTGGACACTATAGGGTTCCAGCGAGTCCGAATGGACAATTGGTACAATGAAGAATGTAGTACTGCCTTGGATAAAAAGGGCGCTGCCTACAGGAAACGTTGCGAACGGGCGCAACCCGCAGTGTATGGCAACGCTATCGTGAGGAGCTTGAGATGCTGGCTGACCGGCGGATGACGGATGGTTTTAAGACCGTGGCAAATTCCCACAAGGACAACAATGGCGACCTGGTAACCGACGTACAGAGTGTACTTAAGTTATGGAGGGAACACTTCTCCCCATTGCTAAGTTGCGAGGAAGACGTTGAACCCGATACCCCACTCCCTGACGATGGAAACTGAAATGTGCTCTGCCCAATACACAAGAAAGGCGATCCCGCTAGCCGCACCAACTACCGCGGAATCAGCCTTTTAAATATCTCATATGAGCGTTTCCAAGTGATCCAAGTTTCAACCGTCATGCTACGGATTTTATTCAAATTCGGCTTACACGTAGGGACTATAAATTGATTTGACACATATTTTTTGTTTTGCCCATTTTTCGATATTCTTCGGAGATATGATCTGTCAAAGTTTGGAATTTTTCTTAAACTAATGAAAACATGTACCTACTCAATCTGTCATATCTCGGCTTGTACTAATGCTACAGACTCCAACTTGAGCTCATTTGGAAGCTAATGAATCAGGCTTTGCGTTCCTTCCAGAGGTACTTGCATATTTTTTTTCTCCACCAGCATACATGTAAATTTTATACTGGTTATATACAATTTTGCCCTTACAATATCATAGGCCACCACTGTAAAGAAAATGACACTAAACATACCCCAAAAACATGCAGAGAGATTTTTCTTTAAACTCAGCTCATCATATCGGTGTCTGATAACTATTTATCGATATCCCTCTCAATACCCACGAAGCCAGGTCGGACTTCCGCTAAGGTCTTTTTCTTTCTTTTCCACGTTGGACAGCGAGCCATTCGCACGTATACCTAACCAAACAAAAAGTTTAACTTTAATTAAAGTAGTGTGTTATCTAAATTTAATAAATTATTATTATTATTGGACACTCGAGTGGAGTACCAATCTCACTTTCCTGTGCGAAGATAAGATATTGTTGTGCATTTTCCTGTGGGCGCTGTGGAAGATCGACCCAACCCCAACACTTCTATACGAGGACCCTGCCAAAAAAAAAAAAATCAAAAACCATCATCAGAATCCTTATTTCGCAAGGCTTACATTTATTATCAACTTGGAGGCCGAAACCTGGATTACGACAGTGATTGATGAGAATAAATAAACTCAGGATAAAATTGGTGTTTAAATAAGTAGAACAATCCCGAATGCTTAAAGCGAGCCTTCGATTAAATTCAGTTTGTGTGGTTATGGTTGCCTCGACCATGTACGGTCATGAAGATATTGAGGATATTTCCAAACTTCGATCCACTTAAGCTGAGAGTAACAATCTCGTATAATATTGGGTGTTAAACCCGTTGTAGCTAAAGGCAACAAGCCACTTTGGCGATGATGTATCTTAGTTCTCTAACTTTTATTTTTGTGAAACACATTAACTTGAATATCATTGAAATTGAAGTAGCCTCGTAGTCCATGTAGATTTCGATGAACTTCGAATCGAGTAAATAATTACATACATTTAAAATTTTGCCAAGAATTGAACAAAACCATAAACCTTCTTAGTATTAATACTAGATACAAGTTCTTTTGTTTATTCTTGCCTTAAATTACTTGCCTGTTTCTTTGTTGGCTATACGTGGTTGGACCTTACCTTCCTGAGCAGATTAATATATGTACCTACGTAATTACAATTTTCATTCATAGCTTTGAGACAATCCTCTCAGTTTTGTTAAAGCGATACTTAGTTGGGTGAGCAAGCCTCTCCTCACTTGGTCACTGTACAGCTTACGGGCACAGAATTGGGACCAGTTATGGTCAACCTCACTTGGCTCGGTGTTTACATTTTTTTTTTTTTGGTTCTTTCTGAGAGCAGATCATTTTCGCTTTAAGTTCAATTTATCGAAACATAAGCAAAATATAATTAAGGTTTCAGCGCGACATGGGAGCAGCTACTGGCAAACCTGGAAAGCTTTCTACGTTACGAGCACTGCATCGTCGGCATGTCAAGTAAGTGAATTTTCTTATGTTTCCATATTATCTACATATCTTTGAAGTTTAATATAAATACTCGCGCTTCTATGTCCATATATATACATATCTAATATCTTTAAACGAGTTAATCTATATATATAAAAATGAAATGGTGTATAATTGTAACGCTAAAACTCGAAAACGGCTGAACCAAATGAAATACTTCCTTTGGGGGATTTGTTTCTTATTACCACGCGCAGGTCATGTCTTAAAATCAGAACAAAATATTAAGGGGGCGTGGCACCTCCCATACAAACTGAATTTTTCAAGTTGAATATCTTCAAAAGTGTTTAAGGTAGGAACATGAAAATTGGTACAGAGCTACAGGATAACAGCACCACTCTCACCTATAAAACCGGGGGTTATCCAATAAGGGGGCGTGGTACCTCCCATCATCATCATCATTTATTGGCGCTTAACCGCCTAAGCGATTTTGGCCGTTGCATATCAAAGCACGCCAGTCATTCCTTTTTAGCAATAACTGACGCCAATTGGAAACCCCAAGGGAGTTCAAGTCATCCTCCACCTGTTGTTTCCATCTCAGTCGAGGCCTCCTCCTTCCTCTGCTGCCGAATTCAGGCGACGATAGGAAAACCTTCTGTGCTGGAGCTTCTTTGTCCATTCGCATAACATGGCCCAGCCAGCGGAGTCTTTGGGCTTTAATTCGCTGGACTATGGTCAGATCTGCGTAGAGCTCGTACAGCTCATCGTTAAATTTCCTTCGATACTCGCCGTTGGCATCACGGGAAGGACCATAAATCTTCCGGAGAACTTTTCTCTCAAATACTCCAAGGGCCATCTCATCTTCTCTTGACATTGTCCATGAATCTGAGCCATACATCAGGACAGGTATGATGAGAGACTTATAGAGCGTGATCTTTGTTCTTCGAGAGAGGACTTTACTTCTCAATTGCCTACTCAGTCCAAAGTAGCACTTGTTGGCAA
The DNA here is from genome assembly GCA_964058755.1 of Campiglossa producta. Classification (NCBI taxonomy): domain Eukaryota; kingdom Metazoa; phylum Arthropoda; class Insecta; order Diptera; family Tephritidae; genus Campiglossa; species Campiglossa producta. Next base: position 79,823,488 of record CAXKVI010000002.1, read on the forward strand.
GAGTGATTCTCCGCTGGATTTCTAGACTGATATTATTTTCGGTGTTGATACTGGTTCCCAAATAGACGAAGTCCCTCACAGTTTCAAATTTGTAACTATCAACAGTGACATGGCTGCCAAGGCGCAGGTGCGCCGATTCTTTCTTTGATGACAGCAAATACTTCGTCTTGTCCTCGTTCACGGCAAGACCCACTTTTTTCGCTTCCTTATCCAGTCCAGAGAAGGCAGCGCTTACGGCGCGGTTGTTAAGGCCAATGATATCAATATCATCGGCATACGCCAGCAATTGCACGCTCTTGTAAAAGATTGTACCATTGCGGTTTAGCTCTGCTGCTCGAATTATCTTCTCCAGCATCAGATTGAAGAAATCGCACGAAAGGGAGTCGCCCTGTCTGAAGCCTCGTTTGGTTTCAAATGGCTCAGAGAGGTCCTTCCCGATTCTGACGGAGCTGTTGGTATTGCTCAACGTCATTTGGCAAAGCCGTATAAGCTTTGCAGGGAAGTCAAATTCAGACATGGCGGCATACAGGCAACTCCTTTTTGCGCTGTCAAAAGCGGCTTTGAAATCGACAAAGAGATGGTGTGTGTCGATTCTTTTATCATGGGTCTTCTCCAGGATTTGGCGTATCGTGAAAACCTGGTCGATGGTAGACTTACCAGGTCTAAAGCCACACTGATAAGGTCCAATCAGTTTGTCTACGATGGGCTTCAGCCTTTCACACAACACGCTAGAAAGAACCTTATATGCAATATTAAGAAGACTAATTCCGCGGTAGTTGGTGCGGTTAGCGGGATCGCCTTTCTTGTGGATTGGGCAAAGCACACTTAAATTCCAATCCGGAGGCATGCATTCGTCTGACCATATTCTGCATAAGAGCTGATGCATGCTTTTTACCAGCTCTTCGCCTCCGTGTTTGAACAGCTCGGCGAAGAGTCTGTCTTTTCCAGGCGCTTTGTTGTTTTTGAGCCGGGATATAGCTATCCTCACTTCATCATAGTCAGGTGGTGGGACGACTTTTCCATCGTCAGGGATTGGGGTATCGGGTTCGACGTCTCCCTCGCAATTTAGCAGTGAGGAGAAGTGCTCCCTCCATAATTTAAGTACACTTTGTACGTCGGTTACCAGGTCGCCATTATTGTCCTTACAGGAGCTTGCCCCGGTCTTAAAACCTTCCGTCATCCGCCGGATCTTTTCATAGAATTTTCGGGCATCACTCCTGCCAGCCAGCATCTCAAGCTCCTCACACTCACGCCTTTGGGCCTCACTTTTCTTTTTTCTGAAAAGGCGTCTCTCTTCCTTCTTTGCCTCACGATATTGTTGCCATACACTGCGGGTTGCGCCCGTTCGCAACGTCTCCTTGTAGGCAGCGTCCTTTTTTTTCGAGGCAGTTTTGCATTCCTCATCGTACCAGTTGTTCTTGCGGGCTCGCTGGAACCCTATAGTGGCCTCAGCGGCGGTACGCAATGAGTGAGAGATATGCTTCCATTGCTCGGTTACATCGTTACCTCCCATACAAACTAAATTTTTTAAGCAGAATATCTGTGAAAGGGTTCAAGGTAGGGACCTGAAAATTGGTATAGACCTATATGGTATCAAAAGCCTTCTTACACATAAAAGAAGGGGTAATCGGAAAAGGGGGCGTGGCACCTCCCATACAAACTGAATTTTTCAAGGTGAATATCTTCAAAAGTGTTTAAGGTAGGAAAATTGAAATAGAGCTATAGGATAACAACACCATTCTCACCCATAAAACTTGGGGTTATCGAAAAAGGGGGCGTGGTACCTCCCATACAATCTTTAATTATTTTGGTTGTTAATCTATATCTATATATATAAAAATGAAATGGTGTATAATTGTAACGCTAAAACTCGAAAACGGCTGAACCAAATGAAATACTTCCTTTGGGGGATTTGTTTGTTATTACCACGCGCAGGTCATGTCTTAAAATCAGAATAAAATATTAAGGGGGCGTGGCACCTGCCATACAAACTGAATTTTTCAAGTTGAATATCTTCAAAAGTGTTTAAGGTAGGAACATGAATATTGGTACAGAGCTACAGGATAACAGCACCACTCTCACCTATAAAACCGGGGGTTATCCAATAAGGGGGCGTGGTACCTCCCATACAAACTAAATTTTTTAAGCAGAATATCTGTGAAAGGGTCAAGCTAGGGACCTGAAAATTGGTATAGACCTATATGGTATCAAAAGCCTTCTTACACATAAAAGAAGGGGTAATCGGAAAAGGGGGCGTGGCACCTCCCATACAAACTGAATTTTTCAAGGTGAATATCTTCAAAAGTGTTTAATGTAGGAACATGAAAATTGGTATAGAGCTATAAGATAACAACACCATTCTCACCCATAAAACTTGGGGTTATCGAAAAAGGGGGCGTGGTACCTCCCATACAATCTATATATATAAAAATGAAATGGTGTTCAGTCGTTACGCTAAAACTCGAAAACGGCTGAACCAAATCATATACTTCCTTTAGGGGGTTTGTTTGTTGTTACCACGCGCAGGTCATGTTATAAAATCAGAACAAAATATTAGGGGGGCGTGGCACCTCCCATACAAACATTTTTCTTCAAGGTGAATATCTCTAAATGGGTTTAAGGTAGGGACCTGGAAATCGGTACAGACCTATAAGATAACAACACCATTCTCACCCATAAAACTGGGGGTTAACCAAAAAGGGGGCGTGGCACCTCCCATACGAATGAAATACTTCATAGTCGATATCTCTGGAAGTATTCATGTTAGACCACTGAAATTTGGTAAGGGATTATATGAGATCAACCCCTACCACCTCCAAAAAAGCTGGGGATAACGAAAAGGGGGGCGTCGCACCTCCCATACAAATGAAATATTTCATAGTCGATATCTCTGGAAGTATTCATGTTAGACCACTGAAATTTGGTAAGGGGTTATATGAGATCGATCCCTACCACCTCCAAAAAAACTGGGGATAACGAAAAGGGGGGCGTGGCACCTCCCATACGAATGAAATACTTCATAGTCCATATCTCGGGAAGTGTTTAGTTTAGACCACTGAAATTTCTTGAGGAGTTAAATAAGATTAATCCCATTATCTCCAAAAAAACTGGAGATAAAGAAAAAGGGGCGTGGCACCTCCCATACGAAGGAAACATTTCATAGCCCATATCTCTGCAAGTATTTATGTTAGACCACTGAAATTTGGTGAGGGTTTATATGTGATCGATCCCTAATACCTCCCAAAAAACTCGAGTTAACGATAAAGGGGGCGTGGCACCTCCCATACGAATATAATACTTCATAGTCCATATCTCTAGAAGTATTTAGGTTAGACCACTGAAATTTTGTGAGGAGTTATATAAGATCAATCCCGGACACCTCCAAAAAAAACTGGGGATAAGGAAAAAGGGGGTGTGGTTTCTCCTATATGAAGGAGATAGGGATATGGTTTAAAATAGATATAGGGATCGGGTTAGAGAAACAGAGAGGGAAATAAATTTGTGGCAGGGCAACGTCTGCCGGGTCAGCTAGTCTTGTATATTTGTATATTTGTATGTTCGGACTATCTCGAGAACCACTTGACCGATTGGGATGAAATTTGGCACAAAGATAGTATGATGGATTCTAAGACTACCCACTTTAGGGTTGCCACTTGGGGCGGTTTACAGGGTTGCCACCTATCCCATTTTTTTTTTAATTATGGAGCAAGATATGCCAATATGGGTATCATATGAAAGGTATTTTCGGCGAGATACCAACTAAAATATTTTCAAGTAGAGTTGCCACCTAGGGTTGCCACCTTACCACAATATATTTGTATATCCGGTACTATCTCGAGATTCGCTTGACCGAATTGGCTGAAATTTGGCATGGTGATAGTATGATCGATTTTAAGACTACCCACTTTAGGGTTGCCACTTGGGGCGGTTTACAGGGTTGCCACCTATCCCATGTTTTTTAAATTATGGAGCAAGATATGCCAATATGGGTATCATATGAAAGGTACTTTCGGCGAGATACCAACTTAAGTATTTTCAAGTAGGGGTGCGACCTAGGGTTGCCACCTTACCGCAGTACTATCTCGAGAACCGGTTGACCGATTTCGATGAAATTTGGTATGGTGACAGTATGAAGGATTCCAAGGCTATCTACTTTAGGGTTGACATTTCGAGTAGTTTACAGGGTTGCCACCTATTTAATTTTTTTTGTATTTATGGAGCTCGATATGCCAATATGGGTATCAAATGAAAGGTATTTTTGCTCACATACCAACTAAAATATTTTCAAGTAGGGTAGTCCGCAAAAAGTCCATTACGGCTACGAAAATTAAAAAATTTTAATAATTTGCCCACATATAAAGGACAGTGTAACACATCCTCACAAGGTTGGTAAGTAAAGTTAGCACTAAATTGATAGCACCGAGCAAGCTCGGTAACCCAGGTACTAGATATATATATATATATATGTATGTACGGATATACATACGTGCATAGGTACCTACGGGAAGATTTAATTTTTGTTTCTTTTTTTTCCTTTTATTGGTCAATGAGGAGGTATATTTGTAATTGCTCTCCTTACATTCGTATTTTCAAACATACGAGTTCTTAGAGAAATAGTCGCATAATAATAATTAAAAATACGTATGTACTACGTCCATTCATAAGTTGATTTGAATGAGGCACACTAGCCACCTGCGGAAGGTTAGATGTTCCAACTAACGTAGAGAAAAATAAAATTATAATAAGAAGAAAAACATAAAATAACAAATAAGGTATCTTTAAATTGAATTTTGGAATTACTATTTTAGATTAATTATTTTGAAACTGGCCATAAAGCATCTTAAATAAAAACAAAAATTTATTGTAGAACTATGTATTGATGCTGTGAAATAAATAGAAAATATGGATTTGTGATAACCTAATAAAGGGGTCTCGTTTCTGAAGGAAATGTGGCTTTGTTTACGACAACTAATAAAGCCATGGTAAGGGTGGGCAAGGAGCAGCGCGTAAATAGAGATAGGCGCTGCTGTCTGGAACAGCCGTGAAAGTCCATGGTGTTAAGGTTTGTAATTCGGTTGTGGCTGTCGCAGCTTTCCCCTAGTGTGCAAAAGATTAATTGTATCTCGTTGGTATCGTAGGTTGTTGGAGTGTTGCTTGGTCTATAGCCGCGTTATTGAACCCCCCATTCTGACTGAAGCCCCGGTTTAACAAGCCAGTGCACACGCCGCGACGATAGACAGGCATTGCAAGTCTCTCCAGAAGTCATAACCGTCGGTCACATAACAGTGCAACTGCGCACGTTACGGGTTTGTGTGTATGGTCTGTTTGTATTTCGAGATTGTGATCCTCTTTGATTGTTATTATTGTTTGATCTAGGTCTGCATCTTCTATTTTGGTAATTTCCATAGTTGGTACTACGGTAACCTTCACGGAAATTACTCCTGTACTGACTTTGCTGTCGTACATTTAAGATCGTGTTTGAGCTGCCAGTGATTTCGGTACAAATGTTAGTGAATTTCGAGATTGCGTCGTTCATCGTTGTGAACGTTCCTTCTTGCATGATCATTTTGACCTTGTTTTTACACATGGCTTTAACTGCTGCCTGTGTTGAATATCTAAGTCTAGGTTTAATCCATCAGAGAAATATGCTCCTTCTAATGACTTTGTGATTTTTTCAATTTCCACAGTGTATTGGTTAGCAGTTTTGCTACGCTGTTGGATGTTCAGTATTTAAGCGGTTAAAACTTCCACTGATTCATCCTTTATTGCGGTCTTTAATTTGTTTTTTATTTGTTCGATTGTGGACTCATTACTAAAAAAAATTCCTTGCTGTACCATTCAGCTTTGTTTTTATCATGGTAATGGCCAATGCCTCGTGTGTATCCTTGATTTGCTCAAGTATATCGAGTGCATCTAGGAAACTATGTACATTTTCTGGTTTACCATTAAACTCTGGTAATACAAGCAGTTTTAATAAATTCTCCTGCGGTTTCTCCTGTGGCATTGTGACGTTTATTATTGGGGTGTTTATTTTAAATTCTTCCACCGATGTGGCTTGACTTAATGAAGGTGAGGGGGTTCGGCTAGAAATGCGTTTAGGTAGAAGTAATAAAAAATCTATTTGAATTTCCTCTTCTGTTGTATTTGGTACGTCAAATTCTATATTGTGTTTGGCTAGAGCAGATACTACTTTGTCTCGAATTGCTGAGAAAAATTGGTAAGCTTCTTTTTGGTGTTCTTTGGTAGGTATGCGATTTGTCGGATTGATCACCTGTCTAATGTTATTAAGAGCTTCCAAAATTGTATTTAAATGTTTTCCTATAGTTTCTTTTGTTATGGGAATACTCTTATTTATACATTTTTTAGATTTACTAGCTTTAGTTTTTTCCTCCAATAATGTGTCATGGATTTCTTTCCATTGATTCATTTCTGGTTAAAACTTTTGGCATTATTGGGGAGTTGTTTCTTTTTATTTGGGAAATTATACGCGTTGTTGTACATTGTTTAATTGTCTCAATTTATTTCAGATGTAATTTTTTATCAAGATTACCATTGCGACAATTAAACATGTAGCTACGCATGCAAAAGCGGTCAACCACTTATCGGAAACTTCTTCTTTGTTTTCTACGATAATGTGGTTCATATTTAACTATTTTAGTATCGTAGGTGTTTTCACCTGAAGTTTCTTTTCCTACTTCGTATCCTGCTATTCCTATTAATATGCCGTTTAGGGCAATTTTCCACCAAGTCATTTTTAAAAATTCAATAGTAAAATTTTCGAATTTAAATTTTTATTCTTATTTATTCATAAATTTGTCTTTTAATTTACATTTTTTTAATTTTCCCCTTTCTTATCAATCTATTTATTTCTTCTACTAATGTGGAAGGATATAATAAGTCTTCCATTGTGGGTTCTTTACCCATTCCTATATAGAACCAAAATTTTCTTAAACTGTTTAAATTGTATCCGTTGCTTCCCTTATCTCGTGATCTTGATTTACGAGCAATGTCTGCCTTTTCACGCTCTAAATGGTATACACTTTTGTTTATTGCTTCGTAGTCAAGATCATCGGGCAATGCACTATCCATGAGGAAAGATGTAAAGTAAATAATTTTTAACAGAGGCGTTCGAACTTACTCAATTTTTTATTTTATTTTGATGTCTTAACATTTCTATTTTTTCTTGTATTTTTAATCTCTTATCTGAGTTAGTAGCAAAGTTAAGTTGTTGATGTAACTTTGCTAATTCTACTCGTCTTTTTACTTTTCTTCCTGCCCTCTTTCTTTTGTGTACAATTTTTGGGATAGGTATTTTTGAAATTTTATTCTTTTTCCGATACTCTTCGATGGTAATCGGTTGGGTCCAACTTTTTCGGATTTGCGACTCGAGGATTTGATTCGTACCTTTAATGAATGTGTCTATGCATTTTTGAAAAAGTTTATCGACTTCTTCTTGAAATTTTTTTTTATCAGACTCCTCTTGAGTCGAAATATTCTGCATTATATTTTGTAAGTTTAAAAAAAAATTCCAATATTTAATTTTTAAACTTGACCCCTAAGCAAATTACTGCTATTTGGATGGCGACCATAAGGCGTGCCAAAGTTTTCTAAAATTTTTTTTTTTAATTTTAAAGTTTTTTTTTTTTAATTCTACCTTACGCTGTCATTCTTGCTGCCAACCATATTGATTTCGTAGGATTCTTACCGCTCCACTACTTCTAATGTCACCAATTTGTAGTCTATTGTATTGAAATATTCCACCCTTATGCGCTGGTATTGTTGCTGCCTTTGCAACAGGCGATATGATTTTGTGATGCCTTTTTGTAATATCACCATACGTGGCCTTCCATATACCACATTGTTGCGTTGAAATATTCCACCCTTATGCGCTGGTATTGTTCCTGCCTTATCACGAAAATATTTGTTATCTGATATATTACCACCATACTTTTGCTGTTTTCCTCTGATATTGGAATTGTCCGTATACTGCAGTTATGCCATATTTTAGTCAGGAAATAAGTTCTTCCAAAAACATTTGCTGTGCTGCGTTATGCGGCATTCTTCGTTGCCAGGTTCTGCATCAAAATTTTTTCCATGTGTAGATGATTTAATAAGTGCACATGTTTTACTAAAATCTATAGTGCAGTAGCTTAGTGTAGAATCTTTTTCTCTTCAGTTTGCTCTGGATGCTCATCACTCGGTTTTTATATTTTCGGCTGGCGGTATCGCTATGGGCTACATAAATTTATTTTATTTAACTATGGCTGGCGATATCGCCGTATAGAGCCAAGTGAATTATTTGTTTAAAAGCCTGGCAGCATCGCCATATAGCCAAACTAAATAAGTTCTTCAGAGTTCGATCAAGAATTGAATTTCTTTATTGACTTTACTTTCTTTTATACTAAATTCTTACACTAATCCTTACAAATTATTTACGAACTAAAATGTATACCTATGTGTATATTACGAATACATACAAACTAAAATGTATAATTCTAAAATATGCTAAGTCAGCATATGGTTGCAATAAATATATAAGTATGGCAGTCGCATTGACAAACTGACGTTGTGACTCAGACTCAGCGACTGTCTTTGGCGGTGTCTTTGACCGTCCGCACAAGTGTAACAAGATCCTGGCTATGTGCGGCATGTGCAGTCTTTGCATAAACTCCCGCTGAGTTCAATGTAACTAATTTGGGTAGAATGCTGTTTGTGTTCATTCATATTTGTTTATACATTATTTGTGAGCACATGACAATTAAGGAAAAAGGGCGATGTGTTTATGTAATGCTACATTACCGAAGAAATTTTACGAAATTTCCATATCCTTGACACTCGATACCTAATTTTTATGTAGAATTTTCTGCTGATTCCAAATATGTAATCATTTCGTATGAAAGTATAATAGTTTTCGGCATATTTTGAAATTTCAGTTTTTGAGATAAGTTAAAATTATGTATATAAAGAGTGTTTAAGATTGATTGTTTTCACCTGTTTGTTACATTTTATGCTTCCCAAAGAAGGATCCAACCAAAGTCGCCTATGATAGCTTATCCCCGAAGTCTTTGGTATAGTAGTTGGTCGAAAAGAATTGAAAATTTGGATTAAGAAAAAAAATTTTTTGTCGTAATATCAACCTAATGTCGATTTTAATTATTTTTGCATTAAAAAATCATTTCATCTCCTGAAAACGAAATCAAATGTCATAAAAATCGAGAAGGTACTTAATAGCGAAAATATTAACAGATCAGTAATCCCAATTTAACCTTATCTCAAAAACTTAAATTTCAAGATATCTTGAAAACTGTTCTACTAAACCAAATGATTACATATTCGGAATCAGCAGAAAATTCTACATAGGGATCATCTATCAAATGTCAAGAATATGGAAATTTTCGAAAACTTGTCGGGGAATAATAAACAAAAAAATTTGATTGAGGACTTTCAATAAAACGTGGCTTATAAAGTAAAGGGCACATCACAATGGTGTACTGGCGTGCTTAAAATTTTCGTTATTAAATTACTTACAACATAGGAGGGCTAAATTTTTATAGTCCTTGAAATTTTTCTGATTTTGAAGTGGTTAAATCTGAAAGTTTGTAAAAATTTTCGTTCATTTTCGAAAATTTTTGAAACGTTTTTTGGCAAAGTGGCCAAATTACTGAAGATACTTATAGAGATAAAGGCAAAAAATGTTTATGGGAATTAGTATAATGTGTAATTCAACAGTTTAAATCGGAAAAATGAAAAATAAAAATTTTTGACGTACCTATATGAAATAGTGTCTTGCAAAAATGAGAATTTTCATATTTTGACCGATATATCAGAAACAAGATCTGCCGCAGCAAAATGAAAGTGATATTCGGAATCAGGAGAAAATTTTACTTTAGGAAAGGTTTATTTTATTCATGGAGACTAAAGTTGATCAAAGTTCGTGTAGTTCATATGTCACACATTACACAAAAAAATTACAAAAAAAATGTTGCCATATAAAAAAATGTGTGTTGAAAAAAAGTTATTTTTTACACTATTACATTTTTTAAAACACTTCATCACGAAGGGTGGACACTAGAGCGTATCACCAAAAAAAGTTGAAAATGTTCCCCCCCAGTTTGAACACTTACCTTATGAGGTTTTCAAAAAAATTTGTTTAAATTTTTTTGTCACCCTGTAAAAACAGCGAAATTTGTTTTTTTCTATAACTTCTATATTTCTAGTTCGATTTTCAAAAGTGATACATTTTTAGAAAGGTATTTACCAAGGCAATATTTCATCAATTGAAACTTTTAGCCCTTCATGCCAAGTTCAGTTTTTATTTCATTTATACTAAAACCAACACCCTGTATTAAAAAAAAAAATTAGTAGTGGTGAAGCAAGTGTCTACTTAAATGTCATTCACGTGTCATTATGTCATTATTTATTTCATAAAAGTCTCTTATTAACATTATTTAAAAAAATGCCGTTTGATAAGAGTGACCTAAGCACAGACAAGCTACCGACTTATCAAATTGGAGCCAAGGAAAGACTATGACCTTACTGCGGTATGGGGCTCTGCCGCAGCGGACGACACACTTTCCCCTAACTCTTTTCTTGACCCTAAGCTGGCCTTGTCCGGCGATGGGTCGTACGAACAATATGAAAAACACAAAACAAAACTTTTAACAACCAACAACTACGTTCAGTCCTCAGCAGAGGAGAGCTATGCTGGATCAAGCGAAAGGACAGCGTCGGAGGAAAACCTCCACTTCAAAATCAACCCGGGGACTGACAGCGATGGCAACTACGGCTCGGTCAACCCATAAATCTTTATCAGTAAGATTGACTTGATGGGAGCCAGCATCAGTGCGGCTGCCTACGCAGCTAAGCAGACAACGGCGCATGCTGAACTTCCATCAACCGCTGGTATGAAAATCAGTCTATCAACGCCTGTGGCAAGGGTCTCACGACCTGGACACAGAGATCCAAAGAAAAGAGAAGCAGTGAATGGACTGTCAACAAATGGAGCGACCGCGATGGAAGCTACGGGACCGGACTCCCAAGAGACATCTCCCCGCCGCTCTGTGTGCCTGGAAAAACGATTGGCCGCTAGGATCCTGAAGAAATATGAGGGAGTTCCGCAGGAAATGCTGTCGCCGAATTCCAGGAAGTGTGTGGAATTAGCACAATGTCTGATACCGGATTTCCAAAGCAGTTATGTGCCAAAGAGGGTAAACGTAAACCGTTTCAAACGCCAGAGATCCGACGTGGAGTTAAAACCCCATTCCAAGCGGCATCAAAATACCCCCGGTGTGGGCTGATGTAACCAAGGACAGGATCCTTATAAGCATTCTTGATCGAGGCAACGACCGTTTGGCCATCCCCAAGGACCAGTGACGGTACGTCCGGAGTGCACTCGGAAACGCTGTCATCGACGTTTATTTAGTCAGGGATGCGGGCTGGCACCAGGGACAGACCAAAATTGTCGGGTGCGATGACGCAAGAACTGTTGCACTGCACAAGGCAGCAGCTGCAAGACTGGGTGATGTCTACGAAGGTGCAAAAATCGAGGTCGTCGAATGGAAGGACATTCCAGCTCGGTTTAGGGCAAGGGCATGGATTCCTGCCATCCCTGCAGAGCCTGAGAGAATTCTCACGATGCTGCGGATAACGAATCCGTCCGTCCCGACGCAGGACTGGAGTGTCACTCTGGTCGGGGATGCGGTAGGGCCTGATAGACAAGTGGTCTTCACCATGAATAAGGAGGCACTCGATCCCCTTAAAAGGTATAATGGGCTAGTGCATTACAGTGTAGACCAGATCGTCATCCACGTAAACCGTGGCGAAAGAAAATCAACTTTGAAAAAAAAATGCCATTTTTTCCCATACAAAATGTATGGAAAAGGGCGAAAAAAATAGCCACCCCTAAGGGTAAAGTTAGAGAGCTAATTTTTTGCATGGCTTATTTTCTCATCAATACCTTAAGTTTCAGGGGGTAAGACCGAAAAAATAGCAAATTTTTTTTTTATTTTGAATCACCGTAGTGTACATAGACGGACGGACAGATGGACGAACATGCCTGAATGAACTCCTCTTTCCAAACTAAGAACTTTCATACATGGAACTCTATATCTGTCTCGATTATTTTGTGCCGTTACGTACTACCGTTATGTAAACAAAATTAATATACCCTTGTACTGATTAGTACGCTGGGTATAAAAATGAAAAATTTCTAGCGACAAATACAAAGCCTTGTTGCTCAGTTTGTTCGTTAATAACAAAAAAGAATAAAATTATTCGATCGGTTAAATAGTCCATGAAATTGTCTACTGTGTAACTGAAATTACCATAAAACAAACGTTTGCATGTTTCCATCAGACCTTTGGCGCTGCTATCATTCAGCTACACTAAACCAAAAACGTACATGTTTTTTACGTGAAAAGTTTCATAGAAGTTCAAGCTGATATTTCTTAGAATAAAAGAAAAAAAACTCCTAGATTCTAAGAAAATAATTTTACAATTTATGAATGAATTCATGCTTTCTTGCAGTGTTGCCATTTCAGCCGTTTTCCGGCTAGATCTAGTCGTTTTTATACCTTTGATGAACATGAAATGGTATTATAACTTTGGTCCGATGTTTGTAAGTATGAGAAGAAGAAGAGATAGACCCATCAATAAGTATACCGAAATGATCAGGATGACGAGATGTGTTGATTTAGCCATGTCCGTCTGTCTGTCTGTCTGTTTGAACGCAAACTAGTCCCTCAGTTTTTGAGATATTTGGCTGAAATTTTGTATACGGCCACCATTTTCAAATATAGGAATCATTTGTCGGAACCAGCAAGATCGGACCGATATTACACATAGCTCCCATACAATCGATTGTTCCGATAAACGGATTTTGGTCTATAACTCCTGTAATTAAACACGTAGGAACGTGAAATTTTGTAAGTTTGTTATTTTTATATGTGAAATATCGATGTTGAAAATCATCGAGATGGGATAAATATTTCACATAGCTCCCATACAATCGATTGTTCCGATAAACGGATTTTGGGCTATAACTCCTGTAATAAACACGTTGGAACGTGAAATTTTGGACGTATCGCTATTTTTAGATGTGAAGTATCGATGTTGAAAATCATCGAGCTGGGATAAATATTTCACATAGCTCCCATACAATTGATTATTCCGATAAACGGATTTTGGGCTATAACTTCTGTAATTAAACACGTAGGAACGTGAAATTTTGGACGTATTGCTATTTTTATATCTGAAATATTGATGTTGGAAATCATAGAGATGGGATAAATATTTCACATAGCCCCCATACAATCGATTGTTCCAATAAACGGATTTTGGTAGATAACTCCTGTAGTTATATAGGTAGGAACGTGAAATTTCGTAACTATTGCTATTTTAGAATGTGGAATGTCGGTGTTAAAAATCAATGAGATTGGACCAATATAACACATCGCCCCATATAATCGATAGTTCCGATAATTTCGGTATCAAATGGGATCAAACAGTCAAAATCGTGACGCTTATTCATGAAAGGTATTTAGCCTTCGGCACAGCCGAAGACAGCTTTCCTTACTTGCTTTTTTTTTCATTTAGCCGGAAAATTTGAGTCTAACCTCTTGCCGTTTTCTTATTTTTTAGCCGTTTTAGCTTTTTTGCCAATGTAGTAAACAATTTTTTTTGAAATAAACTTAGTTCAACACATCTAACATTTATGATAGCTCAATTGTGATATAGATATATTGTAAAATGTATATAACTACATTTTTCTCATATTATTATAATTTTTTTTTTTTTTCATTTTATGTCATGAAAGTATATGTTATTTTAAGTATATTCGTTACCTGATGCCTTATTTTATTGCGACTTTTCATTAAGTCAATTATTTTTAAAGCAGTGAGCTCTACTTAAGTCACATCTATGTAATTGATATAGCCGGGCGCGTATCCAGAAAATATTTTCGGGGTAGATCCAATTTTTTTTTTTTCATTATACTATTGCAGACGCGAACCAAATTTGTCAAAGCCTAGTGAAAAACAACAAAAAATAAATAAATTGTCTTTTGAAAGAACATTAAAAAATTTTCGATGTCCATGGGGCCGTTCAAGTATTACGTCAGCAGATTTTTTATTATTATTTAGCCCCCCACCACTCTTGTCATCGAAAATAAGCAAAGCGAATACTAAGTTTATTTAAAAAAAATTGTTTACTACATTGGCAAAAAAGCTAAAAACGGCTAAAAAAATAAGAAAACGGCAAGAGGCTAGACTCAAATTTTCCGGCTAAATGAAAAAAAAAAAACAAGTAAGGAAAGCTGTCTTCGGCTGTGCCGAAGGCTAAATACCTTTCATGAATAAGCGTCACGATTTTCACTGTTTGATCCCAGTACAGCCTGTGTGAATTTAACTTAAGCTCATACCGAAATTATGGGAACTATCGATTATATGGGGGCGATGTGCATTGGTCCAATCTCATTGATTTTTAACACCGACATTCCACATTCTAAAATAGTAACAGTTACGAAATTTCACGTTCCTACCTATATAACTACAGGAGTTATAGCCCAAAATCCGTTTATCGGAACAATCGATTGTATGGGAGCTATGTGAAATATTTATCCCATCTCGATGATTTTCAACATCATTATTTCACATATAAAAATAGCAATACTTACAAAATTTCACGTTCCTAGGTGTTTAATTACAGGAGTTATAGCCCAAAATCCATTTATCGGAACAATCGATTGTATGGGAGCTATATGTAATATCGGTCCGATCTTGCTGTTTCCGACAAATGATTCCTATATTGGAAAATGGTGGCCGTATACAAAATTTCTGCCAAATATCTCAAAAACTGAGGGACTAGTTTGCGTTCAAACAGACAGACAGACAGACGGAAATGGCTAAATCAACTCATCTCGTCATCCTGATCATTTCGGTATACTTATTGATGGGTCTATCTCTTCTTCTTCTCATACTTACAAACATCGGACCAAAGTTATAATACCATTTCATGTTCATGAAAGGTATAAAAACGACTAGATCTAGCCGGAAAACGGCTGAAATGGCAACACTGCAAGAAAGCATGAATTCATTCATAAATTGTAAAATTATTTTCTTAGAATCTAGGAGTTTTTTTTCTTTTATTCTAAGAAATATCAGCTTGAACTTCTATGAAACTTTTTTCGTAAAAAACATGTACGTTTTTGGTTTAGTGTAGCTGAATGATAGCAGTGCCAAAGGCCCTGATGGAAACATGCAAACGTTTATTTTATGGTAATTTTAGTTACACAGTAGACAATTTCATGGACTATTTAACCGATCGAATAATTTTATTCTTTTTATAAGCTTTTATTTAGTTTCACCTGACGGCTGTCTGTTATCAAATCTTGCAAGCTAAATTTGATACACTTCCCGGTGTCCGATTGATTTGAAATTCTGCACCCATGTATAACCCTGATGTCAATGCAATATTATAAAAAAAATATTTCGATAGGTGGCGCGTGGGTCGCTATATTTTCAAAATTCGCATTTATGGTCCGATTTAGCTGAAATTCGTAACATGTATTACTACCATGAAAAGAAATATTTTTGTAAAAAAAAATATTTCTAGGTAGGGCTGAGATAGCGGTAATAAAAACTCAAAATCGTAATTATGTACCGATTTGGCTGATATTTTACGTGTGTGTTACTTAATTAATTTCTAAATGTTAAAAAAAAATTGGACCCGCTAGGTGCCGCGTGAGTCGCTTTATTTGAGAATTACAAAGGCCTGTTTTCAGTGTCGATTATTTCGTTTTTCAACGAACTTCCCGTTGAGGTAGGATCTTGAAATTTTCATCATCGCTTAGTTTTATACCCCAATGCACTATAATAAAAAAATAATTCCGATAGGTGGCGCATGGGTAGAGATATTTGAAAAATTCAATTTACAGAGATTTTGCTTTCGATTTTGAACTAACTCCCCGTTGAGCTGGGGTTTTGAAATTTTCACCATCGATCAGGTTTTACTGACAATGCAGTATACAAAAAAAAAATCTAAAATATTGCTTTATTTGCAAAAATCCAATCGTCACCCAAGTTTAGTCGTTTTTCCCTATTGCCATAGAAAGAAGATTGGAATCCGCCGCGTGGTGTATTCCAAAAGTACCTTTACTTACCACGCAGTGAATTCTTTTACTCTTATGAGTATTGTCTATTGACATGCAGATGGCGCTGAAGAATACAACATTCGGCTAATTCCTTCACTCTTTTGAGCAATTATGCATAAAAAGTTGGCTCTGCTGATTTTGAATTATTAAATTAAAGAAAAAAGGAAACAGCTAATTATTATTGAAACGCAGTTCTAATTAATTATAAGCTTTTATTTAGTTTCACCTGACGGCTGTCTGTAATCAAATCTTGCAAGCTAAATTTGATACACTTCCCGGTGTCCGATTGATCTGAAATTCTGCACCCATGTATAACCCCGATGACAATGCAATATTATAAAAAAAAATTCGATAAGTGGCGCGTGGGTCGCTATATTTTCAAAATTCGCATTTATGGTCCGATTTAGCTGAAATTCGCAACATGTATTACTACCATGAAAAGAAATATTTTTGTAAAAAAAAATTCAGCTAGGTGGGGCTGAGATAGCGGTAATAAAAACTCAAAATCGTAATTATGGACCGATTTGGCTGATATTTTACGTGTGTGTTACTTAATTAATTTCTAAATGTTAAAAAAAAATTGGACCCGCTAGGTGGCGCGTGAGTCGCTTTATTTGAGAATTACGAAGGTCTGTTTTCAGTGTCGATTAATTCGTTTTTCAACGAACTTCCCGTTGAGGTAGGATCTTGAAATTTTCATCATCGTTTAGTTTTCTGCCTCCACGCAAAATAACAAAAAAATAATTCCGATAGGTTGCGCACGCGTAGATATTCGAAAGTTTTCATTCCAGGAAATTTTGCTTTTGATATTGTACTAACTTGCAGTTAAGATGGGATTTAGCAAATTTTCATCATCGATCAGGCTTCGCTAACAGTAAAAAAAAAATTAGCTTAATTTCAAAAATCCCATTTATCGTTTAGTTTAGTCTTTATTCCAATATCCCAAAAGTAACTTTATTAACCACGCGGCTTTATTGTAAAAGATTCTACGTTTTCTGTTGCTGCTAGCAGCCGATTGATGTCGCTGCGACATTATTGCCTCTTTGCCGCACGGCTTTATAGCGGCGTCACAATCAATGTTTGCCGCACCATTATGTATTGACAGATGAGTTGAACGTGTGTATTTAGGTAGAGAACGACACATTGCGCATCACGAGCGACATCTGACACGCAAAAGTTGCCAACTTTCAACTTTGTATGCATGAAAAGCATAAGAAGAAGCATTTTACACTTGGCTCTCATATAGTTGATTGTGCCGCTGTTGCTGTGACGCATAAATTTGCGTTAAATGCATGTACATACGAAACTTGGTTGTCACGCGGCTTTTGATATTGTACCTTTAAAGATAAATTGGCTTTAGTACAATATCAAAAGTTGACTTCAAAGAAGCCGTGTTGATGCATTAAAAGAAATGGATCGGATGAGGAATGTTAAAATAACTAAGTAAAGATTGCATAACTAATTTAAACAATATTTTATATTTCAAATAAATTCAAGAAAAAAGATATTCTAAGCACAAGCTTATTGGTATATTTCTTGTTGATAAACCGAACTAAAAAGTAAAAAATAAAATTAAAGAAAAAAAAACTTTTTTTAAAATAAGCTTTTATTATTGGTTTATAAAATTAACTAAAAAGTAAAAAATAAATTGACTGTAAAGGAATATAACACTTTATAAGTTCATTCTAACCTTTAAAGATAATTTGGCTTCTTCGTCTGCCACAAAATAATTCCATATTGTACATAATTATATATTTCTAACACTAAAACTTTACACCTAAATTATTAAATTTTCCAGTATATATCACATTCCTAATTTTATTAATAATAAAAGCGTGTTAAATTTCGATAGCAAGAAAAGAAGGTCCTGAATGTTCTTAATTATAAAAAACATACTGAATCACCCTAATGTACACGATAGCTTGAGTAAAAATTTAGATATTTGCATGCCATTTATAAACAGATTACTTTTCGGCCAAGGTTGCTATTGAAAACGAGCGAAATCGGATGATAGCCACGCCCCCTTTTTCGATATCGAAAATTTCGAAAATCACATAAACTGTTCTATCTCAGTAACTGAAATGGATAAAATGATATAGTTTCATAGGTGAATCTCTCTTATCATTCTATTATGATTTTCTGTTAAATTTTAAAAAAATTTTCAAGGGAGGCATTTTTGAAAATTCGACTGTTCGTAACTTTTAACAAAATTATGGTAGAACGATGAAATTTGGCACAAATTATACTAGTATTGTTGGGAGTATATGTGATGAGATTGGATAAAATCCCCCTCCAACCACGGCTACTCTAGATATCGAAAATTTCGAAAACCACCTAAAAGACTGGTCATAATTTTTAAACTGATTACCGTAGAATCATGAAATTTGGCACAAGGTATACTAGAGTTATAGGAAGGTATACTAGAGCTTAGGAATTTCTAACCGCAGCGTGTCCTACTACACCCACTCTGCTTGTTTGATTTTTTGAGATAATTACTCTATGTTCGGTAATAGGTGTATTTGATGTTATTTTTGTTATATATGTATACATATTTGTTTGCCTATTAACAATTATTAGGGCTTTAAGTTGCATCATCTGCCACGAAGAAATAATAATTTAAGTAATAAATTATTCTGTCGGTCAAATAGGCCATGAAATTTTCTACAATTTTAATAATTTTTGATTTGGAGGAAAGGGTATTCCGTTCTCTCAAAATGAAATGAGATATCATAAGAATCGAGATTCAATATTCGCAAACGTCAAGCTGTGTAGTTATGTTTCATCTTGCTATGTGCTTTTTTTTTTACATAAATAAATTATATCTCTGATATCATCAAAATTATTAGTGAAAAGTTAAAGTTAAAGAGTTAAAACACTTCTCGTGCTTCATTTCTTTGTGTGAAATTTGTTTATTTCAGTAATTGTGTCTAATTTGTGTAAATTCATAATATTGAATTTACTTGTGCAGAGCCTTTTTGCATAATTTATTTGTTGCTATTGAAAGGCATCGTTCCTATATTGCAATTGTTGTTGTTTCATTACTTGTTTTTTACCTTCCCTTTTTATTATTATGCCCAACGGATTTTACCCACCATCCCGCCCAACCGACACGAGGGGCGCATCCGCATAACGCGCGGATTAATTTGCCGAGTGTTTGAAAGGCGGAGGTTTGTTAAGCGTCGAGTTCTCAAAATGCTCAGCTACAGAAAGGAATTCATCAGCTGAGTGATATACATAAATGAATAGGGAATTGCAATAAATTAATACAACGTAGAAGTCAAGTGTTAAGAGATAATAGAACAGTTATTTTGATCATAAAAAGCGAGTCCGAAGTATCAAATGTGCCGGAATGAGAGTTAAAATCTTCGCACAAACACTGGAAAGGCTCGTGTAATTGAAAATTTGTCCTGCATTGCTTCAGCCGAATAGGCCTAAAGTGTCGTGAAGGTCGGGACGGAATATTAAAGTTAATTTCGTTTAAAAGAGATGGGCTGGAAATCGATCCGTTTATCAGTTTAGTCATGAATAATACACCTAGCATTTCCCTACGACTTGCAAGGGTTGGGAGATTGATAAGTTTCAAACGATTAGTATAAGGTGGAAGGTTATACGTTGAATCCCATTGTAGATTTCTCAATGCAAAGAGTAAGAACTGCTTTTGAATTGATTCTAGCCTATCAATATAAAGTTGGTAACGCGGATTCCATATAACTGAGCAATATTCTAATATAGGTCTAACTAGTGTAGTAAAAAGAGTCTTCGTAACATAAGGGTCATTAAATTCCTTTGACCACCTTTTCACAAAAGCTAAAACACCTCTAGCCTTATTAACTGTTGCCTCAATATGAGGACTAAAACTAAGCTTGGGGTTCATTGTCACCCCCAAGTCAACAAAAACATTAACATGTTCAAGATTGTGGTTGTTGATTGCATAAGAAGCTGGCTGTAGATCCCTACGTGAAAAACACATGAACTTACATTTTTTCAGATTGAGCGGCATATTGTTAACGTTGCACCAAGTTACTAAGTGGTCTAAATCAATTTGAAGCAAAGAACGTTCTTCAATCGATGCATATGACTTAAAAAGTTTAACATCATCAGCATACATCAAGATATTCGAAAACTTTATTGTTGTACAGATATCATTGATAAAAAGCAAAAACAGAACCGGGCCTAGATGGCTACCCTGAGGAACACCAGAGGAGACATCGATGACATTTGAAATTGCATTATTAAAGGTAACTCTTTGCGTTCTACCACGGAGATAGGAGGATATCCAACGGATGAGAGCGGGTTGAAAGCCAACCAGGGCAAGTTTATGAATAAGTAAAGAGTGGCTAACCTTGTCAAAGGCTTTACTAAAGTCGGTGTATATAACGTCGGTGTGGAGATTATCCCTAAACCCATTCGAGACATGTGTAGTGAATTCAAGTAAATTAGTTGTGGTCGATTTACCCTTACAGAAACCGTGCTGGGAGTTGGCAATCAGTGTTGATATAGAAAATGAAAGGTGATTGGTGACGATAGCTTCAAAAATTTTAGGAATAGCAGAGAGCTTCGCTATTCCGCGATAGTTTAGTATAGATGTTTTACTCCCACTTTTATAAAGAGGTATAAGAAAAGACTCTTTCCATGAAGCCGGGAAAACGCCGCGCTGTAGAGAAAGATTGAACAAATCGGTCAGTGGCAGGTATATGTGTTCTGCACACTTTTTAAGAAAACATGTCGGTATTAAATCAGGGCCAAACTTGGTTGACTCCTTTAAGGATTTTAAATGTGACAAAACATCTCCTGGATCTATACTAGGAACATAAATTGAGTTACATGAATGTGGACGATATGGGTATACAATTTGTGATGAATTAGTTTCAGAAGAGTAATTAGACTTGAAAAATTGAGCAAAAAAATCAGCAATCACTAGATCGTCGCTGGATATGTTATCATTAAATTTCATTGTTGAAGGAAACCCTTTTACTCTGCGTTTAGAGTTTACGAAACCATAAAATGACTTAGGATTGGAAATAATGTTCTGTTTAGTTTTAAATAAGTAATCGTTGTAACATTTTTTGTTTAATTCTAAATATTTATGACGCAAAATAGTGTACTTAAGATAATCTGAGCGTGAACCAGTTTTCTTGTATAATTTAAAAATTCGAGACTTCTTATTTTTCAAAGTTTTTAGCTCTTTAGTGAACCAAGCTTGTGTTGGTACATCACAAAAATAGTTACGTTTAGGTACATATTTTTCAAAAAGGCTATAAATTGTATTGTTGAAATGTAAAAGGTTATTCTCAATGTCATCTTGATATCGAGGCCAAATAAATTTAGATAGTTCAAAATTTAACTTTTTAAAGCTGGCTTTAGAAAAATCAAATCTTGTATTAGAGCCAGATGGTTTTTTAATAACATCAGGTTCGTTATCAATGATTTCGTAAACAATATTAAGAGAGGGATGGTAAACGTCTTCGGGCAGAACAAGGGGATCACAACGGTTTATAAAAAATTTAGACAAGTCATCAACGAAGGCTAAATCTAAAGTTTTTCCAAACTTATTCTGGATAACATTAATCTGGTTTAGACAAAGGTTGATCATCTCATCCAGAAACTCATTGTTACTCAATTTGGTTGAAACTGGTACAATATTGTTGTCAATAGTGCTCCATGAAATGTGTGGTAGGTTAAAGTCACCTAAAACAATCATGGAGTCAATAGGCCTAATCATAGAATTTACAGCTTTTATCAACGAAATGTGGTGCATATACACTGATAGATCAGACGAAGGTGGAATATAACAAACAGCCAAGTAAATATGGCATTTATTTAGAAGAACTCTAATACACTTAAACTCGATGTCATCAATAAGGGGTATATTCACTTCTTCAGATGGTATTGAAGAATGTACAGCCACCAGGACGCCGCCCCCGGTTCTGTTTAAGCGATCGTTTCTATATGTCTGGAACTCGTCACAAAAAATTTCAGAGTCAAAGACATGCGGTTTCAACCATGTTTCAGTAAAAACAATAATATTATAGTCGCAATTGATAGTTTTTAAATAGAAATCAGTTAATTTAGTGTTCAAACCTCTAACATTCTGATAGTAGATGTTAAAGGCAGAATTTACAATGAGTTTTTTGGATCGTCGTTGAGGCTAGGAAGTCGTGCCAAATTTGGGGGATTCGCATTAGGTTTAAAAATAAATTCGCGAACAAAAGCCCCAGGCGGCCAGAACGAGCTATCCAAAATAGTATTGTAATCGGTTTCTAAAACATCGATCCTAAAGGAAGCTACACTTCTATCATAATTAAATTTAAATTTGTTTATAACAATATCTTTAGCTTTTACTTTAGATTTTATATAGGACTTAAGGTCATCAGCCGAAGTTTTCTTGTCAAATCTAGACACAAATATCGTTTTTTTCGGCGGAACCACAACCAGCTTGTTGACTATTGGCTCGGATGTGATAGTAATAGTTGGATTTTGTGGAGGCTGAAGGTTTTCTCTTAAAGCCTTAGAAAAGGACGGAACCACTGCCTGCGGATTAGGTGAAGTCAGGTTTATTAATTCAAGGGCCTGAGGTGTTGTGGCACTCTGAGTGGGGATTGGATGATCTACAGCCCCAGACGAATTATTATTGTGAATAGTTCTATTATTAGGATCATCCAAACACTTGAAGGACTTAAACAAGTCCTCAAAATGCTTGAATTTTTTCGTTATAATAGAAAATTCCTTCCCAATTTCCGAAAACGCGTTTCTCGTTTCCCTAAAAAGTTTGTAGAGATCAACTTCCTTTAATCTGCATTTTACGCACGACCAACGTAAGCCCTTGTCTTCATTTAAAGCGTCCGCAACTCTACCGGTCAAGCCTGCACATTTCATATGTCCAAGCCCATCACAGAGCCAACAAGACAAGTAGCGTTCGGACTCTGACCTTTTTTACTATCTCCTCACTGTAATTTTAACGTTATTGCCTTTACCGAAAGCTCATGTTTTCAATGCTTAGTTTTTACCTAATACATATCAAGTATACAGAAATGACCGCTTGAACAGAGTCGGGGGTGGAGTTCTTCTTGCCGTCCATACCTCTTTAATTTCAGAAGAGGTTAATTTACCTCTTATAGATTCTATCGAGTTCAAATGTATCCGAATCAAGCTTGACCTATATGTTTCCTACATTCCTCCAGCATCTGACATTTCTGTCTACATGCAACATATCTCACTACTCAAAACTGTTCATTTAATGATTAACCCTTGTGATTCGATGATTGTCTTGGGAGATTTCAACGTCATATTTCATGAAGTTTATTTGATGGAAGCATTGTTCCAATTCCATCCAAACCGGGCTACACTGACTTTTTGGATGGCATTTCCGATCTGTGCCTCAATCAAATAAATATTACTGCTAATAAGTTTGGGAAAGTCTTAGATTTAGCTTACGTTGATGATAAAAATAAATTCCTTTTCAATAGGTGTGATTCTCTGGTCTTAAGAGAAGACCTTTACCATCCTTTTTAGAGATAGTCCACGAAACCATAAACAATGATAACAATACACAATCCGACTCCAGTAGTAGTTTTGAATTAAATTTTTCCAAAGCCAACTACCGGAAGTTAAATAAAGATCTGTCTAAAATAAAATGGCCTGAATATAATGGCGATATTGATCTAAACGTTTCACACTTCAATCGGATGGCCCCCAGCAGCTTTATACCAACTCGTGGAGAACGTTTTGTTTTATCTTAACTCGCGTTCCCTGTTTCATTCTGTACTAACTAACTGATGCACTTTCATTTTATCTTATCTCGAACGCTGCGAAATAAACTATCTTAACTCTAGCGCGTCTTTTCATAATGTCTTAACTCGATCCGCGGCGTTGCTTGAAAACTATCTTAACTCCGATTTGTACAATATTGAGAATGAGCTACTTTAATGTTTAAAGTAAAAATAAAAATCCAATTCGAGTCCATGCATAACTCAATCTTCTCAAACGCGTATTTAATGATAAAAGACTCTGTAATATTTTTATCCAATAATATTTTTTTCCAATAATGTTTCTCGTCAACGTTTAGTTTATTTTTTGAAAATAATAATTATAAGTCAAAATTTAATTTAAGGTTGCTTCATAATTATTATGAGGAAAGCTTGGCGCACCATGAAAATCGTCGCTAAAAAAACGTCGCGATAAACTGGTACTGTCATTTCTGAAGTAACGGCAAAAAAATACGCTCTGAATTGCTGCCCTGCTATGTCAGTTCTCACAACAACAAATTTTTTGAGATTTTTTTTCTCTTTGTTTCGACATTTATTCAGGGTGACCAGATCAAAAACAAAAAAAAAAAAAAAAAAACAGACGAAGATAATAAAAACTACATAAATATAGCTTTATGGAACTTTGGAACAATCTTGTTGTACTTTATTTTAATACAGGGCTTGCAAAATATATGTACATGCAGTCTAAATATAAAAAAATTTAAATATAAAAAAATTAAATCGATAGTTCCGAACTATTTCGGAATTATACAGTTTGTATCCCTTTTTCTCAGTAGCCTAGCGGTTAAGACGTCGCGGTAGTAAGCGGGGGTCTCGACTTCGATTCCTAGCAAATTCTTTGAATACTTTTTTTTTTACATTTATTTTATGTTTTCGTGGTTTTTTTAATAACTAATTTTTAATACGATGTTAATAAAATTTAAAATTTGCAAATAATTAATGCAATTAGTTTGAATTTTACACTTGTTATCACTACCATTATTATACCGAAATTTCCAATAAATGAGTTAAGACAGTTTACAAGCAAATCCGCGGATCGAGTTAAGACATTATGAAAAGACGCGCTTGAGTTAAGATAGTTTATTTCGCAGCGTTCGAGATAAGATAAAATGAAAGTGCATCAGCTAGTTAGTACAGAATGAAACAGGGAACGCGAGTTAATATAAAACAAAACGTTCTCCACGAGTTGGTACAAATCTACTGGGGGCCATCGAATCAATCAGTCTGTTTGAGAAAGATGTTCCCAAATGTAAATTTACTCATGATCAACCAATGCAAGCCCGGTTCTCTAAAGATCTTAAGGCATTGAAAAATAAAAAGACGCGATAATTTAAGTTATTCAAGAAAACAGGATTAAATAAGAATTACTTAAAGTAGTCCACTCTACGGCAGAAGTATATCGATTTGAATAAAAAGGGCTACAAGGCTTATATCTCTAAGATATTTAAAACAAAACATTTACGCAATTCAAGACCTCTAGTATTTCGCGCTATTTGCCTATTTTTCAAAAAATGTATATTGGAAACCATGGAAACATACAACGATAGACGAATACGACACCCCTTGTGAATTGCCCAGTTATTATTAATCCGAAGTGATTTTATGGTTTTGTAAACTCTAAGCGTAAAGTATTTGGGTTTCCCTCAGCCATTAAATATCAAGACCTTTCATCTAGCGACAATCATGATATCGCAAATTCCTTTGCAAAATTTTTCAGTTTGAACTATTTTAACGTAACCAATTCACACTCTAATATTTATCCTTATAAACTGCACGGAAACAATTTAATTAATACTCCAATCATATGCGCTGTAGATGTTTTATATTACCTTAGTACTTTAAAAGAATCCAGTAAATATGGTCCTGATAGAATTCCTACTTGTTTTTTGGAAAGATGTGCAAAATATATTTACAAGCCCCTCACCAATTTGTTTAATCTGTCCTTAAAGTGCGGCGTTTTTCCATCAGCATGGAAAGAATCTTTTCTTCTACTACTTCACAAAAGTGGGAGTAGGTCTTCCATAGATAACTATCGTGACATAGCAAAGCTTTCTGCTATCTTAAAACTGTTTGAAGCTATTATTACAAACCAACTTGCGATTCCAATATCTACTCTGATCGCAGATTGCCAACACGGTTTCTGTAAGGGAAAATCGACAGTTGCTAATTTACTTGAATTTACCACTCATGTCTCAAACGGCTTTCGTAAAAATATGCACACTGACGTTATTTACACTGATTTCAGTAAAGCTTTCGACAAAGTGTGTCACCCATTACTTATTCATAAACTAGATCTGTTGGGCTTCCAGCCGGGTCTCGTTCGCTGGATATCTTCTTATCTTAATGACAGGACACAAAAAGTAGTGTTTAGTGTCCGATGTTATTCATGTCTCGTCATGTGTTCCTCAAGGTAGCCATCTTGGCGTGATTCTGTTCTTGCTGTTTATAAACGACATCTCTACTACAATAATGTTTTCAAAAATCTTGGTATATGCCAATGACGTAAAACTTTTCATGTCATTCGCGTCGTGTGAGGATGAATCTATGCTACAATCAGATCTAGATAACTTAGTTACTTGGTGCGATTTAAATTATATGCCACTTAATCTTAAAAAATTTCAATACATGAGTTTTTCGCGAAGAACTTTTCAGCCAGCTTCCTACACAATTAACAATTATAGTCTCGAGCAGGTGCACGACTTTGTTGACCTGGGGGTTACTATGGATAGCAAGCTTAGTTTCAACCACAATTTTAACGCAACAGCCAATAAGGCTAGAGGTGTTTTAGCTTTTGTAAAACGATGGTCTAAAGAATTTAGCGACCCTTATGTAACTAAAGCTCTTTCATCCATGCATGTCTTCATATATGTAAGTAAGTATGCTCGAAACATTATGGTCCATGTCGAGCCGAATGGCGATGGGCTGAGTGAAAAAAAAAAGAAATTCCTTGGTTGAGTGCATTGTTGCATTGAAAGAAAAAGTAAAAGTGTTTGAGTATCCGATTGATCAAGAACCACTTTGTGCGTGATATTTGAAAACGAAAATAAATAAAGCAAATAAAACCAAAGACAATAAAATTTAAAATAAAGAAAGTGAAAAAAAGGTGAGCAAGAAGTTTGTTAAAAAAGCCAAGGGCAGTTTTTATACAGTCCACAGTGAGTAGTGCACTATTGAAAAATATATTGCGACATATATTTTCAAGACAATGGGGCTCTGCAAATAATGATTTGTTTTGTGCATAGATGCGCCAGTAGGAGTTAGCTATATATATTGTGAGCGTAAGTTATATATCTAAGTAGACTGTGCGCGTCCGTTTGAAAATATATACATAGCTACGACAGAGGGCGCGCAGAAACATGTCGTAGTTTGTCCACAGTAATACATGAAAAATTGGTGCGTGTTAAATAGAGGAAATTTTATATATGTATGGCGCGGCGGTTGAACAAACATGTTTCATTTTGTGCGCAAGTAAATAGCGTTTTGGCTATAAGGGTACATACGTACATACACAGAATTGCATTTAGTGCGGACATCAAGATAATGTTTCGTCAAGTCAGGCTCAATAGAGAACAGTGGGATATGCAGCGGATCTTTTGGCGCGAGAACAAAAATGAGCCATTGAAGGAGTATTGGTTAACGGTCGTCACGTATGGTATGAAGTCGTCGGCATACAATGCTGTAAGGGCGTTGATTCAGTGTGCCAGAGATGCAGAAGGAGAATACCCAAGAGCTGCTGAGGTAATTGTCTATGACATGTATATGGACGACTGCGTTACGGGAGCTGATACTGAGCGAGATGCCATTGAGCTGGCAGAGCAGATGGATCATATCCTGAATGGGGCTGGTTTCAAACTTCGGAAATGGAAGTCAAATAGTAAGGAACTCATGAGGGTGCTAGAATGTAGTGAGGAAAAAGAGTTTATGCAGTTTGAAGACGAAAATAAGGTGCTAGGATTACTATGGCTGATATCACCAGACCAATATACATTCATCGCGAAGACTCCAGACTTGCCAGAGGTTATAACTAAGAGAGTAGTAGTGAGCTGTGTGGCGCAACTATTTGACCCGAATGGGTATATTTCCCCAGTAATCGTGGTGGGAAAGATCTTGATACAAGATTTATGGTGGCTGAAAATGGAATGGGATGAGAAATTATCATTCAATTTAGAAATCAGGTTTAGAAAATATTGGGGCGAGATGAAAAAACTTGAAAGCTTCAGAATTCCTAGATGGCTCTGCACTCATATGCCCGATGGGGTGGAGCTACATGGTTTTGCTGATGATTCAAAATTATAATGGTGCAAGAAGTTGGAAACATGTGAGCTCTGGAGATAATCCAGCTGACTTACTAAGTCGAGGGCTAGAACCTGGCGAGTTAATTGACAATCGATTTTGGTTGGAAGGCCCTGAGTGGCTATCCCTTCCACAAGCGCAATGGCCAGTGGATAAGTTTGAACAGGCTAAAGCAAAAAGCTGCAAAGATAGCCCAGCTGAGGTCAAAGTGAACGTAGTGAGCCCTCATGAGAAGCTAGAAATTTTTGTGCCAAAAATTGGGGGAGGGGTGAAGGCGTCCCGCTCCTGCAGTATAAAAGCAAGCTAGAAGCAGTCCTGAATGTAGTAGTATATGTGAGACGGTTCATAGAAAAACTTAAGATGAAGCTGATGACTAGCGATAGGACGAAGAGACGAGTGAAGGGGCGTAGGTTAAGGAGCATGCAATCAGAAATTGATTTGCCGAATGAGCAGGAGAAGTTGTGGGCTATGGATAATATATTAAGAAACCATCAGGCGAAGCACTTTTCTAAATAGCTAGTGCTGCTTGGGAAAGAGAATAGGTTACCGGAGCACAGCAACATAGAGTCGCTACGGTCAATCTTAGATAAAAATGGGATTCTGAGAGTCGGTGGGCGATTGATGGAGGCGAATATAGAATACGAAGCAAGACCCCAGGCCATCGTTAGCAAGGGCTCAAGGTTGGCGCACTTGATAGCGGATTATGCGCATAGAGAAACCAAGCATGGAACGGTGCAAGTAATGACACAGTTGATTAGGCAAGAATATTGGATACCACGGTTGAGAGATGAGCTTAGGAAATTTTTGCATAAATGCGTAGTATGCGTACGATACAATTATAAACTGGAACATCAATTAATGGCAGATCTGCCTGCTGAAAGGGTGCAATCAGGCAAACAATTTATTCATTGCGGGCTAGACTACGCGGGTCCGTTTAATATTCGTATGAGGGTGCGAGATGATTATGTTGACAAAACCAAATGTTGGGTCGCGGTGTTTGTCTGTCTGAAAACTCGGGCGGTACACATTGACCTGGTGCTAGATCTGACCACGCAATCTTTTATTGCTTGCTATAAAAGGTTTATTGGAAGGCATGGCCGATGCGCAAAGATATTCAGCGACAACGCGACGACTTTCGTTGGGGCAAGCAAGATGATATTAAATTCTAGACCATTATATCCACTATCAGATGATCCGAACGATGTACAGGCATTGACACCCGGTCATTTTCTCATTGGAGAGCCACTGATTTTACCACCTCCATTTGTACTGGAAGATCAACGCGGTAATACAGGCACAAAACTTTGGGTGCAGAGACAGACAATGGTGGAACACTTTTGGGCTCGTTGGCAAGTTGACTATTTGAATAGCCTACAGGAGCGGAAAAAATGGCGCAGAGAAGGCGAGAATGTCAAGGTAGGCCAGAGATGGTGATACTGAAGGCAGAAAACTTTCCACCATCAAAATGGGCGTTGGGCCGAATTATTCAGCTGATACTGAGCAAGGACAAGCTGGTGCGATCCGTGGTGGTACAAACCCAAACTAATAAATTGACAAGACCCGTCCAAAAGAGCGAGTGAAGCGGTGCCAGCAAAACGATGGAAAGAAGTTAGTTAGTTATCATCAGAGTGCGCGAGTCGATGCTTTTCTTGTTTTGTGTTTGAGTTGTTAGTTCTTGTGCGCGAGGTAAAACCTAAAAGAGGAATTATTGTGGAGCAAGTGATTGTGAGCTAGACGACAAATTAAGATTTGTTTATTTCAATAAAAAGGGTTTTTTACGACATGGTCGTTTTCCCTTAATTGTTTGTTGTTTCATTTGAATCGAGTAGCGTGCGTCTACACGCACACATATATGTAAGTAAGTATGCTCGAAACAAGATAGTTCCACTTAAGAAAGCAAAATAGTTGAAGTATATTAACATACTTTTAAATTAATTAATTAAAAAATCTTACCCAAGTATCTGTCCGCATTTTCTCCACCCTCTCCTGTATTACTTTTTCCTCCAATGCGATTCATAGTTATAGCCAATGTCTGATGCGCTTCTAGAGAAATGCTGCCGAAACTCATGGCGCCTGTAACAAATCGTTTGACAATTTCTGAAGCTGCCTCTACTTCATCTATATTAATTTTATTTTCAGCAACGACGAGCTCCAATTGTCCTCTGAGTGTGCATCTCTTCACGCTTTCTAATGTAATGGACTTGTAAGCGTTAAAAGAATCCCATTTTTTATGCATGGTGGCTTCCTGTAGATTAGCAATGGCAGAAGGCTCATTTATATGAGCTTCACCACCTTGACGCCAATGATAATTACCAGGACTTCGCAGAATACGAGTGTCAGCTAAGGTTTCACCAAACGCCATATTGTATCGTTCCAGAGCCTCCTTTGCAACTATTTCCAAAGTAATACCTCCGATGCGGCTAGCAGTTCCACGAAAGCATTTATAAATTAGATCTTGACCTATTCCAACAGCTTCAAAAATTTGTGCACTTTTATATGATTGCAAAGTGCTTATACCCATTTTTGCCATCACCTTTGACACGCCTGTTTCTATAGCCTGGGCGTAGGCAGCATATATCTGTTTATCGTTGATATCTGCGCTAATCACACAGTCATCTCTCAGCGCTTCAGCTAACTCAAAAGTCAAGTAAGGACAAATAGCATCGGCCCCATATCCAAGAAGTACACATATATGGTGTACTTCCCGAGCCTCAGCGGTTTCAACAATTATTCCCACTTTCATGCGTTGTAAGGTTTCTATTAAGTAATGATGAAGCGCACCTAAAGCAAGCAACGCCGAAACAGGTACTCTCCCACGTCCCGCATTACGATCAGAGATAATCAAAAGCTGATAGCCTGATGACGCTGCTTCATACCCATTGCAGCATATATTTTCAATGCAATCAACATAGCCTCTTACTCCATCATCATGTCTGAAAGTTATATCTAATACTTTAGTTTTCCATCCTCTGTGGGTATTCCTTTTCAATAAATTTGTGTCAGGTATGCTTAGGATTGGATTTGGTAACCAAATCCGATGGACTTGTTTAGGAGAAGGCTCTAATAAATTGCCCTCTGGTCCCACAGGACAGTGCATCGACATAACAACTTTCTCACGGAAAGGATCAATAGGTGGATTGGTAACTTGTGCGAACAATTGTTTAAAATATTCATATGGCAATGGTTGAAAGGAAGATAAACAGGCTAAGGGAGCATCATTTCCCATTGAACCAAGAGCTTCTTTTCTGCAAAATAAAAAAAATAAAAAACAGCAATACAATACTACTTGCACACGAAGGAAAATCTATGGATCGAAGATCCATAATTATTGATACCACATTAAATATAAATTGATAATCCTGTCCCATCAATGAATATTAGGGTACCCCATAAAACCACTTTTGTGGAAATGTCAAGTGGGCTAGTTATAGAAAGTTGTCATCTGACATTATAATCAAAGTACCAAAAAATGAATCGATTCGGTTAATGTCCTGAGCCTCCGTCCGAGCGTTTTGTCCTTTTTTATAAAAAAAGCACATATATTCAAATTATCTACTGTATCAGTAGCTTAAATTACCTTAAATAATTTCTAAATCAGGCTAGGACGTAGCTGTCATTATAGATGTTAAATTTCTGCGGTCTTTTCCATATATTGACTTTACGAAGTCATTGATTTTTTGAGCTATGGACGAGGATTCGAAATTTTCCCTTTAAAAAATACTATTCGAAAGGGGGAAACCAAGGTATTATATTACTTAGAGAGTTTCTAAATGGTACAGAGACCTGACCTTAAGTGTCAGCCACAAAATCACTAGAACATACATACATATATATTTGTTGTCATACTTTTATTTATTGGCCACTGTAACAAAAACTGCATTGTAAAATATTTTCAACAATTATAGAAAAATAATTTATTTCAAACAGGTATTAGTTTATATTCAGTTTAAAGTCAGTCTTATTTTTAAAAGATGGCACTCAGCCCTAGATTTCAGCTTTTTTAAAAGGTAGCCCTCTCTAGCCTAGTATCCAACCACGTTTTTGCTTGCATCGGTTACTTGTTTGACACATCTTTCTACTGCTTGTGTGTGATTTGGCAACATCGGAACTTGAAGTTTGGGTGAATTTTCCACTAATAAATTTATCTGCAAGCCTTCGGAAGGAATTTCGCCATTTCTACTGCAGATCCAACAAATCAGCTTCAGGAGCTATCTGAGTTTATTGCAAGAGTGTACGCGAAAATGTGGTTCTCGACACTTAGAGAGCCTGACTGTACTGTGGGAGCAATCCATATGTGGCGAATGTTTCAGTGCTCCAACGATATGTCTGAGAAGCCAAAAGAGGTTGTTCAAAAGGTTTTGCGTCACAACTTCTTTTTTTGTCATCCTGAGAACATATTGCTGGCAATGGTTGTAGACGCCCGGGTTAATGTCAGAAAAAGAGCATTGAAGAGAATTTTGGATGCAAGAGAGGTTGAAGAAGAAAAGCCTTTGGCCATAAAAAACCGTGGTAGACCCAAAAAGTATTCGGCGCGATCTGTTACGAGTATTTAAGCCGCCTAGAAATATAATTAATGCTGAAGCAGTTGACTACGTGGACCTCATCGACTGGTCAGCATGCAAAATAACTGCCCACCTTTACTTGACGGCATTCCTTCCGAAGACTTGCAGATATACTTATTAATGGAAAAGCCACACAAACTTGAAGTTCCGAAGTTGCCCAATCACACACAAGCAGTAGAAAGCTGTATCTAACTAGTAACCAATGCAAACGTGGTTGGATACAAGGCTAAAGAGGGCTACATTTTAAATAAGCTGAAATCAAGGGCTGAGATGCCATCTTTTAAAAATAAGTCTGACTTTAAACTTAATATAAACTAATACCTGTTTGAAATAAATTATTTTTCTATAATTGTTGAAAATAGTTTTTGTTAAAGTGGCCAATAAATAAAAGTATGACAACAAATATATAGTACCTGGGTGACCGAGCTTGCTCGGTGCTATCAATTTAGTGCTAACTTTACTTACCAAACTTGTGAGGACGTGTTACACTGTCCTTTATATGTGGGCAAATTATTAAAATTTTGTAATTTTCGTAGCCGTAATGGACTTTTTGCGGACAACCCTACTTGAAAATATTTTAGTTGGTATGTCAGCAAAAATACCTTTCATTTGATACCCATATTGGCATATCTAGCTCCATAAATAAAAAAATTAAATAGGTGGCAACCCTGTAATACAAATATACTGCGATAAGGTGACAACCCTAGATGGCAACTGTACTTAGAAATATTTTAGTTGATATGTCGCCGGAAATACCTCTAATTTGATACCGATATTCGCATATTTTACTCAATATTAAAAAAAAAATGAGATAGGTTGCCACCCTTAAAAGCCCTCCAAGTGGCAACACCTAAGTGGATAGTCTTAGAATCAGGCATGCTATCACTGTGCCAAATTTCATCCAAATCGGTCAAGCGGTTCTCGAGATAGTACCGGATATAAAAATATAGTGCGGGCAACCCTAGGTGACAAACCTACTTGGAAGTATTTTAGTTGATATGTCGCCGAAAATACCTATCATATGATACCCATATTGTCATATCTTGCTCCATAATTAAAAAAATGGGATAGGTGGCAACCCTGTAAACTACTCGAAATGTCAACCCTAAAGTAGATAGCCTTGGAATCCTTCATACTGTCACCATACCAAATTTCATCCAAATCGGTCAACCGGTTCTCGAGATAGTACTGCGGTAAGGTGGCAACCCTAGGTCGCAACCCTACTTGAAAATACTTAAGTTGGTATCTCGCCGAAAGTATCTCGCCGAAAGTACCTATGATACCCATATTGGCATATCTTGCTCCATAATTACAAAAAAATGGGATAGGTGGCAACCCTGTAAACCGCCTCAAGTGGCAACCCTAAAGTGCATAGTCTTAAAATCGATCATACTATCACCATTCCAAATTTCAGCCAATTCGGTCAAGCGATTATCGAGATAGAAACGGATATACAAATATATTGTGGTAAGGTGGCAACCCTACTTGAAAATATTTTAGTTGGTATCTCGCCGAAAATACCTTTCATATGATACCCATATTGGCATATCTTGCTCCATAATTAAAAAAAAATGGGATAGGTGGCAACCCTGTAAACCGCCCCAAGTGGCAACCCTAAAGTGGGTAGTCTTAGAATCCATCATACTATCTTTGTGCCAAATTTCATCCCAATCGGCCAAGCGGTTCTCGAGATAGTCCGAACATACAAATATACAAATATACAAGATTAACTCGTTTAAAGATATTAGATGTATGTAACTTAAACTTTAGCCCGGTCGCGGGAGGTTTTTAAAAAGTATCCTCACTAAACCGTTGCTTCAAATAATGAGTAAATCATTTGGCAGCGTGACTGCTTAGCAAACAAAACTAAACTGCTTTTCTTTATTCATTTCATCTTTTATACAATATCTTGCTTAAGCCTAGATACAAAATTCAAGCCCAACTTCCAGGAACGGAAATGTGATAAACAATATTTTACTTAAATTCTCAAGAATGGAAACATGATGCCAACTGATGTGAGTTCAACATCTCGCTTCCAAAGAAAGCGGACCATATGTGTCAAGCGCCACGTTTGACACATTTGCTTAAAAGTGTAATTGTTTACATTATGGGTAAGTGCTATGGGTAAGCGGCGGCGTTAACTCCCCCACTCCTAACTCGAAGCGTCCCGTCTTCGAATACAAAGCTGTTAAATGATTGATTTCATTGGACAATTTTAATAGAGTTTCTTCTGTTTCTTTTGAATTCTTTAATTTCATTTTAATATTAATGTGTACGATTAATTTATAAATTGAATATGTAGTTACTGTTATTAATAGTAAAGTAGTAAATGACCACCAAAAAGGGTTTCTTTTTATTTCCTGCCTCATTGGATTAAGTACGTTAAAATTGTCCAACCTAAAATCTAAATTTTTTGTCTCAACATATTCTTCAACAAAAAATGATCTAAATTTTCCTTCCCGTAAGTAGTTCAAAATTTTTCCTGTTGGGTTTTCATATTTCTTATCATCAATTATTACATTATCTGGAAAGGTTATCAAATAGACCCCATCTATTGTGTGATTATTAATTTTATGCTTTCCTGATGTTATTACATCACCATCTTTTACAATTTTTATAGGCTCATTTTTTTCATTTATTTTTGTACACTTAGTGTGTTTATTATTAACATATCAGACAAACATGTGCTATTTTGTTTGATCATACAAAATGCATTATTTATTTCTTTTTTACAAAATTTAACTGGAAAAAAATTTTCATTACATTTTATTATTTCATTTTCTATTACTAACTTCCCATCTTTTTGCGCTACAGCCACTACCTTAAATAATTTACATATGTTTTTTACTTTTGGATATTTAATGTAAACAACTATTAAATCGTTTTTTTGTGCGATTTTGAATTCCGAAACATCTATAAGATCTGATATTGTTACATTTACTTGTTCTTCGTTTATAATTTCCTTTATTTCCGCCATATCTAAAATTAAAGGATTCAATATTCCAATTTTTGACAATGTAATGGTTTCCACTGTGTTTTCAAGTTCATTAATTATTAATTTATTTCTCTGTCTTAAAACAGTTTTTTCATTGGAACTGCCTTGTATTTGCTTTAATATTTTCGTTAGCTCTGTGATTGTTTTAAACATTTGCGAATTTGTTATAAACTGCTTATTATTATGTTCTATAAGATCATTTACTTTATTTGTGATCTGCATAAAATCGTCATGGTCAGGTGTACCCAAAATCCATTTCCATACTGTACCGAGCTCATTTATTCCTCTCTTTGACCTACTATTATCAACTTTTAATTGCTTCAGCAATGTTTCTATCATTTGTATTTCATAAGCATAATCTGTACTTGAACTGTCAACTAATATTGTTTCTTTATTGATTTTATATTTTTCTACGATATTTTCAAACAATGATAAATTTGTCAAATGGTACATTGATCCGAAGTATTCAAAAATTGCTGCATCTTCTTCCTCTACAAGTATATAGTTTTCTCTTGTGTAATCTATTATATCTGACGTGGTAATGGTGATATAAAACATTATGAACAAAATTTGCATAATCGTCTCCATTGCCTATAAAATAAAATCAAACCTTAATATTATCCTTATGAATTATTTTATTTCTACTTTGTATTTTAACTTTATTTCCCAATTCTTCTACTATTATTTGTCTCTTGTATTTGGGATTTAATTTATTCCTTTCTCCATGTATTTTTTCATATATAATTTCCCCTTTATGATAACTTTTTTTTAACCTTTTTTTGTTATGATAATCCAGCATTTTTTCATGAGCTTTTTCCAATAGATTCTTCACATTTTCACGATTTTCTTTATTAAACAAAACATTGTGAGGTTGTTTACCTGTCACTGAATGTATTGTACTGTTGAACCGCTCTGATAATTGATTCAAAATTACTTATTAAACTGTGTTCCTGCTTTAAGCATCTAGATATTTCTATTAGTGTGGAGTGGACCCTTTCTATTTGCCCGTTAGTTGTACTATGACGTGGCGTACAATAATAAATCCTAATGTTAAACCTTTCCATCAAAGACTTAAACTGTACTGTGCTAAAACCTGGTTCATTATCTATAACTATACTTTTAACGCCTGGGAACGTTTGTATAAGTTCCAAAACTTTATCTTCCAAGTTTGATCTATCTTCAATATATCTTACAACTAAATATTTAGAATACGAGTCCAGACACGTAATGAATTTTAACTTTTGTGCGAAAAAGATGTCCATGTTCTCCCTCTTTCTCCGGGATAGGTGCCTCTCCTATCGGAATTAATTTGGGGTGCCTTTCGTATTTATTACTATTGCAAATTTTACAATTCCTCGCAAATTGCTTAAGCTGTTTAATCATTAATGACCAGTAATATTGATTCCTTATTTGCGCCAGATTTTCCCTATAATTTCTATGCGCTCTATTATGTATCTGTTCAACAACTGCTCCCTGATCCTCCCTGTTGGTTACATCATTCGGAAATGATCTTGAATACAAAAATTTCATAGTGGGATACGTTTCCCTTAAAACATGTTTACTGTCATAAAGCACCTCAGGTGTGCAAAATATTATGAGTGTCAAGTTAGCTAAGCACCCTAATGCTATCGAGTCGGGACCAGGTGGATAATTTGCCGTGATTTTGCCGGGAAAGAATTAATTTTGCCGTGTAATTTTTTCCCGGAATTTTGGGGTGCTTTGCTAACTTGATATCAACTTAGCTAAGCACCCTAATGAAAACGGTGTTAGAGACAAGATATCGAAACCGGACTTGTTTCATATTTTGCCGTTATTTTGCCGTGATTTTGCCGGGAAAGAAATAATTTTGCCGGGCAATTATTTTTGGACTTTTTCATATACGAAGTTTCGTGTCAACTTAGCTAAGCACCCTAATGAAAACGGTGTTAGAGACAAGATATCGAAACCGGACTTGTTTCATATTTTGCCGTTATTTTGCCGTGATTTTGCCGGGCAATTATTTTTGGACTTTTTCATATACGAAGTTTCGTGTCAACTTAGCTAAGCACCCTAATGAAAACGGTGTTAGAGACAAGATATCGAAACCGGACTTGTTTCATATTTTGCCGTTATTTTGCCAAGATTTTGCCGGGAAAGAGTTAATTTTGCCGGGTAATTTTTTCCCGGAATTTTGGGGTGCTTTGCTAACTTGATATCAACTTAGCTAAGCACCCTAATGAAAACGGGGGGTGTAAAAGTAGGTCGCCTCCCAGTTGGTGCACCCTGGGTAACACTAAATGACCTACATAGCCTTCACGGCTAGTTTCTTGTATTGCCGGTTCTACGAGAACGGTACCAGTACTTGTGCTGTACCCATCCTGCCGAAACGACCCGGGCCGTTTTCTTATATCGACCCGGCCAAGAGCAATACACTCGGGGTGACCCTGTCTGACATTTAGGCAGGGTTACACCTCGCTACAACAACAACAACAAAACGGTGTTAGAGACAAGATATCGAAACCGGACTTGTTTCATATTTTGCCGTGATTTTGCCGGGAAAGAATTAATTTTGCCGGGCAATTATTTTTGGACTTTTTCATATACGAAGTTTCGTGTCAACTTAGCTAAGCACCCTAATGAAAACGGTGTTAGAGACAAGATATCGAAACCGGACTTGTTTCATATTTTGCCGTTATTTTGCCGTGATTTTGCCAGGAAAGAATTAATTTTGCTGGGTAATTTTTTCCCGGAATTTTGGGGTGCTTTGCTAACTTGATATCAACTTAGCTAAGCACCCTAATGAAAACGGTGTTAGAGACAAGATATCGAAACCGGACTTGTTTCATAGTTTGCCGTTATTTTGCCGTGATTTTGCCGGGAAAGAATTAATTTTGCCGGGTAATTATTTTTGGACTTTTACATATACGAAGTTTCGTGTCAACTTAGCTAAGCACCCTAATGAAAACGGTGTTAGAGACAAGATATCGAAACCGGCCTTGTTTCATATTTTGCCGTTATTTTGCCGGGAAAGAATTAATTTTGCCGGGCAATTATTTTTGGACTTTTTCATATACGAAGTTTCGTGTCAACTTAGCTAAGCACCCAAATGAAAACGGTGTTAGAGACAAGATATCGAAACCGGACTTGTTTCATATTTTGCCGCTATTTTTCCGTGGTTTTGCCGGGAAAGAATTAATTTTGCCGGGCAATTATTTTTGGACTTTTTCATATACGAAGTTTCGTGTCAACTTAGCTAAGCACCCCAATGAAAACGGTGTTAGAGACAAGATATCCAAACCGGACTTGTTTCATATTTTGCCGTTATTTTGCGTGATTTTGCCGGGAAAGAATTAATTTTGCCGGGCAATTATTTTTGGACTTTTTCATATACGAAGTTTCGTATCAACTTAGCTAAGCACCCTAATGAAAACGGTGTTAGAGACAAGATATCGAAACCGGACTTGTTTCATATTTTGCCGCTATTTTGCCGTGATTTTGCCGGGAAAGAATTAATTTTGCCGGGCAATTATTTTTGGACTTTTTCATATACGAAGTTTCGTGTCAACTTAGCTAAGCACCCTAATGAAAACGGTGTTAGAGACAAGATATTGAAACCGGCTTGTTTCATATTTTGCCGTTATTTTGCCGGGAAAGAATTAATTTTGCCGGGTAATTTTTCCCGAATTTTTGGGGTGCTTTGCTAACTTGATATCAACTTAGCTAATCACCCTAATGAAAACCATGTTAACATAATTTGCCGTAATTTATCCGGGAAAAAAAATAAATTATATGAACTATTCATTAAAATAAAACGAGAGATTTTAAAACTTTATGGTGTTTTATTTTTTAAATTTTAGAATAAACAAGGAGCTCGGCAGTTAGAGTAAAATCATCATTGACGGCTTGTGATTTTTGTTTGTGGTCGTCGTACGCCACCCAGCAGCCTTTTCTTCTGGTAATGGCAATGTAGTGCCCCAAATCTGTTGCCGATCGCCTTGTAATAGAGGGGCCTCTGTATTCTACGACACCTAGAATATTGTAAACTTCGTCAGTTTTGGGGCAAACATAAGTTTTATTAAATGTCCCATAAACTTATTAAAAATCACGGTAAAATATGAAACAAGTCCGGTTTCGATATCTTGTCTCTAACACCGTTTTCATTAGGGTGCTTAGCTAAGTTGATATCAAGTTAGCAAAGCACCCCAAAATTCCGGGAAAAAATTACACGACAAAATTAATTCTTTCCCGGCAAAATCACGGAAAAATAGCGGCAAATTATCCACCTGGTCCCGCCTCGATTGCATTAGGGTGCTTAGCTAACATGACACTCATCAAAATATTCCTGTTACCATCTTTGGATTTAAATATTCGGACAAAACCGAAGGTATATTTTCCGGCAAGTCGTATTCGATCAAAAAACGTTTATTATTAAATGGCAAAATGGTTTCCAAAGTTTTAATTCTTGTCCCCCTATCAATTAAAATCTGCTGTTTAAAATGATTTAGTGGTTTTTTTGTTTCATGAATTTGATACTCATCACTACTTTCTGCGGAATGCTGAGTACCCGTCAATGAATCACCTGAATTCCCTGATTCTTCTGAAGGAGATAAATTATTTAAAATCTGTCTTGATAATGCGTGTGCGACGACATTTGTAGCCCCCGGCTTATAAACATCTCTTGGCGAATATTCCTCGATAAGCGCCCTCCATCTTTTAATTTTAATGTTTGGATTTTTCTCCGAAATTGCAAATGACAGTGGTTGATGGTCGGTATGAATTTCCAGATCTTTCACCCCATAAAGGTAATTACGTAAGGTTTTCAAAGCCCATACTATGGCAACTAATTCCTTTTCATTGATGGCATAATTTTGTTCGGTAGGTAGGTTCAAGTGGCTGCCGCAGAGGCACACTTAGGCCAGTTTTGAAAGGCCCGTTGTGATACCACCAACACAAGGAAAGTCAGTCCCGGGACCCAGCCATATGGAAAATCCCTGAGTTGTTGGGATTTTCCACATAGCAGAAACCCGGGACTGACCCTCCTAAACCGACACCGTTACTCCTCCTCGAACCACTTAGATGACTTTATGAAGCCCATGAGGTCCTTTATGTCCATTTCCGCGATCTGGCTTAGGCTATCTAGGAACGGAACTCCCAAAAAGCGCGTTCTCGCGCCACTTAAAGCCGGACAGTTGCAGATGAGGTGCTCAACTGTTTCCTCCTCCTCATCATCTTTGCAACTCCTGCAGCATCGTCGGTAGGGCGCACTTAGCCTTTCTGCATGCCTACCAATGAGGCAGTGACCGGTTAATACCCCTATCAATATGCAGATTTCCTTCCTAGTTAGGGCATAAATGCGTCTAGACCTTTTAAGATCCCATTTTGGCCAGGTTTGTTTCGATATCCGACACCCTGGGGATTGCAGCCATCTTTCGTTGGCTTGACGGAGTGTGTGCTCCTTCAGCATTAGTTTGCATGTGGCAAACGGCATACCTAAGCGCTCTTTATCCTGAAGAACCTGCTTGGTCGTGCCCTGCCTGGCAAGCTCGTCTGCCTTACAGTTTCCCTCAATATCCCTATGTCCCGGGACCCATATGAGATTTACGCGGTTCTGTTGGGCCATTTCCTGAAGAGATCGACGACAGCTGAGCGTCAGTTCAGAGTTGAACGTGTATGAGCCAAGGGATTTGATTGCCGCTTGGCTATCGCTGAAAATAGTGATATCTTCTCCGATAACACGTTTGCTTAACCAGGCCGCGGCGTCCAGGATTGCCGAGACTTCCGCCTGGAAGACGCTACAATGATCAGGTAGTCTGAAGGAGAGCTCAAGGTCCAAATCCCTTGAATAAACCCCTCCTCCAACTCTGCCGTCCAACTTCGAGCCGTCGGTGTATATGGAAGTGCCACCATTTGTTTCGGGACACCAATCCGTCCTCTCCCAGTCTTCTCTGCTGGGAATGTTTATTTTGAAACAGCTATCCCCGACTGTAGTGGTCGCACAACGATCTGTGCTTAGAGGGAGAAAGCTGTAAGATTCCCGAATACTGGAGTGTCCAATAGTACCCGCACCCCCACTGGAGGTTTCTCTTAGGCGCAGAGCTGATGCCGCCGCTCACCGAAACCCTTCCAGATCAAGTGGCAAAATGCCCAGAATGGCCTGGAGGGCTTCGTTGGGCGTTGTCCTTAGCGCACCGCTTATACAGATCATATTGGATCTATGGACTTTCCGCAACAGATTCAGGTATGTTGCCTTGCTCAGCGCAGGCCACCATACGACGACTCCATACAGCATGATTGGGCGAATGATGGCCGTGTAGATCCAACTGCATACTCTAGGGCTCAGCCCCAATTTTTTGCCAATGGCTCTTTTGCATGTGTAAAGAGCGATGCAAGCTTTCTTCTGGCGCTGAAGAACATTCTCCTTCCAATTCAATTTCCTGTCCAGAACTATGCCTAGAAACTTGGTCTTATCCGACAAACCCAGGCGCGTGCCATCTAGTTCTGGTAGGCTTAGTGGTGGTATTTAGTACCGGTTGGTGAAGAGGACAAGTTCCACTTTCCCCGGGTTGATACTAAGTCCGCAGCGAGAGGACCACCTCGAAACCTCTCGCAGTGCTACTTGCATCAGGTCACACAGAGTTTGTGGGAACTTGCCTCTGAATGCAATAGCTAAATCGTCTGCGTATGTCACTATCTTCCCGCCCCCCAGGTTGTGTCACGTAGCAACGAGTTGACTGTGAGGTTCCATAAAAGCGGGGAAAGAACACCACCCAGGGGCGTTCCCCTTGTGACATAGCGTGATAACTCAACCGTACCAAGTGAAGAAGCTATTTTCCTTCCTCTTAGAAGTTGGTCAATTAAACCAGTTAGAGGTCTATCTACGCCCAGATTAGTTACAGCGGAGTTGATCGCCTCTGGGCTTATATTGTTGAAAGCCCCCTCAATGTCTAAGAAGACCACGAGACAGTAGTCCTTTTCCCACAGCGATTTCTCAATGACAGATACTAGGCTGTGCAGAGCAGTTTCTGTTGATTTACTCTTGGTGTATGCATGCTGATAGCTAGAGATAAGGTTGATATCAATAGTCGTTGAGAGGTAGTCGCTTAGTATCCTCTCAAAGGTTTTGAGTACAAAGGACGAGAGACTGATCGGTCTGTAATCTTTTGGCTCGTAGTGGGATGCCTTCCCAGCCTTAGGGATAAACAATACCGTGGCGCTTCTCCAAGAGCCCGGAATGTGGTTGAGAGCCAGGCAGGCTGTGAGGAGAGATACCAGCCATTTAGCTGATGTCTCCAACGTGTTTATAAGTTGCACGGGGATAATCCCGTCCGGCCCGGCAGCCTTATACGGTTCAAAGCTCTTAACTGCCCCCCTTACCCTTTCCTCAGTGATGGGTATATTTACTGCCAGGTTTGTTGCAGGTCTAGTGGTGCGCCATGCAGATTCCCCGGAAAATGTGTTTTCAAGAGCAGCTCAAGGGTTTCCTCTTCCGTGCTGGTCCAGGATCCGTCAGGTTTTCGCAAATAGCTGATGGCTGTTGGACTTTTCGAGAGGACTCGTCTAAGTCTCGCTGTGTCGTCGACCTTTTCGACGCCAGTGCAGAAATTTCTCCACGAGGTCCTCTTCGCCTGTCTCAGAGCTTTTTTATAGGCCCTTAGTTTAGCTTTATATTCGTGCCTTTCCTCAGTGATATTTACTGCCAGGTTTGTTGCAGGGCTAGTGGTGCGTCATGCAGATTCCCCGGAAAATGTGTTGTTGTTGTAGCGAGGTGTAGCCCTGCCTAAATGTCAGACAGGGTCACCCCGAGTGTATTGCTCTAGGCCGGGTCGATATAAGAAAACGGCCCGGGTCGTTTCGGCACGATGGGTACAGCACAAGTACTGGTACCTTTCTCGTAGAACCGGCAATACAAGAAACTAGCCGTGTAGGCTATGTAGGTCATTTAGTGTTACCCAGGGTGCACCAACTGGGAGGCGACCTACTTTTACTTTGAATGTGTATTTAAGAGCAGCTCAAGGATTTCCTCTTCGGTGCTGGTCCAGGATCCGTCAGGTTTTCGCAAATAGCTGATGGCTGTTTGACTTTTCGAGAGGACTCGTCTAAGTCTCGCTGTGTCGTCGACCTTTTCGACGCCAGTGCAGAAATTTCTCCACGAGGTCCTCTTCGCCTATCTCAGAGCTTTTTTGTAGGCCCTTAGTTTAGCTTTATAATCGTGCCAGTGAGGCTCAGAGCCGAGGGTCTTGGCCTTGTTAAATTGTTTCCGGCATGATTTTCGGAGCGAGTCCAAATCGTAGGACCACCAATGTGGCCTGTGTTTACCGCGTGGTATTGGCACTGGACAAGCCTATCCTAGAGCATTTGAGAGCGCCGATGTAAATATAATAACAAGATCCTCCAGCTCCTCTACTGATGTGGGGGCTTGTGAGGGCAGTACTGGCAGGTCTCTGTCTAATATTTCCCTGTGTAACTGCCAATTAGTGTTACGTGGATTGCGCTTCATGATAGGTTGTTCTACAATAAAGTCTAGAACCATTTCTATGTAACGGTGGTCCGAGAATGAATGTTCTTCCAGAACCCGCCATTTTCTGACCCACTCATAAGCGCCTTCACTACAGATAGTGAGGTCTATGACCTCCCTGCGGGTCTTAGTGATAAAAGTAGGCTCATTACCCACGTTGCAAATTACCAGGTTAGTTGATAAGAGGTAATCAAACAGAGACTCGCCCCTGGCATTGATATCGGAGCTCCCCCATTGGACATGGTGAGCATTAGCGTCCGCTCCAATAATAAGATTACCCGTGCAGAAATTTGACACCAGGTCTTTCACCTCCGTTTGTGGTGGGGGGTCTTCGGCGTCGTAGGGCATATAGACCGACGCCACCGTCAGGCGGGTGCTGTCGACCGTTAGACGTTCTGACTTTGCTCTCCTCGCTGGCTCGAATGAGCTTGAAGCCCTTAGTCCCCAATCCGAAGTCACTTTAGATTTGTGCAGATTAATCCGAAGCACCACCAACATGAGAGCGCACAGACTTCCCTGCCGTCCCCATATCGTCGAGGTTTGCTCCATCCCGGAGGTTGCCTATCAACGACGAG
This sequence comes from Campiglossa producta, assembly GCA_964058755.1. Lineage (NCBI taxonomy): Eukaryota > Metazoa > Arthropoda > Insecta > Diptera > Tephritidae > Campiglossa > Campiglossa producta. The sequence continues at coordinate 79,868,320 of CAXKVI010000002.1, forward strand.
TTGTTCCGATTAACTGCCCGATATGGCGTTGCAGGAGTCCTGCTGCCTGTAGCGTTAGATGTTAATCGCTCAGCGTTGGCTGCTACCACCGTGACGTCGAGGACTTCCTCGTCCTGTAGGCTGTCCTCCATCTCCGAGTTGTTCACAGCACTATCGCCAAGTGTTCGGTAGAACTCAATGTTTTTGAGATAAATATTATGGGTTTACCCTCCTGTGATAACACAGCACCCAAAGCCACGTTTGACGCATCAGTGGTCAAGATAAATTTTTTATTGTAATCAGGTTGCGTTAATTGCACCTGTTGTGACAGTAACTCCTTCAATCTTTCACATGCCGCCATTCCTTCTTGGTCAAGATTGATAATGGTTTTTTTTTTTTGATAAATATTGGGAAACTCTCCCGTTTTCCCCTTGTAAATGTTTAGTTAGTGGTTTCGCTATCACTGCATAATTATCTATAAATTTCCGATAGTACCCTGTTAACCCCAAAAAACCACCAATTGTCGTAATGTTTTCGGTATTGGGTAACCTTGTATTACTTCGACCTTCTTTGGGTCCGTCCTAATGATATCCTTGGCCACAACATAACCCAAGAATTCCACCTCTTCCTGATAAAATTTCGATTTTTCGGATGATATTTTCATGTTCACGCCCCTCAACACTTCAGTTATCAAACTCAAATGCCTTTTATGATCGTCCAGATTTTGTGAAAAAATAATAACATCGTCAACATAAACATGACAAAACTTCCCTATATATTCCCTTAACACATTATCAATGGCTCGCTGGAAAATGCTCGGTGCATTCTTCAACCCAAACGGCATCCGCAAAAATTCATATTTCCCATTATTTACTGAAAATGCCGTTTTCTCTATATCATTTTCTTCCATTAATATCTGTTAAAATCCTGACTCCAAATCGATAGTAGAAAAATATTTGGACCTTCCCAAATTTGAAAGTATAACATCCGGGTTTGGCATCGGGTACCTATCCGATACAGTTTTTTAATTAATTTTTTTGTAATCAATCACCAATCTCAGCTTCGGACTTCCGTCCTCATTTATCCCCTTCTTTGGAACTACCCATACTGGAGAGTTGTATGGGCTTTTACTCTCCCTTATTATCCCCTTTTGCAACAGACTTTGGATCTCGTCGTTAACAAACCTATTCACGGACATCGGATAATGATATTGTTTCGACCAAATCGGTCTATCCTCAGTTGTTCGAATCTCCGCCCTAACATCGGTTCGGACAGGCAAATCCAAATTCACATTAATATGTGCCGTCAAAATTTCGTTACTTGCTTCATCCCGCAAGTTTTCAATTAACTTTTTATCCCCTCTCAATTCTAAGGACATCCCCGAAACCCGATTCGACCCCTCGGCCACTAAATTGTTTCTTTCGTTTGCCTTTCCAGGAAAACTTTTAAGTTTCTTCTTTCCTATAATATCTTTGTTGCCGGTATTTCCGTCGGCGGGCGCCTCAGGATTTCCGAATCCCAAGGGGTTTAAATCTTTTTTATTATTTTTGCTTTTTAATTTATCAATTGTGTTGCCGGTATTATCGTCGGCGGGCACCTTAGGATTTTCCAATCCAAAGGGTTTTAAAATTTCATTTTCAATAAATTTTTCTTTTAATAAGCCGGCATTATCATCGGCTGGCGCCTTAAGACCATTTTGTCCCAAGGGGTTTGATTTTTTAACATCTTCGAAAAGGTATATCCTTTCTTTTTGGTTGTACCCATAAATCGATTCTCGAATTGGAATATCAATTTTGGCTCCGATCTTATGTAAGAAATGTATTCCAATTAAGAGATCGGTCTCTAAATTGTCAATTTCATAAAACCGTTCCTGAATTCCAAACAAATTGACGTTATGGTAATATTTTATGATGGTCGAACCATTAATGGTCCTAACCCTCTTCTTAATGGCTAAAGTATTTTTGTTTTAGTATATCCCCGCCCATATGTACGAACCTGTCGCCCCCGTATCTATCAATATATGAAATATTTGCCCCGTTTTTTTTATCCGATTTAACCATATAGGCCAAATCGGAGTTTAGTCTAAAAAATGGCTCTAGTTTATATTATTAACCCGCTGCATCTTTTGCGGGGTATTTCTTTGTGGATACCTCTGGGTATTTCTTTGTGTATACCTCAAATTATTTTGAAAATCAGAAGTCCTCCGATTTGCTTGTGGGGGACTTCGTTGGTTAAGTTAGGTTAGGTTCAAGTGGCTGCCGCAGAGGCACACCTAGGCCAGTATTAAAAGGCCCGTTGTGATACCACCAACACTAGGAAAGTCAGTTCCGGGACCCTGCCGTATGGAAAAGCCCGGTATTTACGGAATTCTCCACATAGCAGAATCCCGGCACTGACGTTCCTATACCGACACCGTTACTCCTCCTCGAACCATTTAGATGGCTTAATGAAGGCCATCAGGTCCTTTATGTCCAGCTCCGTGACCTGGCGTAGGCTAACCAGGAAGGGAACTCCCAAAAAGCGCATTCTCGCGCCACTTAAAGCCGGGCAGTTGCAGATGAGGTGCTCCACCGTTTCCTCCTCCTCATCATCCTTACAACTCCTACAGCATCGTCGGTAGGGCACACCTAGTCTTTCTGCGTGCCTACCAATGAGGCAGTGCCCAGTTAATACGCCTATTAATATGGAGATTTCTCTTCTCCTTAGGGCATAAATTTGTCTTGATCTTTTATGATCACATTTCGGCCAGGTTTCTTTGGATATCCGGCATCCTGGAGATTGCAGCCATCTTTCGTTGGCTTGGCGGAGTGTGGACTCCTTCAGCATAAGCTTGCATGTGGCAAACGGCATACCTAAGCGCTCTTTATTCCGAAGAACCTGCTTGGTCGTGCCCTGCCTCGCAAGTTCGTCTGCCCTACAATTTCCCTCAATGTCCCTATGCCCCGGGACCCATGTGAGGTTCACGCGATTCTGTTGGGCCATCTCTTGTAGAGATCGACGACAGCTGAGCGTCAGTTCAGAGTTGAACGAATAAGAGCCAAGGGATTTGATGGCCGCCTGGCTGTCGCTGAATATAAAAATGTCCTGTCCGATAGTGTGTTGGCCTATCCAAGCCGCGGCGTCCATGATTGCTGAAACTTCAGCCTGGAAGACACTGCATCAGGTAGTCTGAAGGAGAGCTCAAGGTTCAGATCCTTTGAATAAACCCCTCCTCCAACTCTGCCGTCTAACTTCGAGCCATCAGTATAAATGGAAGTGCCGCCATGAGTGGCGGGACTCCGATCCGTGCTCTCCCATTCTTCCCTGCTGGGAATGTTGAAATTAAAACCGCTATCTCCTACTGTTGTGGTCGCACAACGATATGTGCTCAGCGGAAGAAAGCTATAGGATCCCAAAATACAGGCGTGTCCAGTAGTGCTTGCGCCCCAGCCGGACGTTTCCTTAGACGCAGAGCCGATGCTGCTGCCACCCGGTGCCCTTCCAGATGGAGTGGCAAAATGCCAAGAATGGCCTGGAGTGCTTCATTGGGCGTTGTTCTTAACGCACCGCTTATACAGATCATGCAAGATCTGTGTACTTTACCTAGCAGATTAAGGTTTGTTGCCTTGCTCAGCGCAGGCCACCATACCACTCCATAGAGCATGATTGGTCGAATGATTGCAGTGTAGATCCATTTGCATATTTTGGGGCTCAGCCCCCATTTCTTTCCAATGGCTCTTTTGCACGTGTAGAGTGCAATTCTTTCCTCTGGCGCTGAAGAACAATCTCCTTCCAGGTGAACATTCTCCTTCCAGAACTGTGCCCAAGAACTTGGCTTTGTCAGCCAAGTTCAGGTGCACGTCATTCAGTTTTGGTAGTATTAGCGGTGGTATCTTATAGCGGTTGGTAAAGAGAACCAGTTCTACTTTTCCCGGGTTAATGCTCAGTCCGCGGCGCAAGCACCATGAGGAAACCTCTCGCAGTGCTACTTGCATCAAGTCGCACGGGGTTTGTGGGAATTTGCGCCTATATACCTACTATAGCTAAGTCGTCTGCATATCATCATCATCCCGGGCCCAGTGATGAAACTATTCGTCTACCCTTTAATAGTTGATCAATAAGTCCAATAAGAGACCTGCTTATGCCCAGACTTGTTAAAGCGGTGTTTATAGCATCAGGGCTTATGTTGTTGAAGGCTCCTTCAATATCTAAAAAGGCCGCAAGACAGTACTCCTTCTCATACAGCGATTTTTCAATAACAGAAACTAGGCTGCGAAGCGCAGTTTCTGTAGATTTCCCTTTGGTGTATGCATGCTGATAGCTACAGATCAGGTTGCTATCAATAGTAGAGGAGAGGTAGTCATTTATTATCCTCTCGAAGGTTTTGAGCACAAAGGATGAGAGACTGATCGGCCTGTAGTCCTTGGGCTCGTAATGAGACGCCTTCCCCGCCTTAGGAATAAACACTAAACACTGGCACTTCTCCAGGAGCACGGAATGTAGCTAAGAGAAAGGCAGGCTGTATAGAGAAATACCAGCCATTTGGCTGATGTCTCCAGCGTGTTTATGAGTTGTGCGGGAATAATCCCGTCTGGCCCGGCAGCCTTGAACGGTTCGAAGCTTTTAACCGCCCACCTAACCTTTTCCTCCATGATGGGTATGTATACAGCCAGGTTTGTTGTAGGTGCTACGGTTTCCTCATGCAAGTTCCCTGGGAAGTGCGTATTCAAGAGCAGCTCTAGGGTTTCCCTCTCCGTGCTGGTCCAGGATCCGTCAGGTTTGCGCAAATAGCTTGTGGCTGTTTGAGTTTTTGAGAGCACTCGTCTAAGTCTCGCTGTATCGCCGACATTTTCCACCCCAGTGCAGAAATTTCTCCACGATACTCTCCTCGCCTGCCTCAGAGCTTTTTTGTAGGCCCTGAGCCATTGAGTCTCCGTGCCAAGGCTCTTGGCCTTATTAAATTGTGTCCTACATGATTTTCGGAGCGAGTCCAGGTCGTAGGACCACCAATGCGGCCTATTTTTACCGCGTGGTTTTGGCACTGGGCAAGCCTGCTCTAAGGCATTCGAGAGCTCGTTGTAAAGGTCTTTACCAGATCCTGCAACTCCCCTACTGATGAGTGGACTTGTGGGGCAGTGCTGGTAAGTCCCTAGATAGTATTTCATTGTGTAGCTGCCAGTTAGTGTTACGTGGGTTGCGTTTCATAACCGGCTGCCCAACAGAAAAGTCTAGAACAAATTCTACGTACCGGTGGTCGGAGAATGAGTGTTCATCGAGAACGCGCCTTTTTCTGACCCACTCATAAGCGCCTTCGCTGCAAATAGTGAGATCTATGACCTCCCTACGGGTTTTAGTAATAAACGTAGGTTCGTTACCCACGTTGCAAACTACCAGGTTAGTTGTTAACAAATAGTCAAACAACGACTCTCCTCTAGCATTGATATCGGAGCTTCCCCACTGTACGTGATGAGCATTGGCGTCAGTTCCGATAATAAGATGACCCATGGAAAAATTTGCCACCAGGTCTTTTACCTCCCTCTGTGGCGGAGGTTCTTCGGCGTCGTAGGGCATATAGACCGACGCCATGGTCAGACTGGTACTGTCGACTGTTAAACTGGCAGCTGTAACGTCACCATTGGTATAGTTGGGCAAGAGAAAGGCATTCAGCTCAGACTTAACCAAAATACAGGCTCTAACCCTTCCCCCCTCGCTGGCTCGGATAAGCTTAAAACCCTTAGTCCCCAAACCGCAAATCCTTGAGCTGTTGACCCAGGGTTCTTGGATAAGGACCACATCTACGTCGCCTTCAGAAAGTCGACTGATTAAAGCAGCCGAGGCTGCTTTAGATTTATGCAGGTTTATCTGAATCACCACCAACATGAGAGCGCTCCGACTTCCCTGCCACCGCCGTATCGTCGAGTTCCGCCTCGTCTGGAGGCTTATCTTTCAACGACGATTTGTTCAGACCACGGTTTGGCGTGGCAGAGATCCTACTAACTGAGGCAGTGTCAACGTTGGTGCGCTCAGGACTAGCTGCTATCACTGTGACGTTGAAGTCTTCCCCGTCCAGCAGGCTGTCCCCCATCTCCGAGCTGTCCACTGCTCCTTCGCCATTTGACGTGGCAGATACCATACTTTCCGAGTCGGACATCTCCGACTCCCCTTCCGGCCCTGCGATGTCCGAGTCCTCCGGTGCAGCCGCAATAGCAGCTCGCTGTGCATCGCCGCGGTATACGTGCATAACGATCTGACCCATACCGTAGTGCACTCGTCCGTTGCACCGTTTAAGGGGCTCGAGTGCCTCCTTATTCAAGGTGAAGATCACTTGCCTATCAGGCCCTACCGCATCCTCGACCAGATTGACACCCCAGTCCTTCGTCGGGAGAGACGGGTTCATGATCCTCAGCATCCTGAGAATTCTCTCAGGCTCAGCAGGGATAGCAGGAATCCACGCTCTTGCCCTTGGCCGAGCCGGGATGTCCTTCCAGTCGACAACCTCGATTCTTGCCCCTTGGTAGATCTCACCTAGTCTTGCAGCTGCTGCCTTGTACAGTGCAACAGTTTTTGCATCCTCGCAAGCAAATACCTTGATTCGGCCCTGGTGCCATCCCGCATCAGAACCCATCGGAGTGGCACCCGGAGACTCATCCATAATGTCGAGAAGGGCATTACCGATAGCATTCCGGACGTACCGCCACTGGTCCCTAGGGATGGCCCAGCTTTCATTACCTCGGTCAATGACGCCTATGAGGATCCTATCCTTAGTCTCTTCAGCAAAGCTGAGTTTACCCATTACGGGGGCGTGTTGCTGCCGCTTCGGGTGAGGTTTTAAATCCACGTCCGATCTCTGGCGTTTGAAGGGGTTTCCATTAACCTTCTTTGGCGCGTAATCGCTTTGGAAGTTCGGTAAGATAGCTTCAGCCATCTCCACCGTCTTTCTAGCATTCGGCGATAGCGTCTCTTGTGAAATACCCTCGTATTTCTTCAAAATCCTTGCGGCCGCTCTTTTGTCCAAGTACTCAGAGCGACTGGGAGATGTCTTTTACGGTAAATTTCGACCCGTAGTTGCCATCGCGGTCATACCCTTATTTGGATCTCTGGGGCCAGGTCGTGAGACCACTGCCACAGACGTTAAAGACTTCGGTATCGGCACTTACTGGGGCTTTAGCATCAGCCGTTGTTGGCTTCACCGTGTTTGTACCGGTACTTACTTTGGGGATTGCCCCCTTGTTATCCAGAGCTAATCGACTCGTAATTCCATCGCTGTCGATCTCTCGACTGATAAAGAAATGGAGTTTGTCCTCCGACGTTGCGTTCTTGCTTGCTCCAGCATTGTCCTCCTCTGCTGTGCAGTATACATTGTTGTATCATTAGTTTTAGGTTTTTTGTTACTATCTTTCAACTGGTTCGTACGACCCCTCGCCGGGCAAGGCCAGTTTAGGGTCAAAGGAAGAGTAGGGGGAATGTATCGTCCACCGCGGCAGAGCCCCAAACCGCGGTAAGGCCATAGTTACTCTCCGAGGCGGCCCGGTATCAGAGAGGCTCCGTTCGATTACAGCCACGATTTGCCTCCCGGCTGCAAACGTCCAGTGGGCACGTGGTCGCATAACACCCTGGATTGGGAGGGGGAAGATCTTAGTCGTCGCGCCAGAGAGGCTTGGCTTCTCTCGTGATGTAGTACCGGCGGCGCTATGATCACAAGGGCAGCGTAGCCCTGTGGCTATCGACTTCGTGGGTTAACTGTTTGGTTATTTTTATGAAAATGCAACGCAAACTGCGCGCGCATCTGATTCGAATGTAGCTCTTGCGCTTTAGCAAGAGCGTTCGGCAAGTCGCTAGGTGCCAACGTGAAAAGAACCTGATCCAATGGTGGATTAAGCCCCGTTATAAACGTTCGAAGAGCTGTTTCTCTATTTTTTACATTTAATTCCTTTGTTATGGCCGAATTGGTGCCATGAGTCATAATTGTTTTGTTAATCAATAAGGTTAACTTCTTGTTAACTTCGTTGTAAAATTCAACCAATGTCCTAGAACCCTGTCTGAGGACACTCATCTCTTGCTCTATTATGTGACAAGGTCTCTTGTCAGCATATGCGAAATCCAAACGGCTCAAAATTGCGTCGAAATTCAGAACCGTTCCGTGGTTCGTCAAAATATCATTTGCATCCTGAGTTATTTTATTTCGTAAAATGGTTAAGGCAGCGAAGTACTTCCTGCTACCTCTAGTGTATAATGACATTGAGTTGTTAGCGGCCTCGCGCCAACTAACATAGTTATTTATTTTCCCTTTAAACTCTGGGAGGGATTTGATGACATCTAAACTCTCCCCGCAATCTATATCTTCATCTATTGTTTCCATGGTATATTCGGTTACCCCATTCGAGGTGCTCAAGCTTTGTAATTGGCGTTTAACCTGCTCCAATTCAGTGCGAAGTGAAGCAGTGCTAGCTGCTATAAGCCTCGATACGACATCCATATTGGATGCGTTATTTCCCCCATTATTAACTAAAGACATCCCTGCAAATCTATCCAATAATCCTTCCACTGTCACGAGGTTTACAAAATTTATCTATTTGTACAATTTTTTTTTATTCTTTGGGCAGTCACTCTCTTTATGGTTTTCGTTACACCTTTCACAATAATAAAATTTTTCGTATCCTAATCTACTAGGACCATTTCCCATTAATTACTCTCGATATACTTACTCTAAAAAGTTTTTTCAGCGAAATTTTCCTGTTAAAGCGGGCTACTCACCTGCCAAGAAATGTCAAACTCCATATAAAAAAACGCTCAAGAAATGGTCAAGAACTGTTTTCACACGTCAAATTTTCTTGAGCCAATACTCAGCTCATAAGAAAAAATACTACAATTTTCGATGGTTGGCAACGCCGGTTTACCTCAAGAAATAAAGATGCTCGTATATATTTCTTGAGGTAAACGTGCAGATCCACAGCAAAGGTGAGTACATATTGCGCTACACATATTTTAGACATTTTTATAAGAGTAATTTGCAAAAAAATGGGAATTTTGGTAAACGTCAAAATTTCTTGACCAGGCACAAGAAAAATATGCTCGTTTTTTTCTTGAGGCATTTCTTGGCAGGTGAGTAGCCCGTTTAACATATGAATTGCCTTGAATAACGGACACAACTGCAGCAGCCTTGAGAATAAGCTATCCGGAATCGCAGTCCTGATGAGTCATCCACAGTTTCACGGTTCACTTCCTTGATGGTTTTACGATACTTGTTTGTGCTTCAAAACGATATATTTTTCCGTGCGTTGGTTAAAAAATGGTTTTTATTATTTTTCAGCAACAGTGATTTATGTCTCTTTATATCAAGTGTTATCGAACTTTTCCTTATTTTTGGGTTCACTTTTCTCACATTACTCCAGCGGTACTTGTTTGTGTGTTTTTTTTTTTAGTAACAGAGAGTTTTGTCTCTTTAAATGTTAGAATAATTATTTTGTTTTCACTTTTCTCGCATTACTTTAGCGATACTTGTTTGTGTTTTTTTTTCAGTAACAGAGATTTTTGTCTCTTTAAACGGTGGAAAAATTATTTTATTTTCACTTTTCTCGCATTATTTTGGCGATACTTGTTTGTGTGTTTTTTCAGTAACAGAGATTTTTGTCTCTTTAAATGTTAGAGAAATATTTAAATTTTGGTTTTGGTCCACCAGGGATTTTTTAAGAAAATCTCCTGGCAGGATCGCCACTTAAACTTTAGCCCGGTCGCGGGAGGTTTTTAAAAAGGATCCTCACTAAACCGTTGCTTCAAATAATGAGTAAATCATTTGGCAGCGTGACTGCTTAGCAAACAAAACTGAACTGCTTTTCTTTATTCATTTCATCTTTTATACAATATCTTGCTTAAGCCTAGATACAAAATTCAAGCCCAACTTCCAGGAACGGAAATGTGATAAACAATATTTTACTTAAATTCTTAAGAATGGAAACATGATGCCAACTGATGTGAGTTCGACATCTCGCTTCCAAAGAAAGCGGACCATATGTGTCAAGCGACACGTTTGACACATTTGCTTAAAAGTGTAATTGTTTACATTATGGGCAAGTGCTATGGGTAAGCGGTGGCGTTAACTTGTACTGGTGATTTTGTAGCTGACACTTAAGGTCAGGTCTGTGTACCATTTAGAAACTCTCTAAGTAATACAATACCTTTTGTTTCCCCCTTTCGAATAGTATTTTTTTAAGGGAAAATTTCGAATCCTCGTCCATAGCTCAAAAAATCAAGCACTTCGGAATGTCAATATATGGAAAAGGCCTCAGAAATTTAACATCTATAATGACAGGTACGTTCTAGCCTCATTTAGAAATTATTAAAGGTAATTTAAGCTACTGATGCAGTAGATAATTTGAATATAGGTGCTTTTTTTTATAAAAAAGGACAAAACGCTCGGGCGGAGGCTCAGGACATTAACCGAATCCTTTCATTTTTTGGCACATTGATTATAATGTCAGATGACAACTTTCTATAACTAGCCCACTTGAAATTTCCACAAAAGTGGTTTTATGGGGTACCCTTATGAATATGGATGTTCCATAAATGCATTTTTGCCATCAGTATTAGAAGATGCCTCCACTACTCACCCGATGCAAACATCTTTACAAACATATGCTAATGCCGCCGGCGCCGCAGCTTTTAATTTATCATTGCCCTCTTCGTCAACCAACCCCAGTGAAGCAATGCAAACAAATCTCAATAACACTAGTGCTGCTGCAATTCTCAACGTTGAACTGCCTCCCAACAACAACATGAGTAGAGTAAATGCAATATCACCCAGTAGGGATTATAACAGCATGCCCAGTAGGGAAAACACCGGCATGCCCAGTAGAGAAAATTTGTCTTCGCTTAACGTGGTTAGAGGGAGTAATACATCTAACGAGTTGGAAGTAGCATTTCGCAGTAAATGGGTACATTTGTCATCATTTAAATCTACAGTTACCGCAGCTAATATCAAAGATTATGTTTCGAAAAATGCTGCTATTGGTTTAAACGAAATTTCCTGCTTTGCTCTGGTGAAGAAAGATGTGGCTCCTGACTCATTAAAACGCATAAACTTCAAATTGGGTGTATCGGCAAACTACTATAGTAAGTTGTTCGACCATTCGCTTTGGCCTGCCGGGGTGAACGTGAGACCTTTCCGGAATTTTCAATAACGGGGGGATCCAACTCCGAAAATCTAACGATACATAGCATAATAAGATGCCCAAACATTGAGTATTCGCTTTACTATCAGAATGTGAGTGGCATGCGTAGTAAATCCATTCAGTTCCAACGCTGCACATCATCGCATGATTTCGACATTATCGCCATTACTGAAACCTGGGTAACTGAAAATTTTTCATCATCGGAATATTTTGATAGCTATTACCAGATTTACAGAAAGGATCGCTGTGCAATTGCATCAGGGTTATCTAGAGGGGGCGGTGTCCTGTTGGCTATAAGAGCGGACCTACGTAGCCAAATGTTAACTTTACCTCATGCCGATGGTTCATGTGATCAGATTTGTTTAAGCATTAAAACTTTATGTAATAAATCTCTATATATAGTTTTATCCTATATTCCACCCAATAGTAATATTGAATTATTTAATAAGCATCTAGACAATCTGGTTTACGTTAATGATATCGCTAAAGAAAATGGCGAAGTTATTTTTCTTGGTGACTTTAATCTAAGTAATATCTCCTGGCTTAATAATAATAGGACTCTAGTTCCAATAAATCTCAAATCAGATATAGACCTGCTATTTACAAGCACGTTATTATCTAATGGGTTTAATCAATGTAACGATGTTTCAAATAGTGGTGACAGAACGCTTGATCTCGTGTTTTTATCTAGTGACTTAAAAGCAAGCTGCAGTGAATTCCATTATCCTTTTTCTATTAACACATTTCACCATAAAGCACTTAATATTAGTTTCGAATTTTATAATTTTGATTGCGTTGCAGTAAATTCGATGCAGCAGTACGAGTTTTCAAAAGCCATGATGAGTGTGATGTGACTCTTGCAATCTCCAACTTAAAGTTCAGCACGAAGTTGGATAACGAAGGGCTTTGTTCCGCTTTCTTTAAAACATGTGCGCAAGCTTTGGTGGGTCCAATTACTAGCATTTTTAATGCATGTCTCTTAAACGGCGTCTTTATTGACAATTGGAAGATGTGCACTAGTAACCCATGAGATAGTTAAGGCATTTAATTGTCAGTCTCAGCTTGATGTGATATACACTGATTTTTCCAAAGCCTTCGATAAGGTTGACCATGCAGTCCTTTTACATAAGTTAAAGATTTTCGGCATTACTGGTGAGCTATTGAAATTTTTCACTAGTTTTCTAACTGGAAGAAAACTAATTGTGAAAATGGGATCTACCACGTCTAGCATCTGTGTCAATGCGTGGTCAGGTATTCCGCAAGGAACTCATAGCGGGCCTTTGTTGTTCCTACTTTTTATTAATGATCTCCCCTTTCACTTTAAATATGTGAATTGTCTAATGTTTGCTGACGATTTTAAACTCTTTTTAAAAGTTGATAGCATCTCTGATAGCGTGAAGTTGCAGCATGATCTAGCGTCTTTCGAAACGTGGTGTAGTTCAAATCACTTGTATTTAAACATCAACAAATGCTCTATAGTAACATATGCTAGGAAGCCAAATATAGTCCATTGCGACTATTATTTGAGTACCAATGTTCTAAATCGTCTCACAGATATGAAGGATTTGGGTGTGATATTTGACGCTAAGTTTACTTAGGGACTTTAAAGACCCGAATACTCTTAAGTCATTATTTATTGCTCTTGTACGGAGTCGACTAGAATACTGTTCTTTGGTATGGAGTCCGTACTACGATCAATACTCCGCAAAAATTGAAAGAGTCCAGAGAGTCTTCACGAAATATGCATTATATAATACTAACTTTGAAGGCGGTCCCCTGCCTTACATAAGCCGACGCAAGTTGCTTGGCTTACAGTCTTTACATGACCGAAGAATTTGCGGTGCATTGCTATTCGTGTTTAACGTGACTAACGATAATATTGATTGTGATGACCTAAAGGCTTTGTTTAACATTTATTTACCTCCAAGAACGCTAAGATCTAATCGCATATTTGCAGATTCAACCAGCACGACTAATTACTCGTTGAATGAACCGATTAATAGGTGTATCCGTCTTCGTAATAGCTATGCTAATGTAATTGATCTAAATTCGAGTCTCTATACATTTAAATTATGCTTGTTTACATTATTTAATTGATTTGTCTTTTATAAGAATGTGATAAACTGTCTAGTCTGTAAGATTTTTTAATCAGTAGACTGAAATAAATAAATAAATAAATCACTATCATGGTATCCATATAAGCTATTGATAAATTCTAAATAGTTTAAAAAACAAAATTTCATCCAATTTGAAATCTGGTTTTAGTAAGATTCGAACCCTGCTCTTCTGGCACGTTTGGCCAGTGTTCTACCATTCCGCTACGGCATATTATAAAATTTTTAGAAAAATGTTCAATCATAAGAAATTAAAAAAATGTTGAATCCCATAAAAACGCTCCAACAAGTTTTAATTAGTTTAATAAGTTTATTATTGAACTGCTATGATTATGCGTCCCAGAAAAATTTACATTTCGCCCATATATATTAATACGTTGTCCCTACCATTATTACTATGCAGTAAATATGGATATGGATATAGTGACAATAGAAATTCATATCACGACCATAGATATTGACATGCCGTGCAAATATATTGGTATTCTATCCATAAATATAATCAAAAATAGTACATCATATCGAAATGGTTGAGATGTCATTTTACTTTTTATTGGGAGCATATAATATTTGATGACTCGCTTATTCTGAATGAATATTGCATCAAACGTGTCGCTATCAATAGTGATACTGTTACAACATTCAAGGCATTTCTCTCAGTGCATGTTTGAAAATTTAGAGAAGTTATCGTTTTTAAAGCCTGGAACCAATAACACTTTGCGACCAATTTAAATTTAAAAAATGATTTATCACGCTTGTTACAAGGGGAACGCCCAGGGTGGTGTTCTCTCCCCGCTGCTATGGAATCTCAATGCCAACCGGTTGCTACGAGACACAAGCTGGGCGCGAGAAGATAGTGGCATACGCAGACGATTTAGCCATTGCATACAGAGGCAAATTCCCGCAATCTCTTTGTGGCTTGATGCAAGTAGCACTGCGAGAAGTTTCGTCATGGTCAGTGCCTTAAAAACCCCAGTTATTTTTCTCAGATTTTGAAAGTTTCGTCATACAAATTGAGTTCAAATTTAGTAATATCTGAAAAATAGAAATTATCCTTGTTTTATTGATACACCCCCTTTTATGAAAACGCGTTCCTTATTAAAAACTCGTAGGTTCAGTCAAACCAAATTAAAAAAAAAATGGAACAAGCTATTGAAGCCAACCATAGTTTAGGCAATAAAGCGACAGCGCTTAGTTACACGGTTGTAGATAAAAAAGAGTTTACAACTGAGGGACAACTCCAAGGGTGGAGAGTGGCACAGACCGAGTTGTCCAACCAGTTGGAAAATAGTGAAAGTTTATTGAAAGACCCTTCACATTTATTTCAAAAAAACCTCACTTCAATTTTTTAAAACTAAATGCAGAAGAAAGGCAAATTCAATTCCTTTTAAAAGAATTTGACCAAAGTATTGACAGATATAGTGCAGGTAAAATTCCCAAATCTTATATCGTCGCTCCCAACGAAGACTAACAAGGTTGAGTTTTCTGCGTCGAAGACTAACACACTTCGTTCTCTGCGTGGAAGACTAGCACACTTCAGCTTTCTGCGTCGAAGACTAACACACTTCGTTCTCTGCGTGGAAGACTAACACACTTCAGTTTTCTGCGTCGAAGACTAACACACTTCAGTTTTCTGCGTGGAAGACTAACACACTTCAGTTTTCTGCGTCGAAGACTAACACTCTTCGTTCTCTGCGTGGAAGACTAACACACTTCAGTTTTCTGCGTGGAAGACTAACACACTTCAGTTTTCTGCGTCGAAAACTAACACACTTCGTTCTCTGCGTGGAAGACTAACACACTTCAGTTTTCTGCGTCGAAGACTAACACACTTCAGTTTTCTGCGTGGAAAACTAACACATTTCAGTTTTCTGCGTCGAAAACTAACACACTTCGTTCGCTGCGTCGAAGACTAATACACTTCAGTTTTCTGCAGGGAAGACTAACACACTTCAGTTTTCTGCGTCGAAAACTAACACACTTCGTTCTCTGCGTCGAAGACTAATACACTTCAGTTTTCTGCGTGGAAGACTAACACACTTAGTTTTCTGCGTCGAAAACTGACACACTTCGTTCTCTGCGTCGAAGACTAATACACTTCAGTTTTCTGCGTGGAAGACTAACACACTACAGTTTTCTGCGTCGAAGACTAACACTCTTCGTTCTCTGCGTGGAAGACTAACACACTTCAGTTTTCTGCGTGGAAGACTAACACACTTCAGTTTTCTGCGTCGAAGACTAACACACTTCAGTTTTCTGCGTGGAAGACTAACACACTTCAGTTTTCTGCGTCGAAGACTAACACTCTTCGTTCTCTGCGTGGAAGACTAACACACTTCAGTTTTCTGCGTGGAAGACTAACACACTTCAGTTTTCTGCGTCGAAAACTAACACACTTCGTTCTCTGCGTCGAAGACTAACACACTTCAGTTTTCTGCGTGGAAAACTAACACACTTCAGTTTTCTGCGTCGAAAACTGACACACTTCGTTCTCTGCGTCGAAGACTAATACACTTCAGTTTTCTGCGTGGAAGACTAACACACTTCAGTTTTCTGCGTCGAAGACTAACACTCTTCCTTCTCTGCGTGGAAGACTAACACACTTCAGTTTTCTGCGTGGAAGACTAACACACTTCAGTTTTCTGCGTGGAAGACTAACACACTTCAGTTTTCTGCGTCGAAGACTAACACACTTCAGTTTTCTGCGTGGAAGACTAACACACTTCAGTTTTCTGCGTCGAAGACTAACACTCTTCGTTCTCTGCGTGGAAGACTAACACACTTCAGTTTTCTGCGTGGAAGACTAGGTTAGGTTAGGTTCAAGTGGCTGCCGCAGAGGCACACTTAGGCCAGTTTTGAAAGGCCCGTTGTGATACCACCAACACAAGGAAAGTCAGTCCCGGGACCCAGCCATATGGAAAATCCCTGAGTAGTTGGGATTTTCCACATAGCAGAATCCCGGGACTGACACTCCTAAACCGACACCGTTACTCCTCCTCGAACCACTTAGATGACTTTATGAAGCCCATCAAGTCCTTTATGTCCAGTTCCGCGATCTTGCTTAGGCTATCCAGGAACGGAACTCCCAAAAAGCAGCAAGATTGCAGCCATCTTTCGTTGGCTTGACGGAGTGTGTGCTCCTTCAGCATTAGTTTGCATGTGGCAAACGGCATACCTAAGCGCTCTTTATCCTGAAGAACCTGCTTGGTCGTGCCCTGCCTGGCAAGCTCGTCTGCCTTACAGTTTCCCTCAATGTCCCTATGTCCCGGGACCCATATGAGGTTTACGCGGTTCTGTTGGGCCATCTCCTGAAGAGATCGACGACAGCTGAGCGTCAGTTCAGAGTTGAACGTGTATGAGCCAAGGGATTTGATGGCCGCTTGGCTATCGCTGAAAATAGCGATATCTTCTCCGATAACACGTTTGCTTAACCAGGCCGCGGCGTCCAGGATTGCCGAGACTTCCGCCTGGAAGACGCTACAATGATCAGGTAGTCTGAAGGAGAGCTCAAGGTCCAAATCCCTTGAATAAACGCCTCCTCCAACTCTGCCGTCCAACTTCGAGCCGTCGGTGTATATGGAAGTGCCACCATTTGTTTCGGGACACCAATCCGTCCTCTCCCAGTCTTCTCTGCTGGGAATGTTTATTTTGAAACAGCTATCCCCGACTGTAGTAGTCGCACAACGATCTGTGCTTAGAGGGAGAAAGCTGTAAGATTCCAGAATACTGGAGTGTCCAATAGTACCCGCAGCCCAACTGGAGGTTTCTCTTAGGCGCAGAGCTGATGCCGCCGCTGACCGAAACCCTTCCAGATCAAGTGGCAAAATGCCCAGAATGACCTGGAGGGCTTCGTTGGGCGTTGTCCTTAGCGCACCGCTTATACAGATCATATTGGATCTATGGACTTTCCGCAACAGATTCAGGTATGTTGCCTTGCTCAGTGCAGGCCACCATACGACGACTCCATAAAGCATGATTGGGCGAATGATGGCCGTGTAGATCCAACTGCATACTCTAGGGCTGAGCCCCCATTTTTTGCCAATGGCTCTTTTGCAGGTGTAAAGAGCGATGCAAGCTTTCTTCTGGCGCTGAAAAACATTCTCCTTCCAATTCAATTTCCTGTCCAGAACTATGCCTAGAAACTTGGCCTTATCCGACAAGCCCAGGCGCGTGCCATCTAGTTCTGGTAGGCTTAGTGGCGGTATTTTGTACCGGTTGGTGAAGAGGACAAGTTCCACCTTCCCTGGGTTGATACTAAGTCCGCAGCGAGAGGACCACGTCGAAACTTCTCGCAGTGCTACTTGCATCAGGTCACACAGAGTTTGTGGGAACTTGCCTCTGAATGCAATAGCTAAATCGTCTGCGTATGCCACTATCTTCCCGCCCCCCCAGCTTGTGTCACGTAGCAACGAGTTGACTGTGAGGTTCCATAAAAGCGGGGAAAGAACACCACCCTGGAGTGTTCCCCTTGTGACATAGCGTGATAACTCAACCGTACCAAGTGAAGAAGCTATTTTCCTTCCCATTAAAAGTTGGTCAATTAAACCAGTTAGAGGTCTATCTACTCCCAGATTAGTTAGAGCGGAGTTGATAGCCTCCGGGCTTATATTGTTGAAAGCCCCCTCAATGTCTAGGAGGGCCACGAGACAGTAGTCCTTTTCACACAGCGATTTCTCAATGACAGACACTAGGCTGTGCAGAGCGGTTTCTGTTGATTTACCCTTGGTGTATGCATGCTGATAGCTAGAGATAAGGTTGCTATCAATAGTCGTTAAGAGGTAGTCGCTTAATATCCTCTCAAAGGTTTTTAGTACAAAGGACGAGAGACTGATCGGTCTGTAGTCTTTTGGCTCGTAGTGGGATGCCTTCCCAGCCTTAGGGATAAACACTACCGTGGCGCTTCTCCAGGAGCCCGGAATGTGGTTGAGAGCCAGGCAGGCTGTGAAGAGAAATACCAGCCATTTAGCTGATGTCTCCAACGTGTTTATAAGCTGCGCGGGGATAATCCCGTCCGGCCCGGCAGCCTTATACGGTTCAAAGCTCTTAACTGCCCACCTTACTCTTTCCTCAGTGATGGGTATATTTACTGCCAGGTTTGTTGCAGGTGCTAGTGGTGCATCATGCAGATTCCCCGGAAAATGTGTATTCAAGAGCAGCTCAAGGGTTTCCTCTTCCGTGCTGGTCCAGGATCCGTCAGGCTTTCGCAAATAGCTGAAATTTCTCCACGAGGTTCTCTTCGCCTGTCTCAGAGCTTTTTTGTAGGCCCTTAGTTTAGCTTTATATTCGTGCCAATGAGGCTCAGAGCCGAAGCTCTTGGCCTTGTTAAATTGTTTCCGGCATGATATTCGGAGCGAGTCCAAATCGTAGGACCACCAATGTGGCCTGTGTTTACCGCGTGGTTTTGGCACTGGACAAGCCTGTCCTAGAGCATTTGAGAGCGCCGATGTAAATGTAGTAACAAGATCCTCCAGCTCCTCTACTGATGAGGGGGCTTGTGAGGGCAGTACTGGGAGGTCTCTGTCTAATATTTCATTGTGTAACTGCCAATCAGTGTTACGTGGATTGCGTTTCATGATTGGTTGTTCTACAATAAAGTCTAAAACCATTTCTATGTAACGGTGGTCGGAGAAAGAATGTTCTTCCAGAACCCGCCATTTTCTGACCCACTCATAAGCGCCTTCACTACAGAGAGTGAGGTCTATGACCTCCCTGCGGGTCTTAGTGATAAAAGTAGGCTCATTACCCACGTTGCAAATCACCAGGTTGGTTGTTAAGAGGTAATCAAACAGAGACTCGCCCCTGGCATTGATGTCGGAGCTCCCCCATTGGACATGGTGAGCATTAGCGTCCGCTCCAATAATAAGATTACCCTGGCAGAAATTTGACACCAGGTCTTTCACCTCCATTTGTGGTGGGGGTTCTTCGGCGTCGTAGGGCATATAGACCGACGCCACCGTCAGGCGGGTGCTGTCGACCGTTAGACTGATAGCGGTAATATCACCATTGGTGTAGTTAGGTAGGAGAAAGGAGTTCAACTCAGACTTGACCAAAATACACGTTCTGACTTTGCTCTCCTCGCTGGCTCGAATGAGCTTGAAGCCCTTAGTCCCCAATCCGCAGATTCTCGAGCTATTGACCCAGGGTTCTTGGATGAGGACCACATCCACGTCGCCTTTAGAAAGACGACTACTTAAAGCAGCCGAAGCTACTTTAGATTTGTGCAGATTAATCTGAAGCACCACCAACATGAGAGCGCACAGACTTCCCTGCCGTCCCCATATCGTCGAGGTTTCCCCCATCCCGGAGGTTGCCTATCAACGACGAGTTGTTCCGATTAACTGCCCGATATGGCGTTGCAGGAGTCTTGCTGTCTGCAGCGTTAGATGTTAATCGCTCAGCGTTGGCTGCTACCACCGTGACGTCGAGGGCTTCCTCGTCCTGTAGGCTGTCCTCCATCTCCGAGTTGTTCACAGCACTATCGCCAAGGGACGTGGCGGATAACATGCTTTCCGCATCGGAATCCTCCGCTTCCTCTTCTGGTAATTCGTTTTCCGGTTCCCCCGGAGCAGCCGAGAAGGCAGCGCGCTGAGCATCACCACGATATACGTGGATAACGATCTGGCCTACGCTGTAGTGTACTAGGCCATTGCACCTTTTGAGGGGCTCGATTGACTCTTTATTCATGGTGAACACCACCTGTCTGTCGGGCCCTACCGCATCCCCGACCAGATTGACACTCCAGTCATGCGTTGGCAGGGACGGATTCATTAGCCGTAGCATCCCGAGAATTCTCTCGGGTTCGTCAGGGATGGCCGGAATCCACGCCCTTGCCCTTGGACGAGCTGGAATGTCCTTCCAGTCGACGACCTCTATCTTTGCGCCCTTGTAGACTTCACCCAGCTTAGCAGCTGCTGCCTTGTACAGTGCTACGGTTTTTGCATCCTCGCATGCGAGTAATTTAATCTGACCTTGGTGCCAACCCGCATCCGTTACTCGCGCCGAACTACCCGGAAACTCTGGAGCAACATTGAGAAGAATGTTGCCGAGTTCATTTCGCACGTAACGCCACCGGTCCTTAGGGATGGCCAGGCGGTCATTGCCTCGGTCCAGGACGCCTATAAGGATCCTGTCCTTGGTTACCTCAGCAAAGCTTAGTTTGCCCGCTCCAGGGGTATTCTGATGCCGCTTGGGAGGGGGATTCAACTCCAGGTCCGATCTCTGGCGCTTGAAAGGGTTAACTTTTAACCTCTTTGGCATGTAAGAATTTTGGAAATCCGGTATCACAGCTTTCGCTAGCTCTACCGATTTACTGGAATTCGGCGACAGCGATTCCTGCGGTACCCCTTCATACCTCTTCAGGATCTTTGCAGCCAATCTTTTCTCGTGGTATGTGAAGCGGCGGGGAGATGTCTCCTGGGAGTGCGGACCCGTAGTTGCCATCGCGGTCGCTCTCCTTGCCGAAATCTCAGTTGCAGCTTCCTTCTCCTTCGAAACTCCGAGGCCAGGTCGTGAGACCGCTGCCACAGACGTAAAGATACTGGTTTTCATATCAGCGGTTGATGGGAGTTTAGCATCTGCCGTTGTCCGCTTAGTTGCGTTGGCAACCGCACTGGTGCTAGCTCCCATCAAGTCAATCTTAGTCGATAGAGGGTTGGTTGACCGACTCGTAGTTGCCATCGCTGTCGATCCCCCCCTTGATTGTGGAACGGAGGTTGTCCTCCGGCGTTGTTGTTGCTTTCTCGCCTGTTCCTCCATAGCTCTCCTTTGCTGAGGAGTGAAATTTGGCGTTGTTTGTTTTTTAGGTTTATCGTTTTTATTTGGATAATTTGAGTTCATCTTGTTCGTACGACCCATCGCCGGACACGGCCAGCTTAGGGTCAAGGGAAGAGTAGGGGAAAATGTGTCGTCCGCCGCGGCAGAGCCCCGTACCGCGGTAAGGCCATGCTTACTCTCTGAGGCGACCCGGTATCAGAGAGGCTCCGTTCAAATACAGCCACGATTTGCCTCCCGGCTGCAAACGTCCAATGGGCACGGTTTCGCATAACACCCTGGATTGGGAGGGGGAAGATCTTTGTCGTCGCGCCAGAGAGGCTAGGCTGCTCTCGTGATGAAGTGCCGTACGGAGCTATGATCACAAGGGCAGCGTAGCCCTGTGGCTATCGACTTAAGCCCTCGTACCGCGGCAAGGTATCCACCCTTCAGGAGGGGCGTGGAAGACTAACACACTTCAGTTTTCTGGGTCGATAACTAACACACTTCGTTCTCTGCGTCGTAGACTAGCACACTTCAGCTTTCTGCGTCGAAGACTAACACACTTCGTTCTCTGCGTGGAAGACTAACACACTTCAGTTTTCTGCGTCGAAGACTAACACACTTCAGTTTTCTGCGTGGAAGACTAACACACTTCAGTTTTCTGCGTCGAAGACTAACACTCTTCGTTCTCTGCGTGGAAGACTAACACACTTCAGTTTTCTGCGTGGAAGACTAACACACTTCAGTTTTCTGCGTCGAAAACTAACACACTTCGTTCTCTGCGTCGAAGACTAACACACTTCAGTTTTCTGCGTCGAAAACTAACACACTTCCTTCTCTGCGTCGAAGACTAACACATTTCAGTTTTCTGCGTGGAAAACTAACACATTTCAGTTTTCTGCGTCGAAAACTAACACACTTCGGTCGCTGCGTCGAAGACTAATACACTTCAGTTTTCTGCAGGGAAGACTAACACACTTCAGTTTTCTGCGTCGAAAACTAACACACTTCGTTCTCTGCGTGGAAAACTAACACACTTCAGTTTTCTGCGTCGAAGACTAATACACTTCAGTTTTCTGCGTGGAAGACTAACACACTTCAGTTTTCTACGTCGAAAACTAATACAATTCGTTCTCTTCGTGGAAGACTAACACACTTCACGGTGGTAGCAGCCAACGCTGAGCGATTATCATCTAACGCTACAGACAGCAGGACTCCCGCAACGACATATCGGGCAGTTAATCGGAACAACTCGTCGTTGATAGGCAACCTCTGGGATGGGGCAAACCTCTAAGCACAGATCGTTGTGCGACCACTACAGTCGGGGATAGCTGTTTCAAAATAAACATTCCCAGCAGAGAAGACTGCGAGAGGACGGATTGGTGTCCCGAAACAAATGGTGGCACTTCCATATACACCGACGGCTCGAAGTTGGACGGCAGAGTTGGAGGAGGGGTTTATTCAAGAGATTTGGACCTTGATCTCTATTTCAGACTACCTGATCATTGTAGCGTCTTCCAGGCGGAAGTCTCGGCAATGCTGGGCCTGGATAAGCAAACGTGTTATCGGAGAAGATATCGTTATTTTCAGCGATAGCCAAGCGGCCATCAAATCCCTTGGCTCATATACGTTAAACTCTGAACTGACGCTCAGCTGTCGTCGATATCTTCAGGAGATGTCCCAACAGAACCGCGTAAACCTCATATGGGTCCCGGGACATAGGGACATTGAGGGAAACTGTAAGGCAGACGAGCTTGCCAGGCAGGGCACGACCAAGCAGGTTCTTCAGGATAAAGAGCGCATAGGTATGCCGTTTCCTTGTGTTGGTGGTATCACAACAGGCCTTTCAAAACTGCCTAAGTGTGCCTCTGCGGCAGCCACTTGAACCTAACCTAACCTAGTCTTCGGCGCAGGGAACGAAGTGTGTTAGTTTTCGACGCAGAAAACTGAAGTGTGTTAGTTTTCCACGCAGAAAACTGAAATGTATTAGTCTTCGACGCAGAGAACGAAGTGTGTTAGTTTTCGACGCAGAAAACTGAAGTGTTTTAGTCTTCGACGCAGAAAGCTGAAGTGTGTTAGTCTTCCACGCAGAGAACGAAGTGTATTAGTCTTCGACGCAGAGAACGAAGTGTGTTAGTTTTCGACGCAGAAAACTGAAGTGTGTTAGTCTTCCACGCAGAAAACTGAAGTGTGTTAATCTTCCACGCAGAGTGTTAGTGTTCGACGCAGAAAACTGAAGTGTGTTAGTCTTCGACGCAGAAAACTGAAGTGTGTTAGTCTTCCACGCAGAGAAGGAAGTGTGTTAGTCTTCGACGCAGAAAGTTGAAGTGGGTTAGCCTTCCACGCACAGAACGAAGTGTCTTAGTCTTCGACGCAGAGAACGAACTGTGTTAGTCTTCCACGCTAACTGAACCGTATTAGTCTTCGTTGGGAGCGACGATATGCTCGATGACTATAGAGAACTTAAGCCGATGTACGATCAATATATAGGAAAAAGTGAAGAAAATAAGTTTGCCGACCTCTATGATCAAACGATGGCAAAACTCAATAAAGCTCTTGGAAGGTAACTCAACGGATTCGAAAAAATTATACCTATCAAGCTAACGAAGATAAATTTTGTAGAAGCTCCAGTTCATGTGGAGAATACACGGTGGGCCCAAATCATGTCTGACACGAACTTTCTGGAACGATGGAAATTTAAATGAGACTTTTTAGGGGGAGGGCTCCCGAATCAGAATCTGCAAAAATTAAAATCGCAACAAGTCCCCTTTGCAAAAAATCGCACTTTTTCGATTTTCAACTGAAATTTTCTGTGTATAGTACAGATAAGACAGTATATATGTATCTACGTTACACATATATATGTGTATTTATACATATACATATATCGTGCATATATAAATACATTATATGTGTATGTCGCCGCATTATATATATACTCATCCACACGCACATACAAATGCACAATTAGAGAAGTACATATTTTTTTTTTTTTTTTTTCGAATATAGCGCCATTCTATATACATACATATGGGTGATTCCTTCGAAACTGATAACTTTGTGTTCACCGACTTTAATGTCAAAAACTTATAACAACCCGACATTTTTTTAAATAAACTTATATGCAGTCTTATAGATCTCATCGAACCACAAATTATAGTCCCTTTGCTGAAGGCATGTACTTTTAGTGGCATTATATGCTATAAATTGTGATCAAAGCAAAATTTGCATAACCAAGTTTACTAATGGCGGCGATATACCAACATTATCATAACCTCTAACGAGATTTTTAGCCGAGCTTCTCTTTCCAACTTGTGGTGTGTTGCTTTTTGAGTTTTTCCTACAAGTTGGCGGGACCTACAGTTTTTTGCCGACTCCGAACGGCACTTGCAAAGCAAATGAATTTTTTTGCTGAGAAGCTTCTCATGGCAGAAATACACCCGGAGAGTTTGCCAAACTACTGCCGAGGGGCGACCCCGTTTAGAAAAATTCTTTTTCTAAATAATTTTTGATGTTACTTTTGCCGGGCATCGAACCGCCACGACTTGGTGTAGAAGGCCGAACACTTAACCGCTACACCACGGCGGCCGCAAGTTTAAAAAGAGGATAAATAGCGTAAAAATATGCCACAATTGGTTTTAAAATAATTTGCTTGACTAGGGTAATATAGGGGACTAAACTTTGTTCTCTAGTTTTGTAAAAAATCAAAAAATGGTGGTCACAGTGGCCGTGTGCGGTTATTTATTAACATATAATGTTAATTTTTTTGACACATGTTCAGTCTAATGTCAGCTTCAAACTGTGCTAGAGCAGGTTCCATTTCGAAGACGGGCTGGGAAGATTTTGCGCTTAATAGATGTGTCACACTTTCTCATGTCACAACTTTACCACAGATTTTCTTCTAAACTAGGTGTAATTTTTCCTTGAAAATTAGAACACATCAAGGTATACGGTGGCATACATATAATTTCTAACGGAAGTCCAAAAATATTAAGCCATGTCAGAACCCTACAATGTCACAACTTTTTATTCTACTGGTTTTGATACAATTGTTTTTACAAGTATATGTAAAATGAAACTCCATGAAATATCGGTCATCATTTATAGTTCGTGTTAGTGAAAATAGTGATCTGTTACCAGAAAATAATGGTCAACCTTCACATAAAACTCGCCAGTACACTGACAAATCGGCAAATGTATTTATAACGCGCATTTGCTGCAACATTGTCATAACTCAAAAAATGTGATATTACAGAAAACGCATTTTTAGTTTTTGAATTGATGTATATGTTTATGGGATTAGTAATTAATTCCATCGCGATGTTGCGTGAAATGTTAAAACCTCGGATATAACACTTGGCCAGTTGATCAACCATACTATTTCCGATATATTAGTGATGTTAACTCAAAATTTGGGTTTTTTGAGTTATGACGATGTTGCAGCAAATGAGCGATATGTGCACGATATATGTATATGTATAAATACACATATATATATGTGTAACGTAGATATATACTGTCTTAGCTGTACCATAAACAGAAAGTTTCAGCTGAAATTCGAAAAAGTGCGATTTTTGTAAAGGGGACTTGTTGCGATTTTAATTTTTGCAGATTCTGATTCGGGAGCCCTCCCCCTAAAAAGCCTCATTTAAATTTCCATCGTTCCAGAAAGTTCGTGTCAGACATGATTTGGGCCCACCGTGAATATTCAATCAAAAATAGATTCATTGATAAAATCCTTAGATCAGCAATTTAAAACCTTGCTTGCATAGCTGCCATCAAAAAGTGATGGATCATCAATATGGTATGATGAAAACGAAACATTGATAAGACATAATAAAGCCAGATGAATCATGGAATGTAAAATAAGGCATGTCCTCTACCAATGTGGGGAATTTAAAGACCTTACTCTCAATGAAAGGTGGGAGAAGGTCAGTAAAAATAACTTATGTTTAAAGTGTCTCAAAAGTGGGCATTCTTACGAAAATTGCAATGGGTATAATTGCCGTACATGTGACAAAAACATAATATTCTCTTACATAAGGTTAATAGCGCTAATACTGAAAATAATATAATAAACAAAAAATTGGAAATAGAAAAATATTTCGAAAAACAAATGATACTAACAAATAAAGAAGAAGAATGTCAAGCTAGTTTTGGCAATACCACAATTCCAAAATTGTATGGAAAATTTGGTCTAAATCTTCCTTTTAAATTGAAAACTCAGCTAGAATATGGAAAAGTAGCAATTAGTATAATCATAAAAAACTTACAAAACAAATATTTTAATAAAGATTTAAGTTTACTTTCAGGTAATAAAATCATCGACAAGAACTCTAAGCTCGTAATTATTTCACCTTTCCTAGATACAACTGGCATTACTATAGGGGAAGGACGAATAACAAAATGCAGTGTACAACAAATAGCAAAGCGCCTGGCGGTGCTCTCATATAAAGATATCCCTTTTAAAATTTTGGTTGGGGAAATTCTTAAGAAACGCATGCATATTGGACCACCAGTACTCCCTGCAGTAGTGATTCAACAATTCTGCCCTTTTAGAGGTAGACGGCTAGTGAAAAGAGTAGTAAACCAATTCCATCAGTGTTTTGGGGCAAATTCACGTCCACTACTCTAATTTATGGGCAACCTATCAGCGGGTAGAATTAGATGCACGAGACCATTTCATAACACTGGAGCTGAGCTTTTGGATCCAATATAAATATACCACAAAATAATAGGCAAGCGAATCGATAAAGCTTATGTGTATTCGTATGCTTCAGTACAAAAGCAGTTCATACTGAGGTAGGTTCAAATTTTAGCTCAGTGGCATTTAAACGAACTGTATAAGGATTTGTAGGTGGTCCAGCACAGATATATTCGGATAATATATCAAACTTTTTCAGAGTCTCAAATGGGTTGCACAAAGTGTATATATTATTTAAAAAAGAATTATCGTCTTTCTATCCTATTCAAAATATTCAAGTCTTAACTTCCAGTCATTTCTTAATAGGAGAACCCTTAACTACCTTAGTAGACAGCAGTGATAACCAGTGTTATCACGGGGTGCGGGATCACTGGAAAACAGTGGAAAATAATTCCCAAGAATTTTGGAAACGCTAGAGTATGGAGTACTTAAGCGAGCTCCAAAAAAGGGTTAAGTGGCAAAAACCACAGGATAACCTTCGAAAAGGAAGTTGAGTGTTACTTAAAGAAGAAAACCTTCCCACCTTGACTTGGAGGAGAGGAAGAGTAGAAAATCTCATCATCGGAAAGGATGGAAAATGTAGGATGGTAGACGTAAGGACAAGTACTGGTCTTACCAAAAGGTCGATAACCAATGTTTGTCCTTTACCTACTGAAGAGTCAGTAAATAGCGAAGAAGAAAAAAAGGAAAGTTCACAAAAGAAAAGAACGAACCTTCAAATAAAAAAACAAGAGCGTAATGTTGACTATTTTAACATTCCTGTTAATATTGCCCACAAACAGCTGTCAACTAGCTATAAGTAAGTTTAGAGACAAGTCAGGAGTAGTTTTAGAAAAGGTAGGCAAGTTTGGATTCACACGGACAACATGGGACATCATAATCCATATCAATATGACCGAATACCATTACCAGAAGGAAATGATTTAGAAGGCCGTATTGCTTGAAAAGGTAAAAGCAAGAATTACTAACTTGGGACTTACTGGCGAAGAAACCATGGACTCCTTGAACAAATAAAAAATCGGCTGACAGACATAAATGAAAACGATGAAGCCTTGAGGTTGGGAGGTAAGCAAAGAAAGGTGAAAGGCGATCGGCTCTTCCTTTCATTGGTAGCATATATCACTCATTATTTGGGCTTATGGATGAAGAACACTCCAAGGTGCTAGTCGAAAAAATACATAAGAGATTCCAAAATGAGCAATACTTATTAGAAATGCTAAATAACCAGTCTTAAATTGAAGATGTCACCAACGAAGTTATGAAAAAACAAAGCGTTGTAATTGCGCAGAACTTAAAGGTGATAAATGATTCAGTTTATACATTAAAAGGTACTCTCAATGGACAGTTAGAGTTAGAAACCTTCACAAGCATAGTTGAAGGCATGATTATCGCTTTTAGGTCCTTTGAACAATTGCAGAGTGACATAATGGACATAATTTGGAATACCAAGGGCAGTTTCATGCGAAGAATATTGCCGTACAGAAAAGTTATGGCACAAATCAGATTATAAAACAGAATTTAAATGAAGAGCCGATGTTGCCGGATGAAAATCCCCTTGAGTTGGCCAAGATAGCCGTAACTACTGCTGGGATTATGAATGAATTTGGTCTAGTAAAAATCCAAATTCCCCTGATACAGAAAAAACCTTTATATATGTTGTTTTTTTACACCTACCCAGTGCTTCACGATTTTCACCTCGTAAGACTTAACCCTAGCAACAAGTATTTCGTGGTTGATGAAGAGAAATCTCTTTATGCTGGCTTAACAGAGGCAAGTCTTCATCAATGTGTGAAGGTAAAGGAATTGACTAATTCCCACCAATCACACCCCCTTTCAAACGTACGAAACGATTCATATTGCGAATTAGGACTGTTCCTCAACCACACAAAGGTATCGAATACTTGCAAATTAGATATAATGCCAAGTAAGGAATACAAACAAACAGCTCGTTATTCTCCATACCAGGAAATACTATAGAAAATTTACAGTGCGAAGGTCAGAACTGGCACTATACCCTGGAGGACCAAGGGATAATCTACCTGAAAGCAGGTTGCCACTTGTCAAGGGAAATTGTTAAACTATGGGCCCACTCAACTACGATAAGCCATATTAAGTTAAAGGGAGAAATAAAAACCTACACCATCCCGAATATACCAAGGCCACCCAGTAAGTTCCGCTTTGCCGATGAGCTAGAAGCACATCATACGGTCCCTTTCCAACATCTCTCTACTTGGATCGTTGTAATTGCAATAATAATCAAAAAGTGGAATGTCAACACGATTTATCCCTGCCTTTCGCAATTAAGAGTTCAAGATATGCTAAGTACACTAGAGTAAATATATACGTAGGCAGGTCAAAAAAGGGTAGATACACACAGAAAACATACATGTTTATGTCCACTATTAATAACTGGCTCATACATCGCTACGATGCAGTTATCAATAAGTAGACCTAAACCAATATACAGACAAACTGTATATTTATTTAGCGATTAAGTAGGCGACAATGCATCGATGCTTGCAGTATTTTATATATTACTAAAATACTGATAAGCATTGCACTGTCTAGCTCGTGACTAGCGCTTCTTGCAAACATGTGTTGTATGTTTAGGACAGCACATTAGTTTCAAGATTCTGGTGGTGTTTTTTTTTTTTTAGCAATAACCTCTAACGAGATTTTTTCCGATCTTCTCTTCCAACTTATAGTGTCCTGCTTTGATTTTTTTCCTACAAAACAAATCTATGACTGCTCAATCAAAAGGTGAATGCAGTTACTTCAACTAAAATTACCGTTCAATCAACCAAAATTTGTCAAATCAACAGAATTTGGTCAACTTCAGGATAACAGTATGAGATTGTTGATTTTACCAGTGCCTTTTCTGTGTATATACACCAGAAATATAGCAGTTGACATACTAGATCATATACGCATAAGCACCATATTTGTATTTACCCAAACACGAAAAAGCATCGGTGAATGTCTGTCCGTTCGTCCGATTTCAACCCGTAATTCATACATACTTGCATACTAGTACGAACCAAGATTTTTCTGACTAGTATGATTTCGCCAGGGAAATTATAGTTGTATACTAGTATGTTTTCTTATAAGATTGTCATTGATTGGTTTAAGGGTAATCAGCAATGAACTGGTATAAAACAGGAACCGCGACTTTTATTCCTTTTAAAATAAAAGTCCAATGAAAAAAGTTATTTCTGGACTTTTACTCTTATCCGGACAAAAATAAACCCGGACTTTTATTTTTTCTCGCCAGCAATAAAAGTTATCTTTGTCCTTTTATTTTTTACTTACATAAAATAGCCTTTAACCGCCTAGGCGATTTTGGCCGTCCAACATGTTACGCCAGTCGGTTCTTTGTTGAACCAACTGGCGCCAATTAGAGACACCGCGTGCTCGCAGGTCTGCCTCTACTTGGTCCTGCCATCGAAGTGGTGGTCTCCCTCTTCCTCTACTTCCACCGGCGGGTGCCGATAAAAATACCTTCTGGGCCGGAGCGTCTTCGTTCATTCGCACCACGTGTCCTAGCCAGCGGAGCCGCTGGGTTTTAATTCGCTGAGCTATGTCCACGTCTGCGTAAAGCTCATACAGCTCATCATTATATCTTCTTCGGTACTCGCCATCGCCAACTTTTAGGGGTCCATAAATCTTTCGAAGAATTTTTCTCTCGAATACTCCCAAAGCCGCCTCATCAGATGCTGTCAGTGTCCATGCTTCTGCACCATATAGCAGGTCGGGTACGATAAGTGACTTATAGAGTGTTGGTTTTGTTCGTCGAGAGAGGACTTTACTACTAAATTGCCTACTCAGCCTAAAGTAGCATTTGTTTGCAAGAGTTATCCTTCTATGGCTTTCCAGGCTTACATTGTTGTTGGTAGTAATGCTGCTTCCCAGGTATACAAAGTCCCTTACTAAATAAATTCAACCAATGCAGCTACGCAGTTGAAAGTTGACAAATCCTATAGCAATGGCACATGGAAGAAATATAGCAAATATCTGATAAATCAGACCACGCCCACCGTGACTGCTAGTAAGGTGTTCCTTCCAGGTATGAAAAAAATTTCCCTTTGAGATACGATATCGCCAAAGGTGTCAAAATTTGCTTAATTGAATACATGTTAAGGTAAATTTCACACAATGCCGGGAAGAAAAGTCCTTGAAGAGATGTAACTCCAGTATCATCGAAACATATGTCGGCTTGTCTGGTTCCTGCAGCGCGTAGGTAAATTTTTCTCAAAAAAACACATTTTCATACAATCCCGAAAATTGCTTGTAAATACCGTCGGTATTTGCAGCAGTAGACTACAAGTCAAAAAAGCAACAAAGAGTTTAATGTTATAAATGGAAAAATATTCGTGCTTAATTAAGTATGAAAATTCTTTCATAGGTTTCACACCAAGTCCTAAAAATTTGCAAATCTTTCATATAAGTTAGCATTGAAATTAAAGAAATGTTCTATATGGAAGTATAAATATATGCATAAATGGACACTGAGAAGGGTTTACCTTCAAGCTGGCTAGTGGCCTAAGGTGCTAGACCTTCTAGCATACAAGTCACTACAGTTGTTTGCTCGGATTGCAAACTCAGAAGTTTGACCGACCAAATTTTGCGGGTAAAAGAAAAGAACGAGAAAATGTGGTATTCATTAAAAATATTTAATAAGTATATTCACGAATATACAAGTCACATTAATTCAGCAAATAACTATATATATTTATAGGTTACCTTTTTGAAACAGCTACGGCTCCTGGTGCGTGTGATCTTGATGAATGTTGAATCCAAGTGAACCGTAAGGATTGGAAAATTATTAACATCTAGTTGCTGTCGCGCGGTTTATTTATTCTTGCGATGTTTTAGCAGATATAAGTTAAACCGTTCGACCAACTCTGTTAACAAGTAAATGAAAGGTAAATACGAGGGCGCCCTTATAAGTTTAAGGTTTTAGGCATCTGGCCTAAACATGCCGGCCCCCGTTGCGTGACGCAACGTGTCAAAAAGTTGAAAAAGAGCGCACCTGAAGCCGTCGTGTTTCCTTAGGTTCTTAAAACTAATTTCTTAAATCTAAGCTCCTCGCTTCTGAAAATAAAGGAAGATAAATGACAAATTAAATAAACGTGGTTTCAAATTCAGTGGCACGTTTTATTGAGAAATTCAAAAAATTCATGAGTATATAATGTGAAAATGATTTGTGTTTGGTAGGTTTAATCAGCAGTAGGCTCCGGATAGCACCCATCCAAAAATCGTGTTCTGGGCCAATAATGGACCCAGGGTTCCGGCTGGAATAGCTCCCAGCAATATTTTAGGGACAACTTCTGCTCCCAAAACAATGCGAACCGGTGCGGAGAGGTGAAATTGTGGATCTACCAGTTTAAGATTCGCGTATTGGCCGAATACCGTTGCGTCGAGGTTTGTGGCTGGTGTTTTGCGTTGTATTCGCTGAACGCAGACCGCATGTGTGGGGATGGTCGCCGAATTGCCATGCTTCCCACGCAATTTTAAAAAACACCCCATTCGCCCGTTGAAATAATTTACCCCCAGATGAAGCTCGCGTGCCAAGTCCTCTGATACCTCGGCCACACTGGCGCATACGTTAAGTAACGCTCGCACGAGGTGTATGCGTCCTCGTGCCTCAATTTTTACGACCGCTATTGGTGCAACCGAGGTGAGGCATTGTACGACCGGGGGCATCGCTATTACGCCGGAGCGGAAGTTGTCTCTAGCCAGTAGGTGGAATGCTTGAGATTCCACTCTACCCCTGTTGTGACGCGAACGGAGGTGGAATGCTTGAGATTCCACTCCCCTGTTGTGACGAGAACGAAGGTGGAATGCTTGAGATTCCACTCTCCTTGAATTTTGAGATCGCCAAGATCGCTTATAGGCCGTGTTTGTTTCGTGCCTTTTTCTCTGTGGCAGTTCGTGACGTAGGCGTCGTCGGAAACTTTGGATAGCAGTGCTGGTTTGTGGTGCCGGGTGGAATGCCAAGGATTCCACTCCAATCACATTATTATTATTGGATAAAGCCGAGGTTCCCGCTTCGGAATCCGTTAAATCGCCGTCTGAGGCAAATAGTGACATTGTGTCGGTGTCGTCGGCGTCATTACGTGTAGGATGTGTTGGTCGTCGCCGGAGCTTTTCATTTGGCTCAATGTGGACCATCGTATGATGATGTTCGCCGCATCGTCGACATACTCCTTCATTTTGACACCGGGCTGCAATATGAGCCTCTGAAAGGCAATTGGTACAGTAGCGATATTTATACGTTAATCGCAGACGTTCGGCGGCCTCCTTGGCCCTGAAAACTGGGCATGCCCTAAGCGGGTGTGGTTTGCTGCATAGCCGGCATTTTAGCTCAAACTTGCTTGCTTCAGAGCGTTTACGTAGGACCGTGTAACGAGTCATATCTGGAAAGGTAATTATTTTCCAGTTGCAGCCTTTGACCATTTTAATTTGGAGACCTAATGAATGGCGAGCAATATGAGAGGCTATTTATCGCCGTACTCAAAATTTGGTGGTAGCTGTGTGCTGGGTTAGGGATACTGAAAATTGGCCCTTAAGTCCTTAGTGCAAGGTGGTTTGTGAAGGTGGTTAAATTTTGATGAAATATTTCATTTATTTAAATGAAAGTCTCTCGGGGA
This sequence comes from Campiglossa producta, assembly GCA_964058755.1. Classification (NCBI taxonomy): domain Eukaryota; kingdom Metazoa; phylum Arthropoda; class Insecta; order Diptera; family Tephritidae; genus Campiglossa; species Campiglossa producta. Next base: position 79,901,666 of record CAXKVI010000002.1, read on the forward strand.
ATAAATTTGAAAAAATAAAGGCCTAGAAAAGGTATAATGTGAGCCGCAAACCCATTCCCCAAGTTGCATTTGTAAATGCTTGTAACCCCCTTACACTGCTTGAAACAATGGTAAGTGTAGCCCTGATGTTATTCCCACATCGATCCGATATTGATTTTACTACTATCGATCACTACCACGCTTCACTATCTTTATCAATGGCCGCCGCCATTAGTTAAATTAGTTAAAGCGTGGCGCGTATAGTGTTTTTCGTTTTTGTTCGTCGGTTTTGTGCGTTCGAAAAATTTAATACGGTTTTCGGTAGTGTAGTGTTGTGCAAAATATAAAAATTTAATGAGGAAAGCAAAAAAATACTTATGTATTTATAACCTTTTCATAAGGTAAAATTCCTCAAAGAAAAATGTGCATAGTGACGAAAAAAAAATGCAGTAGTGAATTGTGTGTATAATTGTTTTTGTTGTTGTGGATAATCCACTATGGAAAACCACGCGATCGTGGTGACGCGTATATTGTATACTAAGAAAAAAATGTTTGCTGTTTGATTGCATAAATCGGATGTTGCTATTTAGTAATACCGATTATGCATTAGGCTGTTCCATTTTTGTTTTCTTGGAATAATTTTTCTGGTTGGCTTCTTCGAGCAACCTCATTAAAGGTTCTTTACGCCTGAATGGCAATATGAAAAAAAAATTTTCAAAGTACGATTATATTTTAACTTCCCATTTTTGTTGAGAAAGGGTTAATGCAATGGGATTGGTAGCGAAAGAATTTTCTTTTACGTAACGCTACCTTTGCCATTGTAATATCCTTCTTTTCCGTTCTTCAGAAAACTTGTGAAAAAAAATTGGCGAAAAAAAAAAAAAAAAATTTTTACTTTTTTGGTCAGCCTAATATAATTGGCTATGTGTGCAAAAAAAACGCTTGGTGAGACTATAAATTAGTTTGTGAAGAAAGAAAAAAAACAATATGTGTGAAAAATTCCGGTGATAAAAAGTGTGAATTGTGACTCGGCCTAATATGGATAACCGTATTTATGGCTGTTTGTACAAATGACGTCGGCGTGTGCCTACCCAGCAGTAAATCCGTCTGCATGGGAGTATGTAAAAAGCTTCTTTAAAGTGAAAAGATTTTTATGTAACCAAGAAGCACAAAATTATGAATATGTAAATGAAAAGCACACCCCCATTTGTACAAGCATACATATGTACATTAGGCCGGGTCGAATTTTTTTTTTTTTTTTTTCGAATGGAATCAAAAAGATTCGAAAAAACTCCTCCACTGTACTAGCTATGAATTCGGGGTGCCCATATTAGGCTGGATCGACCAAAAAAATTAAATTTAAAAATTTTTATTTTGCCTTTTGAAGGGAATTAAAGTGTATGTTTGTTTTAATTGTGAGATTGTTGTTGGTTTTGAGCAGTGGTTAGATTTGTGTCATCTGGTTCCGGATCAACTGATGGTAATAATACCAGTTTGACAAGTGGTCTTGTCACTTGGCCCCTCTCTGTCCTAATGTCCACGACGCGTACACGGTTGTCGGAACCAAGATGAACATTGACCACTCGACCCAGTCTCCACTCATTTGGCGGTAAATTGTCTTCTTTGATGACCACCATATCTCCTATTTTGATGTTAGATTCTGGATGTTTCCACTTTGTCCTCTTTTGTAGCTCGGATAAGTATTCGGTTTTCCATCTTTGACAAAAGTTTTGGTGCAATGCCTTGAGTTTTTGCCATCGATTCACTATTGAGGCCGGGCTTTCGTTGACTTCTAGCTCCGGTGGAGATAATAAATGTCCGCCGACTAAAAAGTGACCTGGTGTCAGGGGTTCTAGATCCGAAGGTTCGTTGGATGCCGGGCTTAGAGGACGCGAACTCCTCGAAAGTAAATTTCGAGGCCAACGCGATCTTTTTGAAATGGGTTTTAAAGCTTTTCACCCCGGCTTCCGACAGCCCGCCCATATGCGGGGCGCGGGCTGGTATGAAATGCCAGGTTAACTCCTGATGTGCGAATTTTGAAAGAGTTTGTGTTCGGGAATCGGCGAGAAAAGCTTTAAAATCTGCTTTTAATTCACGTGAAGCTCCGACCAAGTTGGTCCCGTTATCTGAGTAGATATTCTTTTGGCATCCTCTTCTGGCTACGAATCGAGAAAAAGCTGCTAAAAAGGATGAGGTGCTCAAATCACTAGTGGCCTCTAAATGTATAGCCTTAGTCGAAAAGCAAACGAACAGACAGACGTAACCTTTTGAGATACGACAGCCGCGCCCCCTATAACTTTTTATATCAAACGGCCCTGCAAAGTCAACCCCAGTGTTAGTAAATGCGCGAGAAAAAGTTGTACGCTCTTGTGGTAGAATTCCCATGAGTTGACTTTGGACGCGCTTTTTGTAGATCGTACAGATCTTAAAATTATGAATTGTGGACCTGACCATGGTTTTCACCTTGGGGATCCAATATTGGGTTCGAATAATCCGCAGCATTAGTTGGTTTTCACCATGGAGAGAAATTTCATGGACAAACTGGACAAACAGACGCGAAAACCTGCAATTGTATGGTAATATTATTGGGTGCCTTTCGCCATATGCCAGATTGGTGGATGCCCCAAGACGCCCCCCTGTCCTAATGACTCCGGTTTCATCGAGAAATGGATTTAGGGAAAGTATTTCGCTCCTAGACTCAAGTGGCTCTTTGACTTTTAGTTTTGCTACTTCATTACTGTAGTGTTTCTCCTGAGCAAGTTTAATTAAACAGATAGTCGTAGCTTTGATTTCATCAGATGAGATGAGGTTAGATTCCTGGATAGGAGCTTTCTCTTTAAGGTGGGTCCTATGAATGAATCTGAAAATATATGAGATAACCCTCAAGGCTCGCGGTAGACTCGAAAATCTTTGAAGAATGTCACTATTGATGTCTGTGACTGCTGCTGCATGTGCCTGCACTCGTTTTTCCTCAACGTTGGTTGTAAAGTCTGTTTCTTGGGCTGGCCAATTTTCTCTGTCTTCCTTAAGCCACGACGGTCCCTGCCACCACAGAGAGTTGTCGACCAAGTCCTGAGCTAATATGCCCCTGCTGGCTAAATCTGCTGGATTTGTACCTGAATCTACGTGGTACCAAGATGAACTTCCTACTTTATCGATGATTTCGGTTATTCGATGTGATACGAAAGTGGACCAGGAGCATGGGGGTTTGCGTATCCAAGCCAGTACTATCGTCGAGTCAGTCCACAGATGGATATTGAGATGACCTAAATCCAGATTGCTGCAAATTGATTCGATGATTTCTGCCAATAATACCGCCACACAAAGCTCCAGTCGCGGAAGTGAAATGGTTTTAACTGGAGCCACTCTGGTTTTTGCCAAAAGCAGATTGACCAGTACTTGGTTATCCCTTTCAACGCGCAAATAGACCGCTGCAGCGTATGCTTTCTCGTAAGCATCGCAAAACCCGTGAATTTCTACGTTTTCTGACAGGGAATATGAGACCCATCGGGGTATCCGTATTTTCTCGATTTCATTATAAGTTCCGGTAAAATTTTTCCACCTGTCCAATGTTAAAGGAGATACGGGGTCGTCCCACCCAGTACCCTCTAGCCATATCTTTTGCATAATGATTTTCGCGACTATAATTGTGGGTGCTAGCCAACATAATGGGTCAAAAAGTTTTGCGATGGTCGACAATATCGCTCTCTTTGTGAGACTTGTATCTTCTTCTATTGGTTTGATAGTGAAATAGAATTTATCGGAATGTGCATTCCATCTAATTCCAAGCGCTTTCACGCTACTGGAATCCTCAAATTCTAGAAACTCTTCGCTTAAAAGATGAGCTTTCGGTATTCCTTCTAATATTTCATTGTTATTTGAAGTCCATTTGCGTAATGGGAAACCAGCTGATTTTAAAACTGTGGATAATTCATCCCTAGCCTCTATTGCGGACTCGATGGAATGCCCCCCTGAAAGGACGTCGTCAACATACATGTTTTTGCGTAAAATATTAGAGGCTGTTGGATGAGAAACTTCTGAATCATCAGCTAGTTGAAGTAAAGTCCTTATTGCCAGATAAGGAGCACAATTAATTCCGAAAGTTACCGTTTTGAATTCATAAAGATTGATTGGATCGTTTGAGCTTGAGCGGAAAACTATTCGCTGATACTGGGTTTGATTGTAATTTACTAGGATCTGTCGGTACATCTTCTCAATATCGCTATTGAAGACGTATTTGAAAAGTCTCCAGCGAAGAAATAATATGGGAAGATCAGACTGGAGTACAGGACCCGGGAAAAGAACGTCGTTCAGACTGGTACCATTTGAAGAACGTGAAGATGCGTTGAAAACCACTCTAACTTTCGTTGTGGTACTTTCCTCTTTAATAACCGCATGATGCGGCAGATAATAATTGTCGACTGCATCGGCCGACTGTAGTGCATTAATTTTTGACATATGCCCCATTGTCTCGTATTCCATAATGACCCTATTGTATTCCTTTTGTAATTCGGGATTTTTCTTGAGTCGTGTCTCGTTTCGGTAGAATTGAGAGCACGCTATCCTTAATGATGGTCCCAGGCTAATGTTTGCTGGGTAATCTGATTTGAAAGGAAGTGAAACGATATATCTACCATCAGAATTTCGTTGCGTTGTGCTTTTGTACAACTCCTCACAGCTTTTCTCTTCGGCAGTGAGGGCTTTTGTTTTCGGAATTTCTTCAATTTCCCAGAAGGAGCTTAGCTGTTTGTCTAAAGCAACTTCACTGAAGAATGATACCCTGTTATGGTTGGTTGGGTTGGCTGCATCGGCACAACCCGTCAGTATCCAACCGAACACTGTCTCTTGGGCCAGTAGAGTATTAAGAATGTTCTTCTTAATACCGCTTAATATGATTTGCGGGTAAATGTCTCCGCCTAAAACAAGATCGACTTGTTCATTTACAAAGAATCTCTTGTCCGCTAGTATAAGATCGGGGAATGCCTGTTGTGTTAGTGCACTGACGTCACATGTAGGTAGATTGCCAGTTACCTGTGGTAAAACTAACACAACAGCGTCGATTGAAATTAAAGGGTCAACGGGTGACCGCAATTGTATCGCACATGCTTCTTTAACTTGCGCAGAAACTGTGTTATTGATGCCCGAAACTTGGGCATGCATTTTCCTACTTGGCAAGTTAACTCTTCGCCTGAGTCTTTCTGTAATGAAAGAGCACTCAGATCCCGGATCTATGAGAGCCCTAGCGGAATAATTAGTACCATTATGATAAATGGATACACGAGCTGTTCCTAGTAAAACGCCTTTACTTGTGTTCGCGAAATTTGATTTTAGTTGAACCGTTTTAGCCGATTTCTTCTTCTTGGCAGACTCATTACGGATTTGAGCTGATTTTGATGTACCCGGTACGTCATCATTAGAATCTGTGGCCACCGTCGAAGTATCAGTTGTTGTCTTGTTTGTTTGCAAATGCAGGAGGGTTTGTGCCTTGACTGACAGATGCTGCAGTTGGAGCGACTAGTACACTTCGACACCGAATGCCCCGATGACAGACAATTCAGACAATATCGGTTGTTTTTGAGAAATGAAATTCTTTCGCTTATGGGTAATTTTTTGAATTTGTCGCAAGCGTATATTCGGTGACTAGTGTTTTGACACATTGTGCACCCGCTTTTAGCGACACGCGCTTGAAAAGACCCAAGCTTTTTATGCGGTGGTTCAGAAGACTGTTTATTGCCTTGTACCTTTGGCGGTTTTGGCTTTGTTCCTCTTAAACCTGAAACCGATTCTAAGGTTTGGAACCTATGCGACAAGAATCTGTCCATATCCACCCATTTGGATGTCTCTGTTTTATTCTCCACTGATTGTTCCCAAAGTGATAGAGTAACATCAGGTAATTTTGTCGAACAGAGATATGTTATAATGGGGTCCCAGTTTGATATGTCAATTTTGTGACTCACTAATGAGGATATACAATTATTTATATCCCGCTGTAATCTCTTTATGGATGTACCGCATTCAGTTTCGACTGTTTGCAGGTTAAAGAGAATCTTTAACTGGGTGTTAACAAGGATTCGTTTATTTTCATATCGGTCGCAGAGATTTTTCCAGGCTACATCAAAGCCTTCGCTTGTCAAGTCGCATTTCTTGACAATATCCCTGGCCTCACCTTGAGTCTTTTGATTCAAGTAATAAAGTTTTTGTATTGGAGTAAGACCCTTATTCAGAACATATATAGCTGTGAACATGTCACGAAATGTTGTGAGTTCGACGCTCACAATGCCGGGAAGAAAAGTCCTTGAAGAGATGTAACTCCAGTATCATCGAAACATATGTCGGCTTGTCTGGTTCCCGCAGCGCGTAGGTAAATTTTTCTCAAAAAAACACATTTTCATACAATCCCGAATGTTATAAATGGAAAAATATTCGTGCTTAATTAAGTATGAAAATTCTTTCATAGGTTTCACACCAAGTCCTAAAAATTTGTAAATCTTTCATATAAGTTAGCATTGAAATTAAAGAAATGTTCTATATGGAAGTATAAATATATGCATAAATGGACACCGAGAAGGGTTTACCTTCAAGCTGGGTAGTGGCCTAAGGTGCTAGACCTTCTAGCATACAAGTCACTACAGTGTTGTGAGTTCGACTCTCACAATGCCGGGAAGAAAAGTCCTTGAAGAGATGTAACTCCAGTATCATCGAAACATATGTCGGCTTGTCTGGTTCCTGCAGCGCGTAGGTAAATTTTTCTCAAAAAACACATTTTCATACAATCCCGAAAATTGCTTGTAAATACCGTCGGTATTTGCAGCAATAGACTACAAGTCAAAAAAGCAACAAAGAGTTTAATGTTATAAATGGAAAAATATTCGTGCTTAATTAAGTATGAAAATTCTTTCATAGGTTTCACACCAAGTCCTAAAAATTTGCAAATCTTTCATATAAGTTAGCATTGAAATTAAAGAAATGTTCTATATGGAAGTATAAATATATACATAAATGGACACTGAGAAGGGTTTACCTTCAAGCTGGGTAGTGGCCTAAGGTGCTAGACCTTCTAGCATACAAGTCACTACAGTGTTGTGAGTTCGACTCTCACAATGCCGGGAAGAAAAGTCCTTGAAGAGATGTAACTCCAGTATCATCGAAACATATGTCGGCTTGTCTGGTTCCTGCAGCGCGTAGGTAAATTTTTCTCAAAAAAACACATTTTCATACAATCCCGAAAATTGCTTGTAAATACCGTCGGTATTTGCAGCAATAGACTACAAGTCAAAAAAGCAACAAAGAGTTTAATGTTATAAATGGAAAAATATTCGTGCTTAATTAAGTATGAAATTTCTTTCATAGGTTTCACACCAAGTCCTAAAAATTTGCAAATCTTTCATATAAGTTAGCATTGAAATTAAAGAAATGTTCTATATGGAAGTATAAATATATGCATAAATGGACACTGAGAAGGGTTTACCTTCAAGCTGGGTAGTGGCCTAAGGTGCTAGACCTTCTAGCATACAAGTCACTACAGTGTTGTGAGTTCGACTCTCACAATGCCGGGAAGAAAAGTCCTTGAAGAGATGTAACTCCAGTATCATCGAAACATATGTCGGCTTGTCTGGATCCTGCAGCGCGTAGGTAAATTTTTCTCAAAAAAAACACAATTTCAAATAAATAAGCGAATTTAAATTTCTAAAAACCAAATTAGACACTAATAGTGTGTGTCGAAATACTTTTTTGGAGGTTTTCTTTACACAAGACCCCTTAAAACTTACGTGTTTCATAGCAGATTACGAAATAGTATAATGAGTAACGTCTGCAATGCAACTTCTTACTGAAAAATCAATAAATTCAAACGTAACATCCGCAAATTTAACACAGTGAGTCACCGGTGATCACAACAAAAAACTCACCTTAAGTAACAAGTAAATGTACGTCACTTACCATGACATGAAAACATCTCATCAAAGCGTCGTATTATTTTAGTCCTGATAAAAAATTCCTTTATAATTCAGAGCGCAATATTGTTTTTCTTTTTAGTATTGTTAATTTTTTAACTACTATTAAATATTTATTAATTTTCCAGAACAAAAGTAAACACCAAATTAAAAGTTTGTACTAAATATACAAAAAAAGAAAATGAACCAAATAATATCTCGTCGCTCCCAACGAAGACTAGCACAGTTCAGTTAGCGTGGAAGACTAGCACTGTTCGTTGTTTGCGTGGAAGACTAGCACACTTCAGGGGCGTCCTACCTTACTAGACTTCACACAATCTTTTTCTCCAATTTTAATCACCATTTGCCGAGAATACCACTTCTGATGTTTTCATTTGAATCTTTCAAAATATCCCTTGAATTTTTTAAAAAATTTCTTAATATAAGTGTGGAAATTTGTAATTTGTTTGTTAATTTCTAGAATTTTTCCTTTTGTGAGACTTGCTTTTATTTTTTCAAACACCCACTTCGAGATTGATTCCTTTTTTTTTTCATTTGATACCCAAATGTCGAACAATTCGGAATTGCTGAGATAGAAGTTCACTGGAAAAAGATCGAATTTTTCAAAAACGGCAATGAACGGCAATAATATATCTTCACGGCTTTATTAAATACACTTTACTAAATAATATAGCCTCTTCACTTTTGTGAATCGTTGTGTAGTTATATAACTTTTTGTCTACGAAACACAAAAGTTATGAAATTTTTTTAACATAAAATACCTTTCGCAAAGCACTTCAAAGCTGCCCTAATACACGTATAAACATGGAAAAACTTGTTATGAATAAATTCTACTTACTTTTTCCTGTATTATCCATAAAAATGTGCACTTGTTTTTAATGAATAAAACTGGGTTTAAAGTGTAAAAATATATGTACTATTGGAAAATGCACCCTTTTTTGAACACTCAAAAGTTTAAAAATAGAGTTTATGCCACAAATTTTGGATTTGGGACCAATGTGCAGTGGCGTGGTTGCCAAGGCGCGAATGCTTGATGCCAGCAGGTACTTCGTTTTACCTTCGTTCACCACCAAACCCATTTTTTCCGCTTCCTTTTCTAATTTGGAGTTCGCAGAAGTTAGCGGTTGTTGAGGCCAATGATGTCGATGTCGTCGGCATACGCCAACAGTTGTACGCTCTTGTAATATAAGTATTGTTCCAGCGCGGTTAAGTTCTGCAGCTTGTATTATTTTCTCCGGCATCAAATTAAAGAAATGGCACGATAGGGGGTCGCCCTGCTTGAAACCTCGTTTAGTTTCGAACGGCTCGGAGAGGTCCTTCCCGATTCTGACCGAGTTGGTGGTGTTGTTCAGCGTCATTTTGCACAGCCGTATAAGTTTTGCTGGGAAACCAAAATCAGACATAGCGGCATATAGGCACCTCCTTTTCGTGCTGTCGAAGGCGGCTTTAAAATCAACAAAGAGATGGTGTGTGTTGATCCTTTTCTCACGGGTTTTTTCCAAGATTTGGCGTATTGTAAAAATCTGGTCGATGGTAGATTTACCAGGTCTGAAGCCACACTGATAAGGTCCAATCAGTCGGTTTACGACAGGCTTCAGACTTTCGCACAAACGATAGTTGGCGCAGTTTGCGGGATCACCCTTCTTATCGATTGGGCAGAGAACACTTAGATTCTAATCCACAAGCATGCATTCATCCGACCATATTCTGCACAAGAGCTGGTGCATGCACCTTACCAGCTCCTCGCCGCCGCATTTGAATAGCTTAGCGGGCAGGCCATCAGCACCCGCCGCTTTATTGGTTTTTTGGCTTGATATATCTATTCGCACCTCGTTATAGTCGGGTTGTCGAACTTCGATTCCATCATTTTTACAGGAGTTTGCACCGGGGTTAAAACCTTCCGTCATTCGTCTAATTCTAAACCTCGCTTGTGTAATATTTGGTGTTTACCTAATTTTTATTGCTGTAATAATCTCTTTACATTTTTTGCTAATTATTGTACTTATTAGCTGTTACGATTTGAGAAATTTGCACGTCGGGTGTTCGATTTTTTGTTAGTACTTATTTTATTGTTTTAATATTATCTCTATATTGTTTATTTTTACTTTGCACTGTATTAGCTTTAAGACTTGACAATTTTGGATAAGCTTACTATGTATTTCTGTTGACAATGGTTAGTTGAATACTAGCAACTGATGAAGACACCACGCGGGTGTCGAAACAATTGTTTTGCAAATAAAAAACAATAAGCAATTTAAACGACTATAAGGTGTTTTTAATTCTGCATTTTACTGTTTTGTAGAGCTTTCAATTCCCTGCAAACTGGGGCAAATACTGGGGTAAAAGTTGGCTGCACGATTTTTGGGTGAGAAGACAATATCTTCTATATATCATCATCATCATCATCATTTATTGGCGCTTAACCGCCTAAGCGATTTTGGCCGTTGCATATCAAAGCACGCCAGTCATTCCTTTTTAGCGATAACTGACGCCAATTGGAAACCCCAAGGGAGTTCAAGTCATCCTCCACCTGTTGTTTCATCTCAGTCGAGGCCTCCCCCTTCCTCTGCTGCCGAATTCAGGCGACGATAGGAAAACCTTCTGTGCTGGAGCTTCTTTGTCCATTCGCACAACAAGGCCCAGCCAGCGGAGTCTTTGGGCTTTAATTCGCTGGACTATGGTCAGATCTGCGTAGAGCTCGTACAGCTCATCGTTAAATTTCCTTCGATACTCGCCGTTGGCATCACGGGAAGGACCATAAATCTTCCGGAGAACTTTTCTCTCAAATACTCCAAGGGCCATCTCATCTTCTCTTGACATTGTCCATGAATCTGAGCCATAAATCAGGACAGGTATGATGAGAGACTTATAGAGCGTGATCTTTGTTCTTCGAGAGAGGACTTTACTTCTCGATTGCCTACTCAGTCCAAAGTAGCACATGTTGGCAAGAGTGATTCTCCGCTGGATTTCTAGACTGATATTATTTTCGGTGTTGATACTGGTTCCCAAATAGACGAAGTCCCTCAGTGACATGGCTGCCAATGCGCAGGTGCGCCGATTCTTTCTTTGATGACAGCAAATACTTCGTCTTGTCCTTGTTCACGGCAAGACCCACTTTTTTCGCTTCCTTATCCAGTCCAGAGAAGGCAGCGCTTACGGCGCGGTTGTTAATGCCAATGATATCAATATCATCGGCATACGCCAGCAATTGCACGCTCTTGTAATAGATTGTACCATTGCGGTTTAGCTCTGCTGCTCGAATTATCTTGTTGTTGTTGTTGTTGTAACGATGTGTAGTCCTGCCCAACGCGTATTTTTCCTTAACCTAATTGTCATCAATATCTTCTAACGGGAGTCCAAGGAAACTAGCAGTTTCAATAGGATTGGACCAAAGAGAGATGGGTGTTAGAAGAGTGCGCTCAAATGAGCAAGAAAATAAGTGATTGGTATTGTGGGGGGATGAGCCGCATGCCGGACATACATTCGGCACATCAGGGTTCAGTCTAGATATGTAGGAGTTTAACCTACTACAATATCCAGAGCGTAATTGAGCCAGAGTGACCCTTGTCTCTCGAGGAAGATGACGCTCCTCTTCAGAAATGCCAGGTGTTGCGGCATGTAAGACATTGTTTAGCGGACAGAGCGCAGAGTAATGGCCAACAGACGTTGTATGGATATGCCCCAAAGCCAGTTTGTGCACCTGTAGATCAAACGGCGTTGTTATATAGTGACGGATCTCATCAAAATGTTTACGTAGATGCGACCTTATGGTCCTAGGAGGCGGAATGAGTTCAAGCAGTTGTCTACCGGGATGCTGTGGTTTACAGCAGTTCAGTAGGTACTGCTTGTTTAGCATTTCATTATGCTCCCTAACTGGAAGCATTTCCACCTCATTATGTATATGAGATATAGGTGACATAAGGACGCACCCCGTAGCGGTTCTGAGCGCGGTGTTTTGACAGGCCTGAAGCTGATTCCAGTGAACGTCTGCAAGCCCCGGCGACCATATCGGCGACGCATAGTTCAGGATCGGCCGACCAATTGCCTTGTACGTTACCAACAACGTTTCTTTGTCTTTACCCCAAGTACTGCCGGCTAGTGACTTGAGGATTTTGTTGCGGCTCTGTAATTTTGAGACAATTGCGGCTGAATGAGCAGCGAAAGTGTGCATGGTGTCAAAAGTCACTCCTAAAATTTTTGGGTGAGCGACAGTAGGTATTTTATGATCACCTACATAGATTTCTAATTCCATGCCAACCTGCGCCGTCCACGTCGTGAATAAGGTCGCCGAAGACTTTGTTGGCGACAATGTCAAGGTTCGGGCAGTAAAGAACTCGACTAGAGAGGGGAGATAACCATTTATTTTGGAGCACAGCTCATCAACGGAAGTACCAGTTGCCAATATCGTGCAATCGTCTGCGTAAGAAACAATCGTAACTTCTTCTGGTGGAGGAGGAAGCTTCGAAATATAGAAGTTAAACAATAACGGGGAGAGGACACCACCCTGTGGTACCCCTTGTTTTATCTTCCTGGCTTTAGATTTTTTGTTTCTAAATACAACAGACGACCGACGACCACTGAGATAATTGGCGGTCCAACGCTTTAGACAGGGGGGGAGTGACGAGTCTTCCAAATCAGCTACAAGTTGCCCATGATTTACTGTGTCAAAAGCTTGACTCAAATCAAGTGCAACTAGAACCGTCCTGTCATTAGGCCTATTTTGATTAAGACCGTCAGTTATCTGAGTGTTTATGACATTTAGAGCAGATGTTGTGCTCCTACCCTTCCTGAAGCCATGTTGGTGCTCGGCTAACATCAAGTGTGATGTGTAGAGTGGGAGTAGGACCGCCTCAAGTGTCTTTACTACTGGCGAGAGGAGTGATATCGGGCGATATGACTCCCCAACGTTAGCTGGCTTGCCAGGCTTTAGTAGTGGGATCACAGTTGCCTGCTTCCATTTGTCGGGTATGACAGCTGTGATCAGAGACAAATTGAAGACGGCCGTTAAATATTTGACTCCCGCTAGGCCGATGTGTTTTAGATGCACCATGGCTATGCCATCAGGCCGATGGCTTTGGAGTTTTTGGCCTTCCGGATGGCCTCTTGAACCTCTGTAGCGGTGATGGGAACGGGGGCATAGTTTTTGTGTTTATGCGCACGCCTGAAGATTCCACGTCTAGCCCTGTCTTGCGCAGGGTGTGGGACATATTGTCGACAAAAAGCCTGTGCACATTTCCTGGGGTCATTTATTGTCTTGTCACCAAAGGTAATGTCGACATTTTTTGGTGGACCCGAAGGATTCGACAAGGACTTGACGGTGGACCATAATTTCCCAACACCGGTAGAGAGGTTACAAGACCTGAGGTGCTCCTCCCATTTGGTTTGTTTGTGTTCGTTAACCAGCCTTCTGATTTCCACGTTGAGATCACCGATCTGTGGGTCAGATGGATCGATGTTGCGTATGAGGTCACGTTCGTTGGCCAAGGCTGCGGCCTCAGCTGGGAAGTTAGGCCTGATATCTTTTATCCTACCAGCTGGTATGAAACGGGCTGTAGCCTTTTTAATGACCTCACGTATGTTGCGCTCGCCAACGTGTACGTCAGTGGGAATGGGAAGATCACCAAAGGAGCTCTCCGTGAATTCCAAAAAGCCGACCCAATTGGCCTTTTTGAAATTCACGTAAGTACGTTTCTCCGACGTGATAAAATCCGTGGCACGATCGACAGACAGGATGATAGGCAGGTGGTCGGATGACAGGGCCACCATAGGTTGCCAGTTGATGCTGTTAATTAACCCCGGGCTAACAATAGTTAGGTCCGGGGAGCTACTGCAGTTAACAGCCATCCTAGTTGAGGAGTCTCCGTTCACAGTACAGAAAGAGGAGTTATCAATTTGCTCGGCTAATTCCCGTCCTCTGCCGTCCACCGAAAGGTGTGAATGCCACATATCATGATGGGCATTAAAATCGCCCATGATGATACGGTTATCGCCACAAAGAAACGCCCTAAGGTCAGGACGATAACTTCTGGGGCAGCAGGTGACGGGAGGAATGTATATATTGATTAGCTCGAGATCAACGCCACCAGCTTGTATAACTATACCTTGACACTCTAAAGGTAAGTCACTTTGGTCAGTGTTGATATCAAATTCCCTATACTGCACCGTATGGTGTACAAGGAACGCGAGACCACCTCCGCCGTCTGTACGATCATGCCGGAGTACGTGGTAGCCTCCACTCGCTCGGAGATTCGAGTGGGGGCCAAGTTTTGTCTCCTGGATTGCAGCAATTTTGATTTTATGTAGCTGCATAAATGTGGTTATCTCCGCTATCTTGCCGGTCAAGCCGTTGCAGTTAAATTGCAACAATTTAAATTGCGAAGGAGAGGCAATGGCCACTCTGGGAGTTAAAGACTGATGTGTTCGCCTAGATGGTGGTAGGTTATGTCGCGATATTGATCTCCGTTGCAGTCCTGAAGCCGGCGGAATTCGTTCACTATTAGATGAGTGTACTTCCGTCGGCGTTGAGGGCTGCAAAACTCGACAGCAAGGCGCGACAAACACATCAGTCCAAAGATTTCTGTTTGCGAGCCCAGAACATATGCGTAGGTGACACAGGCCTAGGCAGGAGTTGCACTTGACCGATGCCACAGACGCATATATCCTGTGCCGACATACAGTGCACGAAGAGTGAGGGACCAGAAGTTGATGGACTTGACTTTCATTCGTGCTAGTGCCGGAAGAAGTTATTAAAGAGTTTAGAGACGGGGGCTGAAGCTCAGTAGTGCTACAAGCATCAACCGATGTGCTACGAAGAAAGTAGCCATGAGTGGGTGCTTGTGCTGTTGATGCACTAGGAAGTAAGCTACAGCCGGGAACACATATATTCTGCTGGGCAATATAATTATTGCAAGTCGTGGAGACTTGATTATTATTAGAGGGCGATAAAGCAACATATGAGCGTCGCTTGCCTCGGGACGTCCTACGACGTGAACAGCAGGGCGCCACAAAATTTTTATAGAAACTAGTGGGCCGATGTGCTTTCGGATCTAGTCCGGAGCAACTTGATTTGTGCAACCAACCTTTGCATGATGCACACTGTACTGAGTGTGATCGTCTTGTATATATTTTCTTCCGACAAACGCAGCAGAACCATTCTCTTGGGCCAGGATTTGGCTCAATGCCAGCCCGGATCAAGAGAATAAGGAGCAGCCGTGCTGCAAGGGGCTGTTCCGGGGATGACAATAGGTGAGGGAATCGTGACGCGTTAGACAGGGTCACTTCGAAATGTATTGCTCTTGGCCGAGTCATTATAAAAAAAAACAGCCCGGGTCGTTTCGGTACGAAGGGTATTGTACAGGTACAAATACCGTTCTCGCAGAACCGGCAATACGTGAAACGTATTATTATCTTCTCCAGCATCAGATTGAAGAAATCGCACGAAAGGGAGTCGCCCTGTCGGAAGCCTCGTTTGGTTTCAAATGGCTCAGAGAGGTCCTTCCCGATTCTGACGGAGCTGTTGGTATTGCTCAACGTCATTTGGCAAAGCCGTATAAGCTTTGCAGGGAAGTCAAATTCAGACATGGCGGCATACAGGCAACTCCTTTTTGCGCTGTCAAAAGCGGCTTTGAAATCGACAAAGAGATGGTGTGTGTCGATTCTTTTATCATAGGTCTTCTCCAGGATTTGGCGTATCGTGAAAATCTGGTCGATGGTAGACTTACCAGGTCTAAAGCCATACTGATAAGGTCCAATCAGTTTGTCTACGATGGGCTTCAGCCTTTCACACAACACGCTAGAAAGAACCTTATATGCAATATTAAGAAGACTAATCCCGCGGTAGTTGGTGCGGTTAGCTGGATCGCCTTTCTTGTGGATTGGGCAAAGCACACTTAAATTGCAATCCGGAGGCATGCATTCGTCTGACCATATTCTGCATAAGAGCTGATGCATGCTTTTTACCAGCTCTTCGCCTCCGTGTTTGAACAGCTCGGCGGGTAGTCCGTCTTTTCCAGGCGCTTTGTTGTTTTTGAGCCGGGATATAGCTATCCTCACTTCATCATAGTCAGGTGGTGGGACGACTTTTCCATCGTCAGGGATTGGGGTATCGGGTTCGACGTCTCTCTCGCAATTTAGCAGTGAGGAGAAGTGCTCCCTCCATAATTTAAGTACACTTTGTACGTCGGTTACCAGGTCGCCATTATTGTCCTTACAGGAGCTTGCCCCGGTCTTAAAACCTTCCGTCATCCGCCGGATCTTTTCATAGAATATTCGGGCATCATTCCTGTCAGCCAGCATCTCAAGCTCCTCACACTCACGCCTTTCGGCCTCACTTTTCTTTTTTCTGAAAAGGCGTCTCTCTTCCTTCTTTGCCTCACGATATTGTTGCCATACACTGCGGGTTGCGCCCGTTCGCAACGTCTCCTTGTAGGCAGCGTCCTTTTTTTTCGAGGCAGTTTTGCATTCCTCATCGTACCAGTTGTTCTTGCGGGCTCGCTGAAACCCTATAGTGGCCTCAGCGGCGGTACGCAATGAGTGAGAGATATGCTTCCATTGCTCGGTTACATCGTTAGGTCGGGGATTGCCCTCTGCTAGCAGGTGTGAGAGTCGAGTTGTGAAATTATCAGCTGTCTGTGTCATGCGCAGCTTCTCGACGTCAAACTTTCCTTCCGTTACTGTGCGCACTTTCTTCGTTGCACAGAGGCGTGTGCGTATCTTGGCTGCGACAAGATAATGGTCAGAGTCACTCAGTGTACGCACGTCCAGAACGGTGGAGCTATGTCTGCCGTCAATCTGGTTTCTAGTTCTTTGATCAGGGGACAGCCATGTGGCTTGGTGTATAAGCTTATGCTGGAACCTGGTACTACTGATGACCATATTGCGAGCAGCGGCGAAGTCAATCAACCTAGTGCCGTTGGGGGATGTTATATCGTGGAGACTGAATTTTCCAACTGTAGGACCAAAGACTCCTTCCTTGCCCACCTTGGCATTAAAGTGGCCGAGCACGATTTTGATATCATGCTGGGGGCAGCGATCATAAGTCTGTTCAAGTTTATCGTAGAAGGAGCCCTTCTCTGCTTCGTCCGTCTCCTCAGTCGGCGCATAGGCGCAGATAAATGTTATGTTGAAAAACCTCGCCTTGATGCGGATCGCAGCGAGACGCTCGTCCACAGGAGTGAACGCTAATACTTGGCGGCGAAGTCTCTTTCCCTCCACGAATCCTACACCACGCGCTTTGCCGCGTGTCTGGCCACTGTAGTATACGTCACAAGGACCGATGGTCGTCTTTCCTTGCCCCGTCCATCGCATTTCCTGCAGGGCGGTGATGTCGGCCTTTGCGCCTACGAGGACATCAACCAGTCGGGCAGCGGCACCGTCCATCAGCACCCGCCGCCTTATTGTTTTTTAACCGTGATATAGCTACTCGCACCTCGTTATAGTCGGGTTGTGGAACTTCGATCCATCGTCTTCTCTCTGGATTGTTGCTCCGTTCCTCCGTTTAGAAGGGCAGATAAGTGATCCCCTAGGGTTATGGTGCTGGCTACGGCCATATTTCGTCCACCGGCGAATCGATCAGCCTGTATCCATTCGGCGAAGTCTCTTCATGGAGGCTGAACTTTCCGACAGTGGGGCCAAATACACCCTCTTTGCCCACCCTGGCGTTAAAGTCGCCAAACACGACTTTGATATCATGACGGGGGCAGCGCTCATAAGTTTCTTCTAATTTTGCGTAGAATGCATCTTTTTCCACGTCGTCCTTGTCCTCGGTCGGTGCGTGCGCACAGATAAACGATATGGAAGTTTTATTCGGATTGTGGCGAGACGCTCGTTCACGGCTGCGAAAGACACTACCTGTTTCACAAGCCTCTTTCCCACCACAAAACCGACGCCGAATCTGCGCTCATTAGTGTGGCCGCTCCAGTAGACATTGCAGGTTTGGATGGCCTTATAACCTTGCCCCGTCCATCGCATTTCTTGTATAGCGGTGATGTCAGCTTTTGCCTGTTTGAGGACCCCAACTAGGCGGGCATCGTCACCTTCCCTGCTAAGGGTTCGGACGTTCCAAGAGCATGCCCTGATTTCATTAATCATATTCCTATTTCGTTTGCGGTGGTCGTTATCTAAAGAGTGAGTTATCATATCCGAGGCCTGATTATTGGATCTCATTGCAAGTTTGTTTTTATGTGGTGGGTCCCAAGCCCTACGCACAACCCGTTTCTCGGGGGTTGGATTTAAATTACACACATATATAGCGAGCCGCTTGGTTCAAGAAAGACGCCCGCTTGCAGCCGCACCTCATGGTGACAGACGCTGCTGATGAAGTCCCCTGGCAAGCCCTTAAACCGATTATGTCGGAGTGGCCTTGTCAGGTTGTCGCCTTCAGGTTTCATTTGGACCTCGATATATTTCGATAAATTAATCGATAACTGAGTTATCGGTGAAAATGTGATTGCCCAAAAACCTTAAAAATGCCCTACAATATGGGTATCAAACGAAAGGGCATGACACCAGGTTTCATTTGGACTTCGATATATTTCGATAAATTTATCGGTGAAGATGTGATTGCCCAAAAACTTTAAAATTGCCCCACAATATGTGTAACAAACGAAAAGGAAAGGCTGCAGGTTTCATTTGGACTTCGATATATTTCGATAAATTTACGATAACTAAGTTATGGGTGAAAATGTAATTGCCCAAAAACCTTAAAATTGCCCTACAATATGGATAACAAACGAAAGGGAAAGGCCGCAGGTTTCATTTGGACTTCGATATATTTCGATAAATTTACGATAACTAAGTTATCGGTGAAAATGGAATTGCCCAAAAACCTTAAAATTGCCCTACAATATGGGTATCAAACGAAAGGCGATGGCCCCAGTTTTCATTTGGATTTCAATATATTTCGATAAATTTTTCGATAACTAAGTTATCGGCGAAAATGTGATGATAAAAAACCTTAAAATTTCCCCACAATATGGGTATCAAACGAAAGGGGATGGCCCCAGTTTTCATTTGGATTTCAATATATTTCGATAAATTTTTCGATAACTGAGTTACCGGTGAAAACGAGATGGCTCAAAAGCCTTAAAATTGCCCGACAAGAGCATGACCCCAGGTTTCATTTGGACTTCCATATATTTCGATAAATTTACGATAACTTAGTTATCGGTGAAAATGGAATTGCCCAAAAACCTTAAAATTGCCCTACAATATGGGTATCAAACGAAAGGCGATGGCCCCAGTTTTCATTTGGATTTCAATATATTTCGATAAATTTTTCGATAACTAAGTTATCGGCGAAAATGTGATGATAAAAAACCTTAAAATTTCCCCACAATATGGGTATCAAACGAAAGGCGATGGCCCCAGTTTTCATTTGGATTTCAATATATTTCGATAAATTTTTCGATAACTAAGTTATCGGCGAAAATGTGATGATAAAAAACCTTAAAATTTCCCCACAATATGGGTATCAAGAGAAAGGGGATGGCCCCAGGTTTCATCTGGACTTTAATATATTTCTATAAATTTATTGATAACTGAGTTATCGGTGAAAAATCCTTAAAATTGCCCTACAATATTGGTATCAAACGACGATCATTTGGACTTCAATATATTTCGATAAATTTATCAATAATTGAGTTATCGGCGAAAAAGAGATGGCTCAAAAGCCTTAAAATTGGCCAACAAAATAGGTATCAAACGAAAAGGGATGGCCCCAGGTTTCATTTGGGCTTCGATATATGTATTTCGATATATTTATCGATAACTCGAGTTATCGGTCAAAACGTGATCGCCCATAACCCTCAAATTACACTGGTCGACGGCCAAAATTTACCAGAGACGCCGTTATGAAATTCGTATGTAAAACCACCCCCTGATTTCGAAAATCGAGTTCATTTTTGATTCTATGGTACCGTTTTTGAGATATTTGCATTTTACCGTTATTCGAAAAAACCAAAAAGATGGCTCCCTTTATTTACATATATCTCACGAACGGGTCAAGCGATTGCAAAAAGGTTGACAGAATCAAAAAGACGATAAAATTTGCTATAAATGCATCATACATTGTTTTTTGCTCAACCAGATAGTTTTCGAGATATTAGCTTATCATTTCATATTTTTGTTTTCTTTTATGAAAAAATATGAAAAAAATTACTCTTTGCGTGGCCAGCATTCCAAAACCACACCTTTTTTTCTAGATATTTTTTCTTTACGTAGAGCTCTGTTTTATTAGAAAAAAGATAAGCTATCATCGAAGAAAATCGATGTAAAACTACGTAAGTTATAAGCGATCAAATAAAAATACCCAGGTTGCGCAATTTCAACGTATAGCTCAAAACGTATGTATGGTATAAGAAAGAGAGAAATATCAAGCTATGCTCTGTTTCTATTGAGTTCAAAGTTTAATTCATGAATGAAATTACCCATATTTTTTACTTTTTTTTTAATTTATTTATGTTTATACTATATTCTAACAATCTTTATCTTAATTTGATTTTACTATGTAGTCGAAATAATTATGTGTTCTACTTTGACGCTTATTCAGTTTAGGATCGGTTTCTCTTATGAGAAACCAGCAGTAATCACCCATCATTGCGACGTCCCAGAATCCTTGATATCGATTCTCAATTAATTTCATTTGCTGATGAAACCTTTCGCCATGTTCGTCACTTTCGTCGCCAAGATTTGCCGGAAAAAAGTTCAAATGTGAGTGCAGAAAGTGAATTTTTAAAGACATATTTACGCCTGGAAAGAAAATATTAGTTAGGTAAATAAAATTTTGGGAAATTAATTTTAATAAGCCTTTTATATTTACCCATTTTCGCATAATTATTGATTAAGTCGTTCACTATCTGTTCGTAGTTAGGGCTTTTGTGTCTACCGAGAAAAGAAGCAACGACCTTTTCAAAGGATTCCCACGCTGCTGCCTCAACTGATGAGAGTAGTCCTTTGAATTGAGTATTGTTGATCAACTTTTTTATTTGTGGTCCAACAAAAATACCTTCCTTCATCTTGGCTTGAGAAATATCTGGAAAAATTGTTTTCAAATAGCCGAATGCTTCGCCTTCTTTGTCCAAAGCCTTAACACAGTTTTTAATGAGACCGAGCTTGATGTGTAAGGGTGGAAGTATGATTTTCTCTTTCTTGACAAGAGGGGTATATTTTATGTTATCCACACCAACGGTAAACTCGACTCTTTCCGACCAATCCTTTCTGACGTAGTGGTCCTTACGAGCTCGGCTATCCCACTTGCAGAGGAAGCAGCAGTGCTTGGTGTAGCCACTTTGTAGACCGCATAGCATTGCAACGACTTTGAGATCAGAACATATTTTCCAATCATGCTCTTCATATTTGATAAATTTGAGAATTTTTTGCATTTCCTCGTAGGTTTCCTTTGTATTTACTGCATGTGCGATCGAGATAGAAGGCTTTTTGTTACCAATATGCAATAATACAGCTTTCAAACTCAGTTTATTGCTGTCTATGAACAATCGCCACTCTTTTGAATCATATGTTTGACCAAACTCTTTGAATAAACCAGGAATGTCGTTGCAGTAGCATATACTGTCTTTCTTGGTATAGTGTTTGGAAAATGGTTCGTGACGAGTTCTACAATATATCACCTTAACATCGGATGACACAAATTTAAATTGTTGCATACGGGAAGTGTGGATCTCTGCCTTTTCCTTGGATAGTTCCAAATCTCTTATCCAATCATTAAGTTGTGCTTGTGAGAGAACGTTTCTCTCGTTTCCCACGCGAAATTCAGTACAACTTGATTCCCCGCACTCAGATATTACTGTTGACAATGGAACTGGATCAGCAACTGTCGTTGAATGTAGTACTGGTAATGTCACTGATGGTACGCTGGCATAAGTTACTCTTCTTGATCTTCCAACGCCAAGCACTTTCGTTTGACAAATATAACACTCCATTGAATGGCAAGTAGGTTCTCTCCATATCATTGGTGTAGCAAATTTTATTTGTTGTCCTGATTTCGACTGAATCAATTCTACTCGACACGATGTACACAAAGTGTTCGGTGTCCATGGTTTTTCAGCATTTTTAGGCTCAATGCCAAAATACTTGGAGTATAAAGTTTTGATACGATCTGAGAACACTCGTCGTAGCTTAATGATAGTATATTGGCCACACATGAAACAGAACACATCTGGATCGTTATCACACTCAAATTCTCGCGTCCTTTTACTCATTTTATTTTTTTTTAATAAATCACGGTTTTGAAATTCGACTTATGAACTGAACTATCTCCGGCGAGCCTTGCAGATGTTTTGAAGTTTCAAGGCGCCTAACTCATATTTATACTCGGAACAAAAATAAAATTGAAAAAATCAAATCTTACCTAGACAGAAAGGTTCCTTTTTATACGAAGCCGGGAAAAGAAAATATTACCTGCTTTAGATGTCGGCTTTAAAAATTTTCTTATAATTTTGAAAATCTACCTGCATACTTACGCATAAGTGACGGAAATACATGTTTATAACTACATGCCTACAGCACTTTCGAACCCAACCACTCTTCCTTTCGAAGCAACCACTCTACCTACTATAAAACAATTCGAGTATTAAAAGTACTATTTGATTTATTTAAAGAAAAAGTATTATCATTGTTATGGTGTTATTCGTTTATCCGGATATATCCCATTTGCACTTTATACCTTTAAAATATGTATGTATACATCACACATTGAAGTTGCGCAACCTGGGTATTTTTACTTGATCGTTTATAACTTACGTAGTTTTGCATCGATTTTCTTCGATGATAGCTTATCTTTTTTCTAATAAAACAGAGCTCTACGTAAAGAAAAAATATCTAGAAAAAAAGTTGTGGTTTTGGAATGCTGCCCACGCAAAGAGTAATTTTTTTCATATTTTTTCATAAAAAAAAACAAAAATATGAAATGACAAGCTAATATCTCGAAAACTATCTGGTTGAGCAAAAAACAATGTATGATGCATTTATAGCAAATTTTATCGTTTTTCCGATTCTGTAAACTTTTTTGCAATTGCTTCACCCGTTCATGAGATATACGCAATTAAAGGGCGCCATCTTTTTGGTTTTTTCGAATAACGGTAAATTGCAAATATCTCAAAAACGGCACCATAGAATCAAAAATGAACTCAATTTTCGAAATCAGGGGGTGATTTTACATACGAATTTCATAACGGCATTTCTGGTAAAGCGAAAAAGTTGAAATTCGTGGTCCAGTGTTATTTAATCAATCTACCTTTCCCCATTGACGGGAATTTTGAAAATTTTAAATACCCTTGGTAAATGCTGCAATATTCAATAATCTTACTAATATTATAAATGTGAATGTAACGATATTTGGATATTTGGGTGTTTGGATTATAAATATGAATGTAGCGATGTTTGGATATTTGGGTGTTTGGATGTTTGGATGTTTGGATGTTTGGATGTCCAGACGTTTACTTCTGTTCCTCAATAACGGGAGAATGGCAAGACGGATTTTGTTGAAATTTGATAGGCAGACACCTAATAGTCTGGAAGGAGATATAGGCTATTTTTTTTTTTTAATTTTCGGGGGTCCGGCCATGCTAGGGACCGATAATTTTCGATTTATTTGTTTTTCCATATAACTCTGAGTACACTTGACCCAAACTTATGATATTTCGCATACAGGTGTAGAAACTTCGAATAATATGGGTATCAAACGAAACTGGAAGGTGCCAGGTCCCATTTGGACTTCGATATATTTCGATAAATTTATCGATAACTGAGTTATCAGTCGAAATGAGATTGCCCAGAAACCTTAAAATTACCCTACAATATGGGTATCAAACGAAAGGGAATGGCCTCAGGTTTCATTTGGACCTCGATATATTTCGATAAATTAATCGATAACTGAGTTATCGGTGAAAATGTGATTGCCCAAAAACCTTAAAATTGCCCACAATATGGGTATCAAACGAAAGGGCATGACACCTGGTTTCATTTGGACTTCGATATATTTCGATAAATTTATCTGTGAAGATGTGATTGCCCAAAAACTTTAAAATTGCCCCACAATACGAGTATGTGTAACAAACGAAAAGGGAAGGCTGCAGGTTTCATTTGGACTTCGATATATTTCGATAAATTTACCGATTACTGAGTTATCAATGAAAATGTGATTGCCCAAAAACCTTAAATTTGCCCTACAATATGGTTATCAAACGAAAGGTGAAGGCCCCAGGTTTTATTTGGACTTCTGCGTATTTCGATAAATTTATCGATAACTGAGTTACCGGTGAAAATGTGATTGCCCAAAAAACCTTAAAATTTTCGACAACATGGGTATTAAACAAAAGGGTATGGCCCCAAGTTTCATTTGAACTTCGATATATATCGATAAATTTACCGATTACTGAGTTATCAATGAAAATGTGATTGCCCAAAAACCTTAAATTTTCCCTACAATATGGTTATCAAACGAAAGGTGAAGGCCCCAGGTTTTATTTGGACTTCTGCGTATTTCGATAAATTTATCGGTAACTGAGTTATCGGTGAAAATGTGATTGCCCAAAAAACCTTAAAATTTTCGACAACATGGGTATTAAACAAAAGGGTATGGCCCCAAGTTTCATTTGAACTTCGATATATATCGATAAATTTACCGATTACTGAGTTATCAATGAAAATGTGATGGTAAAAAAACCTTAAAATTTCCCCACAATATGGGTATCAAAAGAAGGGCCCCAGGTTTCATCTGGACTTTAATATATTTCTATAAATTTATTGATAACTGAGTTATCGGTGAAAAATCCTTAAAATTGCCCTACAATATGGGTATCAAACGAGAGGGGATGGCGCCAATTTTCATTTGGACTTCAATATATTTCGATAAATTAATCAATAATTGAGTTATCGGTGAAAACGAGATGGCTCAAAAGCGTTAAAATTGGCCAACAAAATAGGTATCAAACGAAAAGGGATGGCCCCAGGTTTCATTTGGGCTTCGATATATGTATCGATAACTGAGTTATCGGTCAAAACGTGATCACCCATAAACCTCAAATTATTTAATCAATCTACCTTTCCCCATTGTTGGGAATTTTGAAAATTTTAAATACCCTTGGTAAATGCTTCAGTATTCAATAATCTTACTAATATTATAAATATGAATGTAGCGATGTTTGGATATTTGGGTGTTGGGATGTTTGGATGTCCAGACGTTTACTTCTGTTCCTCAATAACGTGAGAATGGCAAGACGGATTTTGTTGAAATTTGGTAGGCAGACACCTAATAGTCTGGAAGGAGGTATAGGCTATTTTTTAATTTTTTAATTTTGGGGGGTCCGGCCATGCTAGGGACCGATAATTTTCGATTTATTTGTTTTTCCATATAACTCTGAGTACACTTGACCCAAACTTATGATATTTCGCATACAGGTGTAGAAACTTCGAACAATATGGGTATCAAACGAAACTGGAAGGTGCCAGGTCTCATTTGGACTTCGATATATTTCGATAACTGAGTTATCAGTCGAAATGAGATTGCCCAGAAACCTTAAATTTTCCCTACAATATGGGTATCCAACGAAAGGGAATGGCCCCAGGTTTCATTTGGACGTCAATATATTTCGATAAATTAATCGATAACTGAGTTATCGGTGAAAATGTGGTTGCTCAAAAACCTTAAATTTTCCCTACAATATGGGTATCAAACGAAAGATGATGACCCCAGGTTTCATTTGGACTTCGATATATTTCGATAAATTTATCGATAACTAAGTTATCGGTGAAAATGTGATGGTAAAAAAACCTTAAAATTTCCCCACAATATGGGTATCAAAAGAAAGGGGAAGGCCCCAGGTTTCATCTGGACTTTAATATATTTCGATAAATTTATGAATAACTGAGTTATCGGTGAAAAATCCTTAAAATTGCCCTACAATATGGGTATCAAACGAAAGGGGATGGCGCCAGTTTTCATTTGGACTTCAATATATTTCGATGAATTTATCAATAATTGAGTTATCGATGAAAACGAGATGGCTCAAAAGCGTTAAAATTGGCCAACAAAATAGGTATCAAACGAAAAGGGATGGCCCCAGGTTTCATTTGGGCTTCGATATATGTATCGATAACTGAGTTATCGGTCAAAACGTGATCGCCCATAAACCTCAAATTATTTAATCAATCTACCTTTCCCCATTGTTGGGAATTTTGAAAATTTTAAATACCCTTGGTAAATGCTTCAGTATTCAATAATCTTACTAATATTATAAATATGAATGTAGCGATGTTTGGATATTTGGGTGTTTGGCTGTTTGGATATTTGGTTGTTTGGATGTCCAGACGTTTACTTCCTTTCCTCAATAACGTGAGAATGGCAAGACGGATTTTGTTGAAATTTGGTAGGCAGACACCTAATAGTCTGGAAGGCTATAGGTATAGGCTATTTTTTTTTTTTTTAATTTTGGGAGGTCCGGCCATGCTAGGGACCGATAATTTCCGATTTATTTGTTTTTCCATATAACTCTGAGTACACTTGACCCAAACTTATGATATTTCGCATACAGGTGTAGAAACTTCGAATAATATGTGTCTCAAACGAAACTGGAAGGTGCCAGGTCTCATTTGGACTTCGATATATTTCGATAAATTTATCGATAACTGAGTTATCAGTCGAAATGAGATTGCCCAGAAACCTTAAAATTACCCTACAATATGGGTATCAAACGAAAGGGCATGACACCTGGTTTCATTTGGACTTCGATATATTTCGATAAATTTATCGGTGAAGATGTGATTGCCCAAAAACTTTAAAATTGCCCCACAATACGAGTATGTGTAACAAACGAAAAGGAAAGGCTGCAGGTTTCATTTGGACTTCGCTATATTTCGATAAATGTATCGATAACTGAGTTACCGGTGAAAATGTGATTGCCCAAAAAACCTTAAAGTTTTCCACAACATGGGTATTAAACAAAAGGGGATGGCCCCAAGTTTCATTTGAACTTCGATATATTTCGATAAATTTACCGATTACTGAGTTATCAATGAAAATGTGATTGCCCAAAAACCTTAAATTTGCCCTACAATATGTTTATCAAACGAAAGGTGAAGGCCCCAGGTTTTATTTGGACTTCAGCGTATTTCGATAAATTTATCGATAACTGAGTTACCGGTGAAAATGTGATTGCCCAAAAAACCTTAAAATTTTCCACAACATGGGTATTAAACAAAAGGGGATGGCCCCAAGTTTCATTTGAACTTCGATATATTTCGATAAATTTACCGATTACTGAGTTATCAATGAAAATGTGATTGCCCAAAAACCTTAAATTTGCCCTACTATATGGTTATCAAACGAAAGGTGAAGGCCCAGGTTTTATTTGGACGTCGATATATTTCGATAAATTTACGATAACTAAGTTAAGTTAAGTTATATTGCCCTACAATATGGGTATCAAACGAAAGGGGATGGCCCCAGATTTCATTTGGATTTCAATATATTTCGATAAATTTTTCGATAACTGAGTTACCGGTGAAAACGAGATGGTTCGCAAGCCCTAAAATTGCCCGACAAGAGCATGACCCCAGGTTTCATTTGGACTTCCATATATTTCGATAAATTTATCGATAACTGAGTTATCGGTGAAAATGTGATTGCCCAAAAACTTTACAATTGCCCTACATTATGGGTAACAAACGAAAGGGGAAAGGCCGCAGGTTTCATTTGGACTTCGATATATTTTGATAAATTTATCGATAACTAAGTTATCGGTGAAAATGTGATGGTAAAAAAACCTTAAAATTTCCCCACAATATGGGTATCAAAAGAAAGGGGATGGCCCCAGGTTTCATCTGTAGCCCGTTTCTGTATCCTTGCGATACGAATTATATCGCAAAATGCAACCCTGATTTATGGTTATCGCAAGGTAGTGTTTCTGTATGAGTGGTGAGTATGTTTTTTCGATATTTCTTGCGTTATTCATATCACTAGCTCCGGAGGTCGTAATATTATACGTTAAAACGAAAATGAGTGAAGTTCGTTGGTAACTAATTTAGATTTTTTGTTTTCTAATTAATTTTTTATTTTATAGAAAAAAAGGCGGAGAGGAAAAATTACAAAAACCCAAAAAGTAAAACTTTTTGAGCTAATGAAGGCCAAAAAGGTATTTGTTTCCTTTAGGGGTCAACTGCTAATAAATTAGCTAAAATTATGTGAGATAGCTCAAAAGACGGGGTTTGGCCTCAGCATCACGAATCCAGAAGCGCTTTTTAATATTTTATTTTTGTGAAAAGTTATGGTCAAAAAACCGAAAAATGACCCGGGTCCGATACGAAAATTGGGGCGGAATCCATGGTATTTATGTGCGAAACACCTTTCTGAGTTGGAGGCCTTCGGCCGCGCTTATAAAAAATAACCCTGGGCTACGCCATCCCAAGTCCGGGTGGTTGCCTGGACCGTGGAAACATGCCACGGTACGCATTCTTTCGCACGTTTTTAGGTACAGTCTAATAAAATTACAACAACCACATGAAAACTTGCAACTTTGTTTGCAAATACCTCTTCAGAGAAGCAAAATATTAAAAAAGCACTTCCGGATTCGTGATCCTGAGGCCAAACCCCGTCTTTTGAGCTATCTTACATAATTTTAGCTAATTTATTAGCAGTTGACAGCTAAAGTAGACAATTACCTTAATTATTAACAATTTGGAAATTCACTGCACTTTGTTTGTTATTATAATTTTTTGCTATTAATGATAGATGCTATGTTCCATTTCGTTTATTCCATCGATATGATAAAAACTCACCACTATTTCATCGCAAGGTGAATTGAGTGTGTTACAGAAACATTTTTCATATCGAAAGCGATATGAGCCTTGCGATAGCAAATCGATCGTTATTATAACGAAAGGTTATAGAAACGGTCTACTGGACTTTAATATATTTCTATAAATTTATTGATAACTGAGTTATCGGTGAAAAATCCTTAAAATTGCCCTACAATATGAGTATCAAACGAAAGGGGATGGCGCCAATTTTCATTTGGACTTCAATATATTTCGATAAATTTATCAATAATTGAGTTATCGGTGAAAACGAGATGGCTCAAAAGCCTTAAAATTGGCCAACCAAATAGGTATCAAACGAAAAGGGATGGCCCCAGGTTTCATTTGGGCTTCGATATATGTATTTCGATATATTTATCGATAACTGAGTTATCGGTCAAAACGCGATCGCCCATAAACCTCAAATTATTTAATCAATCTACCTTTCCCCATTGATGCGAATTTTGAAAATTTTAAATACCCTTGGTAAATGCTTCAGTATTCAATAATCTTACTAATCTTACTAATATTATAAATGTGAATGTAGCGATGTTTGGATATTTGGGTGTTTGGATGTTTGGATGTCCAGACGTTTACTTCTGTTCCTCAATAACGTGAGAATGGCAAGACGGATTTGGTTGAAATTTGGTAGGCAGACACCTAATAGTCTGGAAGGAGGTATAGGCAATTTTTTTTTTGTAATTTTGGGGGGTCCGGCCATGCTAGGGACCGATAATTTTCGATTTATTTGTTTTTCCATATAACTCTGAGTACACTTGACCCAAACTTATGATATTTCATAGACACTTCGAACAATATGGGTATCAAACAAAACTGGAAGGTGCCAGGTCTCATTTGGACATCGATATATTTCGATAAATTTATCGATAACTGAGTTATCAGTCGAAATGACATTGCCCAGAAACCTTAAATTTTCCCTACAATATGGGTATCAAACGAAAGGGGATGACCCCAGGTTTCATTTGGCCTTCGATATATTTCGATAAATTTATCGATAACTAAGTTATCGGTGAAAATGTTATTGAACAAATGCCTTAAAATTACCTTACAATATGGGTATCAAACCAAAGGGAATGGCCCCAGGTTTCATTTGGACGTCAATATATTTCGATAAATTAATCGATAACTGAGTTATCGGTGAAAATGTGGTTGCTCAAAAACCTTAAATTTTCCCTACAATATGGGTTTACGGCGGCCGCCGTGGTGTAGCGGTTAAGTGTTCGGCCTTCTACACCAAGTCGTGGCGGTTCGATGCCCGACAAAAGTAACATCAAAATTATTTAGAAAAAGAATTTTTCTAAACGGGGTCGCCCCTCGGCAGTAGTTTGGCAAACTCTCCGGGTGTATTTCTGCCATGAGAAGCTTCTCAGCAAAAAATTCATTTGCTTTGCAAGTGCCGTTCGGAGTCGGCAAAAAACTGTAGGTCCCGCCAACTTGTAGGAAAAACTCAAAAGCAACACACCACAAGTTGGAAAGAGAAGCTCGGCTAAAAATCTCGTTAGAGGTTATGATAACCTGTTGGTATATCGCCGCCATTAGTTTTATGGGTATCAAACGAAAGATGATGACCCCAGGTTTCATTTGGACTTCGATATATTTCGATAAATTTATCGATAACTAAGTTATCGGTGAAAATGTGATGGTAAAAAAACCTTAAAACTTCCCCACAATATGGGTATCAAAAGAAAGGGGATGGCCCCAGGTTTCATCTGGACTTTAATATATTTCGATAAATTTATCGATAACTGAGTTACCGGTGAAAATGTGATTGCCCAAAAAACCTTAAAATTTTCCACAACATGGGTATTAAACAAAAGGTGATGGCCCCAAGTTTCATTTGACCTTCGATATATTTCGATAAATTTACCGATTACTGAGTTATCAATGAAAATGTGATTGCCCAAAAACCTTAAATTTGCCCTACAATATAGTTATCAAACGAAAGGTGAAGGCCCCAGGTTTTATTTGGACTTCAGCGTATTTCGATAAATTTATCGATAACTGAGTTACCGGTGAAAATGTGATTGCCCAAAAAACCTTAAAATTTTCCACAACATGGGTATTAAACAAAAGGGGATATGGCCCCAAGTTTCATTTGAACTTCGATATATTTCGATAAATTTACCGATTACTGAGTTATCAATGAAAATGTGATTGCCCAAAAACCTTAAATTTGCCCTACAATATGGTTATCAAACGAAAGGTGAAGGCCCCAGGTTTTATTTGGACTTCATCGTATTTCGATAAATTTATCGGTAACTGAGTTGTCGGTGCAAATGTGATTGCCCCAAGTTTCATTTGAACTTCGATATATTTCGATAAATTTACCGATTACTGAGTTATCAATGAAAATGTGATTGCCCAAAAACCTTAAAATTGCCCTACAATATGGGTATCAAAGGAAAGGGCATGACACCCGGTTTCATTTGGACTTCGATATATTTCGATAGATTTATCGGTGAAGATGTGATTGCCCAAAAACTTTAAAATTGCCCACAATACGAGTATGTGTAACAAACGAAAAGGAAAGGCTGCAGGTTTCATTTGGACTTCCGATATATTTCGATAAATTTACGATAACTAAGTTATCGGTGAAATTGTAATTGCCCAAAAACCTTAAAATTGCCCTACAATGTGGGTATCAAACGAAAGGGGAAGGCCCCAGTTTTCATTTGTATTTCAATATAATTCGATAAATTTTTCGATAACTGAGTTACCGGTGAAAACGAGATGGCTCAAAAGCCCTAAAATTGCCCGACAAGAGCATGACCCTAGGTTTCATTTGGACTTCCATATATTTCGATAAATTTATCGATAACTGAGTTATCGGTGAAAATGTGATTTCGCAAAAACTTTAAAATTGCCCTACATTATGGGTAACAAACGAAAGGGAAAGGGCGCAGATTTCATTTGGACTTCGATATATTTTGATAAATTTATCGATAACTAAGTTATCGGTGAAAATGTGATGGTAAAAAAACCTTAAAATTTCCCCACAATATGGGTATCAAAAGAAAGGGGATGGCCCCAGGTTTCATCTGGACTTTAATATATTTCGATAAATTTATTGATAACTGAGTTATCGGTGCAAAATCCTTACAATTGCCCTACAATAAGGGCATCAAACGAAAGGGGATGGCGCCAGTTTTCATTTGGACTTAAATATATTTCGATAAATTTATCGATAATTGAGTTATCGGTGAAAACGAGATGGCTCAAAAGCCTTAAAATTGGCCAACAAAATAGGTATCAAACGATAAGGGATGGCCCCAGGTTTCATTTGGACTTCGATATATGTATTTCGATATATTTATCGATAACTGAGTTATCGGTCAAAACGTGATCGCCCATAAACCTCAAATTATTTAATCAATCTATCTTTCCCCATTGATGGGAATTTTGAAAATTTTAAATTCCCTTGGTAAATGCTTCAGTATTCAATAATCTTACTTCTTACTAATATTATAAATGTGAAAGTACCGATGTTTGGATATTTGGATGTTTGGATGTCCAGACGTTTACTTCTGTTCCTCAATAACGTGAGAATGGCAAGACGGATTTTGTTGAAATTTGGTAAGCAGACAGCTAATAGTCTGGAAGGAGGTATAGGCTATTTTTTCCTTAATTTTGGGGGGTCCGGCCATGCTAGGGACCGATACTTTTAGATTTTTTTGTTTTTCCATATAACTCTGAGTACACTTGACCTAAACTTATGATATTTCGAATACAGGTGTAGAAACTTCGAACAATATGGGTATCAAACGAAACTGGAAGGTGCCAGGTCTAATTTGGACTTGGATATATTTCGATAAATTTTATGATAACTGAGTTATCAGTCGAAATGAGATTGCCCAGAAACCTTAAATTTTCCCTACAATATGGGTATCAACCAAAAGGGGATGACCCCAGGTTTCATTTGAACTTCGATATATTTCGATAAATTTATCGATAACTGAGTTATCGGTGAAAATTTTATTGAACAAAAACCTTAAAATTACCTTACAATATTGGTATCAAACGAAGTGCGATAACCCCAGGATTCATTTGGACTTCGATATATTTCGATAAATTGATCGATAACTGAGTTATAGGTGAAAATGTTATTAAACAAAAACCTTAAATTTACCCTTCAATATGGGTATCAAACGAAAGGGAATGGCCCCAGGTTTCCTTTGAACCTCGATATATTTCGATAAATTAATCGATAACTGAGTTATCGATTGAAATGTTATTGAATAAAAACATTAAATTCGATATTTTTCGATAAATTGATCGATAACTGAGTGATCGGTGAAAATGTGATTGCCGAAAAACCTTAAAATTGCCCCAAATTTGGGTACTAAACGAAAGGGGATGGCTCAAGGTTTCAATTGGACTTCAGGGTATTTGGATAAATTTATCGATAACTGAGTTATCGGTGAAAATATGATTGCCCAAAAACCTTAAAATTGGCCTACAATATGGGTATCAAACGAAAAGGGATGGCTCCAGTTTTTATTTGGGCTTCAATATATTTCGATAAATTTATCGATAATTGAGTTTTCGGTGAAAACGAGATGGCTCAAACGTCTTAAAATTGGCCAACAATATGGGTATCAAACGAAAAGGGATGGCCCCAGGTTTCATTTGGACTTCGATATATGTATTTCGAGATATTTATCGATAACTGAGTTATCGGTCAAAACGTGATCGCCCATAAACCTCAAATTATTTAATCAATCTACCTTTCCCCATTGATGGGAATTTTGAAAATTTTAAATACCCTTGGTAAATGCTTCAGTATTCAATAATCTTATTAATATTATAAATGTGAATGTAACGATGTTTGGATATTTGTATGTTGGGATGTCCAGACGTTTACTTCTGTTCCTCAATAACGTGAGAATGGCAAGACGGATTTTGTTGAAATTTGGTAGGCAGACAGCTAATAGTCTGGAAGGAGCTATAGGCTATTTTATAAGCTTTTATTTAGTTTCACCTGACGGCTGTCTGTTATCAAATCTTGCAAGCTAAATTTGATACACTTCCCGGTGTCCGATTGATTTGAAATTCTGCACCCATGTATAACCCTGATGACAATGCAATATTATAAAAAAAATATTTCGATAGGTGGCGCGTGGGTCGCTATATTTTCAAAATTCGCATTTATGGTCCGATTTAGCTGAAATTCGTAACATGTATTACTACCATGAAAAGAAATATTTTTGTAAAAAAAAAATTCCGCTAGGTGGGGCTGAGATAGCGGTAATAAAAACTCAAAATCGTAATTATGGACCGATTTGGCTGATATTTTACGTGTGTGTTACTTAATTAATTTCTAAATGTTAAAAAAAAATTGGACCCGCTAGGTGGCGCGTGAGTCGCTTTATTTGAGAATTACGAAGGTCTGTTTTCAGTGTCGATTAATTCGTTTTTCAACGAACTTCCCGTTGAGGTAGGATCTTGAAATTTTCCTCATCGCTTAGTTTTATACCCCAATGCACTATAATAAAAAAAATAATTCCGATAGGTGGCGCATGGGTAGAGATATTTGAAAAATTTAATTTACAGAGATTTTGTTTCGATTTTGAACTAACTCCCCGTTGAGCTGGGGTTTTGAAATTTTCACCATCGATCAGGTTTTACTGACAATGCATTATACAAAAAAAAAATCTAAAATATTGCTTTATTTGCAAAAATCCAATCATCACCCAAGCTTAGTCGTTTTTCCCTATTGCCATAGAAAGAAGATTGGAATTCGCCGCGTGGTGTATTCCAAAAGTACCTTTACTTACCACGCGGCGAATTCCTTTACTCTTATGAGCATTGTCTATTGATATGCAGATGGCGCTGAAGAATGCAACAATCGGCTAATTCCTGCACTGTTTTGAGAAATTATGCATAAAAAGTTGGCTCTGCTGATTTTGAATTATTAAATTGAAGAAAAAAGGAAACAGCTAATTATTATTGAAACGCAGTTCTAATTAATTATAAGCTTTTATTTAGTTTCACCTGACGGCTGTCTGTAATCAAATCTTGCAAGCTAAATTTGATACACTTCCCGGTGTCCGATTGATCTGAAATTCTGCACCCATGTATAACCCCGATGACAATGCAATATTATTAAAAAAAAATTCGATAGGTGGCGCGTGGGTCGCTATATTTTCAAAATTCGCCTTTATGGTCCGATTTAGCTGAAATTCGTAACATGTATTACTACCATGAAAAGAAATATTTTTGTAAAAAAAAATTCCGCTAGGTGGGGCTGAGATAGCGGTAATAAAAACTCAAAATCGTAATTATGGACCGATTTGGCTGATATTTTACGTGTGTGTTACTTAATTATTTTCTAAATGTTAAAAAAAAATTGGACCCGCTAGGTGGCGCGTGAGTCATTTTATTTGAGTATTACGAAGGTCTGTTTTCAGTGTCGATTAATTCGTTTTTCAACGAACTTCCCGTTGAGGTATGATCTTGAAATTTTCATCATCGTTTAGTTTTCTGCCTCCACGCAAAATAACAAAAAAATAATTCCGATAGGTGGCGCACGAGTAGAGATATTCGAAAGTTTTCATTCCAGGAAATTTTGCTTTTGATATTGTACTAACTTGCAGTTAAGATGGGAGTTTGCAAATTTTCATCATCGTTCAGGCTTCGCTAACAGTAAATAAAAAAATTAGCTTAATTTCAAAAATCCCATTTATCGTTTAGTTTAGTCTTTATTCCAATATCCCAAAAGTAACTTTATTAACCACGCGGCTTTATTGTAAAAGATTCTATGGTTTCTGTTGCTGCTAGCTGCCGATTGATGTCGCTGCGACATTATTGCCTCTTGTTGATAAACCGAAAGTATCTTTATTAACCACGCGGACGTGGATTTAAAACCTCACCCGAAGCGGCAGCAACACGCCCCCGTAATGGGTAAACTCAGCTTTGCTGAAGTGACTAAGGATAGGATCCTCATAGGCGTCATTGACCGAGGTAATGAAAACTGGGCCATCCCTAGGGACCAGTGGCGGTTCGTCCGGAACGCTATCGGTAATGCCCTTCTCGACATTATGGATGAGTCTCCGGGTGCCACTCCGATGGGTTCTGATGCGGGATGGCACCAGGGCCGAATCAAGGTATTCGCTTGCGAGGATGCAAAAACTGTTGCACTGTACAAGGCAGCAGCTGCAAGACTAGGTGAGATCTACCAAGGGGCAAGAATCGAGGTTGTCGACTGGAAGGACATCCCGGCTCGGCCAAGGGCAAGAGCGTGGATTCCTGCTATGAGAGAATTCTCAGGATGCTGAGGATCATGAACCCGTCTCTCCCGACGCAGGACCAGGTGTAAATCTGGTCGAGGACGCGGTAGGGCCTGATAGGCAAGTGGTCTTCACCTTGAATAAGGAGGCACTCGAGCCCCTTAAACGGTGCAATGGACGAGTGCACTACGGCATGGGTAAGATCGTGATCCACGTATACCGCGGCGATGCACAGCGCGCTGCTATTTCGGCTGCACCGGAGGACTCGGACATCGCAGTGCCGGAAGGGGAGTCGGAGATGTCCGACTCGGAAAGTATGGTATCTGCCACGTCAAATGGCGAAGGAGCAGTGAACAGCTCGGAGATGGGAGACAGCCTGCTGGACGGGGAGGACCTCAACGTCACAGTGATAGCAGCTAGTCCTGAGCGCACCACAGTTGACACTGCCACAGTTAGTAGGATCTCTGCCACGCTAAACCGTGGTCTGAAGAAATCGTCGTTGAAAGATAAGCCTCCAGACGAGGTGGAACTCGACGATACGGCGGTGGCAGGGAAGTCTGAGCACTCTCATGTTGGTGATGATTCAGATAAACCTGCACAAATCTAAAGCAGCCTCGGCTGCTTTAATCAGTCGTCTCTCTAAAGGCGACGTAGATGTGGTCCTCATCCAAGAACCCTGGGTCAACAGCTCAAGGATTTGCGGTTTGGGGACTAAGGGTTATAAGCTTATTCGAGCCAGCGAGGGGGGCAGGGTTAGAGCCTGTATTTTAGTTAAGTCTGAGCTGAATGCATTTCTCTTGCCCAACTATACCAATGGTGACGTTACAGCTGCCAGTTTAACAGTCGACAGTACCAGTCTGACGATGGCGGCGGTCTATATGTCCTACGACGCCGAAGAACCTCCGCCACAGAGGGAGGTAAAAGACCTGGTGGCAAATTTTTCCATGGGTCATCTTATTATCGGAACTGACGCCAATGCTCATAACGTCCAGTGGGGAAGCTCCGATATCAATGCTAGAGGAGAGTCGTTGTTTGACTATTTGTTAACAACTAACCTGGTAGTTTGCAACGTGGGTAACGAACCTACGTTTATTACTAAAACCCGTAGGGAGGTAATAGATCTCACTATTTGCAGCGAAGACGCTTATGAGTGGGTCAGAAAATGGCGCGTTCTCGATGAGCACTCATTCTCCGACCACCGGTACGTAGAAATAGTTCTAGACTTTTCTGTTGAGCAGCCGGTTATGAAACGCAACCCACGTAACACTAACTGGCAGCTACACAATGAAATACTATCTAGGGACTTACCAGCACTGCCCCCACAAGTCCCCTCATCAGTAGGGGAGTTGGAGGATCTGGTAAAGACCTTTACAACGGCGCTCTCGAATGCCTTAGAGCAGGCTTGCCCAGTGCCAAAACCACGCGGTAAACATAGGCCGCATTGGTGGTCCTACGACCTGGACTCGCTCCGGAAATCATGTAGGACACAATTTAATAAGGCCAAGAGCCTTGGCACGGAGACTCAATGGCTCGAATATAAAGTTAAACTCAGGGCCTACAAAAAAGCTCTGAGGCAGGCGAAGAGAGTATCGTGGAGAAATTTCTGCACTGGGGTCGAAAATGTCGACGATACAGCGAGACTTAGACGAGTGCTCTCAAAAACTCAAACAGCCACAAGCTATTTGCGCAAACCTGACGGATCCTGGACCAGCACGGAGAGGGAAACCCTAGAGCTGCTCTTGAATACGCACTTCCCAGGGAACTTGCATGAGGAACCCGTAGCACCTACAACAAACCTGGCTGTATACATACCCATCACGGAGGAAAAGGTTAGGTGGGCGGTTAAAAGCTTCGAACCGTTCAAGGCTGCCGGGTCAGACGGGATTATTCCCGCACAACTCATAAACACGCTGGAGACATCAGCCAAATGGCTGGTAATTCTCTATACAGCCTGCCTGGCTCTTAGCTACATTCCGTGCTCCTGGAGAAGTGCCACGGTAGTGTTTATTCCTAAGGCGGGGAAGGCGTCTCATTACGAGCCGAAGGACTACAGGCCGATCAGTCTCTCATCCTTTGTGCTCAAAACCTTCGAGAGGATAATAAATGACTACCTCTCCTCTACTATTGATAGCAACCTGATCTGTAGCTATCAGCATGCATACACCAAAGGGAAATCTACAGAAACTGCGCTTCACAGCCTAGTTTCTGTTATTGAAAAATCGCTGTATGAGAAGGAGTACTGTCTTGCGGCCTTTTTAGATATTGAAGGAGCCTTCAACAACATAAGCCCTGATGCTATAAACACCGCTTTAACAAGTCTGGGCATAAGCAGGTCTCTTATTGGACTTATTGATCAACTGCTAAGGGGTAGACGAATAGTTTCATCACTGGGCTCGGTTGACTTATCACGCTATGTCACAAGGGGAACGCCTCAGGGTGGTGTTCTCTCCCCGCTTCTATGGAACCTCACTGTCAACTCGATGCTGCGAGACACAAGCTGGGGGGCGGGAAGGTAGTGGCATATGCAGACGACTTAGCTATAGTATATAGGGGCAAATTCCCACAAACCCTGTGCGACTTGATGCAAGTAGCACTGCGAGAGGTTTCCTCATGGTGCTCGCGCTGCGGACTGAGCATCAACCCGGGAAAAGTAGAACTGGTTCTTTTCACCAACCGCTATAAGATACCAGCGCTAACACTACCAAAACTGAATGACGTGCACCTGAACCTGGCTGACAAAGCCAAGTTCTTAGGCACAGTTCTGGATAGGAAACTAACCTGGAAGGAGAATGTTCTTCAGCGCCAGAAGAAAGCGTGTATTGCACTCTACACATGCAAAAGAGCCATTGGAAAGAAATGGGGGCTCAGCCCCAAAATATGCAAATGGATCTACACCGCAATCATTCGACCAATCATGCTCTATGGAGTTGTGGTATGGTGGCCTGCGCTGAGCAAGGCAACAAACCTTAATCTGCTAGGTAAAGTACACAGATCTTGCATGATCTGTATAAGCGGTGCGTTAAGAACAACGCCCAATGAAGCACTCCAGGCCATTCTTGGCATTTTGCCACTCGATCTGGAAGGGCACCGGGTAGCAGCAGCATCGGCTCTGCGTCTAAGGGAAACGTCCGGCTGGGGCGCAAGCACTACTGGACACGCCTGTATTTTGGGATCCTATAGCTTTCTTCCGCTGAGCACGGATCGTTGTGCGACCACAACAGTCGGAGATAGCTGTTTTAAAATCAACATTCCCAGCAGGGAAGAATGGGAGAGCACGGATCGGAGTCCCGCCACTCATGGCGGCACTTCCATTTATACTGATGGCTCGAAGTTAGACGGCAGAGTTGGAGGAGGGGTTTATTCAAAGGATCTGAACCTTGTCTTCCAGGCTGAAGTTTCAGCAATCATGGACGCCGCGGCTTGGATAGGCCAACACACTATCGGACACGACATTTTTATATTCAGCGACAGCCAGGCGGCCATCAAATCCCTTGGCTCTTATTCGTTCAACTCTGAACTGACGCTCAGCTGTCGTCGATCTCTACAAGAGATGGCCCAACAGAATCGCGTGAACCTCACATGGGTCCCGGGGCATAGGGACGTTGAGGGAAATTGTAGGGCAGACGAACTTGCGAGGCAGGGCACGACCAAGCAGGTTCTTCGGGATAAAGAGCGCTTAGGTATGCCGTTTGCCACATGCAAGCTTATGCTGAAGGAGTACACACTCCGCCAAGCCAACGAAAGATGGCTGCAATCTCCAGGATGCCGGATATCCAAAGAAACCTGGCCGAAATGGGATCATAAAAGATCAAGACAAATTTATGCCCTAAGGAGAAGAGAAATCTCCATATTAATAGGCGTATTGACTGGGCACTGCCTCATTGGTAGGCACGCAGAAAGACTTGGTGTGCCCTACCGACGATGCTGTAGGAGTTGTAAGGATGATGAGGAGGAGGAAACGGTGGAGCACCTCATCTGCAACTGCCCGGCTTTAAGTGGCGCGAGAATGCGCTTTTTGGGAGTTCCCTTCCTGGTTAGCCTACGCCAGGTCACGGAGCTGGACATAAAGGACCTGATGGCCTTCATCAAGTCATCTAAATGGTTCGAGGAGGAGTAACGGTGTCGGTATAGGAAAGTCAGTCCCGGGATTCTGCTATGTGGAGAATTCCGTTAATACCGGGATTTTCCATATGGCAGGGTCCCGGAACTGACTTTCCTAGTGTTGGTGGTATCACAACGGGCCTTTTAATACTGGCCTAGGTGTGCCTCTACGGTAGCCACTTGAACCTAACCTAACCTAACCACGCGGCTTTATTGTAAAAGATTCTATGGTTTCTGTTGCTGCTAGCAGCCGATTGATGTCGCTGCGACATTATTGATTGATAAACCGAACTAAAAAGTAAAAAATAAAATTAAAGAAAAAAAAACTTTTTTAAAAATAAGCTTTTATTATTGGTTTATAAAATTAACTAAAAAGTAAAAAATAAATTCACTGTAAAGGAATATAACACTTTATAAGTTCATTGTAACCTTTAAAGATAATTTGGCTTCTTCGTCTGCCACAAAATAATACCATATTGTACATAATTATATATTTCTAACATTAAAACTTTACACCTAAATTCAGTGTACGGAAATAAACTTTATTGTACGGTACTATTTCGTTTTGTTTATTACTTTCATAGTTCAGTACAAAACAAAATCCAAAAGCTGAGTGCACTTTGAAAACTGTAAAATACATTTTTTGAAATTTACATCCGAAATAAAAAACAAAATAAAAAAAAATATTTTGTTCTCTATGAACATACATTCAAACACTTATATTTTTCTTCAATCAATTGAAACGTTTGTGTTTATAATTTTTTTTTTGTTGGAATTGTCACAAACAAAAAGCAAACGTTTCCAAAAAGTAATAAACTGTACAAAACTTAAATGACATGCTACTCGATGAGGAAATGAAAAGTATTTTGTACAGTTTATTTTCGTGCCCTGCCTAAATTATTAAATCTTCCAGTATATATCACATTCCTAATTTTATTAAAAATAAAAGCGTGTTAAATTTTGATGGTATAATTAAGAACATTTAGGACCTTCTTTTCTAATAACTCTGAGTACACTTGACCTAAACTTATGATATTTCGCATACAGGTGTAGAACCTTCGAACAATATGGGTATCAAACGAAACTGGAAGGTGCCAGGTCTCATTTGGACTTCGATATATTTCGATAAATTAATCGATAACTGAGTTATCAGTCGAAATGAGATTGCCCAAAAACCTCAAATTATCTAATTAATCTACCTTTCCACATTGATGGGAATTTTTAAAATTTTAAATACCCTTGGTAAATGCTTCAGTATTCAATAATATTATATAAATATCAAAGTTTGAAGTTTAGATGACCTATTCGATAAATGCTTTCTGAGACATTTATATCCATACTTAAAGCCAAAGCAATATTTAACTTTAGAAACCTCACTTTCAATCGATTTCAAGGATATGTATATTAAACAAAATTTTTGAAAACCGTTTTTCAATACATACTATTTTTTCAAAACTCTAGGAACATAGACAAATAACACTATCCGACAAAAAAAAAACTCTACGACATTTGATACATGAATCTTATGTAGAATTGTTTGCTGATTCCAAATATGTAATCAGAAAGTTCAAAAGTAGAACAATTTTGAGATATTTTGAAATTTCAGTTTTTGAGATAAAAAAAAGTAGGACTACTAATTCGTCAATATCTCCGCTAATACTGCTTCGATTTTTATGCTGTTTCACTTTATCAGGAGAGGATAAAATACTGTTTTTACCTTGTAAAATTTATCTTAATCGGTTTTGAAGTGACGAAGTTATAGCGAATACAAAAAAAAAATTTTGTGCAGATTTTCACTTTTTTTCTATATTCATCATTTTGTATGTAATTTTTCTAAGTGAAATATTCCATTAATTCCTGTTTTTACACCGTGAGTCAATAGCCTGTTCATTACGGAACATTTTGACACTTACCAGATTATAATCAGTAGAAAAATGATAATGTTATAAGAGATTTAGTGAAAAAACACATATATATGATTTTTCATTGAACCTCTAATGGCGATATGTTGCTTAATTACACTATTCGACAAATTTTCAAAAATTTACATTTCCACGACATTTGATACGTGATTCCTATGTAAAATTTCCTGCTGATTACAAATATGTAAACATTTGATTTAAAAGTGGAACAGTTTTCGAGATATTTTGAAATTTCAGTTTTTGAGATAAAAAAAAAGTAGGACTACTAATTCGTCAATATCTCCGCTAATACTGCTTCGATTTTTATGCTGTTTCACTTTATCAGGAGAGGATAAAATACTGTTTTTACCTTGTAAAATTCATCTTAATCGGTTTTGAAGTGACAAAGTTATAGAGAATACAAAAAAAAAATTTCACTTTTTTTCGATATCCATCTTCATTTACGTAGCTTTTCTAAGTGAAATAGTCATCAAATTTTAACTTAGTCTACTTTGTCATAGTTTTTGATCAAATCGTCATTGACACTGTGGTCGCACAATTTTTATTGCGACGATTATTAAAAAATAAAACGGGTCTGGTTGTAATATATAAAAGTTTTCCCCTGTTTTGGAAAATAAATTTGATTTTACTACCGTCACTTCAAAACCGATTAAGATAAACTTTACAAGGTAAAAACAGTATTTTATCCTCTCCTGATAAAGTGAAACAGCATAAAAATCGAAGCAGTATTAGCGGAGATATTGGCGAATTAGTAGTCCTACTTTTTTTTTTTATCTCAAAAACTGAAATTTCAAAATATCTCGTAAACTGTTCCACTTTTCAATCAAATGTTTACATATTTGGAATCAGCAGGAAATTTTACATAGGAATCACGTATCAAATGTCGTGGAAATGTAAATTTTTGAAAATTCGTCGAATAGTGTAATTAAGCAACATATCGACATTAGAGGTTCAATGAAAAATCATATATGGGTTTTTTCACTAAATCTCTTATAACATTATCATTTTTCTACTGATTATAATCTGGTAAGTGTCAAAATGTTACGTAATGAACAGGCTATTGACTCACGGTGTAAAAACAGGAATTAATGGAATATTTCACTTAGAAAAATTACATACAAAATGATGAATATAGAAAAAAAAGTGAAAATTTGCACAAAATTTTTTTTTGTATTCGCTATAACTTCGTCACTTCAATCCCGATTAAAATAAATTTTACCAGGTAAAAACAGTATTTTATCCTCTCCTGATAAAGTGAAACAGCATAAAAATCGAAGCAGTATTAGCGGAGATATTGACGAATTAGTAGTCCTACTTTTTTTTTTATCTCAAAAACTGAAATTTCAAAATATCTCAAAAACTGTTCTACTTTTAAATCAAATGTTTACATATTTGGAATCAGCAGGAAATTTTACATAGGAATCATGTATCAAATGTCGTGGAGTTGTACATTTTTGAAAATTTGTCGGATAGTGTAATTGATCTTCCAACAGTTTTTTATTTGACCAATCTACCTAACTTGGTGAACTTCGACGACCGAATTTTTATCTAAAATGTTGACAGGGTACTTCGCAGGGGCGGGCAAAGCAGCGGGTATATACTAGTCTATATATATAAAAATGAAATGGTGTATAATTGTAACGCTAAAACTCGAAAACGGCTGAACCAAATGAAATACTTCCTTTGGGGGATTTGTTTCTTATTACCACGCGCAGGTCATGTCTTAAAATCAGAACAAAATATTAAGGGGGCGTGGCACCTCCCATACAAACTGAATTTTTCAAGTTGAATATCTTCAAAAGTGTTTAAAGTAGGAACATGAAAATTGATACAGAGCTACAGGATAACAGCACCACTCTCACCTATAAAACCGGGGGTTATCCAATAAGGGGGCGTGGTACCTCCCATACAAACTAAATTTTTTAAGCAGAATATCTGTGAAAGGGTTCAAGGTAGGGAACTGAAAATTGGTATAGACCTATATGGTATCAAAAGCCTTCTTAAACATAAAAGAAGGGGTAATCGGAAAAGGGGGCGTGGCACCTCCTATACAAACTGAATTTTTCAAGGTGAATATCTTCAAAAGTGTTTAAGGTAGGAACATTAAAATTGGTATAGAGCTATAGGATAACAA
This sequence comes from Campiglossa producta, assembly GCA_964058755.1. NCBI lineage: Eukaryota > Metazoa > Arthropoda > Insecta > Diptera > Tephritidae > Campiglossa > Campiglossa producta. The sequence goes on from CAXKVI010000002.1 coordinate 79,945,809, forward strand.
CACCATTCTCACCCATAAAACTTGGGGTTATCGAAAAAGGGGGCCTGGTACCTCCCATACAATCTTTAATTATTTTGGTTGTTAATCTATATCTATATATATAAAAATGAAATGGTGTATAATTGTAACGCTAAAACTCGAAAACGGCTGAACCAAATGAAATACTTCCTTTGGGGGATTTGTTTGTTATTACCACGCGCAGGTCATGTCTTAAAATCAGAACAAAATATTAAGGGGGCGTGGCACCTCCCATACAAACTGAATTTTTCAAGTTGAATATCTTCAAAAGTGTTTAAGGTAGGAACATGAAAATTGGTACAGAGCTACAGGATAACAGCACCACTCTCACCTATAAAACCGGGGGTTATCCAATAAGGGGGCGTGGTACCTCCCATACAAACTAAATTTTTTAAGCAGAATATCTGTGAAAGGGTTCAAGGTAGGGAACTGAAAATTGGTATAGACCTATATGGTATCAAAAGCCTTCTTAAACATAAAAGAAGGGGTAATCGGAAAAGGGGGCGTGGCACCTCCTATACAAACTGAATTTTTCATGGTGAATATCTTCAAAAGTGTTTAAGGTAGGAACATTAAAATTGGTATAGAGCTATAAGATAACAACACCATTCTCACCCATAAAACTTGGGGTTATCGAAAAAGGGGGCCTGGTACCTCCCATACAATCTTTAATTATTTTGGTTGTTAATCTATATCTATATATATAAAAATGAAATGGTGTATAATTGTAACGCTAAAACTCGAAAACGGCTGAACCAAATGAAATACTTCCTTTGGGGGATTTGTTTGTTATTACCACGCGCAGGTCATGTCTTAAAATCAGAACAAAATATTAAGGGGGCGTGGCACCTCCCATACAAACTGAATTTTTCAAGTTGAATATCTTCAAAAGTGTTTAAGGTAGGAACATGAAAATTGGTACAGAGCTACAGGATAACAGCACCACTCTCACCTATAAAACCGGGGGTTATCCAATAAGGGGGCGTGGTACCTCCCATACAAACTAAATTTTTTAAGCAGAATATCTGTGAAAGGGTTCAAGGTAGGGAACTGAAAATTGGTATAGAGCTATAGGATAACAACACCATTCTCACCCATAAAACTTGGGGTTATCGAAAAAGGGGGCGTGGTACCTCCCATACAATCTATATATATAAAAATGAAATGGTGTTCAGTCGTTACGCTAAAACTCGAAAACGGCTGAACCAAATCATATACTTCCTTTAGGGGGTTTATTTGTTATTACCACGCGCAGGTCATGTTATAAAATCAGAACAAAATATTAGGGGGGCGTGGCACCTCCCATACAAACATTTTTCTTCAAGGTGAATATCTCTAAATGGGTTTAAGGTAGGGACCTGGAAATCGGTACGGGCCTATAGAATAACAACACCATTCTCACCCATAAAACTGGAGGTTAACCAAAAAGGGGGCGTGGCACCTCCCATACGAATGAAATACTTCATAGTCGATATCTCTGGAAGTATTCATGTTAGACCACTGAAATTTGGTAAGGGATTATATGAGATCAACCCCTACCACCTCCAAAAAAACTGGGGATAACGAAAAGGGGGGCGTGGCACCTCCCATACGAATGAAATACTTCATAGTCCATATCTCGGGAAGTGTTTAGTTTAGACCACTGAAATCTCCAAAAAAACTGGAGATAAAGAAAAAGGGGGCGTGGCACCTCCCATACGAAGGAAACATTTCATAGCCCATATCTCTGCAAGTATTTATGTTAGACCACTGAAATTTGGTGAGGGTTTATATGTGATCGATCCCTAATACCTCCCAAAAAACTCGAGTTAACGATAAAGGGGGCGTGGCACCTCCCATACGAATATAATACTTCATAGTCCATATCTCTAGAAGTATTTAGGTTAGACCACTGAAATTTTGTGAGGAGTTATATAAGATCAATCCCGGACACCTCCAAAAAAACTGGGGATAAGGAAAAAGGGGGCGTGGTTTCTCCTATATGAAGGAGATAGGGATATGGTTTAAAATAGATATAGGGATCGGGTTAGAGAAACAGAGAGGGAAATAAATTTGTGGCAGGACAACGTCTGCCGGGTCAGCTAGTCTTATATAAATATCAAAGTTTGAAGTTTAGATGACCTATTCGATAAATGCTTTCTGAGACATTTATATCCATACTTAAAGCCAAAGCAATATTTAACTTTAGAAACCTCACTTTCAATCGATTTCAAGGATATGTATATTAAACAAAATTTTTGAAAGCCGTTTTTCAATACATACTATTTTTTCAAAACTCTAGGAACATAGACAAATAATTGATCTTCCAACAGTTTTTTATTTGGCCAATCTACCTAACTTGGTGAACTTCGACGACCGAATTTTTATCTAAAATGTTGAAAGGGTACTTCGCAGGGACGGGCAAGGCCGCGGGTATATACTAGTAATATTATAATAATAACCGGTTTTATTGCATATTGCCTTTTGTATTGCTCTTACATTATTCAGATAACAAATTTTCTAAAATTTTGCACGCCATAACTGTAAAAATACATTTAGAAATAGTAGGGTAATGTAAAGTGACATACATAATTTTGCATAGAAGCGTCGAAAGTGATTCGAAAGGGCAAGATCATAAGGAAGGTGTAAACCTAATAATATTAAAGATATAAAAGAAAAAGTTTGGTAGACAGTTGAAAGAAATAAATTAAAAACCTATTACTTTAGGGTTTTTTGCTCTCCTTACAAATTATGATTTTGTAACTTAGAACGTTATTCCCGATGACGCTTCAATTATATGCTACGATTCATTTCCAGGCCCTATGCTCCAATAGCAGTGAAGGAAAAAGATGATGATGATGACGATACATGTTGCTGTCGATTTCAGGGGCCACCTACTGGACAGTTTTCTGTTTTCTGCAAAGATTTTTATGACAAAAACATACACTTGCAGGATCTGTGACCACAGCCGAGACTTGAAACATATTTTACTATTTAAAAACCATGTTATTTATAGATGCCACTTTTCCAATGCAATGCAATAGTAAGTTGAGTAGAGGAGAGGTACTTGCCTTCCTTCGGACCCCAATTTGTACACACCAGCTTGCAACAGAAATTTTAATTTCAATTGAAGTTTTTGTTTTTAGCAACCTATTATTTTTACAAGCAAATTTTATGCGCCTGATACATTGTGAATAACATAAAGTGTGAAATGTAGCTTTGACAGAAATGTCAAAACACACTTCAACGTCAATAAAAACACAAATCCATGTCAAAAATCTGGGTTGCTATTGTTGTTTCTGCAGACAAGGGTTTTGTGCAGGACCGTAAAACAATGAGACAGGGATGTTGTTTGCAAAAAAAGTGTTGCTGTGTTGCACAACTTTTTCCTTCCAATTTGTAGGGAAATATACACCCGTGGTTCATATGGAAGGAAGGAAATAGCTTCAAAAAGCTCGCCATATACAAATTTACTTGCTTCCTGTTATCACCTTGGATCATAGGGTGTACAAGAAGTCTATAAAGTAAGGAAAACACCCTGCAAGATTGCATGCAGGGCACATGGCTCAAAGCGTTAAGAGAACGCAATGCCAATGCAGTCTGGTAGGTTCGATGACAGCCAGACCGGATAAAACACTACGTCTAATTGCTTGGTCGCATGGAAACTAGTCAGTGAATTACCATTCCGCTATATAAAATTTTGCATTCAATTCTTTCTAATACCTATAATGAAAAGCAGAACTGTTTAGACATTCTAAAATTGCCATTTGAAAGATACACACAGACAATTTTACAAGTAAAATCAACACCTTTTTAACACTTTTTCGGGTTATTTTTTTCAACACGTGCTCATGTTGAAAAGCTTGACTTCGTGTTAAATAAACATGACTCTGTTAAATTAACATGACTTCCTGATAAATTAACATGAATTTCTTTTAACAAATCATGGCTTCCTGTTAAAACAGTACTTACTTCTTACTTAAAATAGCCTTTGACCGCCTAGGCGATTTTGGCCGTGCTCAGGCCTAAGGTGTGGGATGGGTTGAGTGGTGTCAGGGAGTAACTGTGCTTCATGCACAGTGCCCGGCCAACAAGCCGTCCTACGCAAAGCCGGTACACCGCCGCCCCTCTCATGACACCTACATAGTTAGTGTGCGACTACTAGCGGGGGACGGAGGTGTCCAGCGAGGGGCCAGTACCCTGAGCGAACCGCTTCCTTTTGGTTGGGTGAGTCGGTGGAGTTGTTGCCTTACGGCTTTTCTCTCCACCGACTAGCTGGGTGGAAATATGTACCAATTTTCACTTAGCTCTGGCTCTGGAGCAGACCGATGGGTTTGCAAGTGGGATACTGCTGTGCCTTAAGGTGCACCCCCCTTCAGCTCTCCGATCGGCCTGCGTGTCCTAGCTGTTACAACGCTGCCCTCCCTACAGCCACCTATTTATAGCGTGCGACTATGGAGGCAGTGGTGTCCAGCCAACGAGCCAGCACCCTAATCATTTACCTTTTCTTATCATTCACTCTAGGATACCCCGTCTTTCAACACCGTCCTTGGAGGAGTACTACCATCAACCAGCAGAACCGAACAGGTTAACCTACCTGGATTTATTTATTGAAAAAGGGGAGACTGAGCGAGGAGTGCAAGAAATGCCGAATTTTCGCAGAGAGCTACACCGTCGCCGACCTCCGCCGCGCCCTGAGCATGTACGTGCGAACGAAGCGCAATCGTAAGTCAAGCGAGGACCTACTGAAAGATTTGGAAATGGAGATCAATGAAGAGGAGGGGAAGCCGGTAAAGACGGTAACAAAACCGCCTCCCATTATTACAATTCAGAACGCCACTCCAAAGCCTGGAGAAAAAGAACCTGCGCAACCAAAGAAAGATGAGATGAGTGACGACGAAGTCATGAACACTGTCCGCCGCTGGGATGTGCACTTCTCAGGAAGCGATTCGCTGCATGAATTTTTAGAGAGAGTGGAGGAACTAGCAGCATGCTAACGCATCTCCGCAGACCGACTCCTTCCAACCCTCCCTGAACGTCTACGCGGAAAAGCACTCCAATGGTACCGCGTCCGTAAACATCAAATACGTAGGTGGGTCGATTTTCGTGAAGAAGTACGTAAATTCTTCCTGCCAAAACGACACCTTGGCCACCTGGAGGAGACCATCCGGCAGCGGAAGCAACAAGGAAGAGAAAGGGCCAAGGACTATATCCTTGCGCTACAAACACTAATTTGCCAACATCCAACTATGTGCAGGGAGGACCACCTGGAACGCATTTACGACGGCCTACGCGTGGAATACCGCCTTTTTGTTAAGCGTGGCGAATTCAGGACCATCGAGGAGTTGATGGAATTAACCGAGGAGTACGAATTGCTTAAAGGAGAGGAGGCCAAGCAAGGAAAGATGGTAGTCCATAGCCTCCACCACATTCAAGAAGAGTACGATTCCGAAGCGTGCTGCTGGCGCTGAACGCGGTCACCACCGTTTCCAGTGCAGAGGGACGAGGAGAATCTTTTGTTCCAAATGCGGTCAGGACAACATTATGTCGAAAGATTGCCCTTGCAACCGAACTACAACCAGAATCACTTCCAGGACTACACGGAGTAGACAACAAAACCAGGGCCAGATGTCCATCCAGCCGCGAACTCCAACGGAACCACCCGCCCGCCAGCGCAATTCACCTGACAAAGTACTAGGAGATGGGCGGTTTTACATCAATGTTACTCTCGAGGGCATGAGCGTGCGAGCGCTACTGGATACTGGCTCCACGCTTTCATATGTAGATGACTCAATAAGGAATATCTGGAGGCACACAAGATTCAACCCGAGCTCAGCACGCGGAGCATCCAACTGGTGGACCAAACTTGCGTTTACAGTTCAAACGCCTACCCCGCCAAGATATGGTACGAAGGAAAGGCAAGCAACACACGGTTGTCTGTAATTCCAAACCTCGCAGCAAAGATGATCCTGGGAATGGATTTTTTACGGGAGAGGCAAGCCGTTCTTACTATCGATGGCAAAAGGCTTGATGCCACCCGAACCAAGAGAGCCGACGAACTCGCCAGGCTATGCCTGCTTAGCTCAAGGGAGCACCTAAATAACGACCAACACGCTATGCTGGAAAATTTTTTAACGCATCATCGACAGCGGTTCAACGAGATCAGCGGCCCAAGTACCGCTGCCGAACATGTAATCACGTTAAAGCATAACCGACCGCTGAAACAAAGGTATTACCCGCGTAATCCAGCCATGCAACAAGCTATCGAGGAAGAGTCGAACCCTCTAGAAGCGCATATAGCTCACCGATTGTACTGGTCCGTAAATAGCAAGGAACATGGAGGATGTGCATAGACTATCGCCAGCTTAATGCTGCAAGTGAACCAGATGCATACCCGTTACCACAGATTGGAGCTATCCTCGACCAACTAAAGGAGGCCAAATTTATTTCTACCATTGACCTGAAAAATGGTTATTGGCAAATTCCGCTGGCCAAAAGTTCCCGACCATACACCGCATTCACCGTACCAGGAAGAGGATTGTTCCAATGGAAAGGCATGCCCTTCGGCCTGCACGCGGCGCCAGTAACGTTTCAGCGCGCTTTGGACAGAATACTGGGACCGGAGCTGCAACCAAAAATATTTTCTTACTTAGACGACATCATCGTTTTAGGAGACACGTTCAAAGAACACATGGACAACTTACAGGAAGTTTTCAAGCGGCTTCAGAGGCACAAAATGCAGGTGAATTTCGAAAAATTTGTCCAACCGCATCTGCATTACCTGGGACACATAGTCAGCACCAAAGGGGTCCACACCGACCCCAGTAAGGTATCTGCAGTACGGGAGATGCCGGCACAGCAAACACTGAAGGAGCTCCGCCGTTTCCTTGGTCTCGCATCGTGGTACCGCCGCTTCGTCGCTGGCAGCACCGCTGAACCAATTGTTGCAAAAGAATCAGGCCTGGAAGTGGGACGCGCCACAAGAAGACGCGTTTATAACCATCAAGGAAAAGCTCACCAATGCACCGGTACTATGCTGCCCCGACTTTACCCGACCGTTCATCATGCAAACAGACGCCAGTGGAGAAGGGCTGGGCGTCGTACTGTATCAACGCCACTCCGAAAACGAGCAAGTTGTAGCATACGCTAGCCGCAGCCTCACCCCATTAGAAAAACGATACTCAGCCACCGAGCAAGAGTGCCTCGCCGTACTATGGGGTATCCGCAAGATGAGATCATACCTGGAAGGATACCACTTCACGGTAATAACCGATCACCACTCGCTGAAGTGGTTACACTCCCTGCAAAACCCATCTGGGCGACTGGCACGATGGGCACTGGAGCTACAACGATATAACTTTGACATCGAATACCGCAAAGGATCGCAAAACGTGGTAACCGACGCACTCTCTCGATGCCCGCAACCGTACACCAAAGCTGACATGCTATATACTCTGGACGCCGGCACATGCGACTGGTACGAGAAGAAAACGCGCCAAGTGAAGGAACAACCACACGCCCACCCAGACTACCAGACTGTCGAAAATCGCCTTTTGTGTCATATTCCGCCGAAGAACCAGATTTCCCGCTCCCCGCAGTGGAAGCTGTGTATCCCAGCCAACCGACGAGGTGACGTCCTCCAAGAAGTCCACGATTCCGCATCTGCTGGCCATTTGAGTGTGAAGAAAAGCCTCAAGCGAGCCCAGCAAAACTATTACTGGCCTGGTATGTACCGCGACGTACTCCAGCACGTGCGCCGATGCCTGACATGCGCTGAATATAAGGTAGAACAAAGACGCCCGGCAGGATTAATGGCCACCATGCAATGCTCCCGGCCTTGGGAAATCGTCACCGCAGACTTCATTGGACCACTACCGCGATCTAAACAAGGAAATACGTGCCTCCTCGCCTTGGTGGATAAATTTTCCAAGTGGACTGAGTTAGTTCCAGTGCGTCAGGCGACAACCCCAACGGTAACGAAAGCTTTACAAGAACGAATAATCTACCGATTCGGCTGCCCTAAAGTTCTACTAACCGACAACGGAAAGCATTTCGCCAGCAAGGCTAACGACGTTGCTAGACAACCATGGAATTGAGCATAAATTCACCGCCGCATACACGCCGCACGAAAACCCCACAGAGCGGGTGAACCGAGTTGTAAAAAGAATGATCGCACAACGATTAAAGAATGACCACCGCACATGGGATCAGGAAATCCCACAAATAGCCTTTGCGATGAACACGGCGCATCATGAATCAACGCAAGCGTCGGCAGCTGAAATAAATTTCGGCCGCAATATAACCGCACCGCAGGAAGTGCGAACGGAGGGGACAGTACCAGTGGAGCCACCGTCAGCACCGCCAGATATCACCGAGCTATGGAAGGAAATTAAGAAACACCTTACCAAGGCAGCTCAGCAACAGAAAAAATATTACGACTTACGTCGACGGCCATGGAAACCAAACGTGGGTGAAAAGGTCATGAAAAGGGATCACCCGCTGTCATCCGCTATAGACAACTTTGCGCAAAAACTGGCCCCAAAATTTTCCCGTCCATATGTGGTAGAAAAATATGTGTCAGCAAATACGGTTGAGCTAATCCACTCCGAACCACACAACAAGAAGCGGGCTCACGCACATTTGCAAGACCTCAAGCCATGAAACTTTTAAGCACTTCCAAATGACATAACAACGAAATCTACCGTTCTCCTTCTTCTTCTCTTCTTGCAGACACGCCACGGAAAAATAAATTATAAGCACCAAAACAAACAAACACGTGACAACATGGGCCGTACAAAACGTCAACCAGCTCCACCAGATTCACCACGACCGGTCCGACACTGCAAACCGCATATGGAAGCGACATTGTGGCCCCCGAATAAGCCACGGATACAGCGGATACAAATTTTTCACGGTCCACCAATCCACGAATCTCTCTTCGCCATGACCATAAAAGAAGAAGAGAATTACTACGTAGAGGCCCCGCATGTAATGCCAAAATCAGCACGTTAAAGAAGGAAAGGCCGACCGACCCAGAAACCTTCTTCGCTAAACTGAAATTAAAGCGGCCGACAAAAGTAGCCATGGAAAAATGGACGTACATGTGGAAGGGCAATAAGGTGCGGGTGAAGGTAGTAGATGCCGACAATGCAGACGTCAGCATCCGAGGGGAACACCGGATAATCAAATTCGTGGAGTAAACCGCAGGCGGAGAGTATTAGGTTAAGACTGAATTGTAACATGAAATTTAAATTTATTTTGCCATGTAATATTACCATTTATATATATAGTATATACACACACGTTTTTGCACATATACACACAATTTTTTATATACATCTCACTTCGTCAAAAGGGACCCGGCGCATCACGAAAACTATGTAGTTTAGTGGAGTCCGCCTTATCCCTATTTCGGGAGTCCCAACATTAGCATAAAAAAAATATACATTTCTTTTTAAGAAATAATATATACATACATAATAAGACAACCTTGAATTGTAATAATACTAATAATAAGTTGGAATTACTCTCTACATATTTTGCAAAAAAAATTTTTAAAATAAAGATATACACACACACCGGCCAGGCCGGAAAATCGTCACACAACGCGTAGGCCACGCCTCGCGATTATACAACCCACCACAGCTTTCCGTCACCCGAAGTGGGAGGGGGACTGTAGCGTTACAATTGTACGACCCCCACTGTACCTAACTCCATTAGCGCCTAAAAGCATGCCATAAAACTCGCCACTAGCAAGGTGACCAACAGCAGCCAATACCAATTATTCATTGCACACACCATGACCATAGCAAGCGGTGGAATTCTCGTTCAATTTATAATCGCCCCTGCTTAAATAGGACAGTTTTGTGCAAAACAAAATCATTCACTCTAGGTGAGTCAGCGGCAGTAGTCGCTTTCGGGCTTATCGCTCCGCTGACTAGCTGAGTGGAACGGCCGTGCCGCTTCGGCGGAGTAACGACGTTCCACTTGGCTCTGGCCTAAGGTGTGGGATGGGTTGAGTGGTGTCAGGGAGTAACTGTGCTTCATGCACAGTGCCCGGCCAACAAGCCGTCCTACGTCAAGCCGGTACACCGCCGCCCCCTCTCGTGACACCTACATAGTTAGTGTGCGACTACGAGCGGGGGACGGAGGTGTCCAGCTAGGGGTCAGTACCCTGAGCGAACCGCTTCCTTTTGGTTGGGTGAGTCGGTGGAGTTGTTGCCTTACGGCTTTTCTCTCCACCGACTAGCTGGGTGGAAATATGTACCAATTTCCACTTAGCTCTGGCTCTGGAGCAGACCGATGGGTTTGCAAGTGGGATATTGCTGTGCCTTAAGGTGCACCCCCTTCAGCTCTCCGATCGGCCTGCGTGTCCTAGCTGGTACAACGCTGCCCTCCATCAAGCCATCTATTTATAGCGTGCGACTATGGAGGCAGTGGTGTCCAGCCAACGAGCCAGCACCCTAAACATTTACCTTTTCTTATCATTCACTCTAGGATACCCCGTCTTTCAACACCGTCCTTGGAGGAGTACTACCATCAACCAGCAGAACCGAACAGGAAAACCCCCCCGCCTATTGACCCGCTCCGCCTTATCCGCTCAATAGTCTCCCGCCGAATACCGCTGCTCCGATATTGGTACGTCCTCCGCCGTTCAGCCGCCGCTTGCCAACTGGGTCATTCCGCCGCTAGCTTGTTGCTACGTCGCCCCCTTAACACAGCTCACCTGGTCGCCACCTGTTGCTGCTTTCCGGCCGCCACCCTCCGCCGCTAGATTATTGTGACGCCGTTCTTTAACACAGCTCAGCTGTTCGCCACCTGATGCTGCTCTCCGGTCACTACGGCCGACTTATCACTGCCGGAGAGAATATTCCATACCGACCGCTCTCCTCTAGTCCGTCCGTGCTTATACGGAAAGCTGCTTCTCCTCGACGCCTTAAGGCCGTGTGTGTGTGTGTTCGATTTTAATACACAAATAGCTTGTTATTATTTAGTAGGGGTTAGTGGGACCTCTGCTGACCTAGGACAGACTGAGTTTGCCTCAGCCTTCGACAAAACCCACCTCATATACTCTAAAAGCCACCTCATCACATGCTGTCAATGTCCATGCCTCTGCACCATATAGCAGCACGTGTACGATAAGTGACTTACAGAGTGTTGTTTTGGATCCTCGTTGTTAAGACAACACTAACTGCCGCATTATCTCATGCAACTTTAACAGGATCATCCCTGTTAGTTTAACATGGTTCATGCTTATATTTTTTTTGCACAAAACTGTATTAACTGAATTTTCGGGCCTCATTCTCTATTGCGGTCGAACGTTCGTTTCGCCTCAGAGACGAATCGTTCGCTTATTTGCAATATGTAATACGATAGCTCAACCAGACGAAAACTGATGTTTCTTACGTGAAAATAACGTCAAAAACAAATAAAAAAATTAAAAATTAAAAAAAAAAAAAATTGTTTATCGTTCGCATATAAACATCTTAAAGCAATTACACTGACCAATGTTGCAATGGAGGCAACCTTGGCATGCCTCGCAACTCCTATAAATCCTGCGTGTTTTTTAAGGGCTAGACAATGGAACGAGTGCAACATAAAAATGTTGGCATTATATGGGTGAATTTGACTGCACAGTTCGGGAGTGGTGGGTGTAGTGTCGTAGCGGTTGTTGAGCTGGACGATGATCTATGATCTAGACTTGGGCACTTCCCAAACACTCCTGTTTCATTGGCCTTTTGAGGCTTAACTGTCTTTATTATTGTTGCTGCACCTTTTCCACTAATGTTATTTGCTAGTAGATAATCCAGGTTTTTAATTCAGGACTATAAGGGAAATATATTATAATAAAACCACGGAAATAAAACAGAAATGTCAACAAATAAATTTGACTTGAAAAAATGCATATTTTATTTTTGAAAAATTTCAACGGTCAAAATAAGTGTTCCCAGGATTTAAGATTTTTCAAAATAACTTGAAGAACTTAACTGATTCTTATAAGTTTTTTAATAAATTGCAGATGGCAGCACGTAATTAGACAAAGAGTTTCGACTTTTAATTGACATAACGTAAGCACTTACGTTGCCGAACGAAAATGATAGAGAATGCAAATTCTCGACGATATCGTCCCGAGACGATTCGTTCGTCTGGGTTTTCGTTCGTGATACATAATGATGCCCTTCATTTCAGCTTTTTGATAATTGCATACATGGAAATTCTGTGCACCTGGTACACCTGGCATGCTTACAGTATAAGATTGCCATAACAACACCACAATGTCCGGGTATTACCCGGGTATATTTTCTAGCTAAAAAAAACTCAATGGTATACATTTAAAGTTGTTTGTAATGAATTAATTATTTACTTGTTTTTGAACATCGGCACGAGAAGCATGTGGATAGTTTCGGTCGTGTATCCATAGAGTAGAAGTCTAGGATCGAGTGTGTAATTCCTTAGTGGGCCCATGGTGTTTTTATATTTATCAGCGACTGAAGAAGTGTTCTTCATGTTTGCATTACGAATTTCATCAATTGTTATCTGAAACATAACATAACGGTGTTAACATAAAGAATGCATGTATATGGCAAATAGCTTCGATGTTTACGTAGAAAATTAAAGCATGCACAAAATTAAACACATTTCAAAAGTTAAGACGCAAGTATTATTTTTCATAAGTGGGAGTTATATTTAAACAAACTTGGTTTTTTTGCAGCGTATCTAAATTAGTGTTAAAAACCACAATATCAGGAATTTCGATAATGCATTACAAAGCAGTGTACGAAAATAAAATATACGCCCCTGCGGGTGAGGGGTTTAGAATATGCCCGAGGTAGGCATACCGCTCGTAAGAGGCGACTCATATGAACATTAGGTTGTTCCGTCCAGGTTTTAGATTAGATTAGTTTCTCTTTATTCAGCCTTTGCTATTTTTTTTTTTAATTTCAGGTACAGTTCACTCAATAGATAATAGTTGGCTTATTGCGAGGTTAAATACTGCTGTAACATGATCAATTAGCAGTCTTTTAAATACATTAATGTTATTTTAATTTTTTATACTACTTGGTAGTTCCAGGGTTCGAAATGCTACAGCAGAAATAGCAAAAGCAACGAAAATTTGCTTTTGCTGAGCATTCATTTTTGCCTTGATTGAAAAGCAGCAGGTTTGTTTTTCATTTTGCTGAAAAAATTTAACAGCCGAAGCAGAAGCTTTTGCTTTTGCTGAAAAACAATCGGCAGCCACAGTAGCAGCATAGAAATGCTGAGAAGCAATCGTTCATTTGCTGACATTTAATAGTTGAAAATGAAAAACAGAAAGCTTTGCTACTTCTGGCATATTAAAAAAAAAAAAATATAATAAAAGCTTTTCAGCAATAACAGAACGTTTTCGGCCAATTTCAATTAGATAATTGGAACAATAATCACATCTACACAGAGTCCGGACATGCGGCTTGTCTCCTTACTATACCAACCATTTTTTCGCCTGCATGGCAGAGGAGAATCTTCGATCTGGTCCAACCTTTTTAAAACGGCTGTTCCTACTTAATGGATTGCTTGCTCCTAGAACTCCCTTTAAAAGATGTGAAAGAAGAGGACTCGAAACGACACTGAAGTGGTACCACAACTGCAAAAGCAAAATCAAAATTATGTGCTTTGAACATTTTTAAGCACTTTTGAACCCTAGGTAGTTCATGAAATAGTTTCAGGCCTTTATACATTAAAATATTTTGAGCCCTATTGGGCTTATATAAATTTATTCTAAAATCATTTTTATTTCTTAGACTATACGGTTGCAGATCTCCTACATACACTATTTGGCTTGTTAAGTACTTTGGCAACAGGTTATGCTTCATTTTAAAAACAAAAAGTAAAAGATTCATACAAGTTCTATGGTTTATATTAAGCCATTTTAGGTATCTATCATATATGCGGTTGGTGTCAGTCTATTACACAAGAGAATGCCTCGCATTCCTTTATTCTGCAGCCTGCTTTTCATATAGTTGGATCCCAAGAACAATATAGTTGAACAATGTTCAAAATCCGGTTTTATCATTACATTTTTGCAGCCTGCTTTTCATATAGTTGGATCCCAAGAACAATATAGTTGAACAATGTTCAAAATCCGGTTTTATCATTACATTGTATATCTTTAAGACACTATTTATACACTTTTTTTTCGTATTCTTTAAAAAAAAAATCCATTTTTTTTTCTTAAATTTTACTACAAATGTAATATAAGTGCTTATCGAAATTTAATTTTGTGTCTATGATAATGCGAAAAATATGATAAAAATTTCTTTTTGAGATACGATATCGCAATAGGTGTCAAAATTTGCCTAATTGAATACAGAGTTGGATGTATTTATCTATGTATGTTAAGGTAAATTTCAAATAAAAACAAATTAGTTGGTATCAGTGCGTCTTGCAACAATAGCAATATTTGTACTCTTTGAAGACCGGTAGAGCCCTCAAGTTGTAGTTGCTTTTAACTTTTGAAAACCATTTCGTAATCTGCTATCAAATACTCAAGTTTTAAGCGGTATTTCGTTAAGAAAACATAAAAAAAAAATCCTATTAGTGTGTCCCGAAATACTTAACGCAATACCGCTTAAAACTTGCGTGTTTGATAGCATATTACGAAATGACTCTCAAAAGTTAAAAACAACAACAACTTGAGGACTCTACCCATCTTCAAAGAGTAAAATATTGCCTTTGTTGCAAGACGCATTATTACGAACTAATTAAGTTTTTGGAAATTTAAATTCGCTTATTTATTTGAAATTTACCTTAACAAACAAAAAATATATACAACTCTGTATTCAATGAATTTTAACAGATTTTGCCTATCGTATCTCAAAAAGAAATTTGTCTCAAACTTCGTACCTGGACGGGACGTCCTAACTTGATGGCTGATCTGCGGATATGGTGCCTCTCACCTCTCATTACCCATCTTCTCCTTCCTCACGGAAGGAGAGATGACATGACTTAGATGGTTCCACTGGTCATACCAAATCGCTACCACGACAGTCGGGCAGTTCCGCAAGGGAGTACCGCAGCGTACCGGGTTCATATCCGGCCAAGGACTGTCAATTTCGACATCACTTCCCAAAACCTGTGGGGACTATTTTTGCTGTTAACAACAGCAACAACAACACCAACAAAATAAACTATATTGTACAGTACTAGAGTTCGGAAAATATGTCAATATCAAGGGCCTATACACGATGCGTCCGAGTCAAGAGTCAGTTTAGGTATTAGTGAAAACAGGGGCGCAGCCCCTGAGATATAAAACTGTATATGTGAAAACTAGTTTTCATGACATGTTTGCAAAAAATTCGATTGCATGAAAATCGAAAAACGTCAATTCCATAACAGGGTCCTAAGGTCTTCGGCCGTTTGATTAAGATAAGTGTCACACGTTACATCCATATTGACGTGATCCATGGCTGTTACATCCATGCTGCACGTGTAGTATGCCATTCAACCTAATCTAATTTACCCACGTGTAGTATGCCATTCAACCTAATCTAATTTACCCACGTGTAGTATGCCATTCAACCTAATCTAATTTACCCACGTTACATATGTATCGCGATCCGTAGATGTTCAATGTAATGTGTGACACCACTCTAAAAGTCGATAACAAAAATAACACGGCTTCTTATTGACATTATTTTATACATACATTCCAAGAACCGTTAGCTAATGTACATGCAGCTTCTAAGCAAATCGCGTCGGAATTTTTTTTTTTTTTCAAAAACTATATTGATTTTCTTTTTGAGAAAGGTGAAAACAAATTACAGTAATTTTTTCAGATTTTTATATTAAAGTCTAGAGGTCTATCATCGCTAGTTTAGATTTTACAGACTTAACCTCCAATTTGGAATAAAAACGACAAATCATTGTTGAAAAACACCATTTACCTGAACATATTTTTGTAGGAAATTGAATTCCCTACAAAAGCTGCCTAGACTGAAATTTTCTCAGAATTCCCGATTTTGGTTTGAAAATTTGCGAAACATGAAAAAATCAACATCGAATGAAGCTAAATACATATTCTTAAGGGAACTCGGATGCTGAATCCGAATTCGATATCAGCATTTAACAACGGGCCCGAGGTTCGTCCCTAACCTTGCAAAAAAGTCCAATATTATTTTGTGATGGTTTTGTTAGATTAGAGAAGAACTGCCACCTGTTAGGCTAATTCGGATCACGGATTTGGATTTAGCTCTCAAAAATACATGAAAATTAATGTATTGAGTTTACAGATCCGTCAAATTTTTGTTTTTTTTTTTGTGGCTGCGCCATCTGAAGATTGTAGAACTGCACCCTCGCAGAGAAAGACTATATTAAGGAAAAATATGTTTGAACGTAAATGAGAAATATATATTTTTTGTTATAATATTGATCATATAATGATAATTAGTCATGTAGAATATCAATAAACCAAATTTTGTAAAAAAATTGGATCAAAAACACCAAAAAAAGACGGAAATATGAATTTTTTTAATTTAATACTAAATAAGTTTCGAAAAAGTTACTTTACAAAAAAAGATGTTTAACCTTTTTTGTAGCCGACTCAATTTCCTTTAAGAATCTGTATCTATCTTTGTTGTACAGGGATATTTGCATTTTTGACAATTTTAGAAAGAAAAAATGGGAAATCGAAAAAACGTGCTAATTTTTGAAGCTAGAATACTAGAAAACAGCTAGTCTGAGAAAATTTTGGTCAATACAAATTTTGTAGGGAATTCGATTTCCTTCAAAAATATGTTCAGGTAAATTGTGTTTAACAACAATGGTTTGTCGTTTTTATACCAAATATGAGGTAAAGTCTGTAAAATCTAAACTAGCGATAATAGACCTCTAGACTTTAATTTAAAAATCTGAAAAAATTACAAATTTTTTTTTCCATCTTTCTTAAAAAGAAAATCAATATAATTTTTGAAAAAAAAACGAATTTTTGAATTTTTGGCCCAGTCTAATGTATATGTGGGGAAGCAGAGGAGTCCGACCCGGAAAGTATGTTATCCGCCACGTCAAATTGCGATGGTGCTGCGAACAACTCGGCAATAGAAGAAAGCCTGCTTGACGAAGAAGGCCTCGACGTCACGATCGTGGCTAAACCTGAGCACACTAACGTTGATGCTGCTTCAGACAGCAGGGTTCCCGCTACGCCAAATCGTGCAGGTGCTCTGAACAACTCCTCGTTGAGAGACAGCCCCCGGAACAGGCCAGACCTCGACGACACGCTGGCGGCAGGGAAGTCTGAGCTCTCTCATGTTGGTGGTGCTTCAGATAAATCTGCACAAATCTAAAGCAGCCTCGGCTGTTTTAAGCAGTCGTCTTTCTAAAGGCGACGTAGACGTGGTCCTTATCCAAGAGCCCTGGGTCAATAGCTCTAGGATCTGTGGATTGGGGACTAAGGGGTACAAGCTCATCCAAGCCAATGATTAGGGCAAGGTCAGAACCTGTATTTTGGTAAAGTCTGTGCTAAACACCTTTCTATTACCCAACTACTCAAATGGTGACGTTACAGCTGCCAGCTTAACAGTCGGCAGCACCAGCCTAACGATGGCGTCGGTCTATATGCCCTATGACGCCGAAGAACCTCCTCCACAAAAGGAGGTGAAAGATCTGGTGGATAATTTCTGTACGGGCCATCTTATTATTGGAGCTGACGCTAATGCTCATCACGTCCAGTGGGGAAGCTCTGATATTAACGCTAGGGGCGAGTCTCTGTTTGACTACCTACTAACAACTAACCTGGTGGTTTGTAACGTGGGTAACGAGCCTACTTTTATAACTAAAGCTAGTAGGGAGGTTATAGACCTCACTGTTTGTAGCGAAGGCGCTTATGAGTGGGTCAGAAAATGGCGTGTTCTTGATGAGCATTCATTTTCTGACCATCGGTACATAGAAATTGTGTTAGACTTTATTGTTGAGCAGCCAGTTATGAAACGAAATACACGCAACACTAACTGGCAGCTACATAACCAAATATTAGCTAGGGACCTACCAGTATTACCTCCACAAGCCCCCTCATCAGTGGGAGAACTGGATGATCTGGTAACGACCTTTACAACGGCGCTCTCAAATGCCCTAGAGCAGGCTTGTCCAGTACCAAAACCACGCGGCAAACATAGACCCCACTGGTGGTCTTACGACCTGGATTCGTTCCGTATATCATGCAGGAAGCAATTTAACAAGGCCAAGAGCATCGGTACGGAGCCTGAATGGCTCGAATATAAAGCTAAACTGAGGGCCTATAAAAAGGCTCTAAGGCAAGCGAAGAGAACTTCGTGGAGAAATTTCTGCACCGGGGTCGAAAAAGTCGATGATACAGCGAGACTTAGACGAGTGCTATCAAAAACTCAAACAGCCATTAGCTATTTACGGAAGCCTGACGGATCTTGGACCAGCACGGAAGGGTAAACCCTGGAGCTGCTCCTGAACACACTCTTTCCGGGGAACTTGTATGACGCACCTGTAGCATCTGCAACAAACCTGGCGGTAAACATACCCATTACGGAGGAAAGGGTAAGGTGGGCAATCAAAAGCTTTGAGCCGTTCAAGGCAGCTGGGCCTCTACTATTGATAGCAACCTTATTTCTAGCTATCAACATGCATACACCAAAGGTAAATCAACAGAAACTGCGCTCCACAGCCTAGTCTCTATTGTTGAAAAATCATTGCATGAAAAGGAGTACTGTCTCGTGGCCTTTCTGGACATCGAAGGGGCTTTCAACAATATAAGGCCGGAGGCTATTAACACTGCTTTAACAAACCTGGGCATAAATAGGTCTCTTATTGGACTAATTGATCAACTACTAAAGGGAAGGAAAATAGTTTCTTCACTGGGAACAGTTGATCTTTCACGCTATGTCACAAGAGGAACGCCTCAGGGTGGTGTTCTCTCCCCGCTCCTATGGAACCTCACCGTAAACTCGCTGTTACGAGACACGAGGTGGGGGGGCGGGAAGATAGTGGCATATGCAGACGATTTAGCTATTGCATATAGGGGCAAATTCCCACAAACCCTGTGTGACTTGATGCAAGTAGCACTGCGAGAAGTCTCTTCATGGTCCTCTCGCTGCGGACTTAGCATCAACCCGGTAAAGGTGGAGCTTGTCCTTTATACCAGGCGGTACAAGATACCACCGTTGAACCTACCAGAACTAGATGGCGTGCGCCTGAACTTAGCTGACAAAGCCAAATTCCTAGGCACAGTTCTAGATAGAAAGCTTAACTGGAAGGAGAATGTCATCCAGCGCCAGAGGAAAGCGTGCATTGCACTTTACACGTGTAAAAGAGCCATTGGCAAAAAATGGGGGCTCAGCCCCAAAATTTGCAGATGGATCTACACTGCGATAATCCAGCCAATTATGCTGTATGGAGTCGTGGTATGGTGACCTGCGCTAAGAAAGGCAACAAACCTAAATCTGTTAGGGAAAGTCCACAGATCGAACATGATCTGTATAAGCGGGGCGTTAAGAACAACGCCCAATGAAGCTCTCCAGGCCATTCTTGGCTTTTTGCCACTCGATCTGGAAGGGTACCGGGCAGCAGCAGCATCGGCTGTGCGTCTAAGGGAAACGTCCGTCTGGGGCGCAAGCACTATTGGACACTCCTGTATTCTAAGATCTTACAGCTTTCTCCCTCTGAGCACAGATCGGTGTGCGACCACAACAGTCGGAGATTGTTGTTTTAGAATAAACATTCCCAGCAGGGAAGACTGGGAGAACATAGATCGGTGTCCCGCTACTAATGGCGGCACTTTTATATACACCGACGGCTCGAAGTTAGACGGCAGAGTCGGAGGAGGGGTTTACTCAAGGGATTTGGACCTAGAACTCTCCTTTAGACTACCTGATCACTGCAGCGTCTTCCAGGCTGAAGTTTCAGCAATCAGGGACGCCGTGACTTGGATAGGTGAACGCACCATCGGACAGGATATCTGTATTTTCAGCGACAGCCAAGCGGCCATCAAATCCCTTGGCTCTTACTCGTTCAACTCTGAACTGACGCTCAGCTGTCATCGATATCTTCAAGAGATGGCCCAACAGAACCGCGTGAACCTCACATGAGTCCCGGGACACAGGGACATTGCCTTCTTCTCTTTGCCCAAATCAATTTTTAAATCGCTACTTAATAATATACTACGATGAATGTGTATTCTTTATTACATTATTTTTAAGTTTTGTTAACTTTATCTTTAAGAAAATTTGTATTTCTAGTCTGTAAGGTTTTGTTACCATTGACTGTGTAATTGAAATAATTGAAACTGTAGGGCAGACGAACTTGCCAGGCAGGGCACGACCAAGCAGATTCTTCAAGATAAAGAGCGCATATGTATGCCGTTTGCCACGTGCAAGCTAATGCTGAAGGAGCATACACTCCGCGAAGCCAACGAAAGATGGTTACAAGCCCCAGGGTGCCGGATATCCAAGCAAACCTGGCCAAAATGCGATCTTAAAAGATCTAGACACATATACGCCCTAAAAAGGAAGGAAATCTCCATATTAATAGGTGTTTTAACCGGGCACTGCCTTATTGGTAGGCACGCAGCAAGGCTAGGCGTTCCCTACCGACGATGCTGCAGGAGTTGCAAAGATGATGAGGAAGAGGAAACGGTGGAGCACCTCATCTGCAACTGCCCGGCCTTAAGCGGAGCGAGAAGGCGCTCTCTGGGAGTTCCCTTCCTGGTTAGCTTAAGCCAGGTCGCCTTCATCAAGTTATCAAAATGGTTCGAGGAGGGCTAGCGGTGTCGGTTAGGAGTGTCAGTCCCGGGGTTTCGGCTATATGGAGAGTCCCGATAGCACTGGGATTTTCCATATGGCCGGGCCCCGGGACTGACTTTCCTAGTGTTTGGTGGTATCACAACGGGCCTTTTATTACTGGCCTAGGTGTGCCTTTGCGGCAGCCACTTCTACCTACCTAATGTATATGTGTCTAATTATCTTTTTTAAATGCTTTCCTTGCGCTACTCCTGACTGGCGCTATAAAATAATTTTGTAAATAGTTGTGCTAGGAGAATACTAAAAGGGAAAAAATAAAAACCAACCCAAACATTTTCTTCTGGCTGCGCCCCTGACTGAAAATATGTATGTAGTAGTTACACCGACATGACTCTAGCATGACTCAAGAAAATCAAAATGAGTTTGATATTTTGCTGTGACTCGCCTGTCGAATTTTGTCAGTTAAATGCCAAACCGTTTAAAAAATAAATAATGAAAAGAAAAAAATATTATGTAATCAAAAATGTTTGCCAATAAGTTCGATATGGAGGAGGATAAAATTTTTTTACTTTAATTCATCGAAGTATATAAGTCCTTAATTTACCTTCTGCAAACTATTAAAAAATGAATGACGCAATTGAGCCCAGAATGATGGCGAGTCAACACGTACACAGATGACTCACGAGTCAGACGCACTGTGTATAAACCCCATAAAATTGTGCAAACAAAAAATTTGTAAATATGATTCGAATGAAACAGTGGCAAGTTTGAGGGTGGGTTGTCTTCGGGTCAAAGACCCCATGAATGCGAATGGATTTCTTGCATATTAAGATGCCAGAAATATAATTTTTTAAAGAAAAAAAAATCCAAAAAAATACTAAAATTTGGAGTGACTCGCTTATATTTGTGAAATTGAAGCAAGTGCATATTAGCAAGTGGAACATGATATACAGCTATTTAATTTATAGTGGTCTGACTATTTATTAGAACACCCACAGTGTAACTTGCTAAACTTGCCGAACGGAAAGACAACTTTTAATAGCCGTAATACTTTGATTTATTCAACTTTATTTGACACAATATTAGCTGTACGCGGATTTAATTTACCGCTTTACTTTTCTTCATATACTGAAGTGCGCTTTAAAACAATTTGTCACCGCAGATGGTCAAGAATAACAATGTTCAAAATGAATTTAGCTTACAATGTCTTTTATGCAAAATTTGATCGCCTGATTTTACCGTAATTGAAATATTAAAGTACATATTTTTACACATACGTTTATACCTACATACAAGAAACATTAGTGTAGTTTATGTACGTAGATATGTATTGTATGCAAATAAAGAACAAAGGAAAATATAGGATAACTTTAACTGACATAAGTAAATAAGACAGTGGCGGCGGCAACATTCCCCCCCTTGCAAGGGAGTTAGGTATCTGCGAGCTTGTCATCCTTAGCTATGCCAACGTCTAGCACTGCCACCTTTGTAGCAGGTCTCTCGAATACACCTGTACTGGTTTTTACTTTGATACGACGAACTTGACCGTCTTTAGCTATGGTTGTTTCGGTGATGACTCCTTTTGGCCAGCTATTACGAGGTAGTGAATCATCAACTAGTATGACTATATCGCCAACAGACAACGGTTTGACTCTTTTATGCCACTTCGTACGCCGCACCAAAATTGGCCCATATTCGCGTACCCATCTTCGCCAGAAATTATTTGCAAATTTTTGGGTTTGATGCTATCGATGTCGGAGGTCATGGTCATGGTCTACTAGAGGCTTGTTCCCTGCAGCAGATCCTAGCAATAGATGATTCGGGGTAAGTGGATCATCGTTGGATGATTCTAGCGCAACGAATGTCAATGGTCGAGAATTGATGATAAATTCAACTTCACATAGCGCACATCTTATCGTTTCGTCGTTGAACTTGAATGCCGGACACATAGCGTAGAGTATTGATTTTACTGTGCGTATTAATCGCTCCCATGCACCACCCATGTGCGGAGCTGCTGGAGGATTAAACCGCCATTTAAGATAGTCGTAATTGGCGGAGACTTTTCGTAGATTTAAATTTTCTTCACGCAGAATTTTCTCTACGGCTCTGAAATTGGTGCCATTATCCGTATATATCTCTCTCGGAGTGCCACGGCGACTAATAAAATTCTGAATACACATGATGCAGGAGTTTGTATCAAGACTGTGAGCAACTTCTATATGTATTGCACGTAGAGTCAAACACGTAAACAGAACTCCCCATCGCTTTTCTTTGCGTCTGCCAACGGATATATATAAAGGGCCGAAAAAGTCAATTCCCACATATGTAAATGGACGTTCAAAACTGGACAATCTGGCCTTTGGGAGAGCGGCCATTTGTGGTGGATTGGGCACCGCAGCTTCATTTTTGCAGTATTGGCATTCACTCCTAACTTTTTTGTATAACACTCTTAATTTTGGTATGTAAAAATAAGATTTTATCGTGCAAATGGCAGCCTCGTGCATACGATGATGAAGATTTTCGTGATAGTATCGTACCACAAGAAACGTAATGTAATGGCTATGTGGCAGAACAATTGCTTGGTTACAACTTAATGCGTCCGCTCTTCCATGGACCCGTATAACGCCATCTGCATCTAGTAAAATATTTAGTTGTTTGAGCTTGCTTCTTGCGTCGATTGGCTTGCAATTTTTGAGGCACCAGATCTCCTCAGAAAACTCACTTTGCTGGGCGTATTTGAATAAAACATTTTTTGACCTTTGAATGCATTCGAACGGGACGTCTTCACTTAATTTACTGATGCGTACCCTTGATTTTGGTTTTTCAATGTACAACAAAAATTGCGATAGAGCTCTATAAAGCCGCCTCCAGCACGAGAAATATTCGACGTTCAGCGAGAAGCATTTTGGGCGTACCGATAAATAATACCCTATTACGTAACTCCTCTTTATCGGGCCTTCCCAAGTCAAGGCATGTTGGCCAGTCACATCTTTGGAGCCTCAAAAATGCCGGTCCCGTGGACCACATACCGTAATCTGTTGCGCCTATTTTTGTGGCTAAATCTGCTGGGTTCAATTTAGATGGAACCCAATTCCATTGATTCACGTTAGTGGTCTCCAAGATTTCGCCAACTCGATACATTACGAATGCTTTAAAGTTTTGCGGGTCCATTGTTAGCCATTTTAAAACCGTCTTAGAGTCAGACCAAAATATGCACTCATCGCAATGAAGACGTACTGCCTTTTGGATATTTGCAGCCAAGCGTGATCCTGTTAAGGCCGCTTGCAGTTCAAGACGTGGTATAGATATTGGCTTCAGAGGTGTGACCTTCGACTTCGCTGCTACAATTGATACGTCGACGTCGTCATTAAGCTGAATGCGAAAATAGCACACCGCAGTGTAAGCGTTCTCGCCCGCATCGACAAATGTATGCAACTGGACACTTTGCGTAAATTTCAGCAGCTTTGAATAACATCTTGGAATGGCGGTAGACGCGATTTTATCTAGATTCTCAAGCCACGAACGCCATTTGACATACAAGTCCCCCTTTAGTTCACCGTCCCATTGCAGGCCTGAGCGCCAGATGTTTTGCAGTAGGATCTTCAGCCCAATTGTGTATGGCGACAAGAATCCAAGTGGGTCGAATATCGACATAAGCACTTGAAGAACTTCTCTCTTGGTAGGAGCTACATCCGTTTGGAGAAAGTCTCTCTTGAGCCTCGAGAATCTGAAATTGTACTGAAAAATGTCGTTATTGGATTCCCAATACATACCGAGAATTTTCTCTGTAGCTCCAAACGAATTTCCCGCAGCTGACCCATCGTCGCGTAGTCGCTCTCTCACCAAAGAAGAATTGGAAGCCCAGTTCCTCATATGGAAACCACCTGAAGCATGTATAGTTTTAACTGTGTTTGCCAATTCGATCGCCTCTTCCTCAGTGTTCACACTATCTATAAAGTCATCCATGTAGTGGTAACGCTCCACTGCTTTAACGGCTCGAGGGTGTAAGTCGCGAAACTCACTTGCGTTCTTGTTGCGCACAAAATGGGCTATACAGGGTGCACAGCTGATACCAAACGTCAGGGCCTTCATTACGTATGCGCACGGCTTATTTTGGCTGCCGTCCGTATTAAACCACAAGAAACGTTGAGCGTGCATATCTTCGTCTTTCACGTTTATGCGGTGAAACATTTCGGCGATATCGCCGCAAATCGCTATTTGTCCCACTCGAAACTCGATTAAAATATTGACAAGTGGTGTTAATAAATCAGGGCCGGTAATCAGAAAATCGTTGAGGCACCTGTTATGAGATTTGGCTGCTGCGTCCCAGACTAATCGAACTTTACCGGGCTTATTTGGGTTAACGGCGACAAAAATTGGAAGATACCATACTGGACCTTCAGGCGTGCACATTTCTCCGCTCGATACTTTTCGCGCATAGCCTTTGGAAACAAGTTTATCGATTTCCGCTTGCATCGTTAGCCGCAGCTTGGGATGTTTAATAAATTTCCTTTGAAGGCACTTTAATCGATGGCACGCGGCATCGTAACTTTCAGGCAATTGTAAGCCCTCCTGCTTCCAGAGCAAACCCACTTCAAATTGATGATTTATTTTTACGGCTGTTTCCTCGAGGATTTTCATAGCTTTTTCATTATCGACTGAAAAAATATTATTCTCTTTAGGCGCTTGTAGTGTAATGGGCGCTTGGAGTGTAATGGGGTGTGGTTGCTGAGGGACCGCGCTCAATCCCGACTCTTGCGTCCTCGTTCGTGCACTCTGGGCAACGTTGAGCTACCTAGGCTCGCGGCAGAAAGAGAGGGAGCCCCGGGGGGGCCACTCTGACATACTTGGTTTAAGGGCTCACCGGGGTCTTTTTCGCAGCGTCTGTACACCAAGAGGTGCGGCTGTAAGCGGGCGTCTGTCTTGAAGCAAGCGGCTCGCTATATAAATGTGCAAAACTTTTCCCTCCCAATCCAGGGTGTTATGCGATACCGTGCCCATTGGACGTTTGCAGCCGGGAGGCAAATCGTGGCTGTAGTCGAACGGAGCCTCACTGATACCGGGCCGCCTCAGGGAGTAACTATGGTCTTACCGCGGTATGGGGCTCTGCCGCGGCGGACGACACACTTCCCCTTACACTACCCTTGACCCTAAGCTGGCCTTGTCCGGCGAGGGGTCGTACGAACAAGATGAAGAACACACAAAATACAAAGCAATTAACGACTTCGTTTACTCCGCAGCAGAGAAGAACTATGCTGGAGCAAGCGAATACACAACGCCGGAGGACAAACTCCGCCTCAAAGTTAACTGGGAGGCCGACAACGATGGAAACTACGGGTCAGTCATCCCCCAAACTGCTATCAAGTAAGAGTGACTTGATGGGAGCAAGCAACAGTGCGGCTGCCTACGCAGTCAAGCAGAAAACGGCGGAAGCTAAGCTTCCATCAAGCGCTGGTACGAAACCCAATCTCTTCACATCTGGGGCAATGGTCTCACGACCTGGTTTCAGAGTTTCGAAAGAGAAGGACGACGCCGTAAAGGGAGAGACCGCGATGGCAACTACGAGTCTGAATCCCCCCAAAGAGGCATCTCCCCGACGCTTTGCGTACTGGGATAAAAGAAAGGCCGCAAGGATCCTTAAAAAATATGAGGGAGCATCGCAGGAGAAGCTGTCGCCGGAAGAAAGGAAGATGGTGGAGGAAGCGAAAGCTCTGATACCAAATTTCCAGAGGCCCTATGTGCCTAAGAGGGTGAACGGTAATCCCTTCAAACGCCAGAGATCGGACGGAGAGGTAGACCCCCATCCGAAGCGGCATCAGGTCAACCCCGTAGTGGGAAAACTCAGCTTTGCTGAAGTAACCAAGGACAGAATCCTTATAGGTTTCATTGACCGAGGTAACGACCGTTGGTCCATCCCCAAAGACCAGTGGCTGTATGTCCGGAATGAAATGGGCAGGGCCCTCCTCCACTTAATGCGTGAGTCTCCGGGTAGTCCGCCGCGAGGTACTGACGCGGGCTGGCACCAAGGTCAGATCAAAATATTCGCGTGCGAGGATGCAAGAACTGTCGCACTGTATAAGGCAGCAGTTGCAAGACTGGGTGAAGTCTATCCAGGGGCAAGACTAGATGTCGTCGACTGGAAGGACATTCCTGCTCGGCCAAGGGCAAGGGCATGGATTCCTGCCGTCCCTGCAGAACCCGAGAATATTCTTGAGATGCTGCAGGTCTGGAATCCGTCTCTCCCGACGCAGGATTGGGGCGTCAATCTGGTCGATGATGTGGTTGGGCCCAATAGACAGGTGGTTATCACTCTGAATAAGGAGGCGCTCGAGCCCCTTAAACGGTGCAACGGACGAGTGCATTACGGCTTGGGTCAGATCGTGATCCACGTATACCGTGGCGATGCACAGCGCGCTGCTATTCCGGACGCTCCGGAGGACTCGGAGATCGAGGCATCGGAGGGGGAAGCAGAGGAGTCCGACGCGGAAAGTATGTTATCCGCCACGTCAAATTGCGATGGTGCTGCGAACAACTCGGCGATAGAAGAAAGCCTGCTTGACGAAGAAGGCCTCGACGTCACGATCGTGGCTAAACCTGAGCACATTAACGTTGATGCTGCTTCAGACAGCAGGGTTCCCGCCACGCCAAATCGTGCAGGTGCTCTGAACAACTCCTCGTTGAGAGACAGCCCCCGGAACAGGCCAGACCTCGACGACACGCTGGCGGCAGGGATGTCTGAGCTCTCTCATGTTGGTGGTGCTTCAGATAAATCTGCACAAATCTAAAGCAGCCTCGGCTGTTTTAAGCAGTCGTCTTTCTAAAGGCGACGTAGACGTGGTCCTTATCCAAGAGCCCTGGGTCAATAGCTCTAGGATCTGTGGATTGGGGACTAAGGGGTACAAGCTCATCCAAGCCAATGATGAGGGCAAGGTCAGAACCTGTATTTTGGTAAAGTCTGAGCTAAACACCTTTCTATTACCCAACTACTCAAATGGTGACGTTACAGCTGCCAGCTTAACAGTCGGCAGCACCAGCCTAACGATGGCGTCGGTCTATATGCCCTATGACGCCGAAGAACCTCCTCCACAAAAGGAGGTGAAAGATCTGGTGGATAATTTCTGTACGGGCCATCTTATTATTGGAGCTGACGCTAATGCTCATCACGTCCAGTGGGGAAGCTCCGATATTAACGCTAGGGGCGAGTCTCTGTTTGACTACCTACTAACAACTAACCTGGTGGTTTGTAACGTGGGTAACGAGCCTACTTTTATAACTAAAGCTCGTAGGGAGGTTATAGACCTCACTGTTTGTAGCGAAGGCGCTTATGAGTGGGTCAGAAAATGGCGTGTTCTTGATGAGCATTCATTTTCTGACCATCGGTACATAGAAATTGTGTTAGACTTTATTGTTGAGCAGCCAGTTATGAAACGAAATCCACGCAACACTAACTGGCAGCTACATAACCAAATATTAGCTAGGGACCTACCAGTATTACCTCCACAAGCCCCCTCATCAGTGGGAGAACTGGATGATCTGGTAACGACCTTTACAACGGCGCTCTCAAATGCCCTAGAGCAGGCTTGTTCAGTACCAAAACCACGCGGCAAACATAGACCCCACTGGTGGTCTTACGACCTGGATTCGTTCCGTATATCATGCAGGAAGCAATTTAACAAGGCCAAGAGCATCGGTACGGAGCCTGAATGGCTCGAATATAAAGCTAAACTGAGGGCCTATAAAAAGGCTCTAAGGCAAGCGAAGAGAACTTCGTGGAGAAATTTCTGCACCGGGGTCGAAAAAGTCGATGATACAGCGAGACTTAGACGAGTGCTATCAAAAACTCAAACAGCCATTAGCTATTTACGGAAGCCTGACGGATCTTGGACCAGCACGGAATGGGAAACCCTGGAGCTGCTCCTGAACACACACTTTCCGGGGAACTTGTATGATGCACCTGTAGCATCTGCAACAAACCTGGCGGTAAACATACCCATTACGGAGGAAAGGGTAAGGTGGGCAATCAAAAGCTTTGAGCCGTTCAAGGCAGCCGGGCCAGACGGGATTTTCCCCGCACAACTTATAAACACGCTGGAAATATCAGCTAAATGGCTGGTAGTTCTCTATTCAGCCTGCCTGGCTCTTAATTACATTCCGTGCTCCTGGAGAAGCGCCACGGTAGTCTTTATTCCAAAGGCTGGGAAGGCCTCACACTATGAGCCTAAAGACTACAGACCGATCAGTCTCTCGTCTTTTGCACTTAAAACCTTCGAGAGGATAATTAGCGATTATCTCTCCTCTACTATTGATAGCAACCTTATTTCTAGCTATCAACATGCATACACCAAAGGTAAATCAACGGAAACTGCGCTCCACAGCCTAGTCTCTATTGTTGAAAAATCATTGCACGAAAAGGAGTACTGTCTCGTGGCCTTTCTGGACATCGAAGGGGCTTTCAACAATATAAGGCCGGAGGCTATTAACACTGCTTTAACAAACCTGGGCATAAATAGGTCTCTTATTGGACTAATTGATCAACTACTAAAGGGAAGGAAAATAGTTTCTTCACTGGGAACAGTTGATCTTTCACGCTATGTCACAAGAGGAACGCCTCAGGGTGGTGTTCTCTCCCCGCTCCTATGGAACCTCACCGTAAACTCGCTGCTACGAGACACAAGGTGGGGGGGCGGGAAGATAGTGGCATATGCAGACGATTTAGCTATTGCATATAGGGGCAAATTCCCACAAACCCTGTGTGACTTGATGCAAGTAGCACTGCGAGAAGTTTCTTCATGGTCCTCTCGCTGCGGACTTAGCATCAACCCGGGAAAGGTGGAGCTTGTCCTTTATACCAGGCGGTACAAGATACCACCGCTGAACCTACCAGAACTAGATGGCGTGCGCCTGAACTTAGCTGATAAAGCCAAATTCCTAGGTACAGTTCTAGATAGAAAGCTTAACTGGAAGGAGAATGTCATCCAGCGCCAGAGGAAAGCGTGCATTGCACTTTACACGTGTAAAAGAGCCATTGGCAAAAATGGGGGCTCAGCCCCAAAATTTGCAGATGGATCTACACTGCGATAATCCAGCCAATTATGCTGTATGGAGTCGTGGTATGGTGGCCTGCGCTAGGAAAGGCAACAAACCTAAATCTGTTAGGAAAAGTCCACAGATCGAGCATGATCTGTATAAGCGGGGCGTTAAGAACAACGCCCAATGAAGCTCTCCAGGCCATTCTTGGCTTTTTGCCACTCGATCTGGAAGGGTACCGGGCAGCAGCGGCATCGGCTCTGCGTCTAAGGAAAACGTCCGTCTGGGGCGCAAGCACTATTGGACACTCCTGTATTCTAAGATCTTACAGCTTTCTCCCTCTGAGCACAGATCGGTGTGCGACCACAACAGTCGGAGATTGTTGTTTTAGAATAAACATTCCCAGCAGGGAAGACTGGGAGAACATAGATCGGTGTCCCGCTACTAATGGCGGCACTTTTATATACACCGACGGCTCGAAGTTAGACGGCAGAGTCGGAGGAGGGGTTTACTCAAGGGATTTGGACCTAGAACTCTCCTTTAGACTACCTGATCACTGCAGCGTCTTCCAGGCTGAAGTTTCTGCAATCATGGACGCCGTGACTTGGATAGGTAAACGCACCATCGGACAGGATATCTGTATTTTCAGCGACAGCCAAGCGGCCAACAAATCCCTTGGCTCTTACTCGTTCAACTCTGAACTGACGCTCAGCTGTCGTCGATCTCTTCAAGAGATGGCCCAACAGAACCGCGTGAACCTCACATGGGTCCCGGGACACAGGGATATTGAGGGAAACTGTAGGGCAGACGAACTTGCCAGGCAGGGCACGACCAAGCAGATTCTTCAAGATAAAGAGCGCATAGGTATGCCGTTTGACACGTGCAAGCTAATGCTGAAGGAGCATACACTCCGCGAAGCCAACGAAAGATGGCTACAAGCCCCAGGGTGCCGGATATCCAAGCAAACCTGGCCAAAATGCGATCTTAAAAGATCTAGACACATATACGCCCTAAAAAGGAAGGAAATCTCCATATTAATAGGTGTTTTAACCGGGCACTGCCTTATTGGTAGGCACGCAGCAAGGCTAGGCGTTCCCTACCGACGATGCTGCAGGAGTTGCAAAGATGATGAGGAAGAGGAAACGGTGGAGCACCTCATCTGCAACTGCCCGGCCTTAAGCGGAGCGAGAAGGCGCTCTCTGGGAGTTCCCTTCCTGGTTAGCTTAAGCCAGGTCGCGGAGCTAGACATAAAGGACTTGATGGCCTTCATCAAGTTATCAAAATGGTTCGAGGAGGGGTAGCGGTGTCGGTTAGGAGTATCAGTCCCGGGTTTCGGCTATATGGAGAGTCCCAACAGCACTGGGATTTTCCATATGGCCGGGCCCCGGGACTGACTTTCGTAGTGTTTGGTGGTATCACAACGGGCCTTTTATTACTGGCCTAGGTGTGCCTTTGCGGCAGCCACTTCTACCTACCTACCTAGGCGCTTCAAGGGCAAAATACTCTTTTACTTCGTTGTGTAGAATTTCATAACGCTTTTCGCACTCACATGTGTGGATATTTAAAGAAAAAGATGATCCACAAGCTTTGGCACCACCCTGCAATGTCCAGCCTAAACGAGTTTTGGTTGCAATTGGTTGATCGCGCCCTCCTTCTCGTATGCCACTCTCCAGTTATTTAGCCCAATTAAAATCATTGGTTTGGCATCTGCATACGACTGCACTGGCAGGCCTTTAAGATATGGATTTGCATTAGCGATACTATCGAAGTTTAGCGACTGCGTAGGCAAACCAAGATTATTAACGGTGTGCACGTCATATAGCATGAACCGTGACTCAGCTTTAACGCTAGACACTTCTATATCAACTTTGACCGACTCGTCTTCAGATCGCGTAGTGTCACCTGTCCACCGCAACTCAAGCGGTTCACTTTTGCCTTTCAGTCTTAATTTATTAAAGAATGTTTGCTCAATTAAAGTTACTGACGAGCCTTCGTCCAGAAACGCAAACGTGTCGACAAAGCTGCCATTGCAATAAATTCGGATTGGCAAAATTCTGAAATGCGACCTCTCTTCACCACTATGAGCATTCACTATCTCACTGGAATTTGTGTATTTATGTAACAATGGGTGATGTTTCGCTATACACCCACTGATACCACATTGTTTGTTAGAAAAGCATTTACGGCGATGGAAATTTAGGCATTGGCGACACAATTTATTTTCTTTCACAACGTTCCACTTGGCGTCCAAATTTAACGATTGGAACTCGCCACAATTTTGGATTTTATGAGTCTCACTTTTGCACGCTACGCACGTCTGTGTTGCTGCGAAACTCTGTTGATGAGTGTTAACAGATGCGCTTTTCTTACCTATGGTAGGCGTCACGACTTGGCTAGCTGCGTCAGCTATGGCGTATATCCAGTCGCTGAACACTTTAACTACAGGCCCTTTCCCATCTTTTGGGTGCATAGCCCAATTAAGTTTGTGATTGCTTGGCAATTTATCGACCAATGTTTTCACTAGCATGGGGTTGTTTAAATGAGCCACCATGTTACACGCTTCCATCGTCGAGCAAATATTTCGGATAGTCAGAGCGTATTCGATAATGCCGTCTAACTTGTCTTTCAACGGAGGAATTTTTATAGCTTTATCAATCATTATGTCCAGTATATGCTCTGGACGTCCGAAACACATCTCTAATGTTTGAATTATTTCACCTACCATTGATGGAATTAAAAGTTTGCTTCTCACCAGTTCTTTGGCACGACCGCGAAGACATGATTGAAGGCGCATTAGGTTCTCACCGTCAGTGTAGCCGGCCAACTCTGTGCTATTTCTATAGTTACTAATAAAAAGTGGCCAATCTTCGGGATTGCCGTCGAATTTCGGAAGGTCTTTAGGTATTACCTGTCTAGCAGCTATTTGCGCTGCCGTTGGATGACGTGATGAAGCGTTATTTGCCAGAGAACATGAAATTTGAGGATCGCTTTGTGAAAGAATTTTATATTTTCTTTCCAAATACTGGCGTTGAAGTTCCTTTTCTTCTTCCAACATTTGTAGCTGCAACTGCGCGTGAGCAGAAAGATTGCTGTCGGACGAATTCGGTTTCGATGGTACTATGGTTTGTAATGGAATTAATGTTGAGTGGCTGGTTGATGTGCTTCTTTACATGCACTTTTTTTATGGCCAGCATCGACTTGAAGCGTAGGTGGCGAAGATTCGGCTTGCGCCCCGGCAGGGGAATCAGTGGTTGTGGTTTGCGTAGTTTGCGTTACGATCGTTGGAGCCGCAGGGGCTGCTGGACAATTTGCACAGTTCCAGCTTACGTTTGCAACGCTAGAATCTACCGCGACACACTCAAAATGATACCACTTATCACAAGTATCGCATTGCACCATACGATCGGTGTCTTTAGAATCGCATATATTGCAATTATATTCGGTTTCCGACATTATTTTGTCAAATTTAGGAAGCGCGATAATTTTTCGATAATTTAAATTGTTTTAAAGAAATTTGTAACTTGCTAAACTTGCCGAACGGAAAGACAACTTTTAATAGCCGTAATACTTTGATTTATTCAACTTTATTTGACACAATATTAGCTGTACGCGGATTTAATTTACCGATTTACTTTTCTTCATATACTGAAGCGCGCTTTAAAACAATTTGTCACCGCAGATGGTCAAGGATAACAATGTTCAAAATGAATTTAGCTTACAATGTCTTTTATGCAAAATTTGATCGCCTGATTTTACCGTAATTGAAATATTAAAGTACATATTTTTACACATACGTTTATACCTACATACAAGAAACATTAGTGTAGTTTATGTACGTAGATATGTATTGTATGCAAATAAAGAACAAAGGAAAATATAGGATAACTTTAACTGACATAAGTAAATAAGACAGTGGCGGCGGCAACACACAGAATGTAGGGGATTTGGAAAAGTATAAAATTATTTCGCTCTACACGCAATTTCTGAAAGAATGGGGATAAAACATAAGATCTGCAAAAAAAATCTGGCCATCTGTAGTAAAAAAATGCCATGGAAATTTGACCTAAATGCTAAAAATGCACTAAAAATGGAATAAGTCTTTATTAGCTAATATCTCTAAAACTAGTAATTTTAGGAGAAATAATGAATTAACCACTTTTATTTAGTTTGGAGTCATGAGTAAATTGCCCATATAAATGTTGTACCTGCGAGTGTCCTTTCAAGGATTTTTAATAGGTCGAAGTTAATTTTTTATTTGTCATTTTTTTGTAATGGTCAAATAAAATACTTGCAAAATGATGGATTAGATATGCCACAGTTTAATAATAACATTACATTTTAATTTTACTAAAATTTTTGCAATGGTTGGTTGACGTAAAACTGAGAAAAAACTGTTTTTAAATTTCTAAAAACTGCAATATGGGATAGTTCAGGGGTCAAAGTTCTAATTCTCTTCCCTCCAAATGAATTTTCTGAAAGTTTGGGGGTAAAAGACAAGCGCCCTTATTCATAAAAAATATAAAAGGTTTAATAAGGCTTTATAATTCAAAATTTGTATGAAAATGTAATTTTAAAAAGCTTTATAAACCAATTTTATTTTTTATGAATATTGGGGAAGATGTGTAAAAAAGTCTAGCCATCTGTAGTGAAAAAATTCCATGCAAATTTGACCTAAAAGCTAAAAATGCACTAAAAAATTGTATATGTCTTTATTGGCTAATATCTCCAGCAATATTACCAGATATAAATCTTATACCCACGAGTGTCCTTTCAAAGACTTTCAATATTTCCAAGTAATTTATCATTTTTTTAATGGTCAAATAACATACATACTATCACAGTAATGAGTTACATAAGCTATACATACATATATTATATAAGCTATATATATATTTAAACATTTTTTTTCTCACCTGTGTAGAACAATTTGTTTATTTGTTTTCCAACATTTACTTAGTTTTAAAGACTTACCCATTAAGAACACGATTTTGTATTTCTTTTCCATTGTGCTGCCTTCTCAGAAGTATTTTTATTATAAATTTCTTGGTCTAGAGGTCACAATTACAATGCACGTTTATTATCAATTTATTTCTTTTTGACAGTTGAGTACCGGTTTACTGGCAAAACTAAATTTTTAACTAAAATATATACATATTATATGATAGAACAAAAATTTGAATTAATTAGGAAAAAAATTTTCTTATGAAAGGTGCTTAAAGGGACATTCGCAGGAAAAAAATGTGTATGGACAATTTACTCCTAATACCATTCTTAATAAAAGTCTTTGTTATTATTTCTGGATGTTAGCCAATAGAACTACTACTTTTTTAGCTTTTAGGTCGAATTTGCACGGAATTTTTTCACTACAGATGGTTAGACTTTTTTACACATCTTGTCTTTTACCCCCAAACTTTCAGTAAATGCATTTGAAGGGAAGAGAATTAGAACTTTGACCCCTGAACTATCCCATATTGCATGTTTTTGGAAATTTAAAAACAGTTTTTTCTCAGTTTTACGTCAACCAACCATTTCAAAAATATTAGTAAAATTAAAATGTAATGTTATTATTAAACTGTGGCTAAGATCCTACCAAACGATGTATAGCTTATCTAATCCATCATTTTGCAAGTATTTTAAAAGTCCTTGAAAGGACACTCGTCGGTACAACGTTTATATGGGCAATGTACTCATGACTCCAATCTAAATAAAAGTCGTTATGTCATTATTTCTCCTAAAATTACTAGTTTAGCAGATATTAGCCAATAAAGACATATTCCATTTTTTAATGCATTTTTAGCCTTTAGGTCAAATTTCCATGGCATTTTTTTACTACAAATGGCCAGATTTGTTTACAGATCTTATTTTTTATCCCCATTCTTTCAGAAATTGGGTGTGGAGCGAAGAAAATAAGAACTTTATTTTTGTGGGTGTTCTACTATTTATATACAGTACCTGGGTGACCGAGCTTGCTCGGTGCTATCAATTTAGCGCTAAATTTACTTACCCAAAATGATCCCAAAATGACCCTAAAATAATCCAAAAATAATCCTAAAATGATCCCAAAAAGACCCTTAAATGTTCCCAAAATGATCCGAAATTGAACCCAAAACGACACAAAAATGATCCGAAAATGAACCTAAAATTATTCCAAATTGGTCCAAAAATAATTCCCAAATTACCCCAAAAATACCCTTAAATGCACACTAAACGATTCAAAAAATACACCAAAATTATCCCAAATATATCCTAAAATAATCCCAAAACCACCCCAAAAAGACCCTCAAATGTTCCCAAAGTAACCCAAAAATTATCCCAAAATGATACAAAAATTATCCAAAAATGGCTCCAAAATGAACCGAAAATTACCCAAAATTGTAGCAAATTAATCCGAAATTGGACCCAAAATGATATCAAGCAAGCCCCAAAATTATCCCAAAGTGATGTTCTCAAAATAATCCTAAAATATCCAAATATGATCCCAAAATACAAAATACAATTACAATACGGTAAAATGGTAACCCTGGGTGGCAACCCTACTTGAAAATATTTTAGCTGGTATGTCGGCGACAATACCTTTACTTTGATACCCAAAACTACCCAAAAATGATCCCAAAATGACCCTAAAATGATCCCAAATTGGTCCAAAAATAATTCACAAATTACCCCAAAAACACCCTTAAATGTACCCTAAATTATTCGAAAATTACCACAAAATTATCCAAAAATGATCCCAAAATAATCCTTGAATAGTCCCTTAGATGTTCCCAAAATAACCCAAAAATTATCCCAAATGATGATGTGGCAACCCCCAAAGTGATAGTCTTAGAATCAATCATACTATCTACATACCAAATTTCATCCAAATCGGTCAAGCGGTTCTCGAGATAGTACCGGATATAGAAATATATTGTGGTAAGGTGGCAACCCTACTTGAAAATATTTTAGTTGGTATCTCGCCGAAAATACCTTTCATATGATACCCATATTGGCATATCTTGCTCCATAATTAAAAAAAAGGGATAGGTGGCAACCCCGTAAACCGCCCCAAGTGGCAACCCTAAAGTGGGTAGTCTTAGAATCCATCATACTATCTTTGTGCCAAATTTCCCAATCGGTCAAGCGGTTCTCCAGATAGTCCGAACATACAAATATACAAATATATAAGATTAACTCGTTTAAAAATATTAGATTTGCATATTTTAGGTAAAAAAAATCGATTTGAACTTTCCTATTTTTTCCTAAAAATACAAAATTTGTCTCGTGGTAAAAACGGTTTTGGCATTTCTGATTATGAGTTTTGGAACATTAACTATGCCATAATTAACTTCCTTTTCTCAAATTTTATTGTCACTAGACCTAGATCTGTTTTGCTTTCAAAAAACTTTATGACGTACAAAAATATAAAATACAACTATTTTAATAAACAAAATTTTTATAAGTAAAAAACCCACGGTCTCGAAAATAATCTAAAAATTCTACCCATAAAGTTGCGAAATTCTGCTTATGGCGATTTTGCACAAGCTTTTTTTCTTCTGTTTTTTTGGTTTCTGTTATAACTAACAGTGTTGACGTTGGGAAACCTAAAGGGTAAATTTGACCCCTTTTTAGAGTCAGGACCCCGGACCCTACTTTTTCAAAAAAGTACCAGTTTTGCCCCTTTTTTAAAGTTGGTGACCCTTTTGACACCTTTTCCCTTTCAAACTACAATGAAATGCATTTTTATCGTTATTTTGTTAAAAACCAAAAAAATCTCCTCGTTCATTTTTTACTCTTACATCGGGAACTCTTGCCGATTTCCAAATGCCATGCCTAACTGAAGTCTTACTACTGGCAACGCTGTATCATGGGACAACTCTGTCATATGAGGGTGATTCAAATAAAAAAAATTTAGTTTTTTGGTCTTACCCATTAAAAAGTTTGTAATTTATGAGATAAGCAAAGAGATAGCTCTTCAACTTAACCCCTAGGGTCGCTTTTTTCGCCCTTTCCCGTGGTTTTTAATGGGAAACAATTGTATTATTTTCAAGGTGAATTTTCTTATCATTTGCGAAACCTTTCTCAAAAAAACTCTACGTAACAATAAAGTGGAGGTTTTTAAGTTTAAAAAACTTTTTACATATGCGATTATCATCACTATTAAACTAATTACAACAATTTAAAAATGTTTATATTTTGTATGTGTTACTTCAAAAAAAATGGAAAAGTTGTATGTAAATGTGTTCTTATTTAAAGAAAGAGGGGACCCTTTTTTTTGCTGGGACCCTTTTTTGGATCTTTTTGAAATTTTCCAGCGGCAACACTGATAACTAAAACAACCACTTTCCATTGTGGCTTTATTTCATCGCACACCACTGTATGTTTATTTAAATTGCAAATTTGTGTAAGTAGTGTGGTTAAGAACTTTTCTAATAAAATCTCCACCTTCCATACAAATATTCAACCCTTTTCTATTTAAATTGTAATCCCGCCACTGAAAATACCTAGGGTAAACAGGCACAGGGCCGGTATTTTATTTAAAAGTTCTGTAATTTATAAATTCATCCATGGCAGTGTCTACCCAAAGACAGTAGCCCCATCTGTATTCGAATAAAGACTAGGGTTTCGTTGAAAAATATGTCCTGGAGTTATGGAGCGTTCGTCAAAAAAGTCATCAGAGCTTCCTTTTTTGCAATAACTTTCGTTGAAATGAACATCTTACACTGAGTTTTGGAAGGGCCGTTTTTTGTAATATCCACAAATTTTATCGTTAATACAAAATAAAATCTGAATAAGAAAGATCCCATGTGCATATATATGTAATAAATTGACATAATAGAGTTTTCCATTCCCCAGATTTATGGCATAATGAATGTTTTTGAGCGACCTTTTTATAATTAAAATTGTTGAACTTTTGCATGTTTAAGTGCATTTATAATAAAACAATTTTTGATTTATGATATAACAGTGAAAAATGGTCAGACACATATTTGATTTTATCGTTGTGACCCAAACCACCATATTTAAATAAAACATTTGACAGTCGAAGAAAGTTTTTAGTGCGCACTTCACAAAATTTTTGTCATTACAAAATTTAAAATTAATAAAACGCACGCCTTTTTATAAGCTTTTATTTAGTTTCACCTGACGGCTGTCTGTTAACAAATCTTGCAAGCTAAATTTGATACACTTCCCGGTGTCCGATTGATCTGAAATTCTGCACCCATGTATAACCCCGATGACAATGCAATATTATAAAAAAAAAAATTCGATAGGTGGCGCGCGGGTCGCTATATTTTCAAAATTCGCATTTATTGTCCGATTTAGCTGAAATTCGTAACATGTATTACTACCATGAAAAGAAATATTTTTGAAAAAAAAAAAATTCCGCTAGGTGGGGCTGAGATAGCGGTAATAAAAACTCAAAATCGTAATTATGGACCGATTTGGCTGATATTTTACGTGTGTGTTACTTAATTAATTTCTAAATGTTAAAAAAAAATTGGACCCGCTAGGTGGCGCGTGAGTCGCTTTATTTGAGAATTACGAAGGTCTGTTTTCAGTGTCGATTAATTCGTTTTTCAACGAACTTCCCGTTGAGGTAGGATCTTGAAATTTTCATCATCGTTTAGTTTTATACCCCAATGCACTATAATAAAAAAATAATTCCGATAGGTGGCGCATGGGTAGAGATATTTGAAAAATTTAATTTACAGAGATTTTGCCTTCGATTTTGAACTAACTCCCCGTTGAGCTGGGGTTTTGAAATTTTCACCATCTATCAGGTTTTACTGACAATGCATTATACAAAAAAAAAAATCTAAAATATTGCTTTATTTGCAAAAATCCAATCATCACCCAAGTTTAGTCGTTTTTCCCTATTGCCATAGAAAGAAGATTGGAATTCGGCGCGTGGTGTATTCCAAAAGTACCTTTACTTACCACGCGGTGAATTCCTTTACTCTTATGAGCATTGTCTATTGATATGCAGATGGCACTAAGCATTATATCGCCGTGCCATACGAAAACTAACACCAAAAATTTTGTGTCTGAAGAAAACTAACACTTTTATTTTCTGTCTGACGAAAACTAACACTTTCAATTTGTGTCTGACGAAAACTAACACTTTTATTTTGTGTCTGACGAAAAGTAACACTTTCAGGTTTTCTCTGAAATGTACTAGCCAAAAGTGTTAGTTTTCGTCAGACAGAAAATAAAAGTGTTAGTTTTCGTCAGACACAAGTTAAAAGTGTTATTTTTCGTCAGACACAAAATAAAAGTGTTAGTCTTCTTACAGAATTTGAAAAGTGTTAGTTTTCGTAAAAAATTTTAAAAGTGTTAGTTTTCGTATGGCACGTCGATATGTATATTGATATGCAGATGGCGCTGAAGAATACAACATTCGGCTAATTCCTTCACTCTTTTGAGCAATTATGCATAAAAAGTTGGCTCTGCTGATTTTGAATTATTAAATTGAAGAAAAAAGGAAACAGCTAATTATTATTGAAACGCAGTTCTAATTAATTTATTAGATTTTACTGATTGTGTTTTCATTCGCGTGATTCAAGTGCTAGAATTAAGTGTTAATGTAATATGAGAAATAAAATTAAAGAAAAAAAAACTTTTTTATAAGCTTTGATTTAGTTTCACCTGACGGCTGTCTGTAATCAAATCTAAACACTTAAATATAATAGCCGCGTGACATCCAAGTTTCGCATGTACATGCATTTAACGCAAACTTATGCGTCACAGCAACAGCGGCACAATCAACTATATGAGAGCCAAGTGTAAAATGCTTCTTCTTATGCTTTTCATGCATACAAAGTTGAAAGTTGCCAACTTTTGCATGTCAGATGTCGCTCGTGATGCGCGATGTGTCGTTCTCTACCTATATACCCACGTTCAACTCATCTGTCAATACATAATGCTGCGGCAAACATTGATTGTGACGCCGCTATAAGAGAACACCAAAATAAAGCAATATAAATGCTGAAAACCACGTCAACTGAATATTTATTCACAGAATATTTCCTTTTGCACGTGCTTTTTCCATACGTCAAAATTTACTTATACAAAATATTTTCTACGTTCTCTGTTGCCGCAATAACCCTGCAAAAATCGTTGCATTATGTGTTCCAATTTTCTAATATTGGAGTACTCCAATAGTAATCCTTTGTCTACATAATCGGACCACCTTCAGCTTTTTGAAAGCCGATCATTGCTCCTGCCTTATCGACGAAAATCACGACACTATCGCTCTGACAATATATACTCCAAGGAGTGACAACATTGGAGTACATTGCAAAGTACTCTGACAGTAGGTACTCCATTGAGTAGCAGAAACAAAGCGAAGGTTGGAGTAGGTGGTCCAGTCCTAGGACATCGCAATGTTAATTGGAGCACAATTTTTATATGAAAAAGTATTACATTTGGAGTACTCTGATGCTCCAATTGGAGTATTCTTTGGATAGGAAATAGGGTACTCTCGATTTTGTATACCTCATCGGACCACCTTCAGCTTTTTGAAACCCGATCATTGCTCCTGCCTTATCGACGAAAATCACGACACTATCTCTTTGACAGTATATACTCCAAGAAGTAACAACATTGGAGTACATTGCAAAGTACTCTGACGGTAGGTACTCCATGGAGTAGCAGAAACAAAGCGAAGGCTGGAGTAGGTGGTCCAGTCCTAGGGCATCGCAATGTTAATTGGAGCACAATTTTTATATGAAAAAGGATTACATTTGGAGTACTCTGATGCTCCAATTGGAGTATTCTTTGAATAGGAAATAGGGTACTCTCGATTTTTGAAGGACCCTGCAAAAATCGTTGGATTATGTGTTCCAATTGTTTGATATTAGAGTACTCCAATACTAATCCTTTGTATACCTCATCGGACCACCTTCAGCTTTTTGAAAGCCGATCATTGCTCCTGCCTTATCGACGA
This sequence comes from Campiglossa producta, assembly GCA_964058755.1. Taxonomy (NCBI): domain Eukaryota; kingdom Metazoa; phylum Arthropoda; class Insecta; order Diptera; family Tephritidae; genus Campiglossa; species Campiglossa producta. The sequence goes on from CAXKVI010000002.1 coordinate 79,987,494, forward strand.
AAATCACGACACTATCTCTTTGACAGTATATACTCCAAGAAGTAACAACATTGGAGTACATTGCAACGTACTCTGACGGTAGGTACTCCATGGAGTAGCAGAAACAAAGCGAAGGTTGGAGTAGGTGGTCCATCGAATCGAAGAACTTGACTGTTCAAAGTTGACTTCAAAGAAGCCGTGTAATGTTGATGCATTAAAAGAAATGGATCGGATGAGGAATGTTAAAATAACTAAGTAAAGATTGCATAACTAATTTAAACAATATTTTATTTTTAAAATAAATTCAAGAAAAAAGATGTTCTAAGCACAGCTTATAGGTATATTTCTTGTTGATAAACTGAACTAAAAAGTAAAAAATAAAATTAAAGAAAAAAAACTTTTTTAAAAATAAGCTTTTATTATTGGTTTATAAAATTAACTAAAAAGTAAAAAATAAATTCACTGTAAAGGAATATAACACTTTATAAGTTCATTGTAACGTTTAAAGATAATTTGGCTTCTTCGTCTGCCACAAAATAATTCCATATTGTACATAATTATATATTTCTAACATTAAAACTTTACACCTAAATTATTAAATCTACCAGTATATATCACATTGCTAATTTTATTAATAATAAAAGCGTGTTAAATTTCGATAGCAAGAAAAGAAGGTCCTGAATGTTCTTAATTATACCATCAAATAGAAAAGAAGGTCCTAAATGTTCTTAATTATACCATCAAAATTTAACACGCTTTTATTATTAATAAAATTAGGAATGCGATATATACTGGTAGATTTAATAATTTAGGTTTAAAGTTTTAATGTTAGAAATATATAATTATGTACAATATGGAATTATTTTGTGGCAGACGAAGAAGCCAAATTATCTTTAAACGTTACAATGAACTTATAAAGTGTTATATTCCTTTACAGTGAATTTATTTTTTACTTTTTAGTTATTTTATAAACCAATAATAAAAGCTTATTTTTGAAAAAAATTTTTTTCTTTAATTTTTTTAAAATGTTTTTATTAGGTCGCTTTCGTCGTTCTTGTGCCCGGATTTTTGCATTCGATTTTGAACCAACTTCCTCTTGTGCTAGGGTCTTTAAATTTTCACCACAGTTCAGGTCGCGATGACAATGCAATATTATGAAAAAAAATTCCGATAGGTGGCGCGTGGGTCGCTATATTTTAAAAATTCGCATTTATGGTCCGATTTGGCTGAAATTCGGAACATGTATTACTACTATGAAAAGAAATATTTTCCTAAAAAAAATTTCGCTAGGTGGAGCTGAGGTCGGGGTAATAACAGCTGAAAATCCTAATTATGGACCGATTTAGCTGATATTTAGCATGTGTATTACTTAATCAATTTCCAAATGTTCAAAAAAAAAATTGGACCCGCTAGGTGGCACGTGAGTCGTTCTATTTAAGAAATGCGAAGGTCTGTTTTCGGGGTCGATTAATTCGTTTTTCAACGAACTTCCCGTTGAGGTAGGATCTTGAAATTTTCATCATCGCTTAGTTTTATACCCCAATGCACTATAATAAAAAAATAAGTCCGATAGGTGGCGCATGGGTAGAGATATTTGAAAAATTTAATTTACAGAGATTTTGCTTTGGATTTTGTACTAACTTCCCGTTGAGCTGGGGTTTTGAAATTTTCACCATCGTTCAGGTTTCGCTGACAATGCATTATACGAAAAAAAAAAAACAATCCAAAATATTGCTTTAATTGCAAAAGTCCCATTTATCGGTCTATCTTCCTTATTGCTATCTGAATATTTCGTACACATGCTATAATGCGCATGCTATAATGCGTTTTCAGCGCCATCTGCATATAAATAGCATCGAAATTTCAAATATTTGGATTTCACTTACATACATTTAGGCGCAGTCATGATGTATTTTATATTGCTTAAAAAAAGAGTAATTTTATTCATGTAACCATAGAAACACCGCGTAAAGCGTGTAAACGTAGAAAATTACCGAATGCGTAAATGAACTGTCAAAATTTTTATGGAACGAAGTTTATACAAATTCGGTAAACTTCCGCGAGGAGTTTAGTGTGTAAACACCTCGAAAATTTACCCAATTAGATTACGCTGTTCGATATGCAGTTTTTCAAAGCAGTCAATGCACACTAGACAGAAATAGAAGAAAATGCTAAAAAATGGGTCAAAAATTAAATTAATGGGAATTTCAAAATAAAAAGTATTCATATAAATGTATCTATAGCGTTCATCTAACTGAGCTGTTATATGTATACATTTACGCTTTCGTTAATATCCAATTACAATCTTAGAAATTTTCACAGACTCACAACTAAAAAGTATAAAATAAAAAATAGAATAAAAAAATATTTTTAATTTAAAATGTTTTTAAAATGAACTAAAAACTGGAAAATAATTTCCCCTCTGTCTACATAGATTCTTCACCACGTAAAGCTTATCCGGAACATTTGTGAGTGGGAATTCCTATAGGTATTAAATAGTACTTGGAGTTTGAAATGAATAAAAACATTTGGCGCTTGCTATATCGTGAAAAGATGTTTTTTTTTAGAAAAGCTCATATCGGTAATAAGATTATTAGATATTAATGCGAACCATCTTTAGCGTGCGGATAAGCTTTACGTGGTGAAGAATCTATGTAGACAGAGGGGAAATTATTTTCCAGTTTTTAGTTCATTTAAAAACATTTTAAATTAAAAATATTTTTTTATTCTATTTTTTATCTTATTCCGTTCAGCTTGGTGGTTTATTCAGAAGTAAGTAAAATGTGTACAAAGAGTAAAGTGTGTATGTATGTATATGTATAAAGAATTACAGATAATAAGATGAACGTTGACGCAATCTTGCCAGATTGCAACACTCCTCCTCAAAGTGAATGCTTCCTCTGTGGAACTCACAAGATATTCATGATGGTTGTATTTCTTATTTCCCGGAAGATTCTTGGGGAATATGTCGGCTGTCATTTCATCCGTCGGACAATATGATAAAGTAATTATTTTGTCGTTAACTAATTCTCGTATATGGTGATGACGAACAACGATGTTTTGCTCGGTGTGGTATACAGGATTAGTCGCTAGCTTTTGAGCGCCTTGATTGTCGATGTGCAAAACAATTGGTTGACCTTTCGAGAAGCCTATTTCATTCAACAAGCGCTGCAAATAAACTGCTTCTTTGGTCGCGTTCGATGCTGCTATATATTCGGCTTCTGTGCTGCTTAAGGCTATTGTTGTTTGCTTCCTTGACTCCAACGAAATGGCACATTTTCCATAAAAGAACACGAAACCTGTATAAGACTTGCGGTCATGAGGATCACTTCCCCAATCCGCATCAACGAAACCTTCGATACAGCTGCCTCTAAAGTTTCTTTCAAGTATCTCAACATATGTTTAGCAGCGGTCATATGTTCAACGTGTGTATTTTTGTTTCCCTGTGATAAATTTGAGACAGAGTGTAGTATGTCAGCCCTTGTTGTTAAACCCAAGTGCATAACCGCACCATCAACGATTGAAATTGCTTAGCGTCTGCCTTATTGCAATCATCATCGCACATGGTTTGATAACCTGCTTCTAAGGGTACTGCCTTAGTTCTGCATTCTTCCATACTGTAAAACTTCAACAAATCTTTGATGTATTGTTTGTGACTTAGCGCGAGTTTACCTAATTCGCCGCTTCTTTCAATTTCTATACCTAGGAAGTTTTGGATCACATCTTTATCAACCACTTCAAATCTTTCAGCAATGAGCGCTTTTATTTTCAACAGCAAATGTTTGCTCTTACAAGCAATAAGCATGTCATCCACGTACACTCCAATAAGAATCAATTCATTTTAAATTTCATATGATACAAACATGGTTCGTTGTCGCAGGCTTTAAAACCAATTTCTTTTAATACGCCATCTAGCTTAAAATTCCACTGCCTGCCGGACTGTTTCAGCCCATAAATAGCTTTTTGTAATTTTAAGACCTTTTGTGGTTGTTTCTCATCGACAAACTGTTCCGGTTGTACCATGTATATCTCATCTTGTAGGTCACTGTTCAAATACGCAGTACTGACATCAAGTTGATGTAAATGCATTCTTTCTTCTACAGCAATAGCTAAAATCATGCGAATTGTACTATAGCGAACAACATGGGGGAACGTTTCTTTATAATAAATACCAAAATTCTGTTGACACCCTTTGGCCACGAGCCGTGCCTTGTATCGCTCGATATCGCCGTTTTTATTTCCCTTCAATGCAAATATCCATCTGTTTTTAATTGCATTTTTACCTGGAGGCAAGTCCAGATATTCCCACGTATTGTTCTTTTTCAATGCTGCAAATTCGTCTTTCATTGCGTTATACCACAAATCTCGATTCGTACTTGATAGCGCTTCATTGACACTTGATGGAATTTCTTCGTTTACCATACCATTTATTAAATTATAGTGTTTTTTAGATCGCCCAGGCAAGCCAGTTCGCAATAATCGCGGTCTACCTCTACCCACTTTGAGATTTTTCTATTCAACTTTAGTTTCTATATCAGATTCGCCTGAACTTGCCCCGTCAGCACTGCCATACACGGAGCCATCGCTATCGCTTTCTGTAGCTATTTTTTCTACTGTCGAATCTACATTTGTGTTTTTGTTCTTCTCCTGGACAAAGAAATCTAAAAAATCAATTGTACCGCTTTCGCCGCGGTCGTTGTTGTACCCCAATGTGCTCTCATTAAATATCACGTCTCTTTTTATTCCTATTTTGTTAGAGTCTTTATCGTACATACGATATGATTTGCTCTCAAATGAGTTCCCCACCATAATATAGGTTTTGCCTTTAGCGTCGAACTTACCGTGTGGTCTCTTATTTAACCCTACTGCGACTGACCCAAACGTTTTTAAATGCCTGACAGCAAGTTTTCTATTAAACCAAACTTCATAGGGTGTTTCGTTTTTCAAACATTTTGTTGGGCACCTGTAGTATGCTGCTGTTGATATAGGTTCCACCCATAAGTTTTGCTGAGCTTTGCTATGAATGATCATGTACCTTGCCATCTCGACGAGCGTACGATTAGCCCTCTCTGCCACACCATTCTGTTGGGGTGTATGAGGCACTGTCAATTCGTGGTGTATACCATGCTGTATCAAAAATTGATGAAAGTCGTTATAATGAATTCCCTGCCGTTATCGCTTCTTAGCGCCTCAATTTTGCAACCTGTCTGACGCTCTACATACGCCTTGAATATTTTAAATTTATCCAAAGCCTCGCCTTTTGCCTTTAAAAAATAAACGTGTGGGGGGATCGACAGTGATGGCAACTACGAGTCGGTCAACCAACCCTCTCTATCGACTAAGATTGACTTGATAGGAGCTAGCACCAGTGCGGTTGCCAACGCAGCTAAGCGGACAACGGCGGATGCTAAACTCCCATCAACCGCTGATATGAAAACCAGTATCTTTACGTCTGTGGCAGCGGTCTCACGACCTGGCCTCGGAGTTTCGAAGGGGAAGGAAGCTGCAACTGAGATTTCGGCAAGGGGAGCGACCGCGATGGCAACTACGGGCCCGCACTCCCGGGAGACATCTCCCCGCCGCTTCACATACCACAAAATTCTTACATGCCAAAAAGGTTAAAAGTTAACCCTTTCAAGCGGCAGAGATCGGACCCGGAGTTAAATCCCCCTCCCAAGCGGCATCAGAATACCCCTGGAGCGGGCAAACTAAGCTTTGCTGAGGTAACCAAGGACAGGATCTTTATAGGCGTCCTGGACCGAGGCAATGACCGTGTGGCCATCCCCAAGGACCGGTGGCGTTACGTGCGAAATGAACTCGGCAACATTCTTCTCAACGTTGCTCCGGATAGTTCGGCGCGAGTAACGGATGCGGGTTGGCACCAGGGTCAGATTAAATTACTCGCATGCGAGGATGCAAAAACCGTAGCACTCTACAAGGCAGCAGCTGCTAAACTAAGTGAAGTCTACAAGGGCGCAAAGATAGAGGTCGTCGACTGGAAGGACATTCCAGCTCGTCCAAGGGCAAGGGCGTGGATTCCGCCCATCCCCGACGAACCCGAGAGAATTCTCGGGATGCTACGGCTAATGAATTCGTCCCTCCCGACGCATGACTGGAGTGTCAATCTGGTCGGGGATGCGGTGGGGCCCGACAGACAGGTGGTGTTCACCATGAATAAAGAGTCAATCGAGCCCCTCAAAAGGTGCAATGGCCTAGTACACAACAGCGTAGGCCAGATCGTTATCCACGTATATCGTGGTGATGCTCAGCGCGCTGCCTTCTCGGCTGCTCCGGGGGAACCGGAAAACGAATTACCAGAACAGGAAGCGGAGGATTCCCATGCGGAAAGCATGTTATCCGCCACGTCCCTTGGCAATAGTGCTGTGAACAACTCGGAGATGGAGAACAGCCTACAGGGCGAGGAAGTCCTCGACGTCACGGTGGTATCAGCCAACGCTGAGCGATTAACATCTAACGCTACAGACAGCAGGACTCCTGCAACGCCATATCGGGCAGTTAATCGGAACAACTCGTCGTTGATAGGCAACCCCCGGAATGGGGCAAACCTCGACGATATGGGGACGGCAGGGAAGTCTGTGCGCTCTCATGTTGGTGGTGCTTCAGATTAATCTGCACAAATCTAAAGTGGCCTCGGCTGCTTTAAGTAGTCGTCTTTCTAAAGGCGACGTGGATGTGGTCCTCATCCAAGAACCCTGGGTCAATAGCTCGAGAATCTGCGGATTGGGGACTAAGGGCTTCAATCTCATTCGAGCCAGCGAGGAGAGCAAAGTCCGAACGTGTATTTTGGTCAAGTCTGAGTTGAACTCCTTTCTCCTACCTAACCACAAACGGAGGTGAAAGACCTGGTGTCAAATTTCTGCACGGGTAATCTTATTATTGGAGCGGACGCTAATGCTCACCATGTCCAATGGGGGAGTTCCGATATCAATGCCAGGGGCGAGTCTCTGTTTGATTACCTCTTAACAACCAACCTGGTAATTTGCAACGTTAGTACTTTTATCACTAAGACCCGCAGGGAGGTCATAGACCTCACTATCTGTAGTGAAGGCGCTTATGAGTGGGTCAGAAAATGGCGGGTTCTGGAAGAACATTCATTCTCCGACCACCGTTACATAGAAATGGTTTTACACTTTATTGTAGAACAACCTATCATGAAGCGCAATCCACGTAACACTAATTGCCAGTTACACAATGAAATATTAGACAGAGACCTACCAGTACTGCCCTAACAAGCCCCCTCATCAGTAGAGGAGCTGGAGGATCTTGTTACTACATTTACATCGGCGCTCTCAAATGCTCTAGGACAGGCTAGTCCAGTACCAAAGCCACGCGGTAAACACAGGCCACATTGGTGGTCCTACGATTTGGACTCGCTCCGCAAATCATGCCGGAAACAATTTAACAAGGCCAAGAGCCTCGGCCCTGATCCTCATCGGCACGAATATAAAACTAAACTAAGGGCCTACAAAATAGCTCTGAGACAGGCGAAGAATTTCTCCACGAGGGAAATTTCTGCACTGGCGTCGAAAAGGTCGACGACACAGCGAGACTTAGACGAGTCCTCTCGAAAAGTCAAACAGCCATTAGCTATTTGCGAAAACCTGACGGATCCTGGACCAGCACGGAAGAGGAAACCCTTGAGCTGCTCATTTTCCGGGGAATCTGCATGACGCACCACTAGTACCTGCACCAAACCTGGTAGTAAATATACCCATCACTGAGGAAAGGGTAAGGTGGGCAGTTAAGAGCTTTGAAGCGTATAAGGTTGCCGGGCCGGACGGGATTATCCCCGCGCAACTTATAAACACGTTGGAGACATCAGCTAAATGGCAGGTATTTCTCTTCACAGCCTACCTGGCTCTCAACCACATTCCGGGCTCCTGGAGAAGCGCCACGGTAGTGTTTATCCCTAAGGCTGGGAAGGCATCCCACTACGAGCCAAAAGACTACAGACCGATCAGTCTCTCGTCCTTTGTACTCAAAACCTTTGAGAGGATACTAAGCGACTACCTGTCAACGACTATTGATAGCAACCTTATCTCTAGCTATCAGCATGCATACACCAAGGGTAAATCAACAGAAACCGCTCTGCACAGCCTAGTATCTGTCATTGAGAAATCGCTGTGTGAAAAGGACTACTGTCTCGTGGCCTTCCTAGACATTGAGGGGGCTTTCAACAATATAAGCCCGGAGGCTATCAACTCCGCTCTAACTAATCGGGGCGTAGATAGACCTCTAACTGGTTTAATTGGCCAACTTTTAAGGGGAAGGAAAATAGCTTCTTCACTTGGTACGGTTGAGTTATCACGCTATGTCACAAGGGGAACACCCCAGGGTGGTGTTCTTTCCCCGCTTTTATGGAACCTCACAGTCAACTCGTTGCTACGTGACACAAGCTGGGGGGGCGGGGAGATAGTGGCAAACGCAGACGATTTAGCTATTGCATTCAGAGGCAAGTTCCCACAAACTCTGTGTGACCTGATGCAAGTAGCACTGCGAGAAGTTTCAACGTGGTCCCTCGCTGCGGACTTAGTATCAACCCGGGCAAAGTGGAACTTGTCCTCTTCACCAACCGGTACAAAATACCGCCACTAAGCCTACCAGAACTAGATGGCACGCGCCTGGGCTTGTCGGATAAGACCAAGTTTCTAGGCATAGTTCTGGACAGGAAATTGAATTGGAAGGAGAATGTTCTTCAGCGCCAGAAGAAAGCTTGCATCGCTCTTTACACATGCAAAAGAGCCATTGGCAAAAAATGGGGGCTCAGCCCTAGAGTATGCAGTTGGATCTACACGGCCATCATTCGCCCAATCATGCTGTATGGAGTCGTCGTATGGTGGCCTGCGCTGAGCAAGGCAACATACCTGAATCTGTTGCGGAAAGTCCATAGATCCAATATGATCTGTATAAGCGGTGCGCTAAAGACAACGCCCAACGAAGCCCTCCAGGTCATTCTGGGCATTTTGCCACTTGATCTGGAAGGGTTTCGGTCAGCGGCGGCATCAGCTCTGCGCCTAAGAGAAACCTCCAGTTGGGGTGCGGGTACTATTGGACACTCCAGTATTCTGGAATCTTACAGCTTTCTCCCTCTAAGCACAGATCGTTGTGCGACCAGTACAGTCGGGGATAGCTGTTTCAAAATAAACATTCCCAGCAGAGAAGACTGGGAAAGGACGGATTGGTGTCCCGAAACGAATGGTGGCACTTCCATATACACCGACGGCTCGAAGTTGGACGGCAGAGTTGGAGGAGGGGTTTATTCAAGGGATTTGGACCTTGAGCTCTCCTTCAGACTACCTGATCATTGTAGCGTCTTTCAGGCGGAAGTCTCGGCAATCCTGGACGCCTGGTTAAGCAAACTTGTTATCGGAGAAGATATCGCTAATTTCAGCGATAGCCAAGCGGCCATCAAATCCCTTGGCTCATACACGTTCAACTCTAAACTGACGCTCACCTGTCGTCGATCTCTTCAGGAGATGGCCCAACAGAACCGCGTAAACTGCATATGGGTCCGGGGACATACGGACATTGAGGGAAACTGTAAGGCAGACGAGCTTGCCAGGCAGGGCACGACCAAGCAGGTTCTTCAGGATAAAGAGCGCTTAGGTATGCCGTTTGCCACTTGCAAACTAATGCTGAAGGAGCGCACACTCCGTCAAGCCAACGGCTGCAATCCCCAGGGTGTCGCAATCCCCAGGGTGTCGGATATCGAAACAAACCTGGCCAAAATGGGATCTTAAACGTCTAGACGCATTTATGCACTAACTAGGAGGGAAATCTGCATATTGATAGGGCTATTAACGGGTCACTGCCTCATTGGTAGGCATGCAGAAAGGCTAGGTGTGCCCTACCGACGATGTTGCAGGAGTTGCAAAGATGATGATGAGGAGGAAACAGTGGAGCACCTCATCTGCAACTGTCCGGCTTAAACGGCGCGAGAACGCGCTTTTTGGGAGTTCCGTTCTTGGATAGCCCAAGCCAGATCGCGGAACTGGACATAAAGGACTTTATGGCCTTCACAAAGTAATCTAAGTGGTTCGAGGAGGAGTAACGGTGTCGGTTTAGGAGTGTCAGTCCCGGGATTCTGCTATGTGGAAAATCCCAACAACTCAGGGATTTTCGATATGGCTGGGTCCCGGCAGCCACTTGAACCTAACCTAACCTAAGCTATAAGAAAAGTGAATACAAATTTTATATTTCATTGCTATATATGAAATTTCGAGCATGCCGCTTGATGGACGACATCAAACGTTGAACATCCGGTGTGGTCACTTTGGCATCAAGTTTGTTCCACTTAAGACGCATTGATTCAGCTTTATTGATTAAGCCTCCACTCCTACTTTTTTTGTATCTAACAATTGCCCAATATTTTTCGACTGAGCGGAGTTGCGGACAATTCCGCGTGTTCAAACCCTTTGGCACTATATCGCCAATTTTTTGTTTGTAAACCAGGGACTGCCCTCGAGCAATGGAAACTCGCTAAGTCTGGCCAAAACTTTACTGCATACCGGTGATGACGTATAAACGGCAATATGCAATTCTCTAGACACTCTTTCATATACAATTCAGTGGTCATTGTTGTTGATGTCACGTACGATCGAGTTTTAAGGCCACAACTGCATATTGCTTGCCAAATCATCACTTTTTCTTTGCAAATTTGTCAAAGCTTAGAGTTTCTTTATAACGTTTTAATACCCTACAAACAGTTGTTTTTTGATACTTTATAGCTTTCGCTATTTTATTTCCTGACCAAGTGGGATTTTCCACAAATTTGTTCACAATCATTTTTCGAGCAGCTAATTCCATCCCATGTAAAATTAAAAACTGACAAGCAAATCAAAGCAAATTTTAATTATATAACGGTACTGTCATTGCCTACTAAAATTTATAAAATTTGTTTGGTACCCTATACAAATGGCCTTTTAGGAATTTCTTAAATGTGAACCAATTTTGGGTAAACAGTTTTTTACCATGTTCTACTGCTTTACTGATTGAAATGAAGTTTGCCTTCAACTCAGGCGAGTACAACACATTCTCCAGGTGAAGTGTTCGTTGTTTTGTTTTTAATAATACATCGCCTCTGCCTAATGCTTTATTTGATGCCAGCCAAATTTTTCATGACATTCATCATACCGTAAAAACATGGATCTCTTATTACACATATGCGATGTAGCACCGTCCATGTACCAACAGGTGTCGTCGAATTTGCCCTGCATGTTTGTCATTGCAATGACATTCATTGCAGTTTATATGGAATTTCTTTTTCTTTGCATTTGTTCGCGAAATGCCCTCTTTTGCCACATGCAAAGCATTTGAATTTAGATTTATTTTGTGTTTTCTTGTCGTGTTGCTCAAATTGCGGTTTCTTGTAAGTTTTTTCGGCCACTATAAATGCTTGCTGTGTGTTAACCTCTGCCGGTTCGTTCTGCCGCTTGCGCCGCTCGCCCTCCTCTATAAGCTTTATCTTTAATGCGCTGAAACCAGGTTAACTGTCTCGGGTTTCCATAGCAATGACAAAATTATCAAATGATTTGGGTAAACTAGATAAAAGGATTATATTTAGCAAATCATCCTGGATGCTTATTCCAGCCTCCGAGAGTTTGTCTGCAATCTAAGTAAATGCGTTGATGAATTCTTGTGGGTTTTCTTCATCCTGTATACGCTTGCTTAAGAGTTGCTTGTATAAAGATACCTTTTGTATCGGCCCTTGCGGTTTGTACACCTCTTTTAATTTCAGCCTTCTACTGACGACTTGCAGTTTTAAATATAGCTTAGTTGGTTGGATTTTACGCTGAGTATGATAGTAGCTAACGCCTTTTCGTCATTTACTGTCCATAACGCCAGCTCCTTCGAACTTGTAGGCTTCGCTTCGGTCACTACTTTCCAAAGTCCACCGTGGATAAGTACATTTCGCATTTGCACTGTCCACGTCACATAACTCGACACATCGAGTTTTTCTTAGTGATGATTTTTTATAGTGATGAAGTAGCCATTCTGGATTACTTTTATAATTGATGACTTCAAAATCGCATGGAAACTTCTGGCCCCATAAACTGATAAAACGCACGCCTTTTCTTATTCCGGTTTATTCAGAATTAAGTAAAATGTGTACAAAGATTGAAGTGTGTATGTATGTATATGTATAAAGAATGACAGATAAAAAGAAGATGAACGTTGATGCAATCTTGCCCGATTGCAACAAAAACTTTGAAAATTAGTATACCTTACCCACATTACAAACCTTCCCAGTTCACTTTGTTTTTAAATTTTTGATATAAATAAATATCAGAGCTGTATTAATTCTTGAAATTACAACTTCAAAATTCTATAACGTTCTTGTTTGTCGGCCGAATTTAATTTTCTTTTCTTCGCTTGAAAGATATTTGTTTTGCCTTTCGACTGAAGAATGACCAAGTGTTGGTCTTTATTCCAAAATAAAATAATTTTTTTTCCAAAATGTTCGGTTTCTTCACACTTTTATTGGATCGAAGCCGTAGCCGAATATTCGGCATAATCCTTAATTCGGCCGAAAAAAAATAAGAAAAGAGATTATTTTTTTATTTCATAACAATTTATTATTTTTGTTTCTTGAATAACCAAAACACCTTACAAAAATACATACATAGTTGTAAACAAAAATAAAAAAAATTCAGTCTTTATTTTAACCCTAGAACACACACCCAGAAAATACCACGAAAAGACACACCCGGGATACGTTTGTACCCGGGACCTTATTTTGCGGTTTTTTTAATGCTTATTCAACCGATTTCTATGATTTTTTTTTTAAATGTATATTTTAATATATAACAAGTATTTTGTCTTTTGTTTCATTCGAATATTCCTACTGGTTCCAGCGATATGGGCAAATAAAGTCAGGACATGCAACAGTGGATTTTTATTTTTTTTTTGTTTTTGTTGTTGTCCTGATAAATGCAAAACAAAATAATATAATTTATAATAATATACTTGTAGAGTAATAACGAATACACATTTTGGTTTTTATTTCATTGAAATATTCTACCTGGTTCAAAAGATATGTGCAAAGAGGTCGCGCAAGGTATGGGTACGTAGGTAGCAAATACACTGGTATAACTGGGTTTTGTATTTTATATGCAGCTGCAAGGGTTGTTTTCACACGAGGCGTTGTTATAAATGCTGCCTGTTGATATTTTCATTATTGTTTTGGTGCTCAAAAGTGTAAGAAGTGAAAATATAAGTGAAAATAAATATAACTGAAACTATAAATAACTGGATACGAAATGGCTTCAAGAAGAAACGAATATTTATCAAGTGCAGCATAAAAAAGGTAAAACATGTAAAATAAGCAACAATGTAAACATATACTAGTTTTTTTTATTATGCAGGCTAACTGAGGAACAGCGAGAATCATATATACAATCTTTATTTGATGAAATTTGTGACGATGACGCTCCCTATGATTTTGACTCAGAAGATGAAGAAGAAATTCAAATCAATGACATTGAAATTGATGATGACGATGCTGAAGTTTCGAAAAGTGCCGCAGAAGTATTACCCGATTATTCGGACTATGAGGATGATGAAGAAGAAGAAGTAGAAGAAAATAATGAATTACCTGGTAGTGACGAAAAATTTGTTGCACGTGATGGTACTGAGTGGATGAAAGAACCAAATGTAAGTCGTCAGGTACTCAGACAAAATATTATAAGAGAACGTTCTGGACCAGCTAGATGCACTGAAATGTTGTCAATAGAGCAAACATTCAAATGTTTCATGAACGTTCAAGTGGCTGATATAATTATGCGCCACACAAATAAGTTAGCAAAAGAAACTTATGATGCTTACAACAATGCGCATCCAAACCAAAGGCCGGCAGATATTTTCCTGGGAGTCGAAGTATGTTCGGCCATCTCACGTACACAATTCGTAATTACACGCACACAGCACGAACGTCAACAAGCAGAGCAGAAAAGAATCAAATTTTATTCAGTTTTATGCTAGCATTGATTGAAGCAGGTCGATACCGCATTGCTTCTATTATTTCTTGCTTATATTGGTACACTGAGCATAAATGCAAAATATATTTTATTAATAAGATGGAGGTACAAAAGCTTTATTTTCAAAACACCCACATTTGAATAAAAAAAAACACTATTTTTAATTATTTACCTAACTGAGTTTGTAAACAAATTCATAGTGCACGAAGCACGTAAGCTTTATTTTCTAAACACCCACATTTGAAATAAAAAAAACACTATTTTTAGTTGTTGACAAAAAAAAAATTAAAATAAATCAAAAAAATTCTGCTAATATTTAGGTTATGTCGTCAAAATTTATTTGTTCAGCTGTACCTAGTACAGATACTTTTCGTATTACAGAACTTACATAAATTTATAGTGGTTGAAGCACCCGTTTATTTCGTGGAAAACCAGCATTTTAAAACAAATTCTTATTCATTCTTAAAAAACTTAAAAGAAAAATCAACTAAACACAAATCGTGTTTTTTTATTAATATGTAAGTTATCTGATAGGTTATACAACATTTACATTTTGAATTTTGAAATTAAATTCATAGTGCTTGAAGCCCCTTTGCTTGATTTCGTTAAAAACCTTCTGAATTCTTTAATAAAACAAAAATTTTAAACTCTTCAAAAATCTTTAAAAAAAAATTCAAGTATACACAAAACATAAGATACATATATACATATGTTTTCTTATTAAATATAAGGTTAGTGGCCGTCGTCAAGATTTGTGTTAAGTTATACAACATACAAATTTTTTCCAGTGCAATACCACCAACACACAAGCATTTTTGAGCGTAATACACTAATACTCCCACATATTGCGTCCTCTCTGTTTGCCGGCTACTGATCCAAACACAACTCCTAAGTCATGGACGCCTGTGTCAATAACAGAGCTGTATGCATTTCTTGGCATACTTATTATGACTGGTGCGAACCATAGCAATGGAGAACATGTTCGAGATTTATGGAGCGTCAAAAACTATCCTTTATATCGCGCAACAATGGGAGTCAACCGTTTCTGTTCGATATTGCGGTTCCTAAGATTTGACGATAAAAACACTCGTGCAACACGCTTACTAACTGATAAAGCAGTACCGATCAGTGAGTTGTGGACGATCATTATCATCATATATTGGCGCTTAACCGCCTAAGCGTTTTTGGCCGTTGCATATCAAAGCATGCCAGTCATTCCTTTTTAGCGATAACTGACGCCAATTGGAAACCCCAAGGGAGTTCAAGTCATCCTCCACCTGTTGTTTCCATCTCAGTCGAGACCTCCCCCTTCCTCTGCTGCCGAATTCAGGCGACGATAGGAAGCCCTTCTGTGCTGGAGCTTCTTTGTCCATTCGCATAACATGGCCCAGCCCAGTGTTCGTTACTGCTTGACTATTTTACGAAAATGTTCGCAGTCAAATGAAACAGAACAAGCAACCAATAGAAATGAACACAACTGCTCTGCTGGCGACTGCGAACGACGCGCAAGCTAAAGTCAAAAGCCGAAGCTGTTTGCTCATAGTTAACTGTTAACTTGAGTTGTGGTTTTATTTTGATGCGTAGTCAATGCATACTGAAAACTGTTGCTGCACGCAGGAACGACTGGAATTGACTACTAACTAGCTGCTATAGAAGGGTTTACCTTCAAGCTGGGTAGTGGCCTAAGGTGCTAGACCTTCTAGCATACAAGTCACTACAGTGTTGTGAGTTCGACTCTCACAATGCCGGGAAGAAAAGTCCTTGAAGAGATGTAACTCCAGTATCATCGAAACATATGTCGGCTTGTCTGGTTCCTGCAGCGCGTAGGTAAATTTTTCTCAAAAAACACATTTTCATACAATCCCGAAAATTGCTTGTAAATACCGTCGGTATTTACAGCAATAGACTACAAGTCAAAAAAGCAACAAAGAGTTTTAAATGTTATAAATGGAAAAATATTCGTGCTTAATTAAGTATGAAAATTCTTTCATAGGTTTCACACCAAGTCCTAAAAATTCGCAAATCTTTCATATAAGTTAGCATTGAAATTAAAGAAATGTTCTATATGGAAGTATAAATATATGCATAAATGGACACTGAGAAGGGTTTACCTTCAAGCTGGGTAGTGGCCTAAGGTGCTAGACCTTCTAGCATACAAGTCACTACAGTGTTGTGAGTTCGACTCTCACAATGCCGGGAAGAAAAGTCCTTGAAGAGATGTATCTCCAGTATCATCGAAACATATGTCGGCTTGTCTGGTTCCTGCAGCGCGTATGTAAATTTTTCTCAAAAAACACATTTTTGAAAAAAGTTTAAAAATGTATGAGAAAAATTGCTTTGAAAAAAAAAAATTTTTTTTCCTCACAAAATGTATGCAGAATTTAAAAAGAAATAGCGACCTCAAAGGGTTAAGCAATGTTGCTCATGTTTTGTGAGGATTAGTTTTTCAGCATTGCATTGTAGTCAATTCCAGTCGTTCCTGCTTACAGCAACAGCTTTCAGTATGCATTGACTACGCATCAAAATAAAACCACAACTCAAGTTAACAGTTAACTATGAGCAAACAGCTTCGGCTACCGACTTTTGCTTGCGCGCCGTTCGCAGTCGCCAGCACAGCAGTTGTGTTCATTTCTGTTGGTTGCTTGTTCACTTTCATTTGACTGCGGTCATTTTTTTAGTCATAGCCACAGTCGTGGTCGTTACTAAAACAAATGACTGTGCAACTGCAATGCAATAGTCATATTATATTGCTTTTGCTAATTTTAAGTCAGCAATTCAAACGCTGGCCCAGCCAGCGGAGTCTTTGGGCTTTAATTCGCTAGACTATGGTCAGATCTGCGTAGAGCTCGTACAGCTCATCGTTAAATTTCCTTCGATACTCGCCGTTGGCATCACGGGAAGGACCATAAATCTTCCGGAGAACTTTTCTCTCAAACACTCCAAGGGCCATCTCATCTTCTCTTGACATTGTCCATGAATCTGAGCCATACATCAGGACAGGTATGATGAGAGACTTATAGAGCGTGATCTTTGTTCTTCGAGAGAGGACTTTACTTCTCAATTGCCTAAGTAGCATTCTAGACTGATATTATTTTCGGTGTTCATACTGGTTCCCAAATAGACGAAGTCCCTCACAGTTTCAAATTTGTAACTATCAACAGTGACATGGCTGCCAAGGCGCAGGTGCGCCGATTTTTTCTTTGATGACAGCAAATACTTCGTCTTGTCCTCGTTCAGTTGTGGACGATGATGAACAATAATCTTGCTACACATTACAAACCCAGCTCATGCTTGACGATTGATGAACAATTATTTCCTTACTGTGGACGCACACGGTTTACGCAGTACATACCGTCAAAACCTGCTAAATATGGTATCAAAGTTTGGTGGATTTGCGATGCCACAAATGCATATCCACTGCATGGACAAATATATACTGGCCAAGCAGAAACTGGTAGGGAAACGAACCAAGGCGAACGAGTGGTGAAGGATTTGTCTGCCAAATACCAAGGAAGTGGCCGAAACATTACAATGGACAATTTGTTTACGACCTTGCCAGTTGCAGAACTGCTTCTCACCTGGAAACTCACGATCGTTGGAACTTTGCGCAAAAACAAATCATATATTCCTCAAGAAATGAAGCCGAACAAAAACAGGACAATTGGTTCAACGACATTTGGCTTCAAAAATAATGTGACAATGTGCTCTCATGTTCCCAAAAAAAATAAAGCAGTAATTTTGCTTTCGACCATGCATAATGATGCTGAAATAGCTGACAGTGGGAAACCTGAAATAATTGAATATTATAATCGTACCAAAGGTGGTGTTGATCGAATGGACCAAATGTTTGCGGAATATCCAACACAAAGACAAACAAAACGATGGCCACTAGCGATGTTCTTCAACATGTTGGACATTACAGCTCTTGCAGCCTACATTGTCTACGATTTGAATAACCCTATGTTGCCTTGGAGATCAAACAAGCGTAAGCTGATCCTGCGCAGCTTGGCTGAAGCATTGTGTATGCCCATTATTGAAGCCAGAGCCATAAATCGTCAAGTGACGCGAAATTTTTCGACTAAAATTGCTATTGAAGCATATTTCAACCGACCGGTGGAATCAATGGTGTCAACAGCAGCATCAACATCTGCCGCAGCGCGCACGCCAAAACCTGTGTGCGGATCTTGCTATTTATGTTACGCACAAGAGGAAAAACGCCGTAGAAAAACCAGAAAGCTGTGCGCCAAATGTAAGAAGAATGTGTCTTGAACATTCGGCCACATCAACAAATTGCTCTATTTGCCATGATTTTCCTTAGATATAAGATGCATTTTTATAATTTTTATGATAAAAGTCAATAATCTAATATGTGAAATGAATATTTTTAATTTTTTAAATAAAAAAATAATATAAAAAATGCTTTTTTTTTTTTGATTATTATGAGGATTTTTACTATTGGGGTACAAACGTATCCCGGGTATGTGTTTACGTATATAATGTGTTTGGAAGACTGTAGCTCCTGAAATTTTGAATTTGAACTCAAAAATGAATAATGATAAATGATCCGAAGTTAGCGGTATAGAGGTATAGCGGTTCAAAAGTTACAACACTTCAAAGTTGAAAGTGGATACATTTGTACCCGGGTGTGGGTTAATAGCATTTTAACAATGTATAAAAAAAGTTTAAATAAATATGTTGCATTTTCTAGAGATACACTAAGAAGCTTTTTCTGACTACAGTCTGAACGCAAGTAATCGGAAATGATGACACTTTAAACGAATTGATCGACATATTTGTATAATTAAGGTGGCGATATTGAATAATTTCGCGTAAGTTATCGTTTGAAATCTTAGGCCTGTTCAATAACACAAAAATATTATTGGAAGTTGCGATTTTCTGTCGCTTAAAAAAATCAAAAACTCGTAAAATTCAGTAAATTTTGTTTGTTATTAAACACATCTATTAATCGGCCTGGATTAGTCGGCCTTTTCCGCCGAATGCCGATGCCGAATAAAAAATACTAGCCGAATACCGAAACTGTCCGAATATTCGGTCGGACACTACTTTTATTTAATCTTTATAACAAGCCACATAAAATCACCTATTTATAACAAAAAAAGATAATTAAAACCGACGTAAACCCCAAAAAAAGGGTTTGAAATTTTTTTCTTCAAAATTTGTTCGTATGCAGAGCATACTTTTCTATTAAAAGTTTAATTGTTTTTTTTTATTAATTTCGAAAATGGTAACAAACTACTTTCTTCTACGGCTTGCTGTTGAGGTGCTTATCCATTGAAAATATCTGTACAATTTTTGTTGTAAATACTACAGTTTTCCAGCTATAGACACTTTTCCCCGGTGCATTATTACAAAAAAGATACAAACAAGTGAATTTTTTTATCCATTTTGTGTGTCGCAACCATTTTTTTTTTAAAAAGTTAAAATTTTTTTGTAGTCCGGTCAATATAGACAATAATTTCCACAGAGCCAAATTTTTGCATACAGCTCAGGTTTACCTTCAGATAGAAAATCTTAAAAGTCCTCATCGATCCCATGTGTGCTAAAAAAGTTATTCGGGGTCAAAGGTTAAAATTTTACGTTTTTTGGACTTTTTTCGAAAACGGTAAAAACCCCTCTTTTTCGACTTTAGACCCCGAATAACTTCATTAGCACAAATGGGATCGATGGAGACTTTTGCAGTATTCTTTGGAACTTTGTGACAAAATAAACGGCAAAAGAAAATTTTTCTACGCATACTAAATTTTTAGAAAAACATCCTGAAAAGTCCATACGTAGCATATATTTTCATATAATTTCCAGAGCTAATTTTACAGTCGAGATATCTCAGAACTGGTTACCCTTAGAGAAAAAATTCTAGGACCATATTTGTAGAAAACTTCCAGGTCTACAGCTTGGTCTCAGGTAATTTTTCGAAAAACCTTACCATTTTCAAGAAAAGTGCAAACAACCTATAATTTTGACTTTTGACCCCGAACAACTTTTTAGAACACATGGGATCGATGAGGACTTTTGAGGTTTTCTATCTGAAGGTAAACCTAAGCTGTATGTAAAAATTTGGCTCTGTGGGAATTATTGTTATTTAACCACTATTTTATGGGTGCAGTGTTATAAAGCCATATGGCCTTATAACTCAATGGAGTGTGAAATAAGGCCATATGTTTTATTTCCGTGTACGGAATGAAATAAAGCCATTATGGTGTTATTTCACACACAAATTTTTTTGGAAATAATTCATATTTATTTGATTTCTTTTATTTGCAATTTATAAAGTTTAGTTCAGTTTTAATAATTAATAACAATATGTAAATGTAGCATTCTTGATAATGACACGACAAATTGAGCACAATGTTTGTGTTCCTTTTTTCTCAGCACATTCCTTTAGTTGTTGGTAACAGTTGGCAAAGTTTGAAATGTTTGCATGGATCAAACAGTATTTGCTTCTGTGGCATTTTACACCAGACAATTATTGAATTGAACTCTGCTGCGAAATAGGCGAAGGGGGTGAGAAGAAAGAGGAAGAGTACACTTGAAAGCGTACCGTCAACTCGTTTAAAGTTTTTCTTGCTATCTCTTTCACTCTTCCTTGTTCGCCCATATTTTGTTTCATACTTGCTTCCAAGAAAAATTTACAAGTGTAGACACGAATAGAAAACACAAAAGAGAACGCCAGCAGAGTTGAATTCAACAATTTCCTGGCGTAAATTGGGACTTTCCCTTTCACAACAAATAATACACGAAAGGTAATGTAGCTCTTGTTCTTCACTGCTGTTTGCATCTGATTCGTCGTGATTGCTGTCAATTGTATTATAGTACATTTACACCGCACCAAATTTGGCGAATTTAAATGAGCCAGTTCGACACCGTTTATACTGGCAAATTTGCATTTGGCTTCACCTTCCCTGCAAGAATCTTCTACCAGGACAAAAATCCACCGAAAAAAATGCACCACCATGATGTTTTAAACACCTGTAGAGTAATAATAAAAGACGAGTCAAGAAGTCTTCTGTCTTTTCCTGGTAGAATTGGCTAATTTTTCTTAAAAAACAAGAAGTTGAAATTGTTATTTACAGCTGCGCATAGTGCAAAAGTTATCACACGTCAACTAGCCATTCAGGTTCTTTCTGGGCAATCTTTAATGTGGAACACCCACAGGGTTGCTATTTTGAGGAACTGTGGATTGTATTGTTCGGCAAATGAGGTCAAATGTGATGGAATTTCAAATTTGAAAAATGAGATTTGTATGGAAAAAGCGCCAAATTTGCAATTTTTCGCCAAATTTGTATTTGGTGCGGTGTAAATGTACTATTAATGAAACTTTCCTCAATCATACAATTCTTCATTTTAGAGAACTGTCCGTCCCTCGGCCGCGCTTATTATAAATAACCCTAGGCTACGCCATGCCAAGTCCGGGTGGTTGCCTGAACCGTGGCGCCAGCGCCACGCTACGAAACTAATGTATTTTCGCCTATAACTTTTGAACGGATAAATCCGCTTTCGGATGCTTAATCTACTCGTGAGTACGCGTCTTTTGATGCCCCACTTTTCCCATTTGGACAAAATTTCGGAGGGGACCCTAAACTGCACTACTACTTTCAATTTTAAATATTTCACATACGCGGGGAGCTCCACGTCGCGCTTCTTTTTTATATAGGTATATGTAATGTGTAAAGGAGTTATTCAATTTTTTTGGGACTTATTTCATGTGGGAGTAATTTCATGTTTTTTGGAGTTATTAAGGGGATTCATCAACTCTTATAAGTTTACGAAATGCTTAAGTTTATACATTTATCAGCTCAGTTAGATAAACGCCCTAGATAAACTTATGTGTACTTGATGTCAAACAAAAACTTTTTGTTTCGAAATTCTCATTAAAAAAATAATTTTCAACCCATTTTCAGCATATTCTTCTCTTTTTGTCTAGTGTGCATTGAATGCATTAAAAAAATTACATGTCGAACGTCGTCATTGCATTGTATAAATTTACGCACTCTTTTACACACCAAAATCGACGCGGAAGTTTATAAATTTTGTGTAAACTGCGTTCCATACAAATTTTGACAGTTCACTTACACACTTTATAAATTTATACGTTTACACGCCTTATAAGGTGTTTATAAGATTTGATGAATCCCCTTATTGTTTAATTGTGTCATTTTCTTCTTTTGGCAGTTTTTAACCGTCACAATTATACTGTTATGGCGTTATTTCCACTTTGGTCACTCAACGAGTATGGTGATATCGCACCTGGGTGTATGCAATTAAGCCATACCAAATACCAAATCCAAATACACACAATCCTGAAAAACAATAATTACCCTGACCATTTGATACATGAACTAATAAACCAGGAAATCATGAAAACTAGCAACCCCCACAATAAACCACAAAATGCAACAACGGAAGCAAAGAAATATTACAGTGTCACATATATACCAAAGCTTAGTACAATAGACCACAATATACTAAAAGAACAAAACATCACCTTGGCTTACAAATCCAACAACACATTATCCACAATTTTCACAAGAACAAAAGATCCAATAGACAAGCTACAACAAAACAATGTGATATATAAAATAGAATGCAATGGAAAAGACAACGAACACTGTGATAAGATGTACATCGGGACCACGAAGAGAGAACTCGGTATACGAATAGCCGAACACAAAGCAGACACCGAAAGACAAAAGCCAAGCACTGCACTCTCCCAACACATAATAAGCAGTGGCCATACAGCTGATGGTTGCTGAGTGACCTTGCTCAATCCCGAATCTTGCGTCCTCGTTCGTGCACTCTGGGCAATGTGAGCTACCTAGGCTCGCGGCAGAAAGAGAGGGAGCCCCGGTGGGGCCACTCTGACATACTTGTTTAAGGGCTCACCGAGGTCTTTTTCGCAGCGTCTGTACACCATGAGGTGCGGCTGTAAGCTGGCGTCTGTCTTGGAGCAAGCGGCTCGCTATATAAATGTGTAAATCTTTTCCAAAACCCCGAAAACGGGTTGTGCGCTGGGTTTGGGACCCGCCACGTAAAAACCAATTCCAATGAAAAGAACAAAAATCAAGCCTCGGATGAGAACCCCCTTTAATGTTGACGACCCGGCAAAACGAACACAGGATAATGAGAAGGATATTAGGGCATGTACCTGGAATGTCCGGACCCTTTCAAGGGATGGTACCGCTGCCCGACTGGTTGATGTCCTCGTTAACGCAAAGGCTGACATCACCCCCCTGCAGGAAATGCGATGGACGGGACAAGGAAAGACGACCATCGGACCTTGTGACGTATACTACAGTGGCCAGACACGCGGCAAAGCGCGTGGTGTAGGATTCGTGGTGGGAAAGAGACTTCGCCGCCAAGTACTAGCGTTCACCCCCGTGGACGAGCGTCTCGCTGCGATCCGCATCAAAGCGAAATTTTTCAACATAACATTTATCTGCGCCTATGCGCCGACTGAGGAGACGGACGACGCAGAGAAGGACTCCTTCTACGATAAACTTGAACAGACTTATGATCGCTGCCCCCAACATGATATCAAAATCGTGCTCGGCGACTTTAATGCGAAGGTGGGCAAGGAAGGAGTCTTTGGTCCAACAGTTGGAAAATTTAGTCTCCATGATATAACATCCCCCAACGGCACTAGGTTGATTGATTTCGCCGCTGCTCGCAATATGGTCATCAGTAGTACCAGGTTCCAGCATAAACGAATACACCAAGCCACATGGCTGTCTCCTGATCAAAGAACAAGAAACCAGATTGATCATGTCATGATCGACGGCAGACATAGCTCCACCGTTCTGGACGTGCGTACCCTTCGTGGTCCCAATATCGACTCGGACCATTATCTTGTTGCAGCCAAGATACGCACACGCCTCTGTGTAGCAAAGAAAGTGCGCACAGTAACGGAAGGAAAGTTTGACGTCGAGAAGCTGCGCACGACACAGACAGCTGACAATTTCTCCACTCGACTCTCACACCTGCTATCGGAGAGCAATCCTCGACCTAACGATGCAACCGAGCAATGGAAGCATATCTCTCACTCATTACGTACCGCCGCTGAGGCCACTATAGGGTTCCAGCGAGCCCGCAAAAACAACTGGTACGATGAGGAATGCAGCACTGCCTCGGACAAAAAGGACGCTGCCTACAGGGAGACGTTGCGAACGGGCGCAACCCGCAGTGTATGGCAACGCTATCGTGAGGCAAAGAAGGAAGAGAGACGCCTTTTCAGAAAAAAGAAACGTGAGGCCGAAAGGCGTGAGTGTGAGGAGCTTGAGATGCTGGCTGACAGGAATGATGCCCGAAAATTCTATGAAAAGATCCGGCGGATGACGGAAGGTTTTAAGACCGGGGAAAGTTCCTGTAAGGACAATAATGGCGACCTGGTAACCGACGTACAGAGTGTACTTAAATTATGGAGGGAGCACTTCTCCTCACTGCTAAATTCCGAGGGAAACGTCGAACCCGATACCCCAATCCCTGACGATGGAAAAGTCGTCCCACCACCTGACTATGATGAAGTGAGGATAGCTATATCCCGGCTCAAAAACAACAAAGCGCCTGGAAAAGACGGACTACCCGCCGAGCTGTTCAAACACGGAGGCGAAGAGCTGGTAAAAAGCATGCATCAGCTCTTATGCAGAATATGGTCAGACGAGTGCATGCCTCCAGATTGGAATTTAAGTGTGCTCTGCCCAATCCACAAGAAAGGCGATCCCGCTAACCGCACCAACTTCCGCGGAATCAGCCTTCTTAATATCGCATATAAGGTTCTTTCTAGCGTATTGTGTGAAAGACTGAAGCCCATCGTAGACAAGCTGATTGGACCTTATCAGGCTTTAGACCTGGTAAGTCTACCATCGACCAGATTTTCACGATACGCCAAATCCTGGAGAAGACCCATGATAAAAGAATCGACACACACCATCTCTTTGTCGATTTCAAAGCCGCTTTTGACAGCGCAAAAAGGAGTTGCCTGTATGCCGCCATGTCTGAATTTGACTTCCCTGCAAAGCTTATACGGCTTTGCCAAATGACGTTGAGCAATACTAACAGCTCCGTCAGAGTCGGGAAGGACCTCTCTGAGCCATTTGAAACCAAACGAGGCTTCAGACAGGGCGACTCCCTTTCGTGCAATTTCTTCAACCTGATGCTGGAGAAGATAATTCGAGCAGCAGAGCTAAACCGCAATGGTACAATCTATTACAAGAGCGTGCAATTGCTGGCGTATGCCGATGATATTGATATCATTGGCCTTAACAACCGCGCCGTAAGCGCTGCCTTCTCTGGACTGGATAAAGAAGCGAAAAAAGTGGGTCTTGCGGTCAACGAGGACAAGACGAAGTATTTGCTGTCATCAAAGAAAGAATCGGCGTACCTGCGCCTTGGCAGCCACGTCACTGTTGATAGTTACAAATTTGAAACTGTGAGGGACTTCGTCTATTTGGGAACCAGCATTAACACCGAAAATAATATCAGTCTAGAAATCCAACGGAGAATCACTCTTGCGAACAAGTGCTACTTTGGACTGAGTAGGCAATTGAGAAGTAAAGTCCTCTCTCGAAGAACAAAGATCACGCTCTATAAGTCTCTCATCATACCTGTCCTGATGTATGGCTCAGATTCATGGACAATGTCAAGAGAAGATGAGATGGCCCTTGGAGTATTTGAGAGAAAAGTTCTCAGGAAGATTTATGGTCCTTCCCGTGATGCCGACGGCGAGTATCGAAGGAGATTTAACGATGAGCTGTACGAGCTTTACGCAGATCTGACCATAGTCCAGCGAATTAAAGCCCAAAGGCTCCGCTGGCTGGGTCACGTCATGCGAATGGACAAAGAAGCTCCAGCCCAGAAGGTTTTCCAATCGTCACCCGAATTCGGCAGCAGAGGAAGGGGGAGGCCTCGACTGAGATGGAAACAACAGGTGGAGGATGACTTGAACTCCCTTGGGGTTTCCAATTGGCGTCAGTTATCGCTAAAAAGGAATGACTGGCGTGCTTTGATAGGCGACGGCCAAAATCGCTTAGGCGGTTAAGCGCCAATAAATGATGATGATGATACAGCTGATTTTAACAAAACCAAAATTATTGATAAGGAAAAACGAGAATTGACCAGATACACATTAGAAAGCTTACACATATTGAGAAATAGAGAAAAGACGATTAACAAAAAAGAAGACTACGACTGCATATGCGCTGCATACATGTTATGTTTAAGTAACAATTTTAGTTATGACAAAACTACCACGCGAGGTGGTACGGGTAATTAGTTTTTAAGTGTTCATACTGTTTATTATTTTTGTAAGTTAAATTTGTTGCTCTACATGTTAAATGTCAATGATGTTTATATGTAATCTTTTTTATCTTTTGGAAAAATAAATAATGTAGCCCCTGAGGAAGCTGCAATAATCAGCGAAAGGTTGGACACGAAGGTGAAATAAAAACTTTTATTTGCACCATAGGAAATTAGGTCTAACTAGCCTACGATCCTTCGCTGAAACATATGAGGGGTATTCGGAATCACGATGCAAGGGCATTGCATCGTTGCATAGCAAATTATTATTGCAAAATAATGTCAAGCCAACAACAAAATACATGCGGATGCAAATGTCAAGCAATTTGCAGAATGCAACACCAAAAATCTATTGCATAGCATTTTGTTGCATTGCATTCATAGGAACAGCTGTTGACATATGAGTGCTGTCAGACGTTCAATATGTATTGTGATCCGTATTAATGGATCGGCTTGAATTTAGAATAGCTCCATCTCCCAAATAAAAAAAAAATGACGGGGATCGATAGATATTATTAAGATGAGTACAAATATGTATATATATTTCTTTTGGCGGAAACAACAACAACAAGAGTTATTAAGGGTCAAAGTTCATTTAAAGCGTTTTTTAAAATCAAAATTTCTCAAAAACGAATGAACCGATTTTCGAAAATGTGTGCATTAGGTAGGTAATTAAATTACCATTCATTTGATGTACCATTGCTCGGCGTGCAAAACCGTGTATATGCAAAATTTAAAGCATATTTTTATCAAATTTGTGTGGAGAGCTTAGCAGACATGTTTATAAAACCGTGACGTCACTGATTTTTTTAAATGCGAGATCTTATTAATTGGAACGACGTAAACAACCGTCAAATAGTTTTCAAAAAAATTTATTAATGTAAACGGATAGTCAACTCAATTTGGAATCAAGTGCACATGCGACGAAAATTGATTCCAAAATTGAACAATGTAAACAGGTCTTTAGGTACCTAATTGAATTAGCTGTCATTTGATGTTCCATTGCTCGGCGTGCAAAACCGCTTATATGCAAAATTTAAAGCATTTTTTTATCAAATTTTTGGGGAGAGCTTGTGTTTGCCGTCAGAAAGAAAACTTTAAAAGACCCCATCGATAGCATTATTCGGGTCAAAATTAGAGGTAAATCCAAAAAAATCCACAAATGTGGATTTTTCTCGACTTTTGACCCCGAATAATTTTTTTTAGCAAAAATGGAATCCATGATCCAATTAATAAGATCTCGCATTTAAAAAAATCAGTGACGTCACGGTTTTATAAACATGTCTGCTAAGCTCTCCACACAAATTTGATAAAAAAAAATGCTTTAAATTTTGCATATACGCGGTTTTGCACGCCGAGCAATGGTAAATCAAATATAAGGTAATTCAATTGCCTACCTAATGCACACATTTTTGAAAATCGGAGAGAAATTTTGATTTTCAAAATGCTTTAAATGAACTTTGACCCTTAATAACTCTTGTTGTTGTTTTTTCCGCCAAAAAAATATATATATTTGTACTCATCTTAATATCTATCGATCCCCGTAATTTTTTTTTAATTAAGGAGATGGAGCTATTCTAAATTCAAGCCGATCCATCAAAACATATTGAACGTCTGACAGCACTCATATGTCAACAGCTGTTCGTATGAATGCAATGCAACAACATGACAATTTATGCAACTAGAGTTGACAAAGGGCGCTCACGGTTCGGTGCATTTTAATACAATTGCATAATTTTGTCAACCTATATGCTATTTATTATGAATACCCCTATGGTTTAATTTCTCGTTTCTTTGAGATATAAGGCCACATGGCTTTATTGCCCACGGCTTTATAACACTACACCTATATTGACCGGACTATTGGGGCTACGTTAAGTTGCTATTGATGTTTGCTCCAGCGATTTCGTTTTTTGAAACTGTGGAAAAAAGTGCACTTTAAATGGCTAGAGAAAAGTATGCTCGGCATAATTTTGGATTATTTTCTCACCCTTTCACCCTGTCCACTAGTAAAGAAGATATATAAACCAAAAGCCTTATAGTAGGGGCCATTTCTTGGTCGACAGGAATATATAACGAAAATATATAAAAGAAAAAATTTAAATATAAACAAGCTTTATTGAGTATTACTAAGCTAATTTTAAGTCGATTTTAATTGACTTTCTTGTTTTGGATAGGTGATTTTACGTGGCTTGTTATAAAGTTTACAGTTTTATCTAACGTTACAATCCAATTAAATCGTAGAGAAACCGAAATTTTTTGAAAAAATTCCATTATTCTACCAGTGCGCCCTCTGGCGGCCATTCTGACGTCATGTCGGTAGCAACCGATCCCATAAATGTGAAAGTTTACCTTGTACCGAGTGACCTGGTCCCCTCTGTAACCAGTTCTCAACTACAAAGTAAAAATGGTATTTTTCTGAAAGGGTGCTTCGTAGAGATCACTTTTTGTAAAAAATGGTATACTTTGGCACGTCTTGGGACGGTATCTGCAAAAAAAAAAAAAACAGAAGATGCCGCAACGGAAGAAATATGGTCCCCATTAAATGACGAAAATTTCGGTCGGTGTGTTTTAGGATCTAGTCCGGAACAATTGATTAGTGTAACCAATTTTTACATGACGCGTACTTTGGATCGAGGTTAGGTTCAACACCAGCCCGGAGCAAGAGAACAAGGAGCAACCCTGATGTAAGGAGCTGCTCCGAGTTTGACAAATTTAGGGGGAATCGTTGCACGTTAGACAGAGTCCCATCGGCAGTACTACTCTTGGTCACATTCTAATTAGAATTCGAAATTATTTGTCAAATTAATGTGCTGTCATATGTAATTAAGTTAAGTTTTTTAGCGGAAATCCCCTCAAACGCCAGAGATCGCGCGGGGATTTAAAAACTCATCTGAAGCGGCAGCAGAACATCCCTGGAGTGGGTAAACTTGACTTTGTTGAAGTGACCAAGGACAGGATCCCCATAGGCGTCATTGACCGAGGTAACGACCGTTGGGCCAACCCTAAGGACCAGTGGCGGTACGTTCGGAACGCAATGGGTAATGCCCTTCTTGACATTATGGACGAGTCTCCGGGTGCCACGGCGATAAGTTCTGATGCAAGATGGCACCAGGGTCATTTCGGCTGCTCCGGAGGTCTCGGACATCGCAGTGCCGGAAGGAGTCGGCGGTGTCCGACTCGAAAAGACAGAACTAACTGGCGTGCGACTGGACTTGGCTGACAAAGCCGAATTCCTAGGCACAGTTTTGGAAGGAGAACGTTGTTCAGCGCCAGAAGAAAGCGTGCACTTTACACATGCAAAAGAGCCATTGGCACAAAATATGCAGATGGCCCTACACCACGATTATCCGTCAAATTATAGTTGTATGGTGGCCAGCGCTAAGCAACGCAACTAACTGAATCTGCTGGGTAAAGTCCACAGGTCCAGCATGATCTGTATAAGCGGTGCGCTAAGGACAACACCCAACGAAACTCTCCAGGCCATTCTTGGCTTTTTACCACTCGATCTGGAAGCGTACCGGGCAGCAGCAGCATCGGCTCTGCGTCTAAGGAAAACGTCCAATTGGTTCGCAAGTACTACTGGACACTCCAGTACTTTGGTATCTTACAGTTTTCTCCCTCTGAGCACAGATTGTTGTGCGACCAAAACAGTCGGAGATAGATGCATTAAAATAAACATTCCCAGCAGGGGAGACTGGGAGAGGACGGATCGGTGTCCTTCTATCTATTGACACCGCCGGCTCGAAGTTAGACGGCAGACTTGGAGGAGGGGTTTATTCAAGGATCTGACCTTGAGCTCTCCTTTCGACTACTTTATCATTGTAGCGTCTTGCAGGCTGAAGTCTCAGCAATCTTGGATGTCGCGGCCTGGATAAGTATACGCGCTATCGACGAGGATATCGTTAACTTTAGCGACAGCCAAGCGGCCATCAAAGCTCTTGGCTCTTATTCGTTCAACTCTGAACTGACGGTCAGCTGTCGTCGATCTCTTAAAGAGATGGCCCAGCAGAACCGCGTGAAGCTCACATGGGTCCCGGGACACAGGGACATTGAGGGAAACTGTAAGGCAGACGAGCTTGCCAGGCAGGGCACGACCAAGCAGGTTCTTCAGGATAAAGAGTGCTTAGGTATGCCGTTTGCCACATGCAAACTAATGCTGAAGGAGCACACACTCCGTCAAGCCAACGAAAGATGGCTGCAATCCCCAGGAAAAAATGGGATCATAAAATATCTAGAGACATTCACGCCCTAAGAAGGAGAGAAATCTCCATATTAGGAGGTGTCTTAACCGGGCACTGCCTTATTGGTAAGGTGTGCCCTACCGACGATGCTGTAAAAGCTGCAAAGATAATGAGTAGGAGGAAACGGTGGAGCGCCTCATTTGCAACTGCCCGGCTTTAAGCGGCGCGAGAACGCGCTTTTTGGGAGTTCCCTTCCTGGAGAGCCTGCGCCAGATCGCGGAGTTGGGCATAAAGGGCTTGATGGCCTTCATAAATTCATCTATGTGGTTCGAGGAGGAGTAACGG
The DNA here is from genome assembly GCA_964058755.1 of Campiglossa producta. Classification (NCBI taxonomy): domain Eukaryota; kingdom Metazoa; phylum Arthropoda; class Insecta; order Diptera; family Tephritidae; genus Campiglossa; species Campiglossa producta. Next base: position 80,018,308 of record CAXKVI010000002.1, read on the forward strand.
TGTCGGTTTAGGAGTGTAAGTCCCGGGATTCTGCTATGTGAAGAATCCCAACAACTCAGGGATTTGGTGGTATCACAACGGGCCTTTCTTGGCCTAAGTGTGCCTCTGCGGCAGCCACTTGAACCTAACCTAACCTTAGTTTTCAGCAAAGTGAGCGACCGCGATGGCAACTACGGGTGTGGACTCCCAGGGGACATCTCCGATCCGCTCTGCGTACTTAGAAAAACGTTTGGCCGCAAGGATCCTTAGTGGGAAAGAGACTTCGCCGCCAAGTACTAGCGTTCACCCCCGTGGACGAGCGTCTCGCTGCGATCCGCATCAAAGCGAAATTTTTCAACATAACATTTATCTGCGCCTATGCGCCGACTGAGGAGACGGACGACGCAGAGAAGGACTCCTTCTACGATAAACTTGAACAGACTTATGATCGCTGCCCCCAACATGATATCAAAATCGTGCTCGGCGACTTTAATGCGAAGGTGGGCAAGGAAGGAGTCTTTGGTCCAACAGTTGGAAAATTTAGTCTCCATGATATAACATCCCCCAACGGCACTAGGTTGATTGATTTCGCCGCTGCTCGCAATATGGTCATCAGTAGTACCAGGTTCCAGCATAAACGAATACACCAAGCCACATGGCTGTCTCCTGATCAAAGAACAAGAAACCAGATTGATCATGTCATGTTCGACGGCAGACATAGCTCCACCGTTCTGGACGTGCGTACCCTTCGTGGTCCCAATATCGACTCGGACCATTATCTTGTTGCAGCCAAGATACGCACACGCCTCTGTGTAGCAAAGAAAGTGCGCACAGTAACGGAAGGAAAGTTTGACGTCGAGAAGCTGCGCACGACACAGACAGCTGACAATTTCTCCACTCGACTCTCACACCTGCTATCGGAGAGCAATCCTCGACCTAACGATGCAACCGAGCAATGGAAGCATATCTCTCACTCATTACGTACCGCCGCTGAGGCCACTATAGGGTTCCAGCGAGCCCGCAAAAACAACTGGTACGATGAGGAATGCAGCACTGCCTCGGACAAAAAGGACGCTGCCTACAGGGAGACGTTGCGAACGGGCGCAACCCGCAGTGTATGGCAACGCTACCGTGAGGCAAAGAAGGAAGAGAGACGCCTTTTCAGAAAAAAGAAACGTGAGGCCGAAAGGCGTGAGTGTGAGGAGCTTGAGATGCTGGCTGACAGGAATGATGCCCGAAAATTCTATGAAAAGATCCGGCGGATGACGGAAGGTTTTAAGACCGGGGCAAGTTCCTGTAAGGACAATAATTGCGACCTGGTAACCGACGTACAGAGTGTACTTAAATTATGGAGGGAGCACTTCTCCTCACTGCTAAATTGCGAGGGAGACGTCGAACCCGATACCCCAATCCCTGACGATGGAAAAGTCGTCCCACCACCTGACTATGATGAAGTGAGGATAGCTATATCCCGGCTCAAAAACAACAAAGCGCCTGGAAAAGACGGACTACCCGCCGAGCTGTTCAAACACGGAGGCGAAGAGCTGGTAAAAAGCATGCATCAGCTCTTATGCAGAATATGGTCAGACGAGTGCATGCCTCCAGATTGGAATTTAAGTGTGCTCTGGCCAATCCACAAGAAAGGCGATCCCGCTAACCGCACCAACTACCGCGGAATCAGCCTTCTTAATATCGCATATAAGGTTCTTTCTAGCGTATTGTGTGAAAGACTGAAGCCCATCGTAGACAAGCTGATTGGACCTTATCAGTGTGGCTTTAGACCTGGTAAGTCTACCATCGACCAGATTTTCACGATACGCCAAATCCTGGAGAAGACCCATGATAAAAGAATCGACACACACCATCTCTTTGTCGATTTCAAAGCCGCTTTTGACAGCGCAAAAAGGAGTTGCCTGTATGCCGCCATGTCTGAATTTGACTTCCCTGCAAAGCTTATACGGCTTTGCCAAATGACGTTGAGCAATACTAACAGCTCCGTCAGAGTCGGGAAGGACCTCTCTGAGCCATTTGAAACCAAACGAGGCTTCAGACAGGGCGACACCCTTTCGTGCGATTTCTTCAACCTGATGCTGGAGAAGATAATTCGAGCAGCAGAGCTAAACCGCAATGGTACAATCTTTTACAAGAGCGTGCAATTGCTGGCGTATGCCGATGATATTGATATCATTGGCCTTAACAACCGCGCCGTAAGCGCTGCCTTCTCTGGACTGGATAAAGAAGCGAAAAAAGTGGGTCTTGCGGTCAACGAGGACAAGACGAAGTATTTGCTGTCATCAAAGAAAGAATCGGCGCACCTGCGCCTTGGCAGCCACGTCACTGTTGATAGTTACAAATTTGAAACTGTGAGGGACTTCGTCTATTTGGGAACCAGCATTAACACCGAAAATAATATCAGTCTAGAAATCCAACGGAGAATCACTCTTGCGAACAAGTGCTACTTTGGACTGAGTAGGCAATTGAGAAGTAAAGTCCTCTCTCGAAGAACAAAGATCGCGCTCTATAAGTCTCTCATCATACCTGTCCTGATGTATGGCTCAGATTCATGGACAATGTCAAGAGAAGATGAGATGGCCCTTGGAGTATTTGAGAGAAAAGTTCTCCGGAAGATTTATGGTCCTTCCCGTGATGCCGACGGCGAGTATCGAAGGAGATTTAACGATGAGCTGTACGAGCTTTACGCAGATCTGACCATAGTCCAGCGAATTAAAGCCCAAAGGCTCCGCTGGCTGGGTCACGTCATGCGAATGGACAAAGAAGCTCCAGCCCAGAAGGTTTTCCAATCGTCACCCGAATTCGGCAGCAGAGGAAGGGGGAGGCCTCGACTGAGATGGAAACAACAGGTGGAGGATGACTTGAACTCCCTTGGGGTTTCCAATTGGCGTCAGTTATCGCTAAAAAGGAATGACTGGCGTGCTTTGATAGGCGACGGCCAAAATCGCTTAGGCGGTTAAGCGCCAATAAATGATGAATGATGCGTTTACGGAAATTTTGCTGGCTAGGTATATATATATTATGACATTTCCAAACAATTTTTATTTTAGTAGGCTTTTATATCTTTTTTACCGGCGTCTGTTCACCATGTGGTGCGGCTGCAAGCGGGTGTCTAAATAAATGTGTGAATATTTTTATTCAAAACCACGGAGACGGATTGTGCGCTCGGTTTGGGACCCGCCACGTAAAAAATTTAGTCCAATGAAAAAATCGAAAAAGCCTCGGATGAGAACCCCTTTAATGTTGAAGACCCGGCAAAACGAAATAAGGACAATGAGAAGGATATTGGGGCATGTACGTGGAATGTCCGGACCCTTTCCAGGCAAGGTACCGCTGCCCGACTGGTTGATGTCCTCGCTAACGCAAAGGCCGACATCACTGCCCTGCAGGAAATGCGATGGACGGGAAAAGGAAAGACGACCATCGGACCTTGTGACGTATACTATAGTGGCCAGGCACGCGGCAAAGCGCGTGGTGTAGGATTCGTGGTGGGAAAAAGACTTCGCCGCCAAGTACTAGCGTTCACCCCTGTGGACGAGCGTCTCGCTGCGATCCGCATCAAGGCGAGGGTTTTCAACATAACATTTATCTGCGCTAATGCGCCGACTGAGGAGAAGGACGACGCAGAGAAAGACTCCTTCTACGATAAACTTGAACAGACCAATGATCGCTGCCCCCAACATGATATCAAAATCGTACTAGGCGACTTTAATGCCAAGGTGGGCAAGGAAGGAGTCTGTGGTCCTACAGTTGGAAAATTCAGTCTCCACGATATAACATCCCCCAACGGCACTAGGTTGATTGACTTCGCCGCTGCTCGCAATATGGTCATCAGTAGTACCAGGTTCCAGCATAAACAAATACACCAAGCCACCTGGCTGTCCCCTGATCAACGAACAAGAAACCAGATTGATCATGTCATCATCGACGGCAGACAAAGCTTCACCGTTCTGGACGTGCGTACACTACGTAGTCCCAATATCGACTCGGACCATTATCTTGTTGCACCCAAGATACGCACACGCCTCTGTGCAGAGAAAAAAGTACGCACAGTAACGGAAGGAAAGTTTGACGTCGAGAAACTGCGCACGACACAGACAGCTCATAATTTCTCCACTCGACTATCACACCTGCTATCGAAGGGCACTCCTCGACATAACGAAGTCACTATAGGGTTTCAGCGAGCCAGCAAGAACAACTGGTACGCTGAGGAATGCAGCACTGCCTCGGACAAAAAGGAAGCTGCCTACAGGGAGACGTTGCGAACGGGCGCAACCCGCAGTGTATGGCAACGATATCTTGAGGCGAAGAAGGTAGAGGCTTTTAAGAAAAAAGAAACATCTCTGGACTCTCACACCTGCTATCGGAGAGCAATCCTCGACCTAACGACGGCAGACACAGCTCCACCGTTCTGGACGTGCGTATACTACGGGGTCCCAATATCGTCTCGGACCATTATCTTATTACAGCCAAGATACGCACAAGCCTCTGTGCAGAGAAGAAAGTACGCACAGTAACGGAAGGAAAGTTTGACGTCGAGAAGCAGCGCACGACACAGAAAGCTGATAATTTCTCCACTCGACCATCATACCTGCTATCGAAGAGCACTCCTCGACATAACTAAGCCACTATAGGGTTTCAGCGAGCCAGCAAGAACAACTGGTACGCTGAGGAATGCAGCACTGCCTCGGACAAAAAGGAAGCTGCCTACAGGGAGACGTTGCGTAACGATATCTTGAGGCGAAGAAGGAAGAGGCTTTTAAGAAAAAAGAAACGTGAGGCCGAAAGGTGTGTGTGAGGAGCTTGAGATGCTGGCTGACAGAAATGATGCCCGAAAATTCTATGAAAATATCTGGCGGATGACGGAGGGTTTTACGACCGGGACAAGTTCCTGTAAGGACAATAATGACGACCTGGTAGCCAACGTACAGAGTGTACTTAAATTATGGAGGGAGCACTTCTCCTCACTGCTAAATTGCGAGGGAGACGTCGAACCCGATACTCTAACCCCTGACGATGGAAAAGTCGTCCCACCACCTGACTATAATGAAGTGAGGATAGCTATATCCAGGCCCGCCGAGCTGTTCAAACACGGAGGCGAGCAGCTGGTTAAAAGCATGCATAAGCTCTTATGCAGAATATGGCCAGATGAGTGCATGCCTCCGGATTGGAATTTAAGTGTGCTCTGCCCAATCCGCAAGAAAGGCGATCCCGCTAACCGCTCCAATTATCAGTGTGGCTTTAGACCTGGTAAGTCTACCATCGACCAGATTTTCACGATACGCCAAATCCTGGAGAAGACCCATGATAAAAGAAGCGGCACATGATGTGTCTTTGTCGATTTTAAATCCGCTTTTGAGAGCGCAAAAAGGAGTTGCCTGTATGCCACCATGTCTGAATTTGATTTCCCTGCAAAGTTAATACGGCTTTGCCAAATGACGTTGAGCAATACCAACAGCTCCGTCAGAATCGGGAAGAACCTCTCTGAGCCATTTGAAACCAAACGAGGCTTCCAACAGGGCGACTCCCTTTCGTCCGATTTCTTCGACCTGATGCTGGAGAAGATAATTCTAGCAGCAGAGCTAACCGCAATGGTACAAACTTTAACAAGAGCGTGCAATTGCTGGCGTCTTGCGGTCAACGAGGACAAGACGGGGTATCTGCTGTCAACAAAGAAAGAATCGGCGCAGCTGCGCCTTGGCAGCCAAGTCACCGTTGATAGCTACAAATTTGAAACGGTGAGGAACTTCGTCTACTTGGGAACCAGCATTTACACCGAAAACAATATCATTCAAGAAATCCAACGGAGAATCACTCTTGCCAACAAGTGCTACTTTGGACTGTGTAGGCAATTGAGAAGTAAAGTCCTCTCTCGAAGAACAAAGATCACGCTCTATAAGTCTTATCATACCTGTCCTGATGTATGGCTCAGATTCATGGACAATGTCAAGAGAAGATGAGATGGCCCTTGGAGTATTTGAGAGAAAAGTTCTCGGGAAGATTTATGGTCCTTCCCGTGATGCCAACGGCGAGTACCGAAGGAAATTTAACGATGAGCTGTACGAGCTTTACGCAGACCTGACCATAGTTCAGCGGATTAAAGCTTAAAGGCTCCGCTGGTTGGGTCATGTTATGCGAATGCACAAAGAAGCCCCAGCAAAGAAGGTTTTCCTATCGACACTCGAATTTGGCAGCAAAGGAAGAGGGAGGCCTCGACCGAGATGGAAACAACAAGTGGAGGATGACTTGAACTTCCTTGGGGTTTCCAATTGGCGTCAGTTATCGCTAAAAAGGAATGACTGGAGTGCTTTGATACGAAACGGCCAAAATCGCCTAGGCGGTAAAGCGTTAATAAATGACGCAAGCCAAGATTAACTTTTGCATCATGAACAGCCGTACATAACATTTTCAAGTAGTTTTTTTTTTTAAGAAAATGGACCAAATCTACCAAGAAAAGACAGAAGCCTTCTTCACTCTTCATTTATTATTATCTTATAGGTGTTTAAAACATCACGTTGGTGCAATTTCTTTCGGTGGCTTTGTGTTCTGGTAAAAGATTCTTGCAGGGAAGGTGAAGCCAAATGCAAATTTGCCAGTGTCAACAGGTTCGAAATGACTCATTCAAATTCATACTATTAACCGGGCACTCTCTAATTGGTAGGCACGTAGAAAGGCTAGGTGTGCCTTACCGACGATGCTGTAGGAGTTTTAAAGATGATGAGGAGGAGGAAATGGTGGAGCACCTCATCTGCAACTGCCCGGCTTTAAGCGGCGGGAGAACGCGATTTTTTGACTTCCCTTCCTGGATAGCCTACGCTAGATCGCGGAGCTGCACATAAAGGACTTGGTGGCTTTCATAAAGTCATCTAAGTGGTTAGAGGAGGAGTAACGGTGTCGGTTTAGGGATTCTGCTATGTGGAGAATCCCAACAACTCAGGGATTTTCCATAAGACCGGGTCCCGGGACTGACCTTCCTAGAGTTGGTGGTATCACAACGGGCCTTTCAAAACTGGCCTAAGTGTGCCTCTGCGGCAGCCACTTGAACCTGTATTTTACTATGTCATACCATAATATGTGAAAGTCATTCTCGGAAATGGGTCAATTAGGGCTTTGGTGAATTAAGGTAACGATATGTTTTTGTGTTTTGTTTTTCATTCAGTCGAACAAGATTGTTTTCTAAATTAAATAAAACTAAAAAATTAATAAAAAAAATTCAATCTTGGTGGCTGGTGATTGAAAGTAAAATAAATAACTTTTGCCACGTTTCTCCTCCTGTAAGTTGAAAAAAACTAAGGAAATATACTTTACTTGTTTTCTATAGCTAAAATATTATAGAGGTTAATAAATTCAATCAGTAACAATTTTGCCGTAACCTTTGTTACACACTCTGAGAAACTTAGTTACAAGGAAAAAAAATGTACTTACCAGCTTCCAATCCAGTATGAACAAGCATAAAAAATAACAAAACAAGAACAATAAGGTGAGTGATTTCATGTTTTAGACACATTAAAATGTAAAAATAAATATAAGGAACAAAGGACACAGGGTGAGCTGTATCAAGCATTTGTATATTTAAAATTTTCTTCGAATATGTATATATGTATAATATATATTTATTAGACTGGGCCAAAAAAAAATAATTTTTTTTTTAATTACATTGATTTTATTTTTCAGAAAGATGAAAAAATTACAGATCTTAATATTAAATATATAATATAGTTCACTATAAATTAATTTGACACTTCATTCTCCCTGTAAAATAAATGGCAAACGAAGTTTGTCGGTAAATTTATTGTGAAAACTTGTGCTCGGTTTTGGTGTAACGGAAGCACTCAAACCCCAATTAGTACTTCAGCTAAATTTTGACAGTTTATTCTTTGGATAAGTCCTCTCGACAGGGGCTTTATTATTTCCGCATGTTGGCGTTAGAATCGCCTATTTTTGCAAAATGCGTATTTATCAAATCAACGTGCGAAATGTACATTAGGCTGGGCCAAATGAAAAGAAAAAAAGTTTCTGCTTCTATTTTACAGAATATTGAACTTATCTCCCTACTAGTACACAGTTCAACACGAAAAAAATACCTGGGAAGAGAGAGCACTTTTCTGGTAGATCTCGGAGAGTTAAGAAGAACTGCGTGCAAGAAATTTTCTGGACACCTCGAAAATCCCGAGTTAGGGGATTTCATACCTTCAAACATTGATCGAGGCTGTATCTTAGGTGATATCAACCCGATTTTTATTTTTTTTCTTGATCTCGATAGAAGAGATATAGACCTTTCTAACGATATATGTATATATCATTTGGAAAGTAGTAGTAAAACTGGTAGTATTTGCCCCACAATGCACTATGTTATAAGAAGCTTATACAAACCTTGAATGGTATTCAACAGCAAATTTTATTACGAGTGCAATGAACGTTAACTTTCTCCAAAAATATGAAAACTGACGAAGTTATTAAGATTTCCATGAAAACTAAATTAAAAAAAGTTATTTTGCCACATAATTTGAAAATTTACGTATACCTACATATATATATACGGCGGCCGCCGTGGTGTAGCGGTTAAGTTTTCGGCCTTCTACACCAAGTCGTGGCGGTTCATGCCCGGCAAAAGTAAGATAAAAAATTATTTAGAAAAAGAATTTTTCTAAACGGGGTCGCTCCTCGGCAGTAGTTTGGCAAACTCTCCGGGTGTATTTCTGCCATGAGAAGCTTCTCAGCAAAAACTCATTTGCTTTGCAAGTGCCGTTCGGAGCCGGCTATAAAGTGTAGGTCCCGTCAACTTGTAGGAAAACTCAAAAGCAACACACCACAAGTTGGAAAGAGAAGCTCGAAAAAAATCTCGCTAGAGGTTACTATAACTTATTGACATATCGCCGCCATTGGTTTTTTTTATACCCAGCTGTACTTGTACACAGGGTATTATAACTTTGTTAGGATAACGGTTGGTTGTACAGGTATAAAGGAATCGAGATAGATATAGACTTCCATATATCAATATGATCAGGATCGAAAAAAAATTTGATTGAGCCATGTCCGTCCGTCTGTCCGTCCGTCCGTCTGTCCGTTAACACGATAACTTGAGCAAATAATGAGATATCTTCACCAAATTTGGCATGCGTACTTATTTGGGTTCAGAATAGATTGCTTTTGAAAATCGGACCATAACCACGCCCCTTTTTCGATATCGAAAATTTCGAAAAACGTATAAAATGGGTGTGAGATAGATTTACGAAACTAGGTACCAGGCATGTTATGTTTATGTAGAGTACTACCACAGAAAATAAGAAAAATCGGTGAACGATCACGCCCACTTTATGTGCACAGCTGGGTATGTAATGTTCGGTTTCACCCGAACTTAGACTTCCTTACTTGTTTTTTATATTAAACTTGAAAACTACTGGGGTGGAAAAAGCTATATTTTAAGTAATATAATGATAAGATAATGATTGATTTAAGATGAGGAAGAATATAAACTAATTACATTGACTAAGAATTCAGAAAATTCATTTTTTTTTTCAAAAATTATATGGATTTTATTTTTCAGAAAGGTTAAAAAAGTTTACTTTAAAAATTACATATCTAACTACTTCTTCATATTTCATATTTTTATAGGATATCGAATTCCCTAAAAAAAACTGCATAGACCAATATTTTCGGTGCCATGACGAAATCCCAAGTGGCAAAAACCCAAGTAAAAAAATTGGGATTATGTCACTACCCATGCAATGTCATAATCCCAATTTTTTTACTTGGGAATATGACACTGCAGAGGGAGTGTCATACTCCCAATTGGGTTTTTGACATCTTTGAGCTGAAAAACGAAATTACAAGATTTATTTTAGAAAATCAAGCATTTAAAATCGCATACCGTTACACTAATATAGAAAGGACCTAAGTCAATTTTTATTTTCAATCAAGTTGCTATTGGATTTTTATACCCAGCGTACTAGTACTAGTACAAGGGTATTATAATTTTGTTCACATAACGGTAATACGTAACGGCACAAAATAATCGAGATAGATATAGAGTTCCATATACGGAAGTTCTTGAGTTGAGAAGAGGAGTTCATTAAGGCATGTCCGTCCGTCTGTGTACACGATAACTTGAGAAAAAATTGAGATATTTGCATGAAATTTTATATACAGGTTACTTTTTGGCCAAGGTAGGTTGCTCTTGAAAATGGGCGAAATCGGATGAGAACCACGCCCCTTTTTCGATATCGAAAATCATACAAATTGACAGATTACTTTCTGGCCAAAGTAGCTTGCTAGAGAAAATGGGCGAAATCGGATGATAACCACGCCCCCTTTTCGATATCGAAAATTGACATATCTCGGTAGCTGAAATGGCTAAAATGATATAAATTTATAGGTGAATCCCTCCGGGCATTCTCTTATGAGTTTTCCATAAATTTTTTAAAGTGGAAGTTTTTAAATAAAGAAAAAATATGAGCAGAGCAGCGTGAAAAATATTGACAAACAAAAACATTACAAAAAGCCACCTCAATTCAGTTACTAGTAAAATTCAATCAGAAACAAGTATATGAAAACTAGGCATTTCAAACAAGTAAAGCTAACATAAACTCAACAGTGGGCGTGGCATGATTTCCTCAATGACCTTTCGGACACTTATCTTGTACAAATCAATAACGTACAAAATTCTAAAAATAAAATACTGGATCTGGTATTTGTGGACGACTCTGTAGGGGTCGCTCTTAAACGAATTGCTCCGCTATCCCTTCCTGAAAATACACTACACCCTACGCTTCAGATAGTTTTGGACAGTGTGCAAACTGGGGGGCTTGGTGCTGCGAATAGTAGTCACCGATCCCGCACGCGATGGTTCTATAAAACGAACTTTGTCAAGCTTAACGAGTTGTTTGCCACCCACGACTGGACGGATCTCTATGCAAGTAAAGACATCGAGTCGGCAACCTCCATTTTCTAGAGTTCCCTTAACGGTCTTCGCTATATTAGTGTTGGTACGGCTAAGCCACCATGGTGGTCTAAACAGCTAGTGAGACTCCGCAACATTAAGTCTAGACTATACAAGCGTTTTAAGCGAACAGGAGCATCTGCTAACTAATCGAAATATTTGGAATCACGCTCCAACCTTCAGTTGCTCAATCAACAGTGCTATAAAGGTTACTTAGAGAGTTGTAAAACTAAATATTTCAATAATCCGGAAAGGTTCTACAATTTTGTCAATTTAAAAAGGAAAACTACTGGATTTCCATCTACCTTGTTCCTTGGATCTAAGAGTGCCAGTTCGGATCATGACATTTCTGGATTATTTGCAGAATTCTTTAACTCGGCTTACATATCTAATAGGTTCCAGTCCAGTCCCTATCCTTATAAATTAAAAAGTTCTAATAGCATCCACATACCCGTTTTAGATAAAAATACCGTTCTGCAATGCCTTCTGTCGTTGGCCCGGATGGCGTTCCTAGTTGTGTGCTAAGCTACTGTGTCATACATTTATCCCACCCGATTTTTAAACTGTTTGAACTATCTCTTGAACCTGCAGCGTTCCCTACAATTTGGAAGCAATCTTTTATTATACCCTTACATAAAAAACGTAGTAGGTCAAATACTGAAAACTATAGGGGCATAGCTAAGCTCTCAGCTATTCCTAAAGCTCTTGAACAAATAATCACATACCAATTGCAATATGAGTGAAGTACTTTACTATAGCCGTGTCAACATGGCTTTGTGCCCCGATAATCAACCTTATTGTAAGGTAATTTTAAGGTTTTTGTTCAATAACATTTTCACCGATAACTCAGTTATCGACAAATTTCGTTTGATACCAATATTGTAGGGAAAATTTAAGGTTTCTGGGCAATCTCATTTCGACTGATAACTCAGTTATCGATAAATTTATCGAAATATATCGAAGTCCAAATGAGACCTGACACCTTCCAGTTTCGTTTGATACCCATATTGTTCGAAGTTTCTACACCTGTATGCGAAATATCATAAGTTTGGGTCAAGTGTACTCAGAGTTATATGGAAAAACAAATAAATCGAAAATTATCGGTCCCTAGCATGGCCGGACCCCCCAAAATTTCAACAAAATCCGTCTTGCCATTCTCACGTTATTGAGGAACAGAAGAAAACGTCTGGATATCCAAACATCCAAATAACCAAACATCGCTACATTCACATTTATAATATTAGTAAGATAAGAGAAAACGAAACGAATGAATTTTGTATTTTTTACCTGGTATAATTTCATCCAGAAAAATCTAGATGTATACTAGTATGGAATGGATATTTCCTGACTAGTATGAATTCAGCCAGTAAATTCTAATTGTATACTAGTATGAAATAAATATTTCCTGACTAGTATGAATTCAGCAGAAAATTCTAGTTGCATACTAGTATGAAATGGATATTTCCTGACTAGTATGAGTTCTGCCAGAAAATTATAGTTGTATACTAGTATTTTTCTGACTAGTTTGGAATTTCGCTGCAGGGATCTTGCTCAATATTAAAAAAAAATAGGTAGGTGGCAACCCTTTGAACCGCCCCAAGTGGCAACGGCCATGTAGATAGTCTTAGAATAAATCATACTACTAATAATGCCAAATTTAATACAAAAAGGCAAAGCGGTTCCCGAGATATAAGGAAAAATAAATAAAATACGGTTTGGGGGCAACCCTAGCTAGCAACCCTGCTAAAAATTGTCATATTTGAATTGCAACCGAAAATACCTTTAATTTGATACCCATATTGGCATATATTGCTCAATATTTAAAAAAAAAAATTGAGATAGGTGACAACCCTGTGAACAGCCTCAAATGGAAACACCCACGCATATAATAGAATGAATCATACTATCTATATTGCGAGACTTTATCCAAATTGGTCGAGCGGTTCCCGATATAGAGAAAAATAAATAAAATGCGGTAAGGTGGCAACCCTTCTTGAGATTTACATATTTGGAATACGGTCGAAAATACCTTTCATTTGATACCCATATTGGCATATTCTGCTCAATATTTAAAAAAATTGCGATACATGGCAACCCTGTGAACCGCCTCAAGTGTGTAGTATGTCAGAGCAACTCACTAACAACAACAAAGTCACAAGCTGACTTCGAAGCGGCTAGCTGTGGATTTGATAAACATTCTGCAACGTAAACATTTTCACACGCTAAGTATATTAGCAGCACAAGTCATGGAGTTGTATCAATTGTATACGCTGGCCCTATATATGTAGATATGTGCGGCAGCACTGCCAGCGTCTCCATGCTTAGTGTACATACATATGTGTGTGTGACTGCATCACTCGCAGTCCCACGTTAGATATGTTAGTATGAGTGATTGCACTGACATATGCCTTGAGTAAGGTACCGAGCTATGCACATATGAATGCATGTGCATGTGGGCAAGTGTGTGCCTTGCTTAGGTTTAGTTTGTAAGACATAGATGTAAATATGTATCTAGTAAATAAGAATATTTACGTCTGTGTTAGAGTTAAGAATTACTATAAATAGGCTAAGTTTTGACTAAATAAAGATTCAATTCATTCATTTCAATTGACTTGCGCACACTTTCACTTTATGGCGATCCTGCCAGACTGCTAAATTAAAAAGAAGCAGACTGGCTTGATCCTGCTGGATACTATTCGTTGGACTGCTATTCAAAAGGAAGCAGACCAATGAGAATCCAGCAGTGCGGTTGAAGACTGGAGTGAAGAAAACGTCCTGATACAGTAACCGAAGAGCACCGAATTGTTGATTCATAAATTGCCATTCCAACGTTTGGTGCGAGAGATTGCTCAAGATTTTAAAACCGATTTACGTTTCCGGAGTTCAGCTGTTATGGCATTACAAGAAGCAAGTGAAGCATATTTAGTTGGTTTGTTTGAGGACATCAATTTGTGAGCCATTCATGCTAAACGTGTCACAATTATGCTAAAAGACAGTCAATTGGCCAGACGCATCCGTGGTGAACGTGCTTAATACAATTATTGATAGTGTAACTATATAAATTATCTTTTTGTATATTACCTAGAACTCTTCGGCGTCATATCGGCGCCGGCCAAGTAGCAGATTTATATCTGCTTAGGGTAGAAAATAAGTTTTCATATATATTCCTTTGAAATAAATTTTTGTTTCCCAATATAAAATATTTTGTCTAAACCCCAATGCAAGACATTTCCCAGGAGGAATTTGATTCCATTTTCGACAAATGGGAAAGGTTTGCATTGGAAGCCGAAAACGATAACCTGGATCCTGCAAGAGCCACTGAAGAGGTTCCCCAAACATCAGCAAGAGTCACTGAAGAGGTTCCTCAAACCTCAACAGCAATAAGACAAGGTCCTCAGCCGATAACCATTGAAGAATATCGGCGGCGGAACAACCTGAAAAAACAAAAAAAGGAACCAAAAATTCCTCCACCGCTAAAGCGGAAAAAACAGACTCGTGCAGGAAAAAGGTATCGGAAGAAAAGGGAATTAGCCATAGCCTATAGAACTTTGAATTGGGCTATGACTAATAATGAAAGATTAGAGATTTTAGAAAATATTCATCAGTTGAGAAAACTGAAATAATTTGTAAAAGAAGAAGAAAAAAAAAAAATTTAAAAAAAAAAAAAAAAAAAAAAATAATAAATTTTGTAAAAAGAAAAATTGTTTCAATTTTGAATTCGAAATGCCGAGGAATTTTTCTAGACCCCGCAGGGATTTTTCCAAAAAACTATCTAACCATGAATTGGATGAAGAACTAACTAATGAGCAAACTCTTGAATGGTTGAAACAATTCTGGAAAGATATCGGAATGACCAGAGAGCCAACTATGGAAGATGTGCTCAACCCAACCACTAGAGAAGAGGAAATTATGAGACAACTAAGAAAATATTTCCCTGAAAATTAAAAATATTTATCAAAAGTTCAGTATGGGCGGAAAAACTTCTAAAATAGATACCCCAAATGCGAATGTAGTCAATAGCATTAAAATTATTGACCATTCTGAAGCTTTAGAATTCATAAAAATCCTGCTCCTGATTGTGACGATCTGCACTTGTATCAGTTTGTTTCTCAAAATATATTCAGCCCACAATAAATTTTTAAAAAAGAAATACCAGAGTCGAACAGACGATCTGAATAAAGTTTAAGTAATAAATAAAAATTTTAATATAAATGGAAAAGTGGGACGATATTTTAAAGGAACTTACTAACGAGAAAATAAACGCGGAAAAGTCGTATAAGTGTATATGTAAAAACACAAAAATAAAAACTGAAACAGTAAAGAAACATTTAAATGTTCTACTGTCAGCATTAAATAATCTTGGAAAAATCATAAGAAAGGTAAATAACACTCTAACAAAAGCTCACCAGGTAGAAGCCTACCAGGTATTTTCGAGCGTTAGAGATAAATTGGTATCCTCGTTATCCAGGTATAACGTTGACGTTGAAGTACCAACCTCCTACGAGCAACATATCGATATCGATTTCGACACTTGGTTGTTCGAAGGTGCGTCAGATACTGAGGGAGAACAAGAAACAAAAGAAACAGTTCATCCAAGAACTATTGTATCTCACACAGACCAGAATTCCCAAACAAACACAACCATGGCGCAAACAATGGTAGCGTTCATTAAAACTGCTTCTTCGATATTGCCCGAATTCGATGGCAAACCGGAAAACTTATCCAGTTTTTTGGATGCCCTTGACATTCTGGAGCAAATCAAGGAAACGCATGAGGCTGTCGCAGTATCCATGATAAAGACAAAACTTAAAGGCACAGCCAGAAATTTCGTAGGTGCTGAAGCCACCATACAGGAAATTAAACAAACATTAAAGAGCAAAATAAAGGGTGAGTCAGTAGAAGTTTTGACTGCAAAACTCTTAAATATCCAACAGCGTAGTAAAACTGCAAATCAGTACACTGCCGAAATTGAAAAGCTCACAAAATCATTGGAAGGAGCATACATATCTGACGGTCTAACAACAGACCTCGCAACTAAGTATGCTACACAAACAGCTGTCAAAGCTATGTGTAAAAACTGCTCCAATGACAAAGTAAAGACAATTATGCAAGCTGGAACGTTCAACACGATGAATGAAGCAGTGTCAAAATTTACCAACAGTTGCACTGAAATAACGGGTAACCCTAACTCGTTACTTCATATACGCCAACAAAATTATTTTCGCGGTAATTACCGTAGAGGCTATCAACCTAACAATTATAGAAATAACCAGCGGCGTACATACCCAACAAGATATAATAATTCAAATAATAATAATAATCGATCAAATTATCAAAGATCGAGGCGTAACTTCGGATCCCGAGGTTCGAACCGTAATAATACAGCAACAGTGCGAAATGTTAATCAACAGGAAAACCAACAGACTCCACCTCAATAAACAAAAAATTATATGTTTTCAATTTACACCTAAATAGTTATATATCCTCTAAAACAACGCTAAATAACTCAATTTCAACCCTCCTGATCGATACAGGAGCAGATATCTCAATAATAAAAAAGGGTCAAATTGACAATAATGTCACAATTAATTATTCACAAAAAACTGATTTAAAGGGCATTGGTCAAGGTTTAACAAGCACTCTTGGAACAGTCAAGGCAGATTTAAAAGATGATTACTTACTAATAGCACATAAATTTCACATAGTTGAAGATAATTTTCCAATTCCCTGCGATGGAATTTTGGGACTTGATTTTATTAAAAAATATAATTGTATTTTAGATTACAGTAAAAATGGGGACAGCCTAATACTACGTCCATATGATTTTCCTGAAAATATTATAATAGAAATGACAAACAGACCATCTGTTAATTGCATAACAATACCTGCAAGGTCGGAAGTAATCCGACAAGTCCATATTGAAAATAATAATTCTGATTTATTAATACCTCATCAAAAATTAGCTGATGGCATTTTTATTGCAAACACCTTAGTAAATTCACAACAAACTTTCATTAGAGTCATTAATACAACAGATAAAAATGCAACCATTCAAAATTTTAATATCAACACAGAAAATTTAAATGATTACGCAATAATAAAAAATAAATTAGAACCAATAGAAAATAGTAAGGAAAAATTAAAAAGATTAAATAAAAATTTCCCACCTTTCGCTAGTAAATCACTTAACACATTATGCTCCGAATTTATTGATATATTTTCATTAGATACCGAACCAATTACTGCTAATAACTTTTATAAACAAAAATTACACATGAAAGATAGCACACCTGTTTACATTAAAAATTATAGATTACCTCAAGCTCAAAAAGGGGAAATTAACAAGCAAATTAATAAATTAATTGAAGATGACATAATAGAGCCGTCTATGTCAGAATATAATAGCCCAATTCTCCTGGTACCGAAAAAATCGTTACCAGGGAAAAATGATAAAAGATGGAGATTAGTAGTCGATTACCGACAAGTAAACAAAAAATTAACTGCAGATAAATTTCCATTACCAAGAATTGATGATATCCTAGATCAATTGGGTAGAGCTAAATATTTTTCATGCCTAGACTTAATGTCTGGTTTTCATCAAATTGAATTACATAAAGACTCTAGGGACATCACATCGTTTACGGCAGAGGATGGCACATATCGTTTTAAAAGATTACCATATGGTTTGAAAGTGGCCCCTAACTCATTTCAAAGAATGATGACACTAGCATTTGCAGGCCTTAAGCCATCTCAAGCTTTTCTATATATGGATGACTTAGTAGTATTAGGATGCTCCGAAAAACATATGATTACAAATTTGAGAGATGTATTTTCTACTTGCAGAAAATATAATTTAAAATTACATCCGGATAAATGTTTATTTTTTAACCAAGAAGTTACTTATCTTGGACATAAATGCACAAATAAAGGAATTTTACCTGATCCAAGTAAATATGAGACTGTTCTAAATTATCCTATACCCAAAAGTGCTGATGAAGTTAAGCGATTTGTCGCATTTTGTAACTATTACAGAAGATTTGTTCCCAATTTTGCAGCTCATTCTAGAATTTTAACGAGATTGTGTAAAAAGAATGTTTCTTTCGAGTGGACAGAGGAATGTCAAAAAGCTTTTGTCTATTTGAGGGAGGCATTGGTACACCCAAATATTTTGCAATATCCAGATTTCGATAAAGAATTTTGTATAACAACAGATGCCAGTGGATTTGCCTGCGGCGCAGTTCTTAGTCAAGAATATGAAGGCAAACAATTACCAATTGCCTATGCGTCAAGAGCATTCACAAAAGGTGAAAGCAATAAAGCCACAATTGAAAAAGAGTTGGCAGCAATCCATTGGGCTATAACTTATTTTAGACCATATGTTTATGGCCGAAAATTTTTGATTAAAACAGACCATCGCCCCTTAACATACCTATTCTCGATGAAAAACCCTTCATCAAAATTAACTAGAGTTCGACTGGAATTAGAGGAATATGACTTTGAGGTGGAGTACATAGCTGGAAAAGAAAACTATGTAGCGGATGCGCTTTCACGCATCAATATAAATGATTTAAAGGAAATGTCAATAAAAGCATGTCAAATAATGAGGGTTACGACTCGATCGGAAACTAATAAAAATTCCAATAATAAAAATTCCAATAATAAAAACATCAAAGAAAAATGTCACGAAGAGAACATTAAAATATATGAAGCGCTTAATAGTAATGAAGTAAAAAAGCTAGCTCAGCTCGTTTTCGACCCCCCGAAACTGCAGTTCAAAAAGGGAAAGAAAATTTGTAGCAAAATAGACATTAATGATTTAATTGTTGCGGCGAAGATTGATTTAGGTCAATCCTTTGCCAGGCTTTCAAATGAAGCCGGCAATTCATCTATTAATGATAATTCAATTGTTGAGGCGAAGATTGATTTAGGTCAATTCTTTGCCAGGCTAATGAAAGAGGCCGACAATTTGAAAATAAATAAAATACAGTTGTCCTTAGGAGACAAATTGTTTAAAAATAATTATACTCGAGTAGATAAATTTAAAGAAGTTGGTACCAAGGTTCTCAAAAACTTAACTATTGCATTAACTCCGGAGGTTGTGCACGTGACAGATAAGGAAGTAATTAAAAAGATATTACAAAAATATCACGATGATCCTGTTAATGGTGGCCACCCAGGAATCAATCGCACAACAAATAAAATAAAACAGAAATATTATTGGAAAAACATGAAAAATGACATAAGAATTCATATCAAAAAGTGCATTGAATGCAGTAAAAACAAAGTAAATAAAAATTTGAAAGAACCAATGATAATAACTGAAACGCCCACGAAAGCGTTTGATGCAGTGCAAATCGATACAATTGGTCCATTGCCACAATCGGTAAATGGAAATGAATATGCGGTCACTATTGTATGTGACCTTACTAAATACTTGATCGCAATCCCAATTGCGAGTAAGCACGCAAAAACAGTTGCCAAAGCAATCTTTGAAAATTTTATTTTGATTTATGGTTGTATGAAAACAATCATAACAGATATGGGAACCGAATACAAAAACAGCGTATTTGAAGAATTGTGTAAACTTTTGAAAATTGAACACAGAACTTCTACCCCATATCACCATCAGACTTTGGGCACGGTTGAGCGTAGCCACAGAACTTTTAATGAATATATCCGTTCTTATATTTCCACTAACAAAAGTGATTGGGATGAGTATATAAAATATTTTGCATATTGTTATAATACAACACCATCTACGGTTCATGGTTATTGCCCATTTGAGTTAGTTTTTGGAAAAATACCCTTGACATACGAATTTTTACAAGAAAATACAATTAGCCCAGTTTATAACTATGAGGCATATGAGAAAGAAATCAAATATAGATTGCAAGTAGCTCAACTAAGAGCGTATAAATTGGTAAAAGAAGCCAAAGAAAAACAAAAAATTTATTATGACAAAAATATTCAGTATAAAGAAATAAATTTAGGAGATTTAGTTTTAGTTAAGAATGAATCAGGTCATAAGTTAGATAGTAGATACAAAGGGCCCTATGTAGTAGTAAATATTGATAGTAAAAATAATTATACTTTAACCCCCTATAGAGTAGTAAATATCGATAATAAAAATAATTATAGTTTAATTCCATACAATATAGAAAACATAGATTTAAATAATAGTAACTCCTTAAGCAAAGAAAATAAGAAAATTATAATTCATAAAAATAGACTTAAGCTATTTGAATAAATTAATTTCATTTTGCCTAAAATTTTAGCTTATAAATTTACAAATATAAAATTTTTTTTACGACCTATAAAACTTTGTTTACGCTTTAAGTAATTAACGTCATAAACAAAAACCGACACTTATGCAAATTGTACAAAAGAAAACAAATTGCAAATAAAGAAAATGTATCAGATGAATAAGTAAACAAACATCTAAAAACATGAGTTATTCAAGTCGACAACACTTGAAAATAAAACAAACAAAATTGAAAAAAATTGTAACATGATTATCAGGCACAACAGAAAATTTTGTAAACAAACAACAAACAATAAAAATCTTAAGAGTATCAAATGAAACTCATGCTCATAAATTATTTGCGGAAATGTACAAAAGAAAGAAAATAAACCACTTAAATATGTCACAGCTCTAAAATCGTTCATATGTATTCACGATTTTTTTTAGGATGGGTGGTGTAGTATGTCAGAGCAACTCACTAACAACAACAAAGTCACAAGCTGACTTCGAAGCGGCTAGCTGTGGATTTGATAAACATTCTGCAACGTAAACATTTTCACACGCTAAGTATATTAGCAGCACAAGTCATGGAGTTGTATCAATTGTATACGCTGGCCCTATATATGTAGATATGTGCGGCAGCACTGCCAGCGTCTCCATGCTTAGTGTACATACATATGTGTGTGTGACTGCATCACTCGCAGTCCCACGTTAGATATGTTAGTATGAGTGATTGCACTGACATATGCCTTGAGTAAGGTACCGAGCTATGCACATATGAATGCATGTGCATGTGGGCAAGTGTGTGCCTTGCTTAGGTTTAGTTTGTAAGACATAGATGTAAATATGTATCTAGTAAATAAGAATATTTACGTCTGTGTTAGAGTTAAGAATTACTATAAATAGGCTAAGTTTTGACTAAATAAAGATTCAATTCATTCATTTCAATTGACTTGCGCACACTTTCACTTTAAGTGGCCACACCCACGCGTATAATCTTAGAATGAATCATACTATCTATAATGTCAAACTTTATCCAAATCGGTCAAGTCGTTCCCGAGATATCAATAAAAATCAGAGCTGTTAATTTTGATTAGTAATTGATTGATTAGAAGGTTTTTTTAATTAGTAACGATTGTTTTAATTGCTTTCAAAAAAAAAAAGCAATTACTAATTGATTACGATTAGAAAAGATCAAAAAAAAAATTTTTTTAAATAAAAAAATATCAAGAAAAAATCAAAAAAAGCCGTTTTTGATTACTTTTGATTTTTCTTGATTTTTTTGATTTTTTTTATTATTTTAAAGTTCTGTTGTTAAAAGTAAAAACATCTGTGTATCTTTGCTAGGCTCACACTGCAACCGACTTCGGCCGTCCGGCAGCAATCACACATCCACACACATGTGTTTTAAATGAGCTCTCGATTTCATCCAATTTCACCCGAGTGTAAACAAACTTTGGCCGCCCGATTAAATAGAACGCGTTCGAATTTCTCTGATGAGACCGGATGAAAAAGTCGGTTGTAGTGTGAGCGTAGCCTAAGTATATACTTAATTGCTTGACTCATAAGTGGGCGGTGCCACGCCCACTTTCCAAAATTTTGAAAAAATTATGTAAAGAATATGAAAGTTGATGTATGTACCAAATTATATTATTATAGCGAAATCAGTTAATTAGATATGGACTTTTAATATTTCCACCTCCTTTCAATATAACTTTTATGAAAAAGTAGGCGTGGTCGCGAAGCGATTTCGTTTATTTTCTATAGCTGAATTTACCACAACAATAGTATGTCCTCTACGAAATTTCGTTATACTAGCATAAACTGTTCTGAAGTTACTAAGAGTCAAAATTTTAAAATTTCTTCAAATATACGTGGGCGGTACCACGCCCCCTTTTCAAAATTTTTTATAAAATCGGCCTTAGAACATCTAAATCAATACATATTGCAAATTTTATCATTGTAGCTGCTTCTAATATTGAATTAACCCCTTTTATACGTTTTTCGAAATTTTCGATATCGAAAAAGGGGCGTGGTTATGGTCCGATTTTACCCATTTTCAATAGCAATCTATTCTGAACCCAAATAAGTACGCATGCCAAATTTGGTGAAGATATCTCATTATTTGCTCAAGTTATCGTGTTAACGGACAGACGGACGGACGGACAGACGGACGGACATGGCTCAATCAAATTTTTTTTCGATCCTGATCATATTGATATATGGAAGTCTATATCTATCTCGATTCCTTTATACCTGTACAACCAACCGTTATCCTAACAAAGTTATAATACCCTGTGTACAAGTACAGCTGGGTATAAAAAATGAACGCTCAACCCAGATGTCTAGTCTAGTCTAATCTACACTACCATGCCATCGTATACTTAACTTGCCAACGTCTAATTACACCTTTGTTCTTTTTGCCTCACCACATGTCCACTTGCCTTATTAGTAATAAAGGTATACCTTCTTCAAATGTGTAATTCGACGCTACCAAGCACAAGTACACGATAGTGTACGTTTATATACATATGTTGAGACGTTAATAGCAAAATTTGAATTAATAAGGGATCTTTTAAAAATAAATAGTTTTCCTTTTCAATAAATTCAATATGAATCTAGTGAAAATAAGAGGATGTTCTCATTAATTTACCTTATACAAATTTTCTCATAAAAACAAGCAGATTTCTTCTAACAATTGAACGTTTTTAACAAAAGTACATAAAAAATTCATAAATAAGAAGCTAACTCCTTTTTTAGCCCATTTCCTTTTCAATAAATTTGAGAAGAAATTCAAGTTAAAATCTAGAAGATTTCCTGGCACAAATTTCTTAAAATTTGTCCGCACCCGCTCTCCCCGGCCAAAAAGCTTTTTTAGACGTCGATCTCTTTGACTATAGGTGAACTTTTTGGCTCTGTGTATCCACTTGGGGGTTGCCACTTGGAGCAAGATATGCCAATATGGGTATCAAATGAAAGATATTTTCGGCGACATACCAACTAAAATATTTTCAAGTAGGATTGCTACCTAGAGTTGCCACCTTACCGCAGTATATTTGTATATTCGGTACTATGTCGAGAACCGCTTAAGCGATTTGGATGAAATTTGGCATAGAGATAGTATGTTTTATTCTAAGACTATCCACTTGGGTGTTGCCACTTGGGAGTATTACAGGGTTGCCCGCTATCTCATTTTTTTTTTAATATTGAGTAACATAAAATCTAGAAGATTTCCTGGCACAAATTTCTTAAAATATGTCCCCACCCGCTCTCCCCGGCCAAAAAGCTTTTTTAGACGTCGATCTCTTTGACTATAGGTGAACTTTTTGGCTCTGTGTATCCACTTGGGGGTTGCCACTTGGGTCGGTTTACAGGTTTGCAACCTATCTCAATTGTTTGTATTATGGAGCAAGATATGCCAATATGGGTATCAAATGAAAGGTATTTTCGGCGGCATGCCGACTAAAATATTTTCAAGTAAAGTTGCCACCTAGGTTTGCCTCCTTATCGCCGTACATCCGGCACTATCTCGAGAACCGCTTAACCGATTTGGATGAAATTTGGCATGGGGATGGTATGTTTGATTTTAAGACTGTCTACTTGGGTGTTGCCACTTGAGGGGTATTACAGGGTTGCAACCTATCTCAATTTTTTAATATTGAGCCAAGCTAATATGGGTATAAAATGAAAGGTATTTTCGGCGGCATGCCAACTAAAATATTTTCAAGTAGAGTTGCCACCTAGGGTTGCCTCCATATCGCAGTATATCCGGTACTATCTCGAGAACCGCTTGATTTCTGCGATTTCTAAGACTGTCCTCTTTGGTGTTTACAGAGCTGCCACATATCTCAATTTTTTTTAATAATGTAGAAAGACATGCCAATATGGGTATCAAATTAAAGGTATTTTCGCGAACATACCAACTAAAATATTTTCAAATAATGTAATTTTACCGCATTTACCATGATTTCTTAAAAATGTGTTAGATAGTAGATATACTTCATTCTAAGATTTTCTATGTATGTAAAAATCGAAAACACGGAGCAAGCTCGGTCACCCAGGTACTATGCCTGAATCTATCAAATGAGGGAGATAATTGGAGACACGGCCTTCCTGCTATCTGCAAATAATATTATAAACTAATAACTGTATACTTCTACCCTGCGGGTTGGGGTTCTAGAATATGCCAGCGGTAGGTATGCCTGTCGTAAGAGGCGACTGAAATCCAACTCAATAAAACCCGTAATTCCGAGTGTGATCCGTACCGTGCTCATGGGATGAATGGCACTACATTAGTGTGTCTTATAACGGTGGCCTCCAGATACCTGGCGCCCTCTGGTTGTAATTAGTCTTACTGGGATATCGGGTGCTATGTCTCAGCGGACCTTCTTTCCCCTACACTCGTGGGAATTATATGTACCGATTAAATGAGAAAAAACATAATTTAGAGCATGATAAAGTTGAATTGCTTTCAAGTGATCAGGCCAGATCTGGCCTTTCGGTTGATACCGAATCAAAAGCTGAAACCGCAGGTATGGTGGGGCTGAATAGGCCCCTCATGATACTGAAAATGTTGGAAAACGTAAGCACTTGAATGGTGCCGCTCGTAAGCGTCTTAAGAAACTCCTGGCTAAGGGTGTCAGATACGAAACCGCCTTAGAAATTGCCAAACAGCCCCAAGGGCCGGCACAAAGGTAGGCGACCAATAAAAAGGGGCGATCCAATAGTACGACCCCACCAAATTTCCAAAAGAGGACAAGGCAGATGCCTCCTCTTGATGGAGAGGCAGCCAGTGCCTTAGTAACCGCGGCTCAACCAGACGGTGTGTCATCGGGAGCGGAGGTACCCGTCGCATTATCTTTGTGGGGTATTTTAAAGAGGACGATTCCCCCTCCCACGAGCATATCCTCAGAGTTATTTCTGTTCAAAACCCGGCTCTAGACACCAGATACTGGAGAATCCTCAATCGGACATGTAGGGCCACAGTGGCGGAAATTGCAATATCTGTAGATCCGATGTCAGCTGAAACAATCCGTCACCATAATAATACAATCAGTTTGGCGTATGCCAAAGTGAAACTGCGGCTTAAAACCAAACCGTCTCTGCCCCGGGTAGCTGATGAAGCCAGCGGCACTGATGAAAATGTTGCGTTAGAAAAGAAGGCTGTAGAACAAATAGCCTGCAGCTCAAACCCGGCAGAGGTTACCCAAGGCTTGGAGGATGTACAAACTAAGCGTCAGCTGGAGTCCACAGCAGAAGCTACAATTATCGAGACTCCACCGCCCTCTCAAAGCGGGCAAACAAATCAATTTCTTAGTGAGAACTCTAGACCCGGAGTCGAAAAAAACGGGCCAAAGTCAGGCATCTGATGGGGATGTGCTTTGCTCAGCGGCAACCTAAAGTCATCGGTGGCGGATAGGGACCGCAAAAAATCTTTATGTCAGCCCTCCCAGCAAACTCTCGCAGTTCGAGGCGTCTAAAATGCCTCCAGGTGAATCTTCACCATGCCAAGGCAGCTTCGGATGTTCTTAGCAGAAGATTCAGCAGAGAAGGTCTGGGAGTGGCCTTTATTCAAGAACCATGGATTTTACATGGTTCTGGAAAAGGTTTAAGCAGTACTGACGGTAAATTAATATATGCCACCGGTTCCCGTTCCAGGACGGCGATGCTTCTAAACAAGAAACTGGAATTTGTTCCGCTCCTACAGTTCATGACGGCTGATTTGGTTGCAGTTTGGGCAAAAATTCCGGGTGAGGAGGAAACAGCCCCAACTGCTGAATCCAAATCTCTCATTGAGTATTTCCAACAGAAGGGTATCCCATTGGTCCTCTGCTGTGACGCAAACTCCCACCATACAGCTTGGGGTAGTACGAACATAAATAACAGGTGGGAGCATCTCCTGGAATTTATTAGTAGTCACAATATCAGTGTAATGAACCGTGGTAATGAACCCACTTTTGTTAACGCTATTAGAGGTGAGGTTCTTGACCTTACTCTATGCAACCAAAACATGGCCTTCGCTGTCACAAATTGGCACGTCTCAGGGGAGGAATCAATGTCGGGCCACAAACATATTGTATTCGACATGGGTCACTTCTCTGACCATGAGTCCGTTTTCAGAAATCCGAGAAAAACGAAGTGGGAACTATTTCGCTTTATCATTGAAGAACGCGGTAATTGCTTGAACCAACCAATAACTACGGGGCGGGAGCTCGAGAGAGAGGCTGAACAGCTTCACTCAGATACCACAACAGCTTTCTGCGAGAGTTGTCCCCAAGCCAAACAACGTATACAACGTGATGTTCCTTGGTGGAACAAAAAGCTTGCACAATTAAGATATCAAGCCAAAAGGCTGTTTGCAGCTAAAGACACTGGAGACTGGGTCTCCTATAGAAATGCTCTTGTACTCTGAAGAACTCAGATGGGAGCTACACGAAGCAGCCGGAAGACACATGCAAACTTTTGCTTGCTACTCACTTTCCGGACTGTATACCAGGCTATTTACACTCGCATCCCGTAGTAGATAATTCTCCGACAATTAGCGGTAGGGAAAAGAGCCTGGCGACAAAGCTAACCAATGTTAACAAGGTCCAACGGGCATTATCGACTTTCAGTCCTTTCAAATCTCCAGGACCGGATGGGGTCTATCCTTGGCTGTTGCAGCAAGGAATCAACTATACAGCTCCAGTCCTATCAAGTTTATATAGAGCACAGCTGCTGTTAGGATATATTCCCAACAGGTGGACGGAGGTTAAGGTTGTATTTATACCGAAACCAGGGAAACCGGAAAATCTGACATCGTCATATCGACCAATAAGTCTCAGTTCCTTTCTCTTAAAGGGAATGGAGAAAATTTTAGATCAGCACATTAAGGAAGTAAACTTAAAGAAACACCCTCTGTGTAAACAACAATTTCCCTACCAACCCGGAAAATCCACGGAGACTGCTATCCATTGCCTTACTGGAAAAATTGAAAAGGCCATAACTAGAGTCCAAAAACATAGCCCTGTGCAGTGTTGCCACACGTAGGGTTTTATCCCTATTTGTAGGTCTTTTTGGCTAAAAAATGTGTGCGTAGGGTAAAAGGTCGGCTTTTACATATTTCACGAAATGTAGGGTTTTTTTACATGGAAAACATTCAAGATGTAAAAATGCACCGTTTGTTGCCAACATGCGTCCTGTGAGTTTTGTACTATTGCACACACATACAAAATCCAGTAATTTTTAAATGGCTTTAATTATTTTAATACATAATTAAGATAATCGCACACGGTTTGAAGCTTCAACTTTAAGAATAAGTAAAGATTTTTTTGAAAAAAATTCTAAAATTATGACAAAATTCACTTTAAAAATGCCTTTTTCCCCATACAAAGGGCGAAAAAAAGGGGCAATTACATAAAGCTTTGTTAACCTCGCCTGACATTTGCAACCTCAAAACTTTGCGCTCAACTTCAGAGGTATGCTACAATGAACGCTTTGACGCTTCTCTTTTATACATTTGTTTTCACCAAATTTTAATTCTTAAATTAAAGCATAGTCAACAACATCTGATTGTCAAAGCTAGCAAAGCAAGCAAAATTTGAGAGTTTGCCAAATTTCAACCTTGCTTCAACTTTGAGGTTTTCTATTTGCCATGTTTCGTTGAAACACGTACATTGAACTTATCTGTCAAAGTCAAAGTCCGAGGTAAAGTTGATATAAAGTTTTATGTAATTGAGGCTTTAGGGTTAAGTTACAGCGATGATCTTTTGCAAATCTTATTTTCTCATCAATTACTAACTTTTTGGGGGGTTATACAAAAAAAAACAAACATTTGTTTTTTATTTGAATCACCCGAATATACATTTATGTATAAAAACTCGTTCAAGTTTGTTTAAGCTAATAAAAGTATCTGAAAAAATACCTATTTTTGATCATTTCTGTATAAGCATTGTCCTATAAAAAAATTGCAATATATAGCTATGCGGTTTTTAATATTTCCGCAAGGAAAAAAATTTAGGGATTTTTGTAGGTATCTTTTTTTTAACGCGTAGGGTAATCTAGAGAGTTTTACTTCATTTATAGGGATTTTGGAGGAAAAAAATGTGGCATCACTGGCCCTGTGTGCATTCATCGATGTATTAGGCGCTTTCGATAATACGACGTACCAACGATCACTCGCTGGGTCCTGGCCATGCTAAAGCAAAGAAAAATCAGCTTTGAGCTAGGAGGGAGTGCTGGCTCAATCGTTGCCACAAGAGGATGCCCTCAGGGAGGTGTACTTTCTCCTCTACTGTGGACCCTAGTCATAGACGAACTTCTTCATCTTTTGAAGGGCAATGGCTTTGACGTACAGGGATATGCGGATGACTTAGTAGTCTGCGTAACTGGAATGCATGAAGATACAATATCCGATCGCACGCAACAAGCCCTGCGCATCATTTGTGCCTTTCACGAGGCGAAGAAAGCTTTCTATGTTAGGAGACAGCCGCATAGGTTTTTCGACGGAAGCGAAATACCTAGGGGTAACATTGGACAAAACCCCCACATGGAGTGGAGGCCACCATAAATAAAGCAACGAGGGCCTTTTTCGCCTGCACTAGACTTTATGGGCTGTTCCCAAAATGACGTACTGGTCATTTAATACAGTTGTGAAACCAATAGTCACATACGCTTCTCTAGTCTGGTGGCCTAAGACTGCTCAAAGAACAGCGGCAACTAAGTTAAGTAAGCTGCATCGGCTAGTCTGTGTCGGTATAACAGGTGCAATGAGAACGTGCCCTGCTGATGCTTCAAGTGCCCTTGTGGGAATACCTCTTTTCCCTATTCTGATAGAGAAGCAAGTGTGGCCTTGCTGCATTAAGACTTCAAAACATTTCCGATCTAAATATCGGAAATATGACAGGACATATGAAGATAGTCAAGAATTTCATAAATAGTCCTATGTTGTTGTTGTTGTAGCGAGGTGTAGACCTGCCTAAATGTCAGACAGGGTCACCGCGAGTGTATTGCTCTTGGCCGGGTCGATATAAGAAAACGGCCCGGGTCGTTTCGGCACGATGGGTACAGCACAAGTACTGGTACCGTTCTCGTAGAACCGGCAATACAAGAAACTATATTGCAAGTAAGTGATGCAATAACTCCAACGCTCAGGATTATGCGAAACTTTGAAATTTCGATCGTAGATCGAGTGCTCTGGGACACACGGAATCCTTATGCTGAATCCGATTCAGAGATTTGGTATACGGATGGACGAAGCTGGAAGATGGTAAAACGGGAGCTGGTATCTATGGACCAAATTACAAAAAATCGGTGCCGATGGGTAACTACCCCACTATCTTTCAAGCGGAAATCCACGCAATAGAATTATGTGGCAGAGAATGCCTCCGAAGAAGCCTATCCTCTAGGCGAATCTACATTATGTCGGACAGTCCGGCCGCCCTACGTGCCTTGCAGTCTCACACTATAACCTCGAAGCTTGTCGATGAGTGCGTCGCAGTTTGGGTCCCAGGGCATGAAGGGCATGACTGCGACGAAAAAGCAGATCACCTGGCAAAACATGGTGCTCTAACAGCATTTTATGGTTGTTGTTGTTGTTGTTGTTGTTGTTGTTGTTGTTAACAATGCATTGCCCTGTCTAGAGTGTATGATCATTCCGAAGATCTTCATCAAGCTCTTCTAAGGGGAGTCCAAGGAAACGTGCAGTTTCAACCGGGTTTGTCCAGAGGGACAGAGGGGTTCGAAGAGTAGGTTCAGATGAACAATTGAAGAGATGTAGAGTATCATGGGGGGGTCCTACCACATGCAGGGCATGTATTTAAGATTGTATCATTAAGTCTGGATAAGTAGGAGTTTAACCTTACACTATATCCACACCTAAGCTGTGCCAAGGTCACTCTTGTATCCCTTGGTAAGGTGCGTTCTTCTTCAGCAATATCCGGTGGAGGACTGTTCAGAGCGGGATTCACAGGTAGAGATCCGACAAAAGTGTCTACCGACTCGGTGTGGATGTCGGTTAGAGCCCGCTTATGATTCTGAAGATCAAACGGCAAGGTAATATGATGCCGGATCTCATCATAGTGCATACGGAGATGTCTCCTTATGTCTCTCGGGGGCGGATCTATATCCAAAAGATGACGGTTTGGATGTGCTGGCTTGTGGCAGTTCAGAAGGAATTGCCTGCTCAGCATTTCCGCATGCTCTTTTACATTGAGCAGTTTTGCCTCCTGATGAGGTGAGACTCGGAAGATATGAGGAGACATCCCGTAGCAGTTCTGATGGCAGTATTTTGGCAGACTTGTAACTTCGTCCAGTTGGTGTTATGTACATTAGGCGACCATATGGGCGCATCATAGTCAAAGACTGGTCGGCCAATGGCCTTATATGTAGTCAGCAACGTTTCTTTGTCTTTTCCCCAAGTACTGCCGGCAAGTGACTTGAGGATCTTATTGCGACCACGTACCTTTGAGACCATTGCAGACACATGACCAGCAAATGAGAAAGTATTATCCAGTGTCATCCCTAATAACTTTGGGTGGCTGACAGTTGGTAGCTTAGTGCCATCAACGAAAATGTCTAATTCATTTCTCACCTGGTGCGTCCATGTCGTAAAAAGCGTCGCCGTTGATTTTGTCGGAGATATTGTCAGATCTCGCTCAGGGAAAAACCTGGAAAGGTCGCAGAGGTAACCATTGATTCTCGTACAGAGTTCATCAGTATAGGGGCCCTTCCCCGTCGCCATTATTGGACAGTCGTCGGCATATGAAACGACGGAGACGCCCTCTGGTGGTGGGGGCATCTTCGATAGATAGAAATTAAGCAGTATCGGGGATAGGACACCACCCTGTGGCACCCCCTGTCTAATACGTCTAGGTTTTGATTTTGCGTTTCTAAAGTTAACCGACGCCTGCCGTCCACTCAAATAATTAGGGGTTCCCTATGTACAGTCACTTCTCAGAGCAGAAAACCCAGGACATCGGCATGGATCTCTGCGCAGTGGAACCACCCGGGGTTTTACCTCGGCCAAGGACTGTCACTTTCAATGTAACCCTGTTTAGTATGTTTTGTCCCATTCCGAAACTATCATCCTCCCTCCTTGCAGCAGGGCTGCAAGATATTCTATTGTTACGGGCGGGCGTTGAGCCAAACCCCGGACCAAAAGAATGGATATGCAGTGTCTGTTGCAAAAAGATATATATTAAACGGTCGCATTCTGTGCAATGCTTCTCGTGTAAGAGATGGCTCCAAAAAATCTGGATGTTCAGGGCTTAACCTTAACATCCACAGACCCCGTACTTTCTTTAGTACTTTCGTGGCCCCTTGTTGTTTGCGCCCTCGGGCGTCCCGCGGTAAGCGCCGTTCAAGCGCACCCCTACCGCCACTTTCTAGTAGCAATACTAATAGTAATAATAATAATGTCTTAACGACTAGCAGCACTTCTGCTATACCCGCCACACAAACTCCAGACTGTTGCTCGTGTCTTATGGCGTCAACATCACGCGCAGCAGCTCAACACTCTCGCTCCCACAGGAGCAGTTTAGACATGAGCAACTCCGAGCACCAGTCTCTCTCTGTTTCTATGTCATACCCCCCCTCCCGTTTAATTTCTCACGTGAGTCAGGATCAACATCTTCTCGCACCTGTCACACGCTCGCGTCATCGGTCAAATGCAATAACTGCTTAGGCCAATGCCACGTACATCTATACTCTGGGCTCGCTAACAGGAACCTCTGGACGGATGCGTTCATCGCACCATGCTGTAACACACCTCAACCTACGACGCCAGCCAACCCGGTTACACCGGGTCCACAGCTAACTAGGCTGAGGCACAGCCTTGGCCTTAGCCTACCAACACCTGGGCGAACACATCCGTCTCTCACGCCTATGGTTAACTCGACATCGACCCCACCGGCGCACTTCCAAAACTTACAGCACAACTGTAACGGATTAACTGGTAAGATCGCAGAGATAACTAAATTGATGACGCAATATGACATAAAACTTGCCGCAGTCCAAGAAACCAAGCTTAGTCCTAGGTCGGACCTCATTACCTATGGCGGATATAACATCCACCGGAAAGACCGTCATAGAGTAACAGGAGGTCTGGGAGGTGGTCTAGCGTTCATTACGCACAACTCTGTACAGTACCATCTATTTGATACCGACATCGAAGGAACGGATGATATCTTAGAAAGCCAAGGTATTACTATCCGTACAGAAGATGTCGATCTGCAAATCATTAATATCTACATACCCCCTGTCTCAAGTTGCCCCACCGGCTATCACACCGACATTAGCTTGCTATTACGAGGAGATAACCGCGTGATCCTGGGCGACTTCAATGCGCACCACGACATGTGGCACTCAAACTTGCCAGCAGACAATAGGGGGCATGTACTTGCAGAACAAATAGATGATACGGCTTTCTGTACATTGAATGGAGACGCCCCAACGAGAGTATCGGGTAACTGCTATAGTTCGCCAGATATTTCTATCGTAAGTGCAGGACTATTGAACAACACCAATTGGCGACCCATACTCACGTTGGCGTCTGACCATCTCCCAATAGTCATTACCATCGAACGACCGACGGACTTTATTACACCTGAGCATGGTACATATATTAACTTTACCAAGGCGGACTGGGACAGTTTTCAGACATATACGGACGAATCCTTGGCTGCTCTATCCATTCCTACGGACGTACGCAAAGGCGAACGAGACTTCCGCAACATCATTGACTCGGCCTCTAAACGCTTCATTCCTGCGGGTCGAATACCTCAAATAAGACCAAATTTCCCCGCGGAGGCAGCGGCCATGGCTAGAGAAAGAGATGAAGTGCGAAGTCTCAATCCCGCAGACCCCCGTATAAAGGATCTCAACGCGGAAATTCGTAGGTTGGTCGATAAACATAAACTGGCCAAATGGAAACAACACCTAGAGCAATGCAACCTCTCTGATGGTGTTGGCAAATTATGGACTACGGTCAAAGCTCTATCTAATCCAACGCAACACAAGGATAAAGTAAATATTACTTTCGGTGATAGGGTGAAGAAGGACCCTAGGGGATGTGCGAACTCCTTCTGTAGACAATTTGTACTACATTCCCCGCCCGATAGAGCTAAACGTAGAACCATGCGACAGGCGCGTAAATATAAAAACCAAAATACGCCCATTGTCATCACTGCCTCAGAGGTCAAGGAAGCCATCAGACAGGCTAAGCCCTCAAAATCCATCGGCCCCGACGGCATTGCCATGAAGATGCTGAAACATCTAGGCCAGGAGGGACACAAACATAGGCGATTCATATCGTCCTATATCACTTTTGTCACCGGTAGTGAAGACGCTAGAGTCCATTTTGCTCCGGTATTATACTGCAAATCTGCACCTGGCTAGTCATCAACATGGCTTCCGTAAGCTGCACAGCACCACCACCGCAAGCATTTTATGGTCCGGAACCCTTTTGTGGATTCACGAAGGCCCATGTAAAGGAGACACATAAGCAACTGGGAAAATAAACAGTTTAGGCAGCATTGGCTTAGCAGCCTAGGGCAGAGGCAAGCCAAACTCTGTATAGTACCCTCACAAAGAGCATCAGCCAGGCTCATTAATCTAAGGAGGGTGGATCTCACTGGGTATTTTACGGGACATTGCGGTCTGCGTTATCACCTGAGTAAGCTGAATCTGTCAGATACAGCAATTTGTCGGTTCTGCGAACTGGACGATGAAACGCCGGTTCACATACTCTGCGAATGCATTGCGTTAGCAAGAAAGAGAGTCTGCTAACTAGGTGGGGTCACTCTCAATCCGTTCGTAATATGGAATAAAAAACCTGAGGAGGTGCTCAAATTTATAGAGAGCCTCCGCATACAGCAATAAGCTGATAGGTCACTCAATAGATCATACTAATGGTCGCGGCGTAATAAGGCCTTATAATAATAGTAATAATAACTGCATACTTGACTTGATACAAATTTTTCGACTGGTCAAAAGTCCACAAATTTTTGCAAAGTTCGTAAATATAATGACCAATAATAATAACTAATTTATTGAAAGGATTTTATTTTAAGTCGTTTTTGTTATTCTAATATACCTGTTCGTTGTGAATTCTGTCATCAATATCAATGTACAGGTTAACATTTTAATAACAAAAGCAACAACAAAGTAACAATAGGCAGAAGAGATTTAAGTACCTTTTGTTGTAGCCACTCCGAATGAGGCCGTAGTCTGGAAACATGAGTTTTTATTTCAACATCCTGTATAAGTTTTTTCTCTTTTGTGTCAACTAATAGCATCCGACCGGGTTTCAAACGGCTTTTTAATACTATTTTTGATGGATCAACGTCATACACTCCTACTTCAGAAGCCATTACAAGGATATTATCACTTGTAATATAAAACCGAGAGGGTCTTAATCCATTACGATCAAGAACAGCACCAATATATCGTCCATCAGTAAATGAAATTAGAGCTGGCCCATCCCAAGGCTCCATTACACATGAAGCCCATTGATAAAAGTCACGTTTTTCTTGAGCCATTGTGCTATCATTTTGCCATGCCTCTGGAACCATAGTCATCACAGCTTCTGGTAAAGAACGTTCACTAGCCATGGTAAGAAACTCAAGGACGCAATCAAACGACCCTGAATCCGATAAATTAGGCTCAACAACAGGATATAATTTTTTTAAATGTTCTCCGTAAAGTTCACTTTGCATGACGCCTTCACGTGCCTTCATTAAATTTACATTGCCACGTAGGGTATTGATTTCTCCATTGTGAGCTATAACACGCAGTGGATGAGCACGTTCCCACGAAGGAAAAGTATTTGTTGAAAATCGTGTATGAACCAAAGCCAAATATGTCTCAAAATCTTCATTTTTGAGGTCTATGTAATATTTCCATAACTGATCAGATGTGAACATCCCTTTATATACTATTGTTTTGGTGCATAGTGAACAAATATAAAAACGTCGTCCGTCCCTAATCAATTCGTGGCTGGCACGCTTACGTAAGATATATATTTGACGGTCCAAAGACTCTTGGTCAAGATCTACAGAGCAACCAACAAAAACTTGCCGAGAAAGTGGTTCGGATCTTTGTGCGACCCCGCCAATAGCATCTTTATCTGTTGGCACAGTACGCCATGCAAGTACTTTTAAGTTCAATTCCAGTGCCAATGCAGTAAACTCAGTTTCCGCATCCGAATGAGTTTCTTCATCACAGTAAATAATGCCGGTAGCATAATTTCCGAGCTGAGGTAACAAAACTCCTTTGGAAGCCCTGAAAATAAATATATCAATAAACAGAAATGTGTTGTACAACAAATCTATCTTATAACATCGTAGAACAAGAGCAGGCGTAGCATGGTAGTGGAAGCTTTATCTATAGTTAAACACTTTTGCTGCTGACTAACCAATTTTATAACGTGATCAGATGCCAGAAAGAGCAGAGATATAGGCCGTACGTCGAAGCTTTACCCTTCACCATCATCACTGATCACGCGAGTCTCAAATGGTTGATGAACCAGAAAGACCTTTCTGGGAGACTCGCGCGATGGAGTTTAAAACTTCAGGCGTACGACTTTGAAATCGAGCACAGAAAAGGAGCACTTAATGTTGTACCTGATACGCTGTCGCGAACGCACATGGAGGAAATGAAGCTATCAGACTCAGCGAAAAGTACTATTGTCCTGGTATGGTAACTGACGTCCAAAACTTCCTAAAAGAATGCAAAGTTTGCAAGGGGAACAAAACTTAAAACGTCTTTCATAAACCGCCCTTTCCAACGTTTGTTTATCGACTTTATGGGTCCATACCTACGTTCTACTGATGGTAAGGTTTATGTGTTTGTGTGCCTTGATCATTTTTCCAAGTTTGTCTATTTGAAACCTATGCGTAAAGCCACGTCTGTAGATGTTTGTAAATTTTCAGAGTTTCTCACATTTTTGGGGTACCTGAGTACATTCACTCCGATAACGGAAAACAATTAGTCTCCGACATGTTCAATAAATGTTTAGGTAAGTATGGGACAAAACATATAAGAACTGCTTTTTATTTCCCTCAAGGGAATGGAGCGGAGAGGGTAAACCGCTCCGTTCTGCAAATAGTAAGATCGTCCATTAAGGGCAATTAAAGAACTGGGATAAGTGTATAAGCGATGCGGGGTTTGCCCTTCGCAGTGCGATGCACACTTCAAGTTAAAGATGCAGATAGATTTAGAGATAGATGCTAGAGCCGATAGGCTACAGAGCATAAGGAATTCGATTATTAGAGAACTCAAACTAGCACATTAGCGGAGCAAAAAGTTTTACAATACTAGAAGCAAAGATGTGAAATTCCAGCCCGGACAAGTAGTATGCGGCCGAAATTTCAAGCAGAGTTCGAAGATTGAAAACTACAACGCTAAACTTGCCCCAAAGCAAGTTAAGCATGTAGTCCTGAAAGCTATTGGAAATTCAATGTACGAACTCGGCGATAGCAGTGGAAAGAAAATCGCCGTATACCACGCTAAGGATATTTTTGTTGCATAAATCTGTGTTGCATGGAGTTTTATATGTTGCATGTAGTTTACGTAGAAGAGTTGCATGGTTGTCGTAAAGTCTTGACTTGACAGAGCATGACCATGTTGACAAGTATTTTCTTTGATCGTATATCGAACCGGCCAAGAGCAATACACGCGGGGTGACCCTGTCTGACATTTCGGCAGGGATACACCTCGTTACAACAACAACATCGCCAAACGAAGCTAGGCAATGATCCAAATGTAAAGTTTAGCCAAGGCAGCGCGGATTCTTTTTTTTAACATTGTGTCTTAAAAAGGTTTTTATATATACATTAGAGTAGGGGCGGGCAAATTGAGCACATTTGCACAGTGCTCGAAGCGTGCACGTTTGCGTGCTTGAATTTCTGGGTGAAGGGAGATCCCAAAGCACGGGGGAACAGAAAATTTGAGCGAACTATATCTGTATTTGTAATTGGAATGAGAGCGTGAGTCCGCTCCAGAGATACCAACTTTCAGTTTCTACCCTAAACAAATGTTCGAAATTTGTTGAATATTTCGAACATTTTTTTAGGGTTTATTTAGAGGACTTTATTTAATGAACTAGCTGACCGGGCAGACGTTGTCCTGCCACAAACTTATTTCCCTGTATGTTTCCCCGATCCCTATATCTATTTTAATCCATATCCCTATCTCCTTCGTGTAAGAGGAACGCCCCCTTTTTCGTTATCCCGTTTTTTTGGAGGTGGTAGGGCTCGATTTCATACAGCCTCTCACCAAATTTCAGTGGTCTAACATAAATAATTCCAGAGATACGGACAACGAAAAATTCCATTTGTATGGGAGGTGCCACGACCCCTTTGCCGTTATCCCCAATTTTTATGAAGGTGGTGGTCTAACATAAATAATTCCAGAGATACGGACAATGAAAAATTCCATTTGTATGGGAGGTGTCACGCCCCCTTTTTCGTTATCCCCAATTTTTTTGGAAGTGGTAGGGATCGATCTCGTACAACCCTTCACCAAATTTCAGTGGTCTAACCCGAATACTTCCAGAGATACGGACAATGAAAAATTCCTTTTGTATAGGAGGTGCCACGGCCCTTTTTCGTTATCCCCAATTTTTTTGGAGGTGGTAAGCATCGATCTAGAACAACCCCTCACCAAATTTCAGTGGTCTAACCCGAATACTTTCAGAGATACGGACAATGAAAAATTCCATTTGTATGGGAAGTGCCACGCCCCCTATATATATCAAAATATTTTTTAGCCTGTGACCATCCCTGGAAGATATCCAAGGCGTGTGTAAAATTTGGTTACGATCGGTTCATTCTTTTAGAAGCCAAGTTCGTCTATAGGTACATAATTTGAATTTTATATATGGGTCATTCCATATGAAATTTTTTTTTTCTGCTGAGAATTGAAAATAAGTCGACCTATTTTTTTATTTCACCCGTAGTGGTCAATTTTTTTAGTTATTAATTTTTGAATTTTAGGCATTTTGAAAATTGAATTTTTTTTATTATTTTCTAGTTCTAGTTTTAGGACTGGCCTAATTAATGTTAGATCTATATAAAAAAAAATTTAATTTTTAATTGAGAATACGAAGTTATGCATAAAGTTACGTGAACTATTTATCGCAGGGTAGGCCAAAAAGTATTCAACAAAGTGTGCTTGAATCTGACGTTGCCTTCAAACGGAACCAGGGTATAATGTCAAACAGAAAAAATATTTTAACCCACTTGAAAACAATTTTTTTCAATTATAAGCTTTTTTTTTATAACGTTATACATATGTAACTTCGTATCACTCAACAACCGTTTAAATGACCACTCTGAAATTTTTACTGAAAATTATTAAAAGACAAATTTATGATTAAATAAAAAACACAAAATTCAAAGATACTATTTTCCCTCAATTACAAATTGTTTATAAAAAATTTTGTAAAAAATTAAAAAAAAACAAATTTTTAATTTTAGGTTTTTTTTTAGATAGATCTAACATTCATTAGGCCAGTCCAAAAATTTGATCCAATTCCGTCAATTGGTTCACGAACTAGAAAATAATGAAAAAATTCAATTTTCAAAATGCCTAAAAAATTGACCACTGTGGGTGAAATAAAAAAATAGGTGTCGACTTATTTTCCATTCTCAGCAGAAAAAAATATAGTGGGCATTTTTTAATGTTAGCGCTAAATTTCATATGGAATGACCCATATATAGATAGATGATATATAGATAGATAGATGTCAAATTATATAAAATTTTGTTTTTTTAAACTATTTAGAATTTATCAATAGTTGATATGGATACCATT
Organism: Campiglossa producta; assembly: GCA_964058755.1. Taxonomy (NCBI): domain Eukaryota; kingdom Metazoa; phylum Arthropoda; class Insecta; order Diptera; family Tephritidae; genus Campiglossa; species Campiglossa producta. The sequence continues at coordinate 80,057,271 of CAXKVI010000002.1, forward strand.
TCAATCAAGGTAAATAGACCTAAGAAGGTACCGCAGATCCGAGATAAACAAAGTTTGTTGACATCGTATTACGTCATACGAAGAGGGAGAAACACAAATAAACGCAAAAAACGAGTTGCCATATTGGACATACTAATGTGCACATGGTACTTTGGACGGGATTTTTATGCCCAAAAAATATCCAATAAAAAATTAAGGCATAAGTGCAGAATACATACATATAGCAAATGAAAAAAATTTATATAGGGATCAAAAGTAGAGTTGGTGGCGAGTTAACCTGTACATATTTTTTTGGTGCAATTAAATACTTTAGGGGTTATTCCACGTCAAAAGATCAAACTTTCAATTTTTAAATCAATATATCTTGAAAACCATAGAACGGATTTTGAAAATTTTTGAACCGTAAAAAAGCTTATGAAATTACCTTTTGTTTGATATATACATCTTTAACCCTTTAAGAGGGCATGTACCGAAAAATCCCATATGTATGTATCCTGCACTTGTTCCAAAATAAACAACGGATTAATGCGTTATTGAACTCTTAAAACTACTTGCATTTATGAAATACAACTTAAATAATAGTAATAATGCGAAATTTTAATATGTTCATCTCAAAGGAACAACAAATTGATGTATTTTCATTATGCTGATGTGGCAGCACCATAGCACATAGCCCATATGACGTCACAACATGGCGGACGCTCGATTCGCGGGGGCCTGCATTTCAATAGTGATTTATCAAAAAAGCATTGATGAAACATCCATATTCATTGATGGGACAGGATTATCAATTTTTATTTAATGTGATATCAATAATTATGGATGTTCCATAAATAGATTTCCCTCCGTGCAGGATTATTTCTCTAGGATCAATCTTTCTACAGATATTATGGTGGTAACTAGTGAAAGATATACGTAAATAAGAGAAAAGATTAAACTTGATATACAAATTTCTTTGAAGATAAATGAACTTGATTATCTGCTTTTTTAATCACTACTACATATATACATTTCAATTTTAAATTCAAATTTAAAATTTTCATTTGACGAATTTCAAAGAAAATAAATCAAAACGTAATTAACAATTTGTGTATACTTTTTCGTAAATTTACTTCATATGCGAAAACAAATTAACCGAGAAGCCGCTTTGCCCAAAAATGTGTTTTTTCCAGGGCTGGTAACCGGTTCAGAACCGAACCGGTTTTTGAACCGAACCACAGCCATTTTTCAGTCTTTGAACCGAACCACGAACCGAACCATTTTTTTTTTGGAAATGTATGAACCGAACCGAAAACCGCAAAAAAGAAATGGTTCGGTTCGGTTCAAAATTGGAACAAGTTATATGCCTAAAACATAAATTTTCCTAAAAATGGCAACAGTTGCACTCACTTTATTTCGATTAAGTATCAATTTTAAAAGGTTGAAAGGTAGAAGTATACGCAAGAAAAACACTTTTTTCCACTTTTGCGCTGTTGTCAAAATGCGTTCAATTCCTGCCAACTGCATGCCAGTTGACAGCGTAAAGATGAAAAGAGTTTTTTCTTTCGTCATGCATCTAACTTCCTTTATCTACTTTGGTTTTCTCATAAACAAAACAAAACTGAAAGTCCATGGCGTTGCCAGCAACTTTAATTGTTCAACGTTTGACTACCCAGAGGGAAAAGAAAAGATAATATTTCATTCGTGAAAAGATACAAAAAAAATAATGTATGAAAAATTGTCTTACAACCATAATTGGTCCAACTCCCAAATTAAAAATAAAGTATGGGGTCGATACCCAGCCAGCAGAACAACGTACTTTTTACCGAGCGTGTGTTTTTCCATCGTTTTACGTATCCGAAAACGATCCGGAAACTATACTGATAAAAACTGTGTTCCCAAAAATATAACAGAAAGTGATCCTACGTGATACTCGGTACTGCATTTGGCGATTACGCGGTATTACACACCATGCGACAGCATATCAAACGAATATTAAATCAATTACCTGTCCAATGAGAAATTTTCAGCCTCAATAACTCTTGTTTTTGTTGTTTCCTCCAAAAAAAAGAAATAAGCCGTTATGTTCACTACGATAATATCTATCGACCCCCATACTTTATTTTTAATTTGGGTGTTGGAGCTATTCTGCATTTAAGCCGATTTTTCATACATCCATTTATAAATGAAATCCCTACCAGAAACGCTTATATTTTTCACTAACACACTCACACCAAAAACTGACAACGCTGATAATCTATTTACAAAATACTGACTATTTTCACAACTGACTGTCATAATGACTGTCACAACTGACTGTCATAATGACTGTCACAACTGACTGTCAAGGAATTAATAATAAGTAACCCGACTGCTTTAGCTGCCGTTTATTTGGACCCTAGGTATCAGATTATGTTATCAGAATCAGATAAGGATTTAGCAAAAAAACATTTCATTCAAGTTTTCGAACTAACATCTAAAATCCAATGTCCGGAAAGATCGATGGAGTCTCCTCAATCTAAGATAAGCTCGGATGAGCCGGAATGCATTCTGAAACAATTAAATAAAAAGGAAACTTTACCAAATAGGAAAACTTTAGTGGACGTCATTAATTGCTGCAATAATATAAAACACCTTTCTCCACACTCAGACGTTTTAAAATTCTGGAAAACATATTCTGAGAGAGAACTAAAAATAATTGCTGAGATTGCACTAGCTGATCCTGCCACACAAGTGTCGGTAGAAAGAGCATTTTCAACTTCAAAATTTATTTTATCGGACTTAAGGGCAAGAATAAACAACGACTTGTTAGAAGACATTCTTTTGATAAACTTAAATACTAAATAACCAAATGATGTATTTTTTTAACAAACTAATGTCTTCTAACAAGTCTTCGTCTATATATGTATGTTTCTTTACATAATAATAATTTTCAATATTGTATTGCTATTATAACTTTTTGCCGATATATTAATAAATACTATCTATAAATGAATTTGATCTCAATAACAAAGCGTTTTATTTTTGACATTTCCAAACAATTTTTATTTTAGTAGGCTTTTATATATGTATGTGGGTCATTATTTTACAAATCAAACGGATTTATCGAAAAAAAAAATTTCATAATTTTGATTCGGCTCAAACTTTTTTTTTACGCTGCTCGCACAAAATAAGCAAATATATGTATCAGGATTTCCTCGAAAAAAATTTATTTTCAGAGATCTGGATGTGCTCAAATTCGATGAGTAAGCAAACTTGCCCACATTCAAAATGCCATATCTTTGGTTCCACTCGTCGTATCTTATTCATTTTTGTTTTATTTTGAAGATAATAATATTTACTTTATAACTGCGTTAAAAAAAATATTTAATTATAAAAAATCAAAATATTGAATAAAGAATTTTAAATAATTATTACATACAGTTTTCCCCACTTACTATTTTCGAAAAAATATATATAAAATGCGCTACAATTTCACCTAAAAAACCCTTTTTATTTCAAGTTGGACAATTTTGTAGTTCAAAAGATATTAACTCATTTCTGACCTGACCTCGAGCAACTTGCTTACATTTGCTTGCAGCAGGTACTTGCTACAATTGTATACAGTCAACGCCTGCCTGTGTATGCATGCTTGGTCAACTTAACTACAACATACATACGTATACATACTTGTGAATAAACTTAATAATCACTTAGTAGGTAGATAGTTTTACGAAATTATTATTTTTGTCCGAATTAGTATAAGTAGATGTAAGATTGTAAATAGAAAACAGAATTAAATGTTATTTCAATGTAGAAACATCGTTCCTTTCCTTAATTGAGAAAGTTCTTGTTTTATTATTGCGAGTTTTAAATAAATATTATTAGGAAAATGCCGAAAGTTAGATGTTTTAATCCATTTGATTTGTCTCCGCATCCAAACACCAAAAAATACGGGACTCTGAGAAAAGTAACAGAAAAGCACTTATTGACGCTGGATATTCCTGTAACAAAAAAAGCGATGGAACAACGAATTTGCAACAAATGCCGACTTAAGCTATCTAAAATCAGCAAAGATAATGAGGTTTGTATATACTTGCACATATAATTGAATATAAAAATTCAGAAACAATATATCTATTTATGGAACTCATATGTAAGACATTGGCAGCTGCCCTCATGTACACATATGGTTTTCCATATTTTAACTTTAGTATTATTTAATTCGTCAAATATTAGTACTTATCATACATTTATTCGTTTTTCCAGATGAAGGAACCAGATGATATTAATTTCAGCGAAGTACACACTGAAACTGATAGCGACGTGAATTACACTCCGGAATGTTCTACATCTATATCATTGGAGAAAGACAGGGAAGCAATGTTTGAGGCAACTAGTTTAATCAACAGAGGCTTAGAAATAATCGGAGTTTCACCAATTCAAAAAAAAAAGTTAATCAGAAGCGCTATTCAACTGAAAAAATGCAGAATGTTTCTGAAGCAATTTCAGGAAAAATTTTTGGCATACCCAGTGATGACAACGTTTGCTTAGATGAAAATGATGGAAACGAAATATTACAAACTCTTAAAGACGCATTCGCTACCACCAGTGATCGAGCAAAACAAGTTAGAATTTTAACTTTTTGCAAGGATTGGCCTCATCGGAAAATTCAACATCATTTCCCCTCTGCTACAGTTCATATGATAACTGTTGCTAAGAAAACTGCTGAGGAGAAAGGAATTCTGGCAGAAGCAAATCCCAAGAGCCATCCGTCATTAGAAAGAGAAGTTATTGATTTGATAACACAATTTTATGAACTCGATGAAAATAGTCGTGTAATGCCCGGGAAAAAAGATTTTGTCTCTGTAAAAATTAATAATGAACGCATTCACGTGCAAAAGAGGCTACTGTTGATAAACTTACGCGAACTTCATCAGATGTTTAAGGAAAATCACCCCACGGTTAAGTGTAGTTTTTCAAAATTTGCAACTTTGAGGCCAAAACATTGCGTTCTAGCAGGTTCAAGTGGTACTCATTCAGTATGTGTTTGCACTATACATGAGAACGTCAAATTATTAGTCGAAGGACCTAACATCAAACATCTTACTGCTGAGTCTGTGCACCCAATAAAAAGCTATCAAGACTGTTTAAAACGTATGTTATGTCTTAATGCATCAACAAATTGTTATTTCAGAAAATGTGCCCAGTGCCAACAAATTTGATCGATGAAATAAGAACAATTTTGAAGGATAGCTTTATTGAGGAAATAACTTACAGACAATGGGTGAACGTCGATAGAACCACTTTGCAAGTAATGGTATCCCCAGTTGATGAATACTTACAAAAATTAGAGTCCGGCTTAAAAAAATTATTGTTGCATTCATTCATAGTTAAAAGCCAAAACAAGTTTATAAACAGCAAAAAAGAATCTTTACCAGAAAATGAATGCATCGTTCTCTGTGATTTTTCCGAAAACTATGCATTTGTCGTGCAAAATTCTGCTCAAGGAAGTCATTGGAATAACAATCAGGCAACAATTCATCCATTTGCCATTTATTACAAGCATGGAAGCGGCGAAATTCGTATGAAAAGCTTTGTTGTCATTTCGGACTGTTTACATCACAACACAATTACCGTGCATTTATTTCAAAAATACCTAGTGGAGTATGTTAAAAATAACTTTGAAAATATTTCCAAAATTACATATTTTTCTGATGGGGCAAGTGCACAGTATAAAAACAAAAAGAATTTTGTTAATCTTACCCACCATCAAAAGGATTTCGGTTTGAGTGCGGAGTAGCACTTTTTTCCAACTTCACATGGCAAAAAAGCATGCGATGGTTTAGGAGGGACCTTGAAAAGATTGGCTGCCAGAGCAAGTCTACAGAGAGCGAATAATCCAATTCAAACGCCAAAAGAATTATTTGACTGGGCAATAGCGGCTATCCCTAATATTTCATTTAAATATGTGGAAAACGAGGAATACTACAAAGAAGAAAAGAACCTTAAAGCTAGATTTAAAAAGGCAGTAGCAGTGAAAGGGACGTTGGCATACCACTGCATGATTCCAGTGGCAGAAGGAACAGCAAAAGCAAAGTTTTTTTCTTTGGATGATCATTCAGTTGAAGTTCAAGTTATGAAATAATTATTATTAAATATGTATAAATTTAAATGAAATTAAAAATTATTGTTAAGTTGGTTTTGTTTTTTGTAGTAATTAATTAGTACATACATCAATTGCCGTCTTCAAGTCCGAGTTTGTTATTTTTGTAAAATTGATATTATATAAGTTTGTTTATATATTAGACTGATTATGTTTAATAAATCCTGCTCATTTTCTACTTGTAATAATAAAACATAATGAATTAAAAATAGCTTGTAAAATCTTAATTTTACAAAAATAAGTATTATAATTTATAATTTATTAAAAATTATTAAATCCTATATTATTAGAAATTATTAAATTCTATTTTCGAATACGAAATTTTTTTTATATTGTTACATGTAGTATCTAAACACACAAATACATATGTATACATATTTTCTTACGACGGTTTTGAAGTGTGCATTCTCATTTTATTTTCAATAATATATGTAAATACATTTTAAAAATAACTAAAAAAATAGAAATTGTTTTTTATTTGTATTCTATGTATTGTCTATTGTACTACAATAATGATTTGGTAAAACACAAATACTAGCTACCTGCAAAGTGCTAAGTATGTATGTTGTAGTTAAGTTGACCATGCACAAGTATGTATACGTATGTATGTTGTAGTTAAGTTGACCAAGCATGCATACACAGGCAGGCGTTGACTGTATACAATTGTAGCACGTACCTGCTGCAAGCAAATGTAAGCAAGTTGCTCGAGGTCAGGTCAGAAATGAGTTAATATCTTTTGAACTACAAAATTGTCCAACTTGAAATAAAAAGGGTTTTTTAGGTGAAATTGTAGCGCATTTTATATATATTTTTTCGAAAATAGTAAGTGGGGAAAACTGTATGTAATAATTATTTAAAAAATTCATTCTTTATTCAATATTTTGATTTTTTATAATTAAATATTTTTTTTAACGCAGTTATAAAGTAAATATTATTACCTTCAAAATAAAACAAAAATGAATAAGATACGACGAGTGGAACCAAAGATATGGTATTTTGAATGTGGGCAAGTTTGCTTACTCATCGAATTTGAGCACATGCAGATCTCTGAAAATAAATTTTTTTCGAGGAAATCCTGATACATATATTTGCTTATTTTGTGCGAGCATCTTAAAAAAAAAGTTTGAGCCGAATCAAAATTATGAAGTCTCAAAAGTTGTTCGATTTGTAAAATAATGACCCATGTACATATTTTTTTTTTTTTTTTGAATTTTTTTTTTCAGTTTTTGGCTGGGTTGGTATAAGCCCTGAACCGGTTCACGAACCGGTTCAAGTTTTTTCAAGGTGGTTCGAACCACTGAACCGAATCACCCAGATTTTCGGGAAGTGGGTTGAACCACTGAACCGAACCACAGCGATTTTGGAGTGGTTTTCCAGCCCTGGTTTTTTCTTCATATTTTGTTTTAAAAAAAATCATAATGTGAAAAATACCGAAATTTATCTACGTATTCAAGAGCTGCGGCAACTCTCACTCACAAGTTTTGACATTTCCCAAAGCAAATAAGTTTTTATGTGATTTTTTTACTTCAAGGCAATATCTTTGGCCGTGGTAAGTTCAAAATAATGGTCGCATAAGTAGCCAATGACACTATTTGTATTTCTTTTGTGTCGAAGCAGTGAAAGTGCTGAAAAGACTCACGAGTCTTTTAACCGATCCCACTTTCGATCACACCATTGGTTTTTATATGAAGAGAAAGAAACAAATTTTCTTCAGCTTCTTGACGATGAGTGCACATGTGACTTAGCCTTTATAACAGATGTAACGCAACACCTAAATGCCCATACTTCTGCCCTAATGGGACGAAAAAAATTAATTTTTCACATGCGTGATGAAATTGAGAAACGACAGTTAACTGGGGGAAATTTTGACTCTTTCCATGCTTACAATCGAAGTATGTCGAGGAACTTGAAAATCTTGAAAAGGAGTTTCACAACCGATTTGTTGAGCTTTCTACAGTAAAATCAAAGCTGGATTTGTTCGCCGCGCCGTTTGCTTTCGATTATTTTGAAGCACTACGACACTTGCAGATGGAATTGATTGATTTACAATCTGATACGAGAATGAAAGCTGATTATAGAGAGTCAACTTGCATTGTTGAGTTCCATCAAAGGACAAAGACAGTTTGCTGCTGAAGTTATAGCACTGTTTGGCTCAACATATTCATGTGAACAATTTTTCTCATTGATGAAACTCAATAAGAAGTCAGATGTCAGATACTAATTAAAAAAATATTATGCGTTACCTGCAGCGCAGGAAATATCTCCAAATATAGAGGAGCTTACACAAAAACAATAAGAAACAAAAACCAATTGTAACCATGTTTCTACATAGTAATTCTCTTACACATACACTATTTTCAATATGAATATTTTGAAATAAAAATGTGTTATTTGAGAAATAAAGAATAATTGAGTAAAATTAGCAGTATTTTGTATGTACTTTGTTGCACTGTGCACGCTGTCAAATGTTCGCAGAGCCAAATTCTCTTTTTTACAAATACATATGAATTTCAGAGAATTTATTAGTACATGTATATTCATCATCATCATTTATTGGCGCTTAACCGCCTAAGCGATTTTGGCCGTTTCGTATCAAAGCGCGCCAGTCATTCCTTTTTAGCGATAACGGACGCCAATTGGAAACCCCAAGGGAGTTCAAGTCATCCTCCACCTGTTCTTTCCATCTCAGTCGAGGCCTCCCCCTTCCTCTGTTGCCGAATTCAGGCGACGATAGGAAAACCTTCTGTGCTGGAGCGTCTGTGTCCATTCGCATAACATGGCCCAGCCAGCGGAGTCTTTGGGCTTTAATTCGCTGGACTATGGTCAGATCTGCGTAGAGCTCGTACAGCTCATCGTTAAATTTCCTTCTATACTCGCCGTTGGCATCACTGGAAGGACCATAAATCTTCCGGAGAACTTTTCTCTCAAATACTCCAAGGGCCATCTCATCTTCTCTTGACATTGTCCATGAATCTGAGCCATACATCAGGACAGGTATGATGAGAGACTTATAGAGCGTGATCTTTGTTCTTCGAGAGGACTTTACTTCTCAATTGCATACTCAGTCCGCGTTTGAACAGCTCGGCGGGTAGTCCGTCTTTTCCAGGCGCTTTGTTGTTTTTGAGCCGGGATATAGCTATCCTCACTTCATCATAGTCAGGTGGTGGGACGACTTTTCCATCGTCAGGGATTGGGGTATCGGGTTCGACGTCTCCCTCGCAATTTAGCAGTGAGGAGAAGTGCTCCCTCCATAATTTAAGTACACTTTTGTACGTCGGTTACCAGGTCGCCATTATTGTCCTTACAGGAGCTTGCCCCGGTCTTAAAACCTTCCGTCATCCGCCGGATCTTTTCATAGAATTTTCGGGCATCATTCCTGTCAGCCAGCATCTCAAGCTCCTCACACTCACGCCTTTCGGCCTCACTTTTCTTTTTTCTGAAAAGGCGTCTCTCTTCCTTCTTTGCCTCACGATATTGTTGCTATACACTGCGGGTTGCGCCCGTTCGCAACGTCTCCTTGTAGGCAGCGTCCTTTTTTTTCGAGGCAGTTTTGCATTCCTCATCGTACCAGTTGTTCTTGCGGGCTCGCTGGATCCCTATAGTGGCCTCAGCGGCGGTTCGCAATGAGTGAGAGATATGCTTCCATTGCTCGGTTACATCGTTAGGTCGAGGATTGCCCTCTGCTAGCAGGTGTGAGAGTCGAATTGTGAAATTATCAGCTGTCTGTGTCATGCGCAGCTTCTCGACGTCAAACTTGTATGTACATGTATATTAGGGTGATTAAAAAAAATTTCGACTTGGTCTTACCCCCTAAAAAGTTAGGTATTGATGAGAAAATAAGCCTTGCAAAAAATTACCGCTCTAACTTAACCCTTAGGGGTGGCTATTTTTTTCGCCCTTTCCTATACATTTTGTATGGGGAAAATGGCATTTTTTTCAAAGTGAATTTTCTTTCAATTTTTGAAACTTTTTTATTTATTTATTTTTGCATACGCCTGAAGTTGAAGCTTTGAAGCTTCCAAAATGGTATGCCATGAGTATTGAACTAAAAAGTTGAAAATAATTTTAAAAACCCTACATAGTAGTATTGTGGAAAAAGCGTGGTCCCCATTTTTCTATAATCTTCCTTTTTTATTTAAATTATTTTTACCTTTTTAGTGCAATATTTTTTAAAAGCACGTGTTTTCGCTTTTTAAACCATATTTATTTTTTACTTTTTAGTTAAATGTGTTATGAAGTAATCGATAAATATATCGAAATATAACGCAGTGCAAACGAAACCTCTGGGCCTTCACTTTCGTTTGATACCCATATTGTAGGCAATTTTGAATATTATTGGACAACCACATTTTGACCGATAACTCAGTTAACGATAAATATATCGAAATATTCCAAAGTCCAATAGAAACCTGTAGGCATTATGACCGATAACTTAGTTATCTATAAATATATCAAAGTCCACATGCAACCTCCTATCGTTTGACACCCATATTGAAGGAACATTTCAAGGTTTTTGTGACAGTCATATGCCACTATCGGGTAGACTGAAGTAGAGTTGCATACAAACAAGCAAACATACTATGAATGTATGTACAAGTAAAGCTAATAAAAGCGTTGTAAAAAAACTAGCATTATGTGGGAAATACGACGAGCGCTCGATATACGAAAATTATGGCACAAAGCGGACCACGCTTTTTCCACAATACTACTGTGTAGGGTTTTTAAAATTATTTTCAACTTTTTAGTTCAATACTCTCTAAAAGCGTGAGTTTTAGTTTTTTTAAACTATATTTATTTTTTACTTTTTAGTCAAATGTCCTATGAAATTACAGATAATCGAAAAATACAGCAGTCCAAACGAAACCTCTGGACTTCCACTTTCGTTTGATATCCATATTGTTAGGAAATTTTAAGGTATTTGGCCTCACATTTTGACAATAACTCAGTTATCGATAAATTTATCAAAATATGTCGATGTCCAAATGAAACATGGGGCCTTCACCTTTCGTTTGATACCCATATAGTAGGGAATTTTTTAGGTTTTTGGGCAATCATATTATGACCGATAACTCAGTTATCGATAAATTTATAGAAATATATCGAAGTCCAAATCAAACCTGGGGCTTTCCCCTTTCGTTTGATACCCATATTGTAGGGAAATTTTAAGGGTTTCGGGCAACCACATTTTGACCGATAACTCAGTTATCGATCAATTGATCGAAATATGTCGACGTCCAAAAGAGACCTGGGGCCTTCACCTTTCGTTTGATACCCATATGGTGGGGAATTTTTAAGGTTTCTGGGCAATCATATTTTGACCGATAACTCAGTTATCGATAAATTTATCGAAATATATTCGATGTCCAAATGAAACCTGAGGCCTTCCCCTTTCGTTTGATACCCATATTTTAGGGACATTTTACTGTTTTTGGGCCACTGGGGCTTAGACCGAACGAGAGTCACATACATATAAGCAAGCAAACAAACAAACAAGCAAACATACAAGTGAACCTAATAAAATCGTGGTAAAAAGTTTCAAAAATTGTAAGAAAATTCACTTTGAAAAAAAAAATGCCATTTTCCCCCATAAAAAATGTATGGGAAAGGGCGAAAAAAATAGCCACCCCAAGGGTTAAGTTAGAGCGCTAATTTTTTGCAAGGCTTATTTTCTTATCAATACCTAAAGTTTCAGAGGGTAAGACCGAAAAAACCCCCAATTTTTTTTATTTGAATCACCCTAATATACATATATTTATATTAGAGCGTATCACCGACTTATTTTCTGTGATAAGGGTCGTTTTTTTTGCATCAGGGGCCCATGGCGATTATGGTTATTTGGATCATTTCAAGCATTTTTGCCAAAGAAACTATAGGTCTAACATGAATTTCGATCTAGCAGTTTTTTCGTACAAATTTTTTTTCTTCAAAAAGTGATTCACTTGTTAAAAAGCTGTGTTGAAAACTAACAAAAATCATTCTCTATGTGCATCTGGGAGTTTCTGGGGTCGAGGAATCCATTTCCGGTATTCATTTTTTCGTTTGACGTCCGCAAGAGGGCACTTTCGCTCTTTTTTCTAGGGTTCTAAATCCATTTTTTTAGAAAATCGACCGTTTGTGCATTCAAGCAAAACTTGTATTGATATTATATCGTTTGTGAAAATTTATTTTTTTTTTTAATTTGTTCTATGAATTTTACAAAACAAATTTTATTCATTCCAATTCAAATTTCATACTTTATGTGCTTCTGAGGGTTTTTAGGGTCGAGGAATCCATTTCTAGTATTGCCTTTTTCTTTTGACGTCCGCCAGAGGGCGCTTCCGTCCATTTTTTTGGATTTTAACACCTTTTTTCCGAAAATCAACAACAATGTTCCAAAATCTCTGAAATTTGACTTTAATGCAATTTCTTCTTTTAAGTAGACTAACACCCTGATTCTGCGTTCTTGATGAATTATCAATATTGATAAAATATCAAGAAAAATGTGCTTGTACCCAAAAAAAAGTGTTTTTGAATTTTTGCACCAAAAATCAGTTGTATTTTATTCAAATTAATTTCAAAATATTTTTTTTCAAAACCTATCGCGATGTTCACTGCCTGATCCTTAATAGACGGAGAGCTGACAACATAAAAGTCAGGTCACTTGGCGCAAGGTTGATTTCCTCATATGTATGTATATGGGTTGGACTGTATCCAACTAGACGTCAGCCCGGACGCCAGAAGGCCTACTGGAAGACAAAGGCGTGTTAGGGGGAAGTCCGCCCTCTTAAAATATCTGTGAGTGAACCAAACCACGCTCGATATAAAATGTGTAAGCGTAGCTAAAGATTATACCTATGAACCTCTAAGAACCCTCATACTCAGAAAATTGGGTTGGTTCACTCACCCTGCACCGAGTGACCCGACTTTTATGTCGGACAGACGGACAGGACGACTTATTTTGGAAAGTCTTCTTTGCTTTTCAGTATAAATATAATACAACTCTGGAATTCTTGAAATTACAACTTCAAGATGCTATAACTTTCTTGTTTGTCTTCCAGATTTAATTTTCTTTTCTTTGTTTGAATTTTATTTGTTTTGTCTTTCAAACAAGAAAACTGGTTGTAATTTGGCCGAAGAATGACCAAGTAATGGTCTTTTGTTCCAAAAAAAAAAGGTATTTTTTTAGACAGTTTTTATCTCCACGATTTTATTTGATTATAACGTCAGATATTTAATCAAGTAAAATACCCTATCCAAAACAAAAAAGTCCAAAAGTCGACTTAAAATTAGCTTAGTAATGCTCATTAAAGCTTGTTGAAATTTAAGTTTTTTCTTCAAAATATTTTCGTTATATGTATATTCCATTCGCCGTTATGTTGCCAGATCTCCGTCTATTAAAAATCAGGCAGTGACCATCGCGATTGAATAAAATACAACTGGTTTTTGGCGCAAAAATTAAAAAATACAAGCATATTTTTCGTGATATTTTATCAAGATTGATAACACAGTGCTACAGCCATTTTACACTTTTGAAGCGACCTAGTAGATATTGTTCATCTGGTCGAGTTATACACGAAACGCCCTTTAAAAGATTTGTAACACCCCCAAATTCTAAAGGCCAAAAACCCGTTTTTTCAGTTCCTTCGTAAACAAAAATTGATTAAAAAACCAATTTTCAACCGATTTCAAAATTCTCAACGGTTTTGGGTAAAGAATTGTAGACACTTTCGAAATATATAGTGTTTTATTTATTTGATAAAAGCATGATATGGTTTTTAAGGCAGAATTGATAATAAATGATATTTTTTGGTTATATATCATCAAGAGGCAACTACTACTTAATTATACCAATTTTATTTTTTTGGAAAGGACTTCAAGTTTTCAAGATATCCAGCACAAACTGAAATCTAATATTTTGGTCTCAAGAGCTCTTCAGAAGTTCTGTGAGCAATTAGGAGGGTCGATTCAAAAATCAACCAAGTGACAAGGGAAATCGTATTTTAGGGATCAAAATAAGATACTTTGCCGAAGGAAGCATGCCTCTGAAACCAATTCCGAATGTCCCGACTTTTTACTTTGACTTCGAGAGCCAAAGTTTGAAAAATCCTAAGTTGACCCATTTAGAGTGCCCCAAACGTGTCCAAATATATGACCGACCCCACTAACTTTGAAGGGCCGACCCACCCATGCCAGTGGCACACCCTCTAAAACCCCACCTGGGGGACTCCCCATACAAACATTTAAAAAAATTACCATTTTTGGCACTTTTCATGAAAAAATCAGTGTGAAATGGCTATGTTTTTTAAGTTCTTAAGAGAAAAATTAACTCCAAAAAGAAAAAAAGATAGTCGTTTAGCTGATTTTTTCACGTAAAGTGCCAAAAATTGTGATTTTTTGAAATATTTGTATGGGGACCCCACAGGTGGGGTCTAAGGGGATGTGCCACTGGCATGGGGAGTCGGCCCTACAAAGTACAAAGTCGATTTTTTATTATTTTCTTTTCAACGAAAACAATGAAAAAACGGTTTTTTGGCCTTAACACCAGATTTTGGGGTGTTAAAAATCTTTTTAAGGGTATTTCGTGTCTAACTAGAGCAGATGAACGTAGAGATTGTTTAGGTCGCTTGAAATTTTTTTTTTTTTTGTAGCACTGTGTAATTCATCAAGAACGCAGAATCAGGGTGTTAGTCTACTTAAAAAAAGAAATTGCATTATAGGAAATTCAAATTCGTGAAGGGTGGATACCTTGCCGCGGTACGAGGGCTTAAGTCGATAGCCACAGGGCTACGCTGTCCTTGTGATCATAGCGCCGCCGGTACTACATCACGAAAGAAGCCAAGCCTCTCTGGCGCGACGACTAAGATCTTCCCCCTCCCAATCCAGGGTGTTATGCGACCACGTGCCCATTGGACGTTTGCAGCCGGGAGGCAAATCGTGGCTGTAATCGAACGGAGCCTCTCTGATACCGGGCCGCCTCGGAGAGTAACTATGGCCTTACCGCGGTATGGGGCTCTGCCGCGGTGGACGATACATTCCCCTTACTCTTCCTTTGACCCTAAACTGGCCTTGCCCGGCGAGGGGTCGTACGAACAAGATGAAAGATAGTAACAAAAACCCTAAAACTAAATATACAACAATGTATACTGCACAGCAGAGGAGGAAAATACTGGAGCAAGCGAGAACGCAACGTCGGAGGACAAACTCCATTTCTTTATCAGCCGAGAGATCGACAGCGATGGCAACTACGAGTCGATTAGCTCTGGATAACAAGGGGGCAATCCCCAAAGTAAGTACCGGTACAAACACGGTGAGGCCAACAACGGCTGATGCTAAAGCCTCAGTAAGTGCCGGTACCGAAACCAAGTCTTTAACGTCTGTGGCAGTGGTCTCACGACCTGGCCCCAGAGATCCAAATAAGGGTATGACCGCGATGGCAACTACGGGTCGAAATTTACCCCAAAAGACATCTCCCAGTCGCTCTGAGTACTTGGACAAAAGAGCGGCCGCAAGGATTTTGAAGAAATACGAGGGTATTTCACAAGAGACACTATCGCCGAATGCTAGAAAGACGGTGGAGATGGCTGAAGCTATCTTACCGAACTTCCAAAGCGATTACGCGCCAAAGAAGGTTAATGGAAACCCTTTCAAACGCCAGAGATCGGACGTGGATTTAAAACCTCACCCGAAGCGGCAGCAACACGCCCCCGTAATGGGTAAACTCAGCTTTGCTGAAGTGACTAAGGATAGGATCCTCATAGGCGTCATTGACCGAGGTAATGAAAGCTGGGCCATCCCTAGGGACCAGTGGCGGTACGTCCGGAATGCTATCGGTAATGCCCTTCTCGACATTATGGACGAGTCTCCGGGTGCCACTCCGATGGGTTCTGATGCGGGATGGCACCAGGGCGCAATCAAGGTATTCGCTTGCGAGGATGCAAAAACTGTAGCACTGTACAAGGCAGCAGCTGCAAGACTAGTGATCTTCACCTTGAATAAGGAGGCACTCGAGCCCCTTAAACGGTGCAACGGACGAGTGCACTACGGTATGGGTCAGATCGTGATTCACGTATACCGCGGCGATGCACAGCGCGCTGCTATTTCGGCTGCACCGGAGGACTCGGACATCGCAGTGCCGGAAGGGGAGTCGGAGATGTCCGCCTCGGAAAGTATGGTATCTGCCACGTCAAATGGCGAAGGAGCAGTGGACAGCTCGGAGATGGGAGACAGCCTGCTGGACGGGGAAGACCTCAACGTCACAGTGATAGCAGCTAGTCCTGAGCGCACCAAAGTTGACACTGCCACAGTTAGTAGGATCTCTGCCACGCCAAACCGTGGTCTGAACAAATCGTCGTTGAAAGATAAGCCTCCAGACGAGGCGGAACTCGACGATACGGCGGTGGCAGGGAAGTCTGAGCGCTCTCATGTTGGTGGTGATTCAGATAAACCTGCAAAAATCTGAAGCAGCCTCGGCTGCTTTAATCAGTCGTCTATCTAAAGGCGACGTAGATGTGGTCCTCATCCAAGAACCCTGGGTCAACAGCTCAAGGATTTGCGGTTTGGGGACTAAGGGTTTTAAGCTTATTCGAGCCAGCGAGGGGGGCAGGGTTAGAGCCTGTATTTTGGTTAAGTCTAAGCTGAATGCCTTTCTCTTGCCCAACTATACCAATGGTGACGTTACAGCTGCCAGTTTAGCAGTCGACAGTACCAGTCTGACGATGGCGTCGGTCTATATGCCCTACGACGCCGAAGAACCTCCGCCACAGAGGGAGGTAAAAGACCTGGTGGCAAATTTTTCCATGGGTCATCTTATTATCGGAACTGACGCCAATGCTCATCACGTCCAGTGGGGAAGCTCCGATATCAATGCTAGAGGAGAGTCGTTGTTTGACTATTTGTTAACAACTAACCTGTTGGTTTGCAACGTGGGTAACGAACCTAGGTTTATTACTAAACCCGTAGGGAGGTCATAGATCGCACTATTTTCAGCGAATGCGCTTATGAGTGGGTAAGAAAATGGCGCGTTATCGATGAGCACTCATTCTCCAACCACCGGTACGTAGAAATAGTTCTAGACTTTTCTGTTGAGCATCCGGTTATGAAACGCAACCCACGTAACACTAACTGCAGCTACACAATGAAATACTATCTAGGGACTTACCAGCACTGCCCCCACAAGTCCCCTCATCAGTAGGGGAGCTGGAGGATCTGGTAAAGACCTTTACAACGGCGCTCTCGAATGCCTTAGAGCAGCCTTGCCCAGTGCCAAAACCACGCGGTAAACATAGGCCGCATTGGTTGTCCTACGACCTGGACTCGCTCCGAAAATCATGTAGGACACAATTTAATAAGGCCAAGAGCCTTGGCACGGAGACTCAATGGCTCGAATATAAAGTTAAACTCAGGGCCTACAAAAAAGCTCAGAGGAAGGCGAAGAGAGTATCGTGGAGAAATTTCTGCACTGGAGTCGAAAATGTCGACGATACAGCGATACTTAGACGCGTGCTCTCATAAACTCAAACAGCCACAAGCTATTTGCGCAAACCTGACGGATCCTGGACCAGCACGGAGAGGGAAACCCTAGAGCTGCTCTTGAATACGCACTTCCCAGGGAACTTGCATGAGGAACCCGTAGAACCTACAAAAAACCTAGCTGTATACATACCCATCACGGAGGAAAAGGTTAGGTGGGCGGTTAAAAGCTTCGAACCGTTCAAGGCTGTCGGGCCAGACGGGATTATTCCCGCACAACTCATAAACACGCTGGAGACATCAGACAAATGGCTAGTATTTCTCTATACAGCCTGCCTTTCTCTTAGCTACATTCCGTGCTCCTGGAGAAGTGCCACGGTAGTGTTTATTCCTAAGGCGGGGAAGGCGTCTCATTACGAGCCCAAGGATTACAGGCCGATCAGTCTCTCATCCTTTGTGCTCAAAACCTTCGAGAGAATAATAAATGACTACCTCTCCTCTACTATTGATAGCAACCTGATCTGTAGCTATCAGCATGCATACACCAAAAGGAAATCTACAGAAACTGCGCTTCACAGCCTAGTTTCTGTTATTGAAAAATCGGCGTATGAGAAGGAGTACTGTCTTGCGGCCTTTTTAGATATTGAAGGAGCCTTCAACAACATAAGCCCTGATGCTATAAACACCGCTTTAATAAGTCTGGGCATAAGCAGGTCTCTTATTGGACTTATTGATCAACTACTAAAGGGTAGACGAATAGTTTCATCACTGGGGTCGGTTGACTTATCACGCTATGTCACAAGGGGAACGCCTCAGGTTGGTGTTCTGTCCCCGCTTCTATGCAACCTCACTGTCAACTCGGTGCTGCGAGACACAAGCTGGGGGGGCGGGAAGGTAGTGGCATATGCAGACGAATTATCTATAGTATATAGGGGCAAATTCCCACAAACCCTGTGCGACTTCATGCAAGTAGCACTGCGAGAGGTTTCCTCATGGTGCTTGCGCTGCGGACTGAGCATCAACCCGGGAAAAGTAGAACTGGTTCTCTTTACCAACCGCTATAAGATACCACCGCTAATACTACCAAAACTGAATGACGTGCACCTGAACTTGGCTGACAAAGCCAAGTTCTTGGGCACAGTTCTGGATAGGAAACTAACCTGGAAGGAGAATGTTCTTCAGCGCCAGAAGAAAGGGTGTATTGCACTCTACACGTGCAAAAGAGCCATTGGAAAGAAATGGGGGCTCAGCCCCAAAATATGCAAATGGATCTACACTGCAATCATTCGACCAATCATGATCTATGGAGTTGTGGTATGGTGGCCTGCGCTGAGCAAGGCAACAAACCTTAATCTGCTAGGTAAAGTACACAGATCTTGCATGATCTGTATAAGCGCTGCGTTAAGAACAACGCCCAATGAAGCACTCCAGGCCATTGTTGGCATTTTGCCACTCGATCTGGAAGGGCACCGGGTGGCAGCAGCATCGGCTCTGCGTCTAAAGGAAACGTCCGGCTGGGGCGCAATCACTACTGGACACGCCTGTATTTTGGGATCCTATAGCTTTCTTCCGCTGAGCACAGATCACTGTGCGACCAAAAGAGTCGGAGATAGCGGTTTTAAAATCAACATTCCCAGCAGGGAAGAATGGGAGAGCACGGATCGGAGTCCCGCCACTCATGGCGGCACTTTCTTTTATACTGATGGAGGAGGGGTTTATTCAAAGGATCTGAACCTTGAGCTCTCCTTCAGACTACCTGATTACTGCAGTGTCTTCCAGGCTGAAGTTTCAGCAATCATGGACGCCGCGGCTTGGATAGGCCAACACACTATCAGACAGGACATTTTTATATTCAGCGACAGCCAGGCGGCCATCAAATCCCTTGGCTCTTACTCGTTCAACTCTGACCTGACGCTCAGCTGTCGTCGATCTCTACAAGAGATGGCCCAACAGAATCGCGTTAACCTCACATGGGTCCCGGGGCATTGGGACATTGAGGGAAATTGTAGGGCAGACGAAATTGCGAGGCAGGGCACGACCAACAGGTTCTTCGCGATAATGAGCGCTTAGGTATGCCGTTTGCCACATGCAAGCTTATGCTGAAGGAGTACACACTCCGCCAAGCCAACGAAAGATGGCTGCAATCTCCAGGATGCCGGATATCCAAAGAAACCTGGCCGAAATGGGATCATAAAAGATCAAGACAAATTTATTCCCTAAGGAGAAGAGAAATCTCCATATTAATAGGCGTATTAACTGGGCACTGCCTCATTGGTAGGCACGCAGAAAGACTTGGTGTGCCCTACCGACGATGCTGTATGAGTTGTAAGGATGATGAGAAATAGGAAACGGTGGAGCACCTCATCTGCAACTGCCCGGCTTTAAGTGGCGCGAGAATGCGCTTTTTGGGAGTTCCCTTCCTGGTCAGCCTACGCCAGGTCACGGAGCTGGACATAAAGGACCTGATGGCCTTCATCAAGTCATCTAAATGGTTCGAAGAGGAGTAACGGTGTCGGTATAGGAAAGTCAGTCCCGGGATTCTGCTATGTGGAGAATTCCGTTAATACCGGGATTTTCCATATGGCAGGGTCCCGGAACTGACTTTCCTAATGTTGGTGGTATCACAACGGGCCTTTTAATACTGGCCTAGGTGTGCCTCTGCGGCAGCCACTTGAACCTAACCTATAGTTTCTTGGGCAAAAATGCTTCAAATGATCCAAATAACCACAATCGCCATGGGCCCTGTGAATTTTTTTGGGTCCATACAAATCTACCCGCCCTAATGTATATACATTTCTTTTTTGGAGTACCGCAGTAACGGTCCGCAAAGAACAACAGTCCCGAGGAAACCAGAGTACGATAGCCAGAATTGCCAACCCAGTGTCCATAGGCCTAGTTAAAATCACTAATTTAAGTACAGTAGAGAGGTTTTTTTTTTGGTTTGTAGAATTCGATTGTTGAAATGTGATATGTATTTAAAATTAAATTTTTAAAGAAATAAATTTAAAATTAGAGAAAAAATAGCTCAGAGTGTATATGTGTGTGCGCACCGACCGAGGACAATGACGACGTGAAAAAAGATGCATTCTACGCGAAATTAGAAGAAACTTATGAGCGCTGCCCCCGTGATGATATGAAAGTCATGCTTGGCGACTTTAATGCCAGGGTGGGCTGCCGAAAAGTTCAGCCTTCATGATGAGACTTCGCCAAATGGATTCAGACTGATAGACTTCGCCGATGCACGAAACATGGTCGTATCCAGCACCAGGTTCAAGCATAAAAAGATCCATCAAGCAATATGGCTATCGCCAGATCGATCACTTTGTGATAGACGGACGGCACGCTTCCAGCATTATGGACGTACGTACGATGAGGGGCCCGCACATCGACTCCGATCACTACTTGGTAGCAGCCAAGATTCGTACCTGCCTAAGTACAACAAAAGAGGCGCCACAAAAAAATCAAGAAAAGCTGGACGTCGAAAAACTGCAGTCACAACAGGCAGACAATGATTTCGCAGAACGACTCGCACACCTGCTCTCTGGGAGCACAATTCCACCCAGCGGAGTGCATGAGCAGTGGTAACATATCTCAGGAGCACTTCGTATAGCAGCCGAAGAAGTAATTGGATTCCGGCAAGTGGGAAAAAATAGCTGGTACGATGATAGAGTGCAAAGACGAGTGAAAAGAAAGGACGACGCCTATAAGGCAACGTTAAAAGCGTGCGTGAACACTGCCGTGAGATGAAGAGGGAAGCGAGACGGCTTTTCCGGACGAAGAAAAGGGAAGCGGAAAAGCGTGAAATCGAAGATCTTGAAATGCTAGCCAGCAGAAGCAACGCCCGAAAATGTTATCAAAAAATTCGACGAATTACGAAAGGTTTTAAACCCGGGGCAAACTCTTGTAAAAATGACAACGGCGACCTGGTGGCAGATGTTCTGAGAGTATTAAGGAGGGATCACTTCTCTGCCTATATGCCGCTATGTTTGATTTTGGTTTCCCAGCAAAACTTATACGGCTGTGCAAAATGACGCTGAGCAACACCACAAGCTCGTTCAGAATCGCGAAGGACCTCTCCGAGCCGTTCGAAACTAAGCGAGGTTTCAGGCAGGGCGACCCCCTATCGGGCGATTTCTTTAATTTGATGTTGGAACTTAGTCGCGCTGGAACAATATATTACAAGAGTGTATAACTTTTGCGTACTCCAAATTAGAAAAAGAAGCGGAAAAAATGGGTTTGGTGGTGAACGAAGGTAAAACGAAGTACCTGCTGGCATCAAGCAAAGAGTCAGCCCATTCGCGTCTTGCCAACCATGCCACTGTTGGCAGCAATCATTTCGAGATAGTAAGGGACTTTGTTGACTCCGATGGCAGGACCAAGTGGAGGCAGATCTGAGAACACGCGGTGTCTCCAGTTGGGTCAACAAAGAGCCGACTGGCGAAACATGTTAAACGCCTAGGCGGTTAAAGGCTAGTTTAAGTAAGTAAGTAAGAAAACTTTTATTACCAACCATATAGCAAAAATCCGGTCAGGCCAGAATTTTATGCCTTAGCTGGCCTACCACCAGCACCACCTAAAGTTGTATAATACCCAGAAATTTTGGAGTTGCACACGAAGACTGGAAAGGGGCTAAGGAAGAGCATATTTTCTGCGCTGGGCTACCCGCTTAAGGCTACAAAGTGCCTCCAAACGATTCTGCGACAGCAACCATTAGTCTAACATACATACATACAGTTTTTAAGAAGGGAGAGAGCCACCGCTGCCGCTTTGCATCTGGAGTTCTTATTAGATTTTTTAAATTAGATCATCATAATTTTTTTAAAACTGTTTCTTCCTAAGTTAGACTTTCAAATATTATTTCTTTTGTACCATGTAAATTTTTTTGAGTCACCCTAATATCTACTTTTTTTGTAGCCTTTTAGTTTAATTATCATATCCTATATTTTGTTCATAAATTTTCTGCTATAGTTAAGTTGTTCGAGCCTAATTGGCATCCTTGCACCTGTGTACATGTCATAATGACATTTACCTAATTGGCAGAACTGCTGGGCAGCCTTTTACTTTGTTTACTGCCGTTTTGTACTTGTAATTAAATCTACTCAAGTGACTTAATGTGTTTTTATTTAATCCGCTACAATCCGCTTATATTACCCCCCTTTCAACCGCAAATTGTTATTTACTACCAACAAACTGGTCCTTCGTTCCGGATACCGCATTAGTTTCAGCAAATAGCTAAAAACCCGTATTATTTCTCAATTTAAACTTGACCGCTACTACTTTAATCCACGCAATGTCTACATTAAAAGCTAGAGACTCGTCGTTACATGCTATCAAACGCTATTTACAATCAAGCAAAGGTGATGTGCTTGCACTAGATAGGGAGATTGCATCAACCTACTTAGAAATGCTCGAAGAACAATGGGGCGTTTTTGCATAGCGCAGCAAGAAGTGGAGCTATCATGTGGTGTGGAGTCTATAGGTGTGGAGGAACAATCGCGCATACAAGCCGAAGATTGGTATGCCAATGCAAAAACTAATTTAAGGCGTATTATTTCTTTTTCAAAACAAGCGCCTGTACAAAATTCGACGAGAATTATGCATCATTCAGTTCCACTCCCAAAGCTACAATTGCCTACGTTCAGCGGCGATGCCACCGACTGGGTACCATTTCATGATGCATTTTACTCCCTTGTCAATGCAAATGCTACTCTGTCTAATAGACAAAAGCTACATTACCTCCGCAATTGCCTACAAGGCGAAGCGTTCGACTTGGTAAGCAGTCTAGCAGTTAGTGATGATAATTACGTCGAAGCATGGGACTTATTGATCGCACGATATAAAGTAATTCGTGTTATTGTAGATAGTCACATTAAAGCCCTATCATCAATTGAAAAGGCAACAAAAGATTCAGCTAAATCAATCAAGCATGTACTTAACCTCACGACATGTTGCATGTTGGTGCGCTACGTGCACTCAAGCGGCCAGTGGAGTAGTGGGATGATTGGCTCGTGCATATAACAGTGTCAAAATTAGCTTACGAAACACGCAAACAATGAGAGCTATCTTTCGAAGTCCATGAGATTCCATCATTCAACGCGCTAAAAGAGTTCCTCAAAACTCGTGCACCATCTCTCGAAATGGTACCTACCACAACCGCTAATACAAAACCAAGCGCTAAGAATGCTCTCCACACCACGTTTGAGTCGAAAAATAATACGCCGGTCGATACTGCTGAAAAGCTGTCATGCTCCTTTTGCGACGTCGATCATAAAATATACAGCTGTTTGAAGTTTAATCAACGCACTCCAAAGGCTACGCTATCTTCTATAAAGCAAAGGGGTTACAAGACAGCACTGGTCGATGGCAGCCTGCTTGCATTACTAGACAACGGATCCCAAGCGTCGTTCATAACTGAAGCCTGTGCCCAGCGTCTGCATTTCAAACTGCATCATCTACAAACGTGACAGGTATTGGCTCACTGCGTACGAAGGGTGAAGTCCAGGTGAGCATATCAGCGCGCTCGTTGCAAACAAACTTTCAAGTGAGTACTTTAGTTTTGTCAAAAATCACTAACGGTCTACCTAATTGCGAGGCACCGTTTCCAAATTGGCCACACATACAAGACATATCACTAGCTGATCCCAATTTCGCGAAACCCGGTCCAGTCGACATTCTCATAGGCGTGGACGAAATGGACAAATTCTCCGCCTACGCCTATGGCTCAAAATACCGCATTTGGTTGGGTTTTGTTTGGCAACGCATCTGCTTTACAGACTCATCCCTTGTCCGTCTCAGGTCTCAGCTTACCTTTGTGACACGCAGCTAAGTCAATTGGTCTGCCAGTTTTGAGAGCTCGAAGAGCTCCCTCTATGAAAGCACTACACGCCAGAACAAGTCATTTGCGAAAAACTATACGAAAATCTGGGAAATCGCTAAACGACGCTCTGATGGTGGGTCCACAGCTACAACAAGACCTGTTTTCAATACTAGTGCGTTTTAGAACGCATACACTATTCAAGTCTTGAATTCAATTCTGCCGCACCATAGGCGAAGGAGGTGAGAAGAGAGGGGAATAGTGAAAGCGTACCGTCAACTCGTTTCAAGTTTTTCTTGCTATCTCTTTCACTCCTTCTTGTTCGCCCGTATTTTGTTTCATAATTGCTTTCAAGAAAAATTGACTAGTGTAGACACGAATAGAAAACACAAAAGAGAACGCCAGCAGAGTTCAAAGCAATACTTGACAAATGTAAAACCGGACATATACTCGCTATCATCGCCGACATCGAAAAGATGTACAGGCAGGTCTATGTTGCACCTCAGGACGCAGAGCTACAACATATAGTTTTGCCCGAACATCCAACAGCGCCAATTTGTGATTATCGTCTTCTAAGAATTACTTATGAAGTAGCTCCCGCATCTCGCCTGGCAGTCAAGTCTCTACACCGCGCAGCGCTTGATGCAGGCGACACCTACAAAGTTGCAGCAAAGGCAATTATCACCGATTTCTATATGGACGACTTATTGACAGAAGCGGATACGTTTCAAGACCTCGCTAATCTTCAAAGGGACGTTTCATTCGTGCTCTCTCAGAGCGGTTTCGAGCTTCGCAAGTGGGCGACAAATTCTGTATCTTTACAACAACCATAGCTGAAGGCAATGAAGTTAGCACGCTAGGATGCATCTGGCACACTAACAACGATATGCTCTCTATCGCAGTAAATTTAGACGACTTGCCCAGCAAACTTACAAAACGCGCCTTTCTATCCGACACTAGCAAAATATTCGACCCACCCGCTGCACAATACGGTCAAAAATTTGGCTCCAGTCCATTTGGCGGTCGAATGTGGACTGGGCGACTTAGTGCCCACTGAGATAGCCGAAAACTGGTCGACACATCGCTTCGAGCTGACAAGGCTCTCGTCGCTTAATTTGGATCGCTGGTTGGGCACCAGTCCTACCGCAGCTACCGAGTTCCACGTATTTAGAGATGCTTCCGAAGTTGCATATGCGGCAGCACTTTATTGTCGCACTCAAGAGCCAGATGGTAACATAAAGGTTTTACTGGTCGCAGCGAAAACCCGAGTAGCACCACTCAAAACAACATCATTACCAAAGCTGGAACTTTGCACTGCTCATTTGGGCGCAAAATTAGTTCGCCAAGTCCAGTCAAGTCTCGACGGCAAAGTAAAAAACTTGTACGCATGGACTGATTCTATGGTTGCACTGGCTTGGTTACAGGGGCACCAAGTCGCTGGTCTACGTTTGTGGCGAACCGCGTTTCTGACGTGCAAGAGGTATTGGCGTCGCAAACTTGGAGGCACGTATCGTCCGAACACAATCCGGCCGACTGTGCATCGAAAGGCATTTCGGCTTCGCAACTTCTATCGTATCCGCTTTGGTGGAATGGACCTGTCTGGCTTCGGGAAACCAATAGCTACTGGGTCCATCCACCCCCTACACATACTACCGATTTAGAGGTAAAGTCAACCAAACGGGCATCGCACTTAACACAAACCGATGATGAATGGGATTTACTAACCCGTTTCCAATCATACAACATGCTGAAACGAGTAACCGCATACTTAATCCGCTTTATTAACAACGCTCGCATCAATGCTACTCAATCCGGTACTCTAAGCCGCGCCACAGGCTATTTGACTTGCACCGAGCTTCGCATAGCTGAATCAGCATTGGTAAGATACTGGCAATCTAATGAAATGAAACAAGAAATTTCCCATTGCAGATTGAACAAGCCCGTGCCGGTGCGGAGTAGCCTCGTACGCCTCCATCCGTTCCTAGACACCGAAGGCATTCTACGTGCAGGGGGTCGCCTACGAAACTCACGCTGCTCGTTTTATGTCAAGCACCCTATAATACTGCCAAGAAATTCATTCCTCGCAAAGAT
Source organism: Campiglossa producta (assembly GCA_964058755.1). NCBI lineage: Eukaryota > Metazoa > Arthropoda > Insecta > Diptera > Tephritidae > Campiglossa > Campiglossa producta. Next base: position 80,083,748 of record CAXKVI010000002.1, read on the forward strand.
TATCGGGCAGAGGTGCCAAGTCCATTTTATCTGTATGAGCACAGGTGCAATGCATGCAGCACGAATTTTGTCGGTGACGAAAGGGAGTTGCGTGCGGCCTATGAATTATGTGTTCAAGATGAGAAACTTACCGCTTATTCCGCGGACTCTAATACATGGCATTTCAATCCGCCAAGCGCTCCTCACATGGGCGGCTTTTGCGAGGCTGGCGTGAAACGGATAAAACACCACCTTAAGCGAGCGTTGGGCTCAACTTTACTAACGTACGAAGAATATTCGACTGTACTTACTGAAGTCGAAGCCTGTGTTAATTCACGCCCTATATGCTCAATACCTAGCGATATTGGTGACTTCGAAGTTCTTACACCGGGCCATTTTGTCATCGGCGAGCCGCTAAAGGGGCTGCCTGACCCCGACACGCAAGCTTTCAAAGGCACTCTTTTTAAACGATGGCAAGTCATCACATCAGTCAGACAAAATTTTTGGAGGCGTTGGCGTGACGAATATCTCGTCAACTTGCAGCAGCGAACGAAATGATTTAGACCAACGCAAAACCTAAGGGAGAACGACATCGTAATTATTCACGACAACAACGCACCTCGTACTAAGTGGAAACTGGGCCGTGTGGTCGATACCCACTCTGCAAAGGGTGATCATGTTCGAGTAGATGAATTGAGATCGTCAGAAGGGGAACTTCTACGGCCTATTGCCAAATTGACACTATTGCCTACAAGTTCGGACATATTTTCAAATTGAATAATTTTGAATTTAATCATGTAATTTATTTATTGTAATTTGAAAAGTTGTTCAAGGGAGCCGGCATGTTCGAGCCTAATTGGCATCCTTGCACCTGTGTATATGTCATAATGACATTTACCTAATTGGCAGAACAGCTTGGCAGCCTTTTACTTTGTTTACTTCCGGTTTGTACTTGTAATTAAATCTACTCAAGTGACTTAATGTGTTTTTATTTAATCCGCTACAATCCGCTTATATTAGCCCCCTTTCCACCGTTAATTGTAATTTACGGCCAACATAAGTTAATTAATTTTAGTTGATTTTTGTATGCCAATAGCTAACCTGTTTTGCGTCCTTCCACATCTTATGACCCAAAATTTTTTTTATTTTCTTTTGCGGATCGAACTCCATAAGTTTATATCTTTTGTTTTACATGTACCCCAATATCATTTTATTTTCTAAGTCATCCATTTTTTTTTTTTGCAATTATCTTTTTTTAATTCGGTTAGCATCTTTCCTTATTTCGTTATTTAAACTCCGAATGTTTTTTTCACTGTTTTAATTTTTTTACTTCCTGTTAATAGGCTTTCATATCTTCCCTTTTTTTCGTTGGAATTTTATTTAATTTTTTTGCTGCCTTCCTAATTTTTTTAATTTCGCCAGGTTTTTTACTTTTCATAAACTTTTTTTTGGCCAAGAATATTTTTTTTTTTTTGGTTATTTCGCATCTGACTAATCCTTCTTTTGCTTAATACATAATTTATTTTCTTAAATCCATATTTTTTTGGTTTTAAACATTTAGTTTTATTTTCGCCTTATTCTTGTTTAGATTTTTTGCCTTGCTATTGAACCATTTACATGACGTTCCTCCACCCTCCTTTTCATTCGAGAAATCCTCCTATACCTACCATTATTCGCTTTTCTTTCTACCTTTTTCCTTTAATCAATTTCCCACTATCCCCCCTTGCATCACTTTTTGTATGGTTTTTCCCCACATGCAAAAGATTCAATAGCCGCATTCTTCTGGAAGATATCGCTCCGGCTCACGCTCAAGTCTCACGGGAACAGTCCGGTTCACTATCAGACTTCGCCAACAGATGTCGGTGCGCTTTCACGTAGATCCGGGGTATACACATTATATGCAAATAAAAATACCCAAATTATTTTCGTTTCATACAAAAAACAACCCAATTTGAACACTGCGTTGAACCATGCAACATTATTCCGCGCCAGCGACCTCTGTTACTGAAAAATTTGGCTCATCAAAAGCAATTAAACGCAGCTACACCAAAAACCAATTCAACACAGCGTGAACCAGACTTCTATGTGGATTTATCTGGCTTAAGTTGTTATTGTTGCATTTGCATGTAAAAGTCTTTAATAGTAAACAACCTTATTTACTTTTTATTTTTTTATCCTGATAATTATCATTTAACTCATGTTTGGTTTAATTCCTCGATTTCCTTGCCCGCATAGCAACCGCGCGTCCGAATAACTTCCAGCTTAAAGTTGTTTACCTCTCCCACCTAGTTGTAGGCATTGGAATAATTTCCAATATAGGAGTTTTTATATATGTATGTGTGTTAGGTTTTATTTCTTAAAGCAACCGGTAAGTGTAAGATATTTAGAAAAATATTACTTACCCACGTATATAAAAACTAGGGAGGTAGGACAAGTTATTGGGACAATGGGCGTCCGATAAGCCACAGTCGTGGTTACTTTCAATAAATTAATTTTTCTTTTATTTTCATTTTATTTAATTGAACTTTGCTATGGAATTTTGATTTTATTAATTCTTTTTGGGGTGCATTTCGTTCTAATTTATTTTCTTTAATTTCTCATCAATTTTTGATTTAACTAAACTCATTTTAAGTATGTATTTTTAGCTGGCTCGAGGTCCGTGTTCAATAATTGAAAAACAATTAAAACACAATTTGATTTTTTTCTTTTAAAAATCGATATATTTCGATTGCTCAACGGCAATCATCTTCAGGATTGTAGCTACTAACAAAAATATAAAAAGTAAACAATAAACAAACTCTGCCCTGTATGACGTGGAGTATGGTACTGTTTTTTATTGAGTAAATGTTTAAAAATATGTGCCGAGTTATCTATGTCGCTCTTGTACTTAAGACGTGTGTTTGTCGGTATGTTAATTATGTGTAACATTTCCAGGGTGAAGCGTTTGCTGTAGTGTTGCTCTTGTTGCAGTATTTTAGTCTCATCAAAGTTAGGTGTGTGGCCGCTCTCTACACAGTGGGTCATGAGTGCTGTTTTTTGATTATTTACTTGGCGGAAAAATTTAAAATCAGACTTATGCTGTGAAATTCTCGGTTTTAACTTGAACTTAGTTGTACCTATGTATATATTATTGCACGTTTCATCATTATTGCCTTTACAGGGTATCTTGTAAACTACGTTACTTTTTCCATGATTGGTATAATCGATTTTGTTTTGTTAAAAATGTTTTTTAAAGTGTTCGTAGACTTATGTGCTATTTTTGTGTTTTCTTTATCATAACAGTCGGATTTGGCTAGTCGCTCTGATAGTTGCGGTACATAAGCCACCGACTTGAAAATAATTGGTTTATCTGGGGTTTTTGGTCTATTTTGATTTTTTGTTTTCTTTAATAAAGTTTTTATGGTTTTCGTCGGAAAATCATTATTTCTTAGTAATGTAAAAATTTATTTTTTAACTTCTTTGTGGTATACTTCATCTGACGTCTGCAACATTCTTCGTATACAGCCCATTGCTGTATTCATAATCATAGTTTTCGGGTGTTTTGAATTAAAATTGATAATTCGTCCTGACGCTGTAGGCTTTTGATACCACTTTAGTTTTAATTGATTTCCTCGTCTGTTTACTATTGAGTCGAGGTAAGGTAATTCCTCGTTGGTCCCTAGTTCTATAGTGAATTTTAAATTCTTGTCAAAGGCATTTTGTGTGTCAAGTGTGTTTTGTATTTCATTTTCTTTTATTATCGCAAATAAGTCGTCGACGTATTTGGTAAGTATTCGTGGTTTATGTCGTAATTTTTGCATCGTATCATCTAATAGTTTTTCCATAAGCAGATATCTGCTATTACTGGGGATGTGGGTGCCCCCATTGGCATTCCTTTTAGCTGCGTATAGATAGTATTATTAAATTGGAAATATCTGCTCTCTTGAATGCAGAATTTAATTATTTCCATGAACAGCTGTTTTGGTATTTTTGTGTATTCTTTAATTGTATTCCATTTTTCTTGTATTATTTCAAGTGCCAGCTGTATCGGGATGCTAGGGAAAAGCGAAACCACGTCAAAGGAAATAAGCTTTTCATCATCATATATATATATGTATTGTTCACTCTTTCTTTAAATTCAATTGTGTTTTTAATATTGTAAGTAGAACTCGACGTGACGTTTTTTAAAATTTCAGCCATATATTTACACAATGCGTAAGAAGGTGACCCAATTGCTGAGCATATTGGTCTTAATGGAGTTCCTTCTTATGAATCTTCGGGAGGCCGTAGATTCTGGGTGGTAGCGCGGTGGTAGTTATCATTTTCTTTCTCCCCGTCTTTGTAATTATTTCCATGCTAAAAAGTTTATCTACTAGTACATTGTTATTGCTTTGCAACCGTGATGTTGGATCCTGTCTCTGAACGCTATATGTTGTTAGATCCATTAATATATCCTCCATCTTCTTATTATAATCGTCGATTTCCATTGCCACCGTTTTATTCCCTTTATCGGATGTTAAAATTCTTATGTTTTTATTTTTGTTTAAAAATTTCTTTGTTTGCCCCACTGTATCAGTAATTGCATTGTCTATTACACTTTGTTTGTTTGTTGTTGCATAGTTTGATATTAACAGAGAGAGTTTTGTGCGAGCTTCTTCTTGTTGATCTTTGTTTTTTATGCTTTGTACTAAATCTTCGCCATCTGCTATATACTTAAAGAGGGGAAAATTCTTGTTATCTACAGGTAGTCCGAACTTCGGCCCCTTTGCTAACAATGCTTGAATATCTGGCGGGAATTCAATTTTGTTTTGTTTACAAACCACTCTTCATGCTTCGTGTTGTTTGTGAATATTTCATTTCGTTTCGCTCTAATTTTCTCATATTTCTGCACTTGACGCTTTTTCAGTGTTGTTGTTGTTTTATTAGCGGGGTAAAGCCATGTGAAGTGTGCACAGGTAAAATCACTTTATCGACGATTTTGAAAACTATCGTTTCATTGGATAGTGGGCCAGACTCAAACCTCGTGCTAAAAATATTTCGTCAAAATTCGTGTCCTTGTTATTGTTATTGGAGGTTGAATTTTTGATTGCGATCTTATTGTTTAAACAATTATACTTTAAATCATTTTTTTTTTAAACAAATAATTTTTTTTTTCGTTCTATACGATCAAAAAAATTTCAAAATATGAAAAATAAAGCGTAAAACAGTCACCTTTAATAATCAAAAAAAAAATTTTTGTCCATTCATACCATTCCAAAGATATTGCATTTTTTGTCACCCCTTGCGATGAAATTGTTAAAATAATGATATTTAAAAATTTTTTTTTAAACAAATAACATTTTTTTTTCGTTCTGCATGCTCAAAAAAAATTGAAAATATGTCAAATAGTGCGAAAACCGGTCATCTTTGGTAATAAACAAATTTTTGTCATTTCATACCAATCCACAGATTTCTTATTTTTTTGTCACCCTTTGCGCTCTCCCAAAAATTATTATATCAAAAATTCAACCTCCAATAACAATAACAAAGACATGAATTTTGACGAAATATTTTTAGCACGAGGTTTGAGACTGGCCCGCTATCCAATGAAATGACAAGTTTCAAAATCGGCGGGGATTTGAAAAAAAAACCAAAATTTTGTGCACACTTCACATGGCTTTACCCAGCGACATTACTCTCGCTATTTAATATTTCTTTGAAATCTTCTTCACTCAATTGTTTTTTTTTTTAACTTTTTTGTTACTTGTTCTCTCTGTTGGTTTAATCGTTGCAATATATTGTGTTTGTGTTTAATAAGCAAGCTTAAGACTTTGCTAAGAAAAAGGTGTGTATGTCTGTGTAACATTAACAACCAAACATGGGATATGCCACAATAAAAAACAACAACAAAAACGCTAGAGCAACAATCAACAAACTGCAGTTAACATCTAAAAAATTGGTAAAAATAAAATCTAGTATTAGCTAAAAATACATATTTAAGAAAAGGTCGCCAAAAACTCATAATTTAATAAACTACTTTTATTAGATTTTAGTTTTAATGTTTTATTCTGGATTAATACTATTTTAGTTGCCTTTGCTTTGAATAATACTTTTTTTTAGTTGTAAGGTAATTTATTGTTTCTGATAATTTTGCTTTTGAATTTTTGGATTGATTGGGAAGGATTGATTCCTCTTACCTTTTTTACACTATTTATGTAATTTAACTAAGCTTGTTGAAATTTGAAAATAATTTGTTTTTGATTTGTTTATATAAAAAAAAACTTGGGTTGTTCTTATATGGATTGAAAGATTAATGCCATGTCTGGCTAATTGAACAACTGATTGGTGTGGGTGTTGCACTGGGGCATTAGAGGCGACGTGAGTGTGGGACTACTAGGACAGACTAGACAGGTTAGAAACATGGGACGATAACTGGCGGACAGACATGTGTCAGGGCAAGGGGACTCCACTCGGTGAGCGGAGACAAAGTGGAGTCCAAGGTCGTTCATGATCTATGAACGAGAGGGGTTAGATGACTCCACCTGACACGGACAGGCCTATTTATTCTATCTCTTTTCTTTCCTAACTTTCACATAGGCATGAACCACCTTTCTTGTTTGTATAGCTGTAGGTAAGGCTGGTGAGCAAAAACTCGACGAGCCAGCGGGATGCCACCATGCCACTTTCCACCTTCGCCTTACCACAACAGCCAGCTATACAACATTATATCCACAGAGTTATGGCTCAAACAGAATCAGTACTACTTGATTAATAAGCCAACGCACTTTTTTACTTCACTTAAGTTACTTTTAAAACTGAAAACAAGTTGTAACCTATTTAGTTGGTTGTCACAGATATATTTTTGGAAATTTTTTCTAGCTTTCCTCTGCATTTTTCCCATAGCAATATATGAATTCGAAATGTGACTGTTTCTGATTGAGTGTGCGGTGTGATTATATGGCTTTATTTCTCAAATTTAGATGGGTTTATTTCACATTTCTTACAGTGGAAATAATGTCATAAGCCGTATTTCGGTACTCCCGACGTCCAAAAAACGCTGGGTAGCTTATGAAAATACATGGGAAACAAGAACTAATAATAACCTACAAAGTTGATATAAACGGGTTGAGTTGAAAGCGCTAATGCAATAACGAACCTCATTACGTTGAAAAGTAAAATAATAGTATTTTTGTAAATGGGGCGCTGGAAAGTACAAAGCAAAATGGTCAAAAACCTGGAAATTAAAAAAAAACCTCAAATGCAACAACAATTACAAGCTACCATGATTACGTAATTTCGGCCTTCCTCAAGGGTACTTATCAAATGGCTTTTGTGTTTAGAAATTTTTCATCACCTATTGTTCGTCATCGAACCAAGAACCAAGGAGATTAGGAATTTCTAAACCCGCAGAGTGTACCTCTTACACCAACCTATTATTAATTTTACAAAACGAAACGTCAGACACTTTTGAAAAGGGCAATCAAACTTCCAAAAAATATTTATCCGGCCTTAGAAGAAAATTTATTATAAACATAAAAATATAAATTCTGTGGCATTTTTTAATGATTGAGGACTGAACAAACAAAACGCCTTATTTCCATTTTTCACTTTTTTATTGTTTTGATGCAATCTGGTGGTTCAGACAACACTACACATATGTACTCAATAGAAACTACTAAAACGTAATATTCCTATAAAAAAGATCCGTCAAAATCAAAATTTCGTACAAATGGGAAATATTTCCTTCTCATTTCTTTGTGCGTGGGAATTTTTGAACCAAAACCACTGGGCGAGGCTTTTAGTTTTTTTTTTAGTTTTTAAGCTTAAATTCATATTAAGTGCATTCATACGTGTCAAGTATAGAATTTCATTTAAGAACAAGTCATGAACTTGACAAACAGCATTTTTGGTATATAAAAGGTTTAATTGTAGTTAAGAACTCCATGAGGAGTTGGGGTGATGCTGAGAAATACCCTCTGGCCACTTAGACGCGCAATCAGTTCTGAACTCCAGCGTACATGTTTATTGGGCAATATGTTGTTTTGAATTTTTTATTTATTTTCATTACAATTTTGCAAATGTGACAAATTATTTTGCCAGAAAAAAGAACAGTATTGTAAAGAGTAAATGAATTATATGGCAATTAAATATAAGCCACAAGAGCGTTTTATTGGACAATATATTTGAAATTCAAATCATAATGAAAAACTAAAATTAACGGGACTAAATTTGTTTAGCTCATATCGCTCATTTGCTGAAACATCGTCATAACTCAAAAAACCCAAATTTTGAGTTAACATCACTAATATATCGGAAATAATATGTTTGATCAACTGGCAAAGATTATATCCGAGGTTTTAACACTTCACGCAGCATCGCGATAGAATTAATTACTTATCCCATATAAATATACAGCAATTTAAAAACTAAAAATGCGTTTTCTGTAATATCACATTTTTGAGTTATAACGATGTTGCAGCAAATGACCGATATCATAATAAAACGACAATTTATAGGATTAAATATTTTAAATTCATATCGTAAAAAAACTAAGATTTAGAATAAAAAATCGCATGCGGCTTTTTTAAATAGATAATACATTAGTTGGACCAAATATTTTAAATTCATTTCATAATGATAAATTTAAACTAATGGGAGTAAATATTTCAAATCATATCGTATTTAAAAATGTAAATTTGGAATAAAAAATCGCGCGATTTTTAATAAATGTTAAGTTAACTAGATGAAATATTTTAAATTCATATCATAATTAAAAATAAAATTTTGAGATAAAAAAATATCACCCAGCACGCTATTCATATTCTTTCCCCCGTAAATAGACATAACAGAATAATGCCTTTTTTTATCAATTTCAGACCAGTACTAGAAAGTCAACATTTCCGCACGACGTCCTTTAATTTTGTGAACACGGAAATAACACCCGTTATAAAAAGAAATAACGCTATTTCCTCGGACGTTATTTCACTGCACTGACGTAGGCATATTATCTTATCTGATATAAAATATAAAAGAAACTGTGGCCAGAATAGCCATTTGTCTTACGACAAATCTTTAATTTTCTTTCCTTTAAAGTCCGCTAAAGCAATAAGAAATATTCAATTTTAAAGTAGAAATTTATTAACACTTACAGTTCTTTTGCATATAAATTATGGGGTATCGATGTCTTTACTCCAGCTCCATCGCCTGTATCATTATCACAAGCACACGCTCCGCGATGATTCATTCGTTCCGATAAAATCTGTGCATCACGCAAAATCTGGGAATATTAAAAGTTTTTACTACATACAGAGTACCTACTACAAAAAATACAAATGAAGATGCTTTATTTCTAGTCGGTCTTAAGTTAGAAATTATGTCCAACCAAGTTACAGGCGCATGCGCACTCGAAGATACAAAACCTAGGTTCCCTCAGCAGTCAATTCTCAAAGTAGAAAACTCAGGACATCGCCATGGATCTCCGCGCCGTGGAACCACCCGAGGTTTTACCCCGGCCAAGGACTGTCACTTTCCATTCCGAAACTATCATCCTCCCCTTGCAGCAGGGCTGCAAGATATTCTATTGTCACGGGCGGGCGTTGAGACGAATCCCGGATCAATGTAATGGATATGCAGTGTCTGCTGCAAATTGATATGCATCAAGCGGTCGCATTCTGTGCATTGATTCTCGTGTAAGAGATGATTCCATAAATCGGATGTTCAGGGCTTAACCCTGAAATTCACAGACTCCGTACTTTCTTTAGAACTGTCGAGGCCCCTTGGTGTTTGCGCCCACGGGCGTTACGCGGCAGCGCCAATGAAGCGCCGGAACCAACACTGGAACAAAAAAGCCAAAAAAAAACCCAAAAAATCGGTTTTTAGGTTTTTATCTTGAAAATTTCTGTTATAACCTATAAAAAACCAAATATACTCTTTTAAGGTATCTCAAAATCTGTAATAAAAAACCATTTCTCTTTAAACAAACGACAAAAACAAACCAAAAATTTAAGTTAAAAAAAAATGTTCAAAACTTAGTTTGAAACTTTTTGAAATATCCGATATTTCTCATATGTGCATTGAATTGAAGTTTAGCCGTTATAGCCGTTGCTGAGAAATTTGATTGTTGGAAAAATTTTCGCAAAAACCCCATAGTGCGGCGTCGACATATCACGCAGAAGCTCAACACTATCGCTACCACCGGAGTAGTTTAGATATGAGCAATGCCGAGCACCAGTCTCTCTCTGCTCCCCAATCGTACCCCCACTCTCTCTCAAAATTACATGTGGCTCAGGATCACCATCTTCTCGTGCCTTTCCGTACGTGCAATGTTTGTCGGCAACGATTATATACGCTAGCGTTATCGGTATAATGCCATACCTGCTTCGGCCAATGTCACGCCCATCTACATATGCTCTGGGCTCGCAAAAAGAAACCTTTGGACAGATGCGTTCATCGCACCATGCTGTAACACGCCTCAGCCTACGACGCCCGCCAACCTCGTCACACCAGGTCTACAGCTTTGGTCTTAGCCCGCCAACACCTTGGCGAACTCATCCGTCTCCCACGCCTACAGTAAATTCGACCCCGACCCCTCCGGCGCACTTCCAAATCTTACAACACAACTGTAACGACGTGCCGAATGCGGCTCGTCCCTCCATAATACCAACCACCTATGCAATTGCTCTGCGAAGCCCACTCTTCTAACACCCATCTCCCTTTAGTCCAACCCTGTAGAAACTGCTTAAATCCTAGGACTCCCGTTAGAAGACTCTGATGACAATTTAGGCTAAGGATAAGTACATGTTGGGCAGGGTTAGGTACACTCCGTTACAAAAACAACAAAAACTGGAAAGATCGCGGAGATAACTAGTCTGATGACGCAATATGACATAAAACTTGCCGCAGTTCAAAAAACCAAGCTTAGTCCTAGGTCGGATATAACATCCATCGGAAAGACCGTCACAGAGAAAAAGGAGGCCTAAAGGTGGTATCGCGTTCATATTGTTGTTGTTGTTAACAGCAAAAACACTCCCCGTATGTTATGGAGTGATGCCGAAATTGACAGTCCTTGGCCGGGTAGCGATTTGGTATTTTTTATTTTATTTTTTTATTTATTTATTAGAGTCAACTATCAAGTATGGTCGACTAAAGATAATACAAAATAAAGTTACAAAAATAAATATAAACAAAAATAGAAATTAAATAAAATTGAACAATACTGTCAAACCATTAAACATAAACTAAAACTAAATAAGTATTGTAAGTCCAAATTCTGCTAACCACATTTTGGAAGCAAGTATTGCATTGCGTAAGGCAGCAAACGAACATTCGACACTAATACAATTGTACAAGTCATTATAGTACGAGCACCAAACACGCAAAGGATCACTTTTGGGAAAATTTAGATGACAAATCGGTAAATGGAAAGGCACGTAGTGTCTGGACACCCTGGCCGGAACTGCAAATTTAAGTCGGCTTAGCAGCTCACAGGAGTCAACATCGCCGAGAATCAGCTTATGTAGCAAAGTAAATGACTGCCTTGAGGCACGCCGGATGTAACATTAATTGATTTAGAAATAGCACCTTTTGAGTTCTATTAGAAAGATAACTTGAAAGCCATAAAACCAAATTCGACGGAAACCCCAGTAAATCGAGCTTCTGAATCAGAAGATCGTGATTCACTGAATAAAAAGCCTTACTGAAATCAGTATAAATCACATCCGTTTCCTTTTTTGCCAAAAAACCAACCCGAACTAAAGAACTGACAGGGTGATAATATGGAGATACACGAATGTTGAAGTTGACTGGTAATTATTTGTTCAAAAGTTTTGGGAATAGCTGAAAGCTTGGCAATTCCTCTATAGTTCTCAATATTAGATCTACTACCTTTTTTGTGTAGAGGTATAATAAATGTCTGTTTCCAAATTGACGGGAAAGACGCCGATTGCAAAGATAAATTGAACAATTTTAGGATCGGTTCTGTCAGATTCACGGCACAGAACTTAAGCACACAACCAGGAATACCGTCAGGCCCTGGGAAAAAATCGGTTTCAGAGCTAGGAGACTCTGGAGAACAGTTGTACTGTCAACGACTGGATTAATAATGCAGTTAGAACTAGCTAATTTATACGGATAACTACCAACTTGAGCACAGGTTGAATAGGTAGATTTAAAAAAGTCCGCAAATAAATCAGCAACATGATGATCATTGCTAGCATTTTTATCTCCCAAAGACAAAGAAGACGGAAATCCAGAAGATTTTCGTTTTGAGTTAAGAAAACCAAAAAATTTTTTGGATTATTAAAAAATTCCGTTTTGCATTTAGTCAAATAGGATTTGTAGCAATTTTGGCTCAAGAACTGGAAATTGGACCGGGCAACTAAATATTTAGAAAAATCTACAGAAGAACCAGATTTTTTGAAACGCTTATAGAGCTTAGATTTGATGTTATTAAGATTAGCAAGTTGCCTTGTGAGCCAAGGTGGCTTACTACTTTTAGCCTTAATAAAATGAACAGGAGTGCAAAGATTAATGAAGCCATTAATGTAACTGTAAAAAATAGTTATAGCAGCCTCAATATCGTTACATGCATAAAGATCAGACCAATCATGGGTAGCAATCAGTTGGTTGAGCATGTCAAAGATCGCCTTTTTAAAACATCTCGAGCGAGAACGAGAGCTCACATCCAAAAAATTAATCGTAGGCAGCAAATTATCCAGTACAATCTCAAGCATGGGGTACAAGGGGTCTTCAGGCAGTGATAAGGCAGAAATTCGACAGAGGCCAGTATCCAATGAGTTATTCACAAAAGCTAAGTCTAATAGGGCTGATACATTAGCGCAAATTCCGAATTAACTGCGCTTTTGGGAGTTAACTTGAGCATAATCTTCATTATAAACTCCCAAAAATTAAGCAGATTTGATCAGTTTTAAAAAATTTGCACTGGAAACACTCTGTACATAAATAGTGGTGCAATAACAACCAAAGTAGTAATTCTCAATGCTGTTAATCTTCAATTTTGTGTGTATCAGGGTAAAATTTGGATCTGATTAAAGAAGATTTATTGGAGATAATCTCCGTGTGTGTATCCATAGCATAACAACTTATTTTTGGAGTTTACCACATTATTTATCTGAAGTCAAGGCAAATCTATAAGCGAGCCAACAAAATCGTGCTAAGTTACAGGAGTCAAAACGTTTGAATCATCGTTGCAAATCCAACTGACGAATGGTAAGTTAAAGTCCCCAAGAGCCACTAGGCGATCATTATCGCGCAAGCAAGAATGCAGGCTGTGGATATCTGCTTTATGGCAATCGTAAACATACATATCCGACCGAGGCGGTATATAAGAACAAGAAATATATAAAAAAAAAATTGGGAACAAGAGCTTTACAGCTATGAATTCAATTTCATGCACGTTGTCAAAATTCAACAACTCAGCTGAAATACTGGACGATACAGCAATCAGAACACCGCCTGCTCTCGACTGACGATCACACCGAAAAACATGGTAGTCATTTGAAAATAACTCAGTATTTAAATTATCTGGTTTTAGCTAAGTCTCTGTAAACGCAATCACTTGCGCTGTAAAATTAAAACTATTAAGATAAAGATCATTCAACTTAGAACGTAAACCACGAACATTCTGGTAATGAACGGTTACTTTAGAATCGTAGTAGCATGGTTGATAACCAAAGTTTTTGAACCAGTACGTATAGGAGTCTCGCCCTTTGACTTATTAGTGTACAAACACACCAACGAATGTACGGGCCAAAAAGATTTTTCAAGAACCTTAGGTTAGGTTAGGTTCAAGTGGCTGCCGCAGAGGCACACTTAGGCCAGTTTTGAAAGGCCCGTTGTGATACCACCAACACAAGGTCAGTCCCGGGACCCAGCCATATGGAAAATCCCTGAGTTGTTGGGATTTTCCACATAGCAGAATCCCGGGACTGACACTCCTAAACCGACACCGTTACTCCTCCTCGAACCACTTAGATGACTTTATGAAGCCCATCAAGTCCTTTATGTCCAGTTCCGCGATCTGGCTTAGGCTATCCAGGAACGGAACTCCCAAAAAGCGCGTTCTCGCGCCGCTTAAAGCCGGACAGTTGCAGATGAGGTGATCCACTGTTTCCTCCTCCTCATCATCTTTGCAACTCCTGCAGCATCGCCGGTAGGGCACACCTATCCTTTCTGCATGCCTACCAATGAGGCAGTGACCGGTTAATACCCCTATCAATATGCAGGCCATCTCCTGAAGAGATCGACGACAGCTGAGCGTCAGTTCAGAGTTGAACGTGTATGAGCCAAGGGATTTGATGGCCGCTTGCCTATCGCTGAAAATAGCGATATCTTCTCCGATAACACGTTTGCTTAACCAGGCCGCGGCGTCCAGGATTGCCGAGACTTCCGCCTGGAAGACGCTACAATGATCAGGTAGTCTGAAGGAGAGCTCAAGGTCCAAATCCCTTGAATAAACGCCTCCTCCTACTCTGCCGTCCAACTTCGAGCCGTCGGTGTATATGGAAGTGCCACCATTTGTTTCGGGACACCAATCCGTCCTCTCCCAGTCTTCTCTGCTGGGAATGTTTATTTTGAAACAGCTATCCCCGACTGTAGTAGTCGCACAACGATCTGTGATTAGAGGGAGAAAGCTGTAAGATTCCAGAATACTGGAGTGTCCAATAGTACCCGCAGCCCAACTGGAGGTTTCTCTTAGGCGCAGAGCTGATGCCGCTGCTGACTGAAACCCTTCCAGATCAAGTGGCAAAATGCCCAGAATGACCTGGAGGGCTTCGTTGGGCGTTGTCCTTAGCGCACCGCTTATACAGATCATATTGGATCTATGGACTTTCCGCAACAGATTCAGGTATGTTGCCTTGCTCAGCGCAGGCCACCATACGACGACTCCATAAAGCATGATTGGGCGAATGATGGCCGTGTAGATCCAACTGCATACTCTAGGGCTGAGGCCCCATTTTTTGCCAATGGCTCTTTTGCATGTGTAAAGAGCGATGCAAGCTTTCTTCTGGCGCTGAAGAACATTCTCCTTCCAATTCAATTTCCTGTCCAGAACTATGCCTAGAAACTTGGCCTTATCCGACAAGCCCAGGCGCGTGCCATCTAGTTCTGGTAGGCTTAGTGGCGGTATTTTGTACCGGTTGGTGAAGAGGACAAGTTCCACCTTCCCTGGGTTGATACTAAGTCCGCAGCGAGAGGACCACGTCGAAACTTCTCGCAATGCTACTTGCATCAGGTCACACAGAGTTCGTGGGAACTTGCCTCTGAATGCAATAGCTAAATCGTCTGCGTATGCCACTATCTTCCCGCCCCCCCAGCTTGTGTCACGTAGCAACGAGTTGACTGTGAGGTTCCATAAAAGCAGGGAAAGAACACCACCCTGGGGTGTTCCCCTTGTGACATAGCGTGATAACTCAACCGTACCAAGTGAAGAAGCTATTTTCCTTCCCATTAAAAGTTGGTCAATTAAACCAGTTAGAGGTCTATCTACGCCCAGATTAGTTAGAGCGGAGTTGATAGCCTCCGGGCTTATATTGTTGAAAGCCCCCTCAATGTCTAGGAGGGCCACGAGACAGTAGTCCTTTTCACACAGCGATTTCTCAATGACAGACACTAGGCTGTGCAGAGCGGTTTCTGTTGATTTACCCTTGGTGTATGCATGCTGATAGCTAGAGATAAGGTTGCTATCAATAGTCGTTAAGAGGTAGTCGCTTAATATCCTCTCAAAGGTTTTTAGTACAAAGGACGAGAGACTGATCGGTCTGTAGTCTTTTGGCTCGTAGTGGGATGCCTTCCCAGCCTTAGGGATAAACACTACCGTGGCGCTTCTCCAGGAGCCCGGAATGTGGTTGAGAGCCAGGCAGGCTGTGAAGAGAAATACCAGCCATTTAGCTGATGTCTCCAACGTGTTTATAAGCTGCGCGGGGATAATCCCGTCCGGCCCGGCAGCCTTATACGGTTCAAAGCTCCTAACTGCCCATCTTACTCTTTCCTCAGTGATGGGTATATTTACTGCCAGGTTTGTTGCAGGAGCTAGTGGTGCATCATGCAGATTCCCCGGAAAATGTGTGTTCAAGAGCAGCTCAAGGGTTTCCTCTTCCGTGCTGGTCCAGGATCCGTCAGGCTTTCGCAAATAGCTGATGGTTGTTTGACTTTTCGAGAGGACTCGTCTAAGTCTCGCTGTGTCGTCGACCTTTTCGACGCCAGTGCAGAAATTTCTCCACGAGGTTCTCTTCGCCTGTCTCAGAGCTTTTTTGTAGGCCCTTAGTTTAGCTTTATATTCGTGCCAATGAGGCTCAGAGCCGAAGCTCTTGGCCTTGTTAAATTGTTTCCGGCATGATATTCGGAGCGAGTCCAAATCGTAGGACCACCAATGTGGCCTGTGTTTACCGCGTGGTTTTGGCACTGGACAAGCCTGTCCTAGAGCATTTGAGAGCGCCGATGTAAATGTAGTAACAAGATCCTCCAGCTCCTCTACTGATGAGGGGACTTGTGAGGGCAGTACTGGTAGGTCTCTGTCTAATATTTCATTGTGTAACTGCCAATCAGTGTTACGTGGATTGCGCTTCATGATTGGTTGTTCTACAATAAAGTCTAAAACCATTTCTATGTAACGGTGGTCGGAGAAAGAATGTTCTTCCAGAACCCGCCATTTTCTGACCCACTCATAAGCGCCTTCACTACAGATAGTGAGGTCTATGACCTCCCTGCGGGTCTTAGTGATAAAAGTAGGCTCATTACCCACGTTGCAAATCACCAGGTTGGTTGTTAAGAGGTAATCAAACAGAGACTCGCCCCTGGCATTGATGTCGGAGCTCCCCCATTGGACATGGTGAGCATTAGCGTCCGCTCCAATAATAAGATTACCCGTGCAGAAATTTGACACCAGGTCTTTCACCTCCGTTTGTGGTGGGGGTTCTTCGGCGTCGTAGGGCATATAGACCGACGCCACCGTCAGGCGGGTGCTGTCGACCGTTAGACTGATAGCGGTAATATCACCATTGGTGTAGTTAGGTAGGAGAAAGGAGTTCAACTCAGACTTGACCAAAATACACGTTCTGACTTTGCTCTCCTCGCTGGCTCGAATGAGCTTGAAGCCCTTAGTCCCCAATCCGCAGATTCTCGAGCTATTGACCCAGGGCTCTTGGATGAGGACCACATCCACGTCGCCTTTAGAAAGACGACTACTTAAAGCAGCCGAAGCTACTTTAGATTTGTGCAGATTAATCTGAAGCACCACCAACATGAGAGCGCACAGACTTCCCTGCCGTCCCCATATCGTCGAGGTTTGCCCCATCCCGGAGGTTGCCTATCAACGACGAGTTGTTCCGATTAACTGCCCGATATGGCGTTGCAGGAGTCTTGCTGTCTGTAGCGTTAGATGTTAATCGCTCAGCGTTGGCTGCTACCACCGTGACGTCGAGGGCTTCCTCGTCCTGTAGGCTGTCCTCCATCTCCGAGTTGTTCACAGCACTATCGCCAAGGGACGTGGCGGACAACATGCTTTCCGCATCGGAATCCTCCGCTTCCTCTTCTGGTAACTCGTCTTCCGGTTCCCCAGGAGCAGCCGAGAAGGCAGCGCGCTGAGCATCACCACGATATACGTGGATAACGATCTGGCCTACGCTGTAGTGTACTAGGCCATTGCACCTTTTGAGGGGCTCGATTGACTCTTTATTCATGGTGAACACCACCTGTCTGTCGGGCCCTACCGCATCCCCGACCAGATTGACACTCCAGTCATGCGTTGGCAGGGACGGATTCATTAGCCGTAGCATCCCGAGAATTCTCTCGGGTTCGTCAGGGATGGCCGGAATCCACGCCCTTGCCCTTGGACGAGCTGGAATGTCCTTCCAGTCGACGACCTCTATCTTTGCGCCCTTGTGGACTTCACCCAGCTTAGCAGCTGCTGCCTTGTACAGTGCTACGGTTTTTGCATCCTCGCATGCGAGTAATTTAATCTGACCCTGGTGCCAACCCGCATCCGTTACTCGCGCCGAACTACCCGGAAACTCTGGAGCAACATTGAGAAGAATGTTGCCGAGTTCATTTCGCACGTAACGCCACCGGTCCTTAGGGATGGCCAGACGGTCATTGCCTCGGTCAAGGACGCCTATAAGGATCCTGTCCTTGGTTACCTCAGCAAAGCTTAGTTTGCCCGCTCCAGGGGTATTCTGATGCCGCTTGGGAGGGGGATTTAACTCCAGGTCCGATCTCTGGCGCTTGAAAGGATTAACTTTTAACCTCTTTGGCATGTAAGAATTTTGGAAATCCGGTATCACAGCTTTCGCTAGCTCTACCGATTTACTGGAATTCGGCGACAGCGATTCCTGCGGTACCCCTTCATACCTCTTCAGGATCTTTGCAGCCAATCTTTTCTCGTGGTATGTGAAGCGGCGGGGAGATGTCTCCTGGGAGTGCGGACCCGTAGTTGCCATCGCGGTCGCTCTCCTTGCCGAAATCTCAGTTGCAGCTTCCTTCTCCTTCGAAACTCCGAGGCCAGGTCGTGAGACCGCTGCCACAGACGTAAAGATACTGGTTTTCATATCAGCGGTTGATGGGAGTTTAGCATCTGCCGTTGTCCGCTTAGTTGCGTTGGCGACCGCACTGGTGCTAGCTCCCATCAAGTCAATCTTAGTCGATAGAGGGTTGGTTGACCGACTCGTAGTTGCCATCGCTGTCGATCCCCCCTTGCTTGTGGAACGGAGGTTGTCCTCCGGCGTTGTTGTTGCTTTCTCGCCTGTTCCTCCATAGCTCTCCTTTGCTGAGGAGTGAAATTTGGCGTTGTTTGTTTTTTAAATTTATCGTTTTTATTTGGGTTATTTGAGTTCATCTTGTTCGTACGACCCATCGCCGGACACGGCCAGCTTAGGGTCAAGGGAAGAGTAGGGGAAAATGTGTCGTCCGCCGCGGCAGAGCCCCCTTCCCGCGGTAAGGCCATGCTTACTCTCTGAGGCGACCCGGTATCAGAGAGGCTCCGTTCAAATACAGCCACGATTTGCCTCCCGGCTGCAAACGTCCAATGGGCACGGTTTCGCATAACACCCTGGATTGGGAGGGGGAAGATCTTTGTCGTCGCGCCAGAGAGGCTAGGCGGCTCTCGTGATGAAGTGCCGTACGGAGCTATGATCACAAGGGCAGCGTAGCCCTGTGGCTATCGACTTAAGCCCTCGTACCGCGGCAAGGTATCCACCCTTCACGAGGGAACTGATATCTTAAAAGATGAAAAATCCCTCTCAAAATTAAAAACAAACTTATGTACTCTAACGTTACTAGAATTTGTAAACTAAGCTTATCTAAAATATAGCTAACAATATCAGCATCCGCCAAAGATGGATCCAAACGAGATACGAAAATAGCACGACGAGGCGGCACGGCCGTAACCAACCGGGGACCAGCTGAATTCGTATCAATATCACCCGAATTACCAGCAGGACCAACAAATTCAACATTGTTAGCATTATTGACAGCATCAGCACCTTCGGAAACAGGAGATGAAGAATTTATAACAATTTCTGCATTCTCAACCATGTCACACGAAACTCCAGCATTATCAATAACCTCAGCAGCAGTATTCGAAAAACCAGCGTTGTTATTTAATGCCGAATCAACAACATTGTTCCTATCGTTCTCATTAGCATTGGCCTTAGCAGACAATTTTACAGATCCACTGATTTTATTTCTGTTAGATTTTTTGTTTACTTTATTGATTTTAGCAGCAGCCGTATTGGTATTTTGGCCAACTGCTGCTTTTTCAGCAACAACAACATCATCATCATCGTCATCATCATCATCATCATCATCATCATCATCATCATCAGACATGACAGAAGAAGAATTGATAACAATTTCTGTACTCACAGCAGGTGTATCCGTAGTTTGGACTGCTGGTGCATTTTTAGCAACAACAACAGCCTCAGTAACAGAATTGAAACTTTTATTTGCAGCAGAGTCATTGCTAACTCTTTTGATTTTAACCGAAGCCACATTCAAATGTTGAACATCGGAATCATTTTCTGCTACAACAACAGCCTCATTTGCAGAGTTGAAATTTGCATTCTGACAGTCACACTATTATGCGAACAAATAGGTTGGCGACCAATAACATGATCAGCTGGTATGGTTTGCATATTATTTAGCTGAATCAGGTTGTTAGCAGAAGTAGCAGGTAAGGAGCCAAAAGCATTGAAGGCAGTTGGTGACAGCAACGGCGTACTGAAACCCGAAGAGGGGTAAAGCTGAGATGAAAAAACAGCATTAGTGCAGCAATTGTTGTTGGTATTGTCAACCACTGTAATACCCGCCTGGCCAACAGCGGGAAAATGATTAGCAGGCACAGGCAATAAATTTGTAGCATTAGCTTTGTTGTTGTTGTTCGCACCATGAACCTCCTTGTTTATTAGGGCTTTTAGCTCACTCATTTCCATCAACAAATCCTTAATTTTACCACCAAAGAATTCATTGAGAGACTCAGTGCTCCGTTTTTGCGACAGACGAATGTCATCCAATGATGAAATAAAACGCTCAGGCAAGTTGACGCATTTTCCACGCAAGTACACAATGTTACGGTTAGCCTTAAACCATTTCACATCGTAATCCGAGATTACTCCTTTACAACACGCTTTGTGGAACCGTTTTTGGCAAAAACCCGAACATGGAACAATTTTAAGATCATTTCTCGCGAAGGCAACATCACATTTTCCGCAAAAGTCATCCATATTAGAAAAATATAAATTAAAACACAGGAGCAAAACAAAAACACGTCTACACTATGTGATCCCTCCATCCGTGAGGAAGGAGAATATGGGTAATGGGACGTGAGAGGCGTCATATCCGTAGATCAACCATCGAGCTAGCACTTCATTAACTATGTGCATGTTAGTCGCCTCTTACGACCGGTATGCCTGCCTACCTCGGGCATATTCTAAGCCCCTAACCCGCAGGGGCAGTCTTGCGTTCATTATACACAACTCTGTACAGTATGATCTATTTGATACCAAGATCGACGGAACGGATGATACCTTAGAAAGCCAAGGCATAACTATCCGTACAGGAGATGTCGACCTGCAAGTCATTAACATCTACATACATACCCCAGTCTCAAGTTGTCCCACCTGTTATCACCCCGATATTAGCTTGCTTCAGATAGATGACACAGCTTTATGTAAACTGAACATCGACGCACCAACTAGAGTATCGGGTAATATATAATACAGTTCGCCGGATATTTCTATCGTAAGCGCGAGACTACTAAACTAGCGACCCATACTCGCGCTAGCATCAGACCATCTCCCAAAAGTCATTACCATCGAACGACCGACGGACTTTATAACACCTGAGCATGGTACATATATTAACTTCACCAAGGCGGACTGGGGCAGTTTTACGACAGACACGGACGACTCCTTGGCTGCTCGACCCACTCCTACGGACGTACGCAAAGGCGAAGGGAAATTCCGCAAAATCAGTGACTCGGCCTATAATCGCTTCAATCTTGCGGGTCGAATATCTCAATTAAGACCAAATTTCCTCGCGGAGACAGCAGTCATGGCTAGAGAAAGAGGCGAAGTCTCAATCATGGAGACCCCCGCATAAGGGATCTCTATGCGGAAATTCGTAGGATGGTCGATAAACACAAACTGGCCAAATGGAAACAATTTACTTAAAATAGCCTTGGAAACAACACCCACAGCAATGCAACCTCTCCGATGGTGTTGGCCAACTCTGGACTACGGTTAAAGCTCTAACCAATCCAGGTGACAGGGTCAGGATGGACCCTAGGGGATGCGCGAACTCTTTTTGTCGACAATTCATATTGCATTCCCCGTCCGATAGAGCTCGAAGCCCTCAAAATCCATCGGCGGTATTGCCATGAAGATGTTGAAACATTCACTGAACACTTTCGTCATTCCAGAAATATGGAAGAAGCCGAGTGTGGTTCCACTATTAAAAGCCGGCAAATATAGGCGATTCATATCGCCCTATATCACTTCTGTCGCCGGTATTGAAGACTCTAGAGTCCATCTTGCTCCCGTACTTTACTGCAAATTTGGACCTGGCTAGTCATCAACATAGCCTCTGTTTCGTACAGGGGCATTTGCCAATGCGCGTCTTAAAGGTTGCGCAGGGCAATGCGTCTGCCCGAATAAATTTACTGTTTAAAATACGTTATTGAGTGCAGCTTGTCATGGCTCGCCTCGATTGAGTGAGTGCATTAAAGAAGAAAGAGTTAATTGTGCAGTTGAGTAAATATAGTTTCGACACTCGTAAAGCTCGGGAAATTTTAATTTTCCTTTGAGAGCATCAATCAATCAAGATTATCAATTAAGATTCAACTTTCTATAGTATAGTTTGACCCTGCGGGATAGGGGTTTAGAATATGCCCGAGGTAGGCCAAAACCTTCGGGGAGTGTATTTGTCTTAACAACAACAACAACAGTAAACATATATCAGTGGATCTTTTCTATTCAATTATTTTATTCATAAAAATCAATCAAATATTTTCATTACAAATAACTACTTCCAAACATACTGAGAATTATTATATTCAATTCCAAAACAATTAAATACAGTACAATGAAATACAGTAGATGATGACAACTCGGCCATTCCTGATATGAACTCGTCCCGAGTTAACCTTCATCGTTTTCGATTTCTCCATCATCTATCTCCGGAAATAAAACACACCACGGCTTAATTTTTTCACATGTTACAACAGTACTATATCGGCGTTTTGATCTTTGCATGTCTTCAAGTTCCTCTACAACATAACGATCGAATCTCAATATTTTTTTAACAATGAATGGTCCTTTGTATTTCGGTTGTAACTTCTTAGATTCGCCTGTGCTTTGAGTGGGTGATTCTATTAGAACCAAAGATCCTTCTTGATATGGCACTGGTTTAGAATATCGAGCATCAAATCTTGCTTTCCATTTGACACGTGCTACTTCAATATTTCGAATGGCTTCACTTCACCGACCATTCATATATAATTGCTCTTCATTATCTTGAATTGCTGCCAAAATTTTATTTCCATTCAAATCGCGGAGTGGAAAATCATAAATAAGATCAATTGGTGCATATTTAGTTGTGGTATTCACCTTTGTATTCAATGTCCATTGTAACATTCTTATTTGTGCATCCCAATCTTTTACGTTATTAGTTGATGTTTTTAAATACGCTAATACTGCTTGATTTACCCTTTCTGCCAATCCATTTGAACGAGGTGTTCGCAGAGCTACCTTAATATGCTGAATACCATTCTCCTGGCAAAACTTAGTGAAAGCTATAGATGTAAAGGCAGTACCACGATCAGTTACAATTCTTTTTGGTAAACCGAATGTAAGAGTTAACTGATTTAAAGCATCTAAAACTGGTTTGGTTTTTGTTGAACGAGTAGGTACAACAACAGAATATCTTGTAAGGGCATCCACTATAACCAAAACATATTCATAACCACTACGGCTTTTAACAAATGGGCCAAGATGATCCAAATGGAGTGTTTGAAAAGGTAATATTGGTATATCCATTCCATAAAGTTCACACTCCTTCCGGCCTGAATCGCGATTGTAACAACATTCAATACAAGATTTGATGAAATTCTTTGTGCAATTTCTTAACCGTGGGAACCAAAAATGTTTTAAAACTCTTTTCATAGTACCATCTAAACCTGGATGCCCAACATCATCATGACATAACTTAATTATGCGCCATCGCATACCTTTTGGAATAACTAATAACTCACACCCATTTTCAAGTTTACGAAAAATTATCAATGGATCTTTTCTATTCAATTATTTTATTCATAAAAATCAATCAAATATTTTCATTACAAATAACTATTTCCAAACATACTGAGAATTATTATATTCAATTCCAAAACAATTAAATACAGTACAATGAAATACAGTAGATGATGACACATAGTTAGTTGAAGACAAGACGCGGTGCCAAAAAGAAGAAATTAATAGCCGCATTCTTCTGGAAATTATCGCTCCGGCTTACGCTCATTAATGGCAAAGTACTTTAATGCCAAAGGACTCTAATCAATACTCTGTAGAGTATTCCAATGCCGGAATTTACAATAGTAGTCCAATTTCATACAAAAAATGTGCTCCAATTAACATGGCGATGTCCTAGGATTGGACCACCTGTATACAATCAGTAATCCATAGAGTACTCCAATGTAAAGCGAGAATTGGAGTAGGTGTTCCTCTCTCGCTGCGCTTTCTACTCCAACTGGAGTAGTCTAGTTGGACCTATTTGGAAAATAATCTTGCGTGGGTGTTCCATGGAGTACGGGATGGAGTACTCCTAGTTGGATTAGGTGGTCCAATCCTAGGACATCGCCATGTTAATTGGAGCACCTTTTTTATATGGAATTGGATTTTCTTGGAGTAGTAAGAGGACTCCAAAGTTTTTACAGGGTTTCTCACGGGAACAGTCCGGGTCCGGGGTGTATGAGTAGGTCGCCTCCGCGTTGGTGCACCCTGGGTAACGCTGAATGACCTACATGGCCTACACAGCTAGTTTCTTGTATTGCCGGTTCTACGAGAACGGTACCAGTACTTGTGCTGTACCCATCGTGCCGAAACGACCCGGGCCGTTTTCTTATATCGACCCGGCCAAGAGCAATACACTCGGGGTAACCCTGTCTGAAATTTAGGCAGGGCTATACCTCGCTACAACAACAACAACATAAGACTTCACCAACAGATGACGGTGCGCTTTCACGTAGATCCGGGGTATACACATTATTAAAACAAAAATATCCAAAGTATTTTCGTTTAATACAAACATTCATTAAATCAATTATAAGATTGCAATGGATTTTTTATTATTAAAAAATATATGCATTCAAGATAATAATACGTAAAAAAAATTAAAAAACGACACCACTTCTTAACATTTTAATGCGTTTAGTATAAAATCCAAAAACAAGAAAAATGACCCAATTTGAACACTGCCGTGAACCATGCAACATTATTGCTCGGGTCCCGTACGATATGTCGAAAAAAAATGTCGAATTTCCAAGACCGAATTGAAAAAAATTTTAAAATACCGAAGAGATTTTTGACCGAAAAAAAAATGTCGAAAAAATGCAAATGACCGAAAAAGGTCGAAATTTGGATTCTTAATGTAAAACTTCGGAAATTTGAGTTTAACAACGTGTTTTATGACAGTATACAATTATTTATCACTTCCTTACCTCTTACCAAGAACTTTTCAACCATTTTCCAATACAAAGCCTATTCAAATTTTCCCCTTGTTAGAGGTAACAACAGAAATATTCTCAGACATTTTCGGGCTACAAACTGCACATGTAAAAATTAAGATTGGGAATGACTTATGATTTGTACTTATTAAAACCATAACACTAATCATTTGGTAATGATCATTTCGAGAAAGTTACCGTTATCTTATTGAGCTAAACTATGCTGGAGTCACCAATGGCAAAAATAAATCGATGGGTCTTTGATGCAAAGTCCATGTACATTTGTTTCGCTATATATGTACATCGATGCTTCGACTTGGTTAGTTTTGTAATATGTGTATACTTTTCTTATTACGTGCATATTTTTGAACAAGGAAAAGATGTTGGTCCAATTTACTTTTGTTTTTGGACAAGTGAGAAACCGAAATAACGTTTAAACGTTCAAAACTTCACAATTTTTATAGAAACATCGATACATCAAATATTTACGTGACTATAAAAGTCGCCAAAAATCAAAATTTGTCTGACATCTTTAAACCGGAGATTCGTTTCTGAGAGGTTGTTGTTAATTATATTGAGAAGAGCTTAAGAGTTTGTGCTTGCAACTTTACCGTCAGGTTTTATATTTGCTTGCACGAGCTATTGCAAAACACTAGAAAAATAATACTCAACATTAATATATAAGATGTAGAAACAATGTAATGAATGATGTGTAAAATTCGCGCGAATTTTTTTTCGACATTTTTTCATTCGACATTTTTTTTCGAGACATTTTTTTTTCGACCTTTTATGTTTTCGGCAAATTTTTTTTCGACATTTTTAGTTTCGACTTCTTTTTTTCGACATATCGTACCAGACCATATTGCTCGCCAGCGACATCTGTTACTGAAAAATTTGGCTCATTAAACGCAGCTACCCAGAAAGCGATTCAACACAGCGTTAACCAGACTTCTGTGTTGCTTCATCTGGCTCAAGTTGTTATTGTTATTTTTTTTCTATCTCCGGTTCTCTACCAGAAGAATGCAGCTAATAATAAAAGGTGATGTGTGCAAGTGCTAATATAAAATAATTATATTATATTGTTGTAAGCTAGGAATATATATGCACGACGTGCTAGGGCAATGTGTATTTTGTGCAGTGTTTGTTTAATATAAAGGGTTTTATTCTGGCTTCGGCCTTTTTCCCTTAGGGCACCAATTTTTTATTTTATTTATTTCGGTATATACGTGAGTATATGTATGTAGGAAACATTATGGTCCATGTCGAGCCGGATGGCGATCGGCTCAGTGAAAAAAAGAAAAAACCTGGAAAATCCTTGGCTGGGGGCGTTGTTGAATTGGAAAAAAGTGTTAAAATATCAACAAGTGTGTGCGCGGTATTAAAAATCAGAAAAGAAAAAAGGCAAATTTAAGAAAATAATGATTAAGCTAAATAAAGTTAAAGTGAACAAGAGGTGAGCAAGACAAAGGGGTAAAGCCAAGGATAATTTTTTTCATCAGTCCACGGTTAAAATAATGATAGGGGTGCGTGCAGAATGTTCAAACACGGGCCGAGCTGTTCAAACACGGAGGCGAAGAGCTGGTAAAATGCATGCATCAGCTCTTATGCAGAATATGGTCAGACGAAAGCATGCCTCCGGATTGGAATTTAAGTGTGCTTTGCCCAATCCACAAAAAAGGCGATCCCGCTAACCGCACCAACTACCGCGGAATTAGTCTTCTTAATATCGCATATAAGGTTCTTTCTAGCGTGTTGTGTGAAAGGCTGAAGCCCATCGTAGACAAACTGATTGGACCTTATCAGTGTGGCTTTAGACCTGGTAAGTCTACCATCGACCAGATTTTCACGATACGCCAAATCCTGGAGAAGACCCATGATAAGAGAATCGACACTCACCATCTCTTTGTCGATTTTAAAGCCGCTTTTGACAGCGTAAAAAGGAGTTGCCTGTATGCCGCCATGTCTGAATTTGACTTCCCTGCAAAGCTTATACGGCTTTGCCAAATGACGTTGAGCAATACCAACAGCTCCGTCAGAATCGGGAAGGACCTCTCTGAGCCATTTGAAACCAAACGAGGCTTCAGACAGGGCGACTCCCTTTCATGCGATTTCTTCAATCTGATGCTGGAGAAGATAATTCGAGCAGCAGAGCTAAACCGCAATGGTACAATCTTTTACAAGAGCGTGCAATTGCTGGCGTATGCCGATGATATTGATATCATTGGCCTTAACAACCGCGCCGTAAGCGCTGCCTTCTCTGGACTGGATAAGGAAGCGAAAAAAGTGGGTCTTGCCGTGAACGAGGACAAGACGAAGTATTTGCTGTCATCAAAGAAAGAATCGGCGCACCTGCGGCTTGGCAGCCATGTCACTGTTGATAGTTACAAATTTGAAACTGTGAGGGACTTCGTCTATTTGGGAACCAGTATCAACACCGAAAATAATATCAGTCTAGAAATCCAGCGGAGAATCACTCTTGCCAACAAGTGCTACTTTGGACTGAGTAGGCAATTGAGAAGTAAAGTCCTCTCTCGAAGAACAAAGATCACGCTCTATAAGTCTCTCATCATACCTGTCCTGATGTATGGCTCAGACTCATGGACAATGTCAAGAGAAGATGAGATGGCCCTTGGAGTATTTGAGAGAAAAGTTCTGCGGAAGATTTATGGTCCTTCCCGTGATGCCAACGGCGAGTATCGAAGGAAATTTAACGACGAGCTGTACGAGCTCTACGCAGATCTGACCATAGTCCAGCGAATTAAAGCGCAAAGACTCCGCTGGCTGGGCCATGTTATGCGAATGGACAAAGAAGCTCCAGCACAGAAGGTTTTCCTATTGTCCCCTGAATTCGGTAGCAGAGGAAGGGGGAGGCCTCGACTGAGATGGAAACAACAGGTGGAGGATGACTTGAACTCCCTTGGGGTTTCCAATTGGCGTCAGTTATCGCTAAAAAGGAATGACTGGCGTGCTTTGATACGAAACGGCCAAAATCGCTTAGGCGGTTAAGCGCCAATAAATGATGATGATGATGATGATGATGATGTGCGTGCAGAATGAAGTGTACATGAGACTGGGCCAAAAAAAATTTCGGTTTTTTCAAAAATTATATTGATTTTTTTTTTTAAGAAAGGCGAAAAGAAATTACTGTAATTTTGTCAGATTTTTAAATTAAAGTCTAGAGGTCTATCATCGCTAGTTTAGATTTTACAGACTTAACCTCCAATTTGGTTTAAAAACGACAAATCATTGTTGAAAAACACCATTTACTTGAACACATTTTTGTGGGAAATTGAATTCCGTACACAAGCTGCCTATACTGAAATTTTCTCAGACTAGCCGTTTTCTAGTCTTCTAGCCTCAAACATTGGCATGTTTTTTGGATTTGCCGATTTTGGTTTGAAAATTTGCGAAACATGAAGAAATCAACATCGAATAAAGCTAAATACATATTCTTAAGAAAAATTGGCTGCTGAATCCGAATTCGATATCAAAATCCAACAATGGCCCGAGGTTCGCCCCGAACTTTGCAAGAAAGTCCAATATTATTTTTTGATGGTTTTGTTAGAGAAAAACTGCGACCTTTTAGGCTAATTTCTGAGTTCACAGATCCGACAACTTATTGTTTTTTTGTGGCTGCGCCATTTGAAGACCGTAAAACTACACCTTCGCAGAAAAAGCATATATTTAGCAAAAATGTGTTTCAACGTATATGAGATATGTATATTTTTGGTTATAATATTGATCATATAATGATAATTAATAATGAAGAATATCAATAAACAAAATTTAGTAACAAAATTTGAACAAAAACCCAAAACAAAGACGGAAATATGATTTTTTTAAATTTAATACTAAACAAGTTTTGAAAAAGTAACAAAAAAGTTGTTTTGCCTTTTTTGTAGCCCACTCTATTTCCTTTAAGAATCTGTATTTATCTTTGTTGTAACTACATGGATATTTGCATTTTTCATAATTTTTGAAAGAATAAATGGGAAATCGGAAAAACATGCTAATTTTTGAGGGTAGAATACTAGAAAACTGAGAAAATTTTGGTCAATGCCAATTTCCATTAAAAATATGTTTAGGTAAATGGTGTTTTATAACAATGGTTTGTCGTTTTTATACCAAATTGGAGGTTAAGTCTATAATATCTAAACTAGCGATGATAGACCTCTAGACTTTAATTTAAAAATCTGAAAAAATTACAGTAAGTTTTTGCCACCTTTCAAAGAAAATCAATATAATTTTTGAAAAAAAAACGAAATTTTTATTTTTGGCCCAGTCTAGTGTACATATATATGGGTGATTCCTTGGAAACTGATATATTTGTGTTCACCGACTTTAATGTCAAAAACTTATAACAAACCGACATTTTTTTAAAAACTAAAGCACATAAAGTCGCTCAGCTAAATTTGATTGAAAAAGGATTCTATGTGCAAGTCCTAAATTTTGCATTTGTATTTATTGATGAAAGGCATATATTAGTTGTTAGAAATATCAAACAAAAAACCCAGTTTCATGGTCCATTAAAATAAATTAATTATACTTTTCAGGTTAACTAAAAAATTTGTGCGACAAAACTAAAGCACAAATTAAAGTAGGTCCGGTTTGCAAAAAAATGTAAAATGGAGGTTAACGTGATCAACGAGACTCCCTTAGTCTTGTTTCCGCAGGGAATTCCATAAATTATTTGGTCAGGATCTATTATGAAGGACAATTTAACAACGTTTATTTGAAGAAATTTTACTTCTTTTCTTAGCATTTAATACGATTTTATTTCAAATAAAGGAAAAATAATTGTTTGCTG
Organism: Campiglossa producta; assembly: GCA_964058755.1. Classification (NCBI taxonomy): domain Eukaryota; kingdom Metazoa; phylum Arthropoda; class Insecta; order Diptera; family Tephritidae; genus Campiglossa; species Campiglossa producta. The sequence continues at coordinate 80,113,723 of CAXKVI010000002.1, forward strand.
GACACTATATGATCTGAAATGGTCCAATGCGACCAGGAATCTTATTTTGCTATCAAATAAAACAATTCTGAAACAATCGAACACCTTGTAACCTGTTTACCGAAAATCCACTCTTATTCATATGCCCAAAAAAGTGAAGTAAGATTTCTCAAAAAGAAGGCCGTTAAATTGTCCTACATATTATATCCTGACCAAATAATTTGTGAAATTCCCTACGGAAACAAGACTTAATATTTTCACAGCCCGAACGATGTCCATACCCTTGCTATTCGGTGTTTTTGGTGGCCTATTACCCCTCTGTAAAGTGCTTAGAGAACAAGATTTTTAATAAAAACGTTTGTAAAAAGCAAGAAAAAGTCATGATGCATGTTAAATCATTTTGCGGTGATATTCGCTGATTTATTTTTAACGAATTAAAAAAAAATTGGCAAAAGTGCAACGAAACAATTACTTTGCGCAATTTTTTTAAATCATAAAATTTTCTTTAACGGCTGTATGAAAGAATGGAACCAATTTTAGAAATTGTTTGAAAAAGATCGGCGGGAGTCTCATTGATCACGTTAACCTAAATTTTACATTTTTTTGCACACATTTAAGAAAAAAAAACCGGACCTACTTTAATTTGTGCTTTAGTTTTGTCGCACAAATTTTTTAGTTAACCTGAAAAGTATAATTAATTTATTTTAATGGACCATGAAAATGGGTTTTTTGTTTGATATTTCTAATGACAAATATATGCCCTTCATCAATAAATACAAATGATGAATTTTATATCAAACCCAATATGCATTGAACCCGACCCCCTCCAAATTTGATGAATTTTGCATAGAGGTACATCTTACCTACCCAAACACAACCTCATTTTTAGAAATTGAATTTTCGAAAAATTATGGGCGTGGCAAGGTATCGAAATATATTTCCAAATAAACTGAAAAAACACTTCAAAGATGAAGCGATTGTGAAAAATAAAATTTTATTTTAGAAAGGTATATTCAATATATATAACATATCTGAAAACTAAAATGCGGTTTTTTTCCTTTTTTTTAAATTATTTAAGGAAATGCATCTCTTGGTTACTTTCTGATATTTTGATATCACGAGTAAACTAATCAACCGATTTCAAAAATTTGTATACCGTTAGAAAGGTGTTAAAATCACCTCTTGAAAACATATACTGTTAAGATTCTATATTACAATTTTGAAAAAAATATTATTAAAAAATTTTTTTTAGTTTTTTTATTTTTTTTTTTTCAAACTGGGAAACACTTCAAAGACCAAGCGATTAAAAGGTCCATTCAATATATGGGTGTTTCCAGGAAAAGTCAAGCAGCATTTGTTTTTTGTATGGAAAAAATTTGGTTTTTTACTAGTAAAATAACGTCCGCAACGTAACGTTCCCAACAGATATATGTAACGATTACTTACAAACAGCTGTTCCTATCTTATTTTTGTGTTAGTTTTTAAGAACTCACTATATTCATCTTTAATTTATCCTTAAAGGTTTTTTCTTAATACTTCGAAATTGGAAGAAAATTGCTAATTTACCTAGTTGCCTTAACACTACTTCCGTTTTGAGTAACGTCCGCAACGCAGTTTAGGTGGCTATGACAGCGACATCATACTATGCTATCGTCTGCAACATACTTTAACCGACAGCAGGTCCTAAAATACGACCATAAATAATATAATGGCTCCAGTTTTCACGACACTTCTTACTCAAATTTAAAAAAAAAAATCGTTCAAACGTGACGTCCGCAACGCTAGGAAATGCCCATATATAACATATCTAAAAACAAAAATGCGTTTTTTTATATTATTTAAGTAAATGCATCTCTTGGTTACTTTCTGATATTTTGATATCACGCTTAAACTAATGAACCGTTTTGAAAGATTTGTATACTGTTAGAAAGGTATTTAAATCAGCTATTGAAAAAATACACTGTAAAAAAATTTATATTCCAGTGGGGTGCACCCCAGCTAACATCAAAACAACGGCTCGAATATTTCACATACACGGAAAAGGTCGACGGATGAATGTACACAGAGCAAAAAGTCACATAAAATTCCCTGTAAATCAGAACAAAGTTTAGCGGATTTCCCTATGATATTTTTCCAATAAGATGCCCGTCTTATTATGACTGGGTGTCTCTTTTTAATAAAACTGAGTAGATAATCACATAATATTAAGAAGATTTTCTTTTTAATATTTCAAATTAAAAAAAAAAAAAAAAACAAGTAAGGAAGCCTAAGTTCGGGTAAGCCGAACATTAAATACCCAGTGTATGGAAACAATAGTAGTACCTATAAGGTATATATTTTCTATATATATTATAATTTGGGAAAAACGAACTTAATAAATTTATTAGTTAGTTTATAAAATTAATATTTATTCATGCTACGGTATAACATATATGTACATTGTTCGTGTGCCCTCAAAATCTTACTTATAGTTGAATACATTTGAGGAGCTTCAAACCAAAACGCAATAAGTATACACTGAATCAGTATACATTTATAGCGTTTTGGTTTGAACCTCCTCATTTATTACTTCTAATATACTTACGCCCAATTTGTGACAAAGTTTTAAATTGAAAAAAAAAAAATACGTTTGGGCCAGTTTTTCGAAATTCGAATTATTTTCAAAGTTATATCTACCACTCTTCGAAATTCCTTACTTTCTGATGATTTTCTCACGATTGGTCAAACCGATGGTATCTTCTACCAAACGACGATTCTATCTTTTGCAAAAAAAAAAATGTTTGCAAACATTATTCGCAATTTTTAACTTCTCCATCGTGGTCAGATGGCGCTTTTGTATGATGTTGTTGGGAATTCCATTAGTAACTATTGGCAAAAAAAAAATTTTTGGCACTTTAAGGGGGCGGAAGTTATTTACATTTTTTTACAGACTAGTAAATTTTTTATGAAATTTTGTTTTTCTCTACGTACTGTGGACTATGAAGACAAAAAATGTAAATAACTTCCGCTCCCTTAAAGTGCCAAAAAATTTTTTTTTTTTGCTAACAGTTACTAATGCAATGCCCAACAACATCATACAAAAGCGCCATCTCGCCACGATGGAGAAGTTAAAAATTGCGAATAATGTTTGCAAAAAAAATTTTTTTGCAAAAGTTGGAAATGTCCTTTTGTAGAAGATACCATCTTTTATATATATTTAAAAGATTAGCAAAAGCGGTTTGACCAATCGTGAGAAAATCATCAAAAAGTGAGAAATTTCGAAAACTGTTGATAGCTATAACTTTCAAACTAATTCGAATTTCGAAAAATTGTATACGTATTTTTGTTTCATCGTTCTGAGCCATACTACCCACTTTCAATAAAATACATGGCCGTCGAAAAAATTATAGGTGGCTCACCTAACAAAATTAACTCATCTTTTAGGACTCGTTAATAGTAGACAATTCCTTACAAATTTAACTAGCAAATTATACTATAATTATACTATTTTTTTTGTACTAGTATGATTTGTGCCAAATTTCATCATTCTACCATAACTTGTTTAAAAGTTACGACCTGTCGAATTTTCAAAAATGCCTCCCTTGAAAGTGGGCGGTGCTACGCCCACTTTTTAAAATTTAACAGAAAATCATAATAGAATGATAAGAGAGATTCACCTATCAAATTATATCATTTTATCAATTTCAGTTACCGATATATGTCAGTTTATGTGAACTTCGAAATTTTCGATATCGAAAAAGGGGGCGTGGTTATAATCCGATTTCGCCTATTTTAATTAGCAACCTACCTTGGCCAGAAAGTAAGGTTTAAACCAAAATTAATGCAAATATCTAAATTTTTAGTCAAGTTATGTCAGTCTATGTGATTTTCGAAATTTTCGATACCGACAAAAGAGACGTGGTTATAATCCGATTTCGCCCATTTTCTCTAGAAAGCTACCTTGGCCATAAAGTAATCTGTATACCAAATTTCATGCAAATTCCTCAATTTTTACTCAAGTTATCGTGTACAAAGACGGGCGGACGGACGGACAGACGGACGGACATGCCTGAATAGACTCCTCTCATCAACCTAAGAACTTTCATACATGGATCTTGATTATTTTGGGCCGGTACGTAGTACCGTTATGTGGACAAAATTATAATACCCCTGTACTAGTACGCTGGGTATAAAAATGCTCCCTTAAAAGTGGGCGGGGCCACGCCCACTTTAGAAAATTTATCAAAAAATCATTATATAATGACCATGGGGATTCACCTATAAAATTATATAATTTTACCCATTCCGTTAGCGAATTATGTCAATTTAGATGATTTTAGAAATTTTCGATATCGAAAGTGGGCATGGTTGGAGGGCGATTTTATCCATTTTCATCAGGTATACTCCCAAAGATACTAGTATGCTTTTTGCCAAATTCCATCGTTCTATCGTAATCAGTTTAAAAGTTACGACCAGTCAAATTTTCAAAAATGCCTCCCTTAAAAGTGGGCGGTGCCACGCCCCCTATAAAAAATTCATGGAAAATCATAAGAGAATTACCAGGGGGATTCACCTATAAAATTATATCATTTTAGCCATTTCAGCTACCGAGATATGTCAATTTAGGTGATTTTAGAAATTTTCGATATCGAAAGTGGGCATGGTTGGAGGGCGATTTTATCCATTTTCATCAGGTATACTCCCAAAGATACTAGTATACTTTTTGCCAAATTCCATCGTTCTATCGTAATCAGATTAAAAGTTACGACCACTCAAATTTTCAAAAATGCCTCCCTTTTCACTAACCATGTATTTAGAACTCGGTAACCGCAATTTAGGGGATGCGCCAACCTTTCTACTGGAAGGTGAAGGAACACCTCCCTTAAAAGTGGGCGGTGTCACGCCCCCTATAAAAAATTTATGGAAAAATCATAAGAGAATTACCAGGGGGATTCACCTATAAAATTATATCATTTTAGCCATTTCGGCTACCGAGATATGTCAATTTGTGTGATTTTCGAAATTTTCGATATCGAAAAAGGGGGCGTGGTTATCATCCGATTTCGCCCATTTTCAATAGCAACCTACTGTAATGGTCGCCCTATTACCTTTTTAGAATTGTATCGCATTTGGATTGCAACAAAATTTGTCGCATGCGATACAATTGGTATGATGATGATACAAGTGGCCTAAGACCGTTTTAGGTCCAAAAAGCTCTTAAATCTCTCAATCCAAAAATTGGATTAAAGAAATGTCGCACTTATTTGACACGGATTGCAACCAACTTTCTGTTGTTTGTCAAAAATAGAAGCCCAAGGCAGAGCCGAGGGTATAAAAGAGCTTGAGCGACTACAGTTAGCCTCTTTTGCGGAATTTATCATCAGACCATCGGAGTGAACGGACGTTCCAATTACACATCATCCTTTTATTCATAGGAAACTCGTGGCTTTGTCATATTAGCATAGGTAAGTCAATTTAAGGTTAGGAATTCGTATTCCAAATAAATCAACCAGAATATTTCTTTTGTCCTTAGATCCTTTTGGAATCCAAACCTTTGTCCACACCCATCGTCCTAAAACGTAGCTACAAGCCACTTGGAAAAGTTAATCGCCATCAAGGTTAGGGGCGGGTGTGGCATCATTTTTTCCTTGGGCCAACGACTTGGCCAAGGCAGCATTTTTTCCTTCGAGCAACGATTTGCCCAAGGCCATCATCATCCCAGCCAATCCTATAAAAGGAACGAGTCCTTTAGTGAACCAAGCTCATCTTGAAGCTCCATAAGTGCACCTGGAGCCACTAGCATCATCGGGGCTTCATCCCCACAGAATCCTGCATCCAACAGCTACCAGGCGCTCATACATTTGTCCGCAGAAAGTGCCTGAATTTTCCTGTCACCCACGAAATCAACCTGATATAGTGCACAGTGATTAAAAATACGATTTTTTTTGTATGATTAAAAACCCTATTTTGTGACAGTTTGAAAGGAAAAAGTTCCTAAAGCTTTAGTTTGGTGTAACCGGAAATCTGGTCGATTTAAGTAATTAAGCGAAAAAATCAATATTGTATTGAGAAATTTAAATATTAATTTTTAATAAATCTATCGACGTTCCACGTCAGGGCAGTGATGCGAAAGAAAAAAGGAGATTAAAAATTAGAATCTAAAATCTAACAAATTGAAATCTTAAGGTTAAAGATTAGAACCTAAAATCTAAAAATTTAAATCTTCGCGTTAAAAAAAAAAAAGAAAATTTAGTGATTAGAAAAAAAAAATAAATTACAATTTTTTTAGGCTCAGATAATCAAAAAAGCAGTTAATTGAAATTATAATTCAGAATTAAATCGGTGGACTTATTATTGAAACAAAATAAGAATGTTCTTAATACATAATGGTTTTGAGAACCTAAAACCATAACAATATTCGTTTAAAAATATAAAAAGCGAAAATTCGGTAGTAATTGTTTTGACCATATAACACTCAAAAATGTGCCACTGTCTACGAGCATATTATCTTTTATGCTAAAAAAATCAAAGCTTGAAGACAAGAGAATTTTGCCAAAAACAATTTGTCACCAGTACAGCTAACCTGCAATCAACGTTGGAAGGCCTTTCATCGATGGAGTGCATCATATACAAACATACCAACATACCAATGTGAGTAATATTGTTGTTGTTAATTATTTTCTTGTTTTACATTTTTTTTAAGCTTTGATTTTACTAAGCAAAGATTTGACTTTGCATCATTGTTCGTATACCTACTAAAGGGTAAAAAAATTGCATGGGCATTAGTATGTACATACATATTGTTGTCCAACAATACGTATTGTAACATGTGGGTGTAGATAAAAAAGGTCTCCCTAACTATGTATGTAAGTCAGAGTTAGGCAAATGAAGTTTTAAAATTACAAGTAATTAACTTTTCGCAGCATCTAAGATTTATTAAAAGTTTGTTTGTTTTAAAGAAATACACTTACTGGATAGAATGAACCACATATATGAGTTTATTTTTCATATATAAATATTTTAAAACAATATTTTGAGAAAAATAAAATATTGCATAAATAACTCAAACCTAAAAGAACATAGAAAGTAAAGTAAGCATGTTTGTTACTCTGACAAAAAGTTGTATACAAACATACATATGTACATATGTATTGAGAGATGTTGACTTGATTACTGCAGTTATTTAAAGATTTTTTTTTATATACATAAAAACAATAAACAAACAAATATTAAGAACAAAGTAAAGTAACAAAACATAAATCAATGAGGTTCTAATTATGATACCCGGATACTATAACCAAGATTTTGATCCATTAATCGCTTCTTAGTAGCCATTTGATATGAACCGATAATTGTTACTACGGTTTAACCTTAGTATAATCTAAGATTATCTTTTTAGGATTACTTTAACCAGTACTTTGAATTTTCATTTATTCCTACTAGGAAATTTTGTTAGTACTTAACATGTCGTTTGTTAATATATATGAAAATGTTTAATAAAGTTTGAAGTTGTTAATTTGAAACAATGAGGAGATAAATTATTAGTATGTTCCTGGAGGCAAATATGTTGATGCACTAAAAGGTAGGAGAAGTTTTTTTATTGGGATCTTCGAATAAAATTCGCATCGAAGATCATGGTAGGGTAGGGTAAAGAAGGCGAGTGTCGATTACCATCTCAGACCTCGCTCCAATATGTACATAGACCAATGACAGATACCCCATACAATTAGTGAAGTTAGTTTGCCTTGAATGACCCTATTGGGTATATAGTTTTTTTAGTTCATGGAAGTAAAGCTTCCGAATGTAGATTCAGGTTAGGAGTCCTAAAACTATTATTTATGTAACTGCGGTTGGAACATGGTAAAAAAACCCACCCCATCCCGAATGAGTTACGGTCCAGAGGACTCCCCCCGCCGTGACCTCTCAACTGCCCTTAGTGAACAAAAACGCATACCATCTTACACCATAGGTAACCTCAGTAACACTTAGCTGTTGTTCACGTTAGATACTTTTGAATCATTACAAAAATTTTAGGCGGCCAACCGGCCCCAGCGATGTAAAAGATTCAAATAAAAATACAAAAGTATACTAGCTACGACTAGGTACTATACTATATATAGTTATATTACGTAAATTTTTGGCGCCCAACGTGGGGCAGCTAACGTTTTTAATAAAAAGTTTAATAAATCTTTAGTTGAGACTCTACCACCAATGTCTCGGTTGATTGCTCATCAATGTGTGCATTCACGCACACACAGATACAATCAATAATTTAGTACTCGTTAGTTGTCATACACCTTTTGGTGGTGTTGAAGTATTAGAATGTATTCCTTTGGAACTGATATCGCTTCACACATGCTGATGTCGTTTAGATGGGTTTCGTCTAACTTCCGCATGTGGAGATTTTGGAGTGCATAGCTAAATTTGAGAAGTCTACGATGCTGGTGATTCAGTCTGGATACCACGCCGAGAAGCTGATCAATTTTCTGCTTGCATTTCATCGATTCAGATTATAGCGATTAACACCCGCTATAAACATTACTTCAAGTGACACCATTCCTTTTGCTCGTTTGTCTTCTTATGCATTGGAAGCCTGATTTTTTTTCTTATAAGCTTCTGCTTTGAAATACTGTTTAATACAATTTCAGAATATTGAGTATTTGGGAAAGACTGGATACCAATACTGATTGTCTCTGAAACATATTTTTCCTTGCTTAACTTTGGGAAGGATTTTAACTTCCAATTGTCATAGACTCAGATAGGTTACAGTAGGTTGGATCGACATTTTGCATCGGTTAAATTGTTGTCTGGAACTCGTGTGCATGCAGCCTTGCGTCCACTTGCCGAATAATGAGCCTTGTACAGATGTCCAACTCAATCTACTGAGTATCCGTTCTGTTTTAGTTTTAATAGCCCAGTTTAAATCCCACTGTCATTCGGTTTATTGTGTCTTATTGGTTAGTAAAACTACCTTTTTTTTTTTTAGTATCAACATATGTCGTACCCAGGAACAGTTTAGTTAATTGATATAATGCCGATACATAGAAGTCCTGAACAAGCACAATCGTTAGGATTTTCTCCAGAAAACCAATGTTCAATTTGTAGTGAGGAAATAAATAATACTCACCCTTGCTTTTTGCTACCATGCAAACATATTTTTCATAAACTCTGTTTAGAAAGTTGGTTATAAGAGCATAATACGTGTTACATCTGTAGCAAAGAAATTAGCCAGAGAGACCTCAAAGTAGTTGTAGGAAACTGCTCACCCGGAGCCATTCCAAAGGTCCCTTCTGCAACAGTAACTGATCAAAGAATGATGACCCGAAGTTTGACCAGTGCCTTGAATCAAGGCCAGACTTCACAACCCCCTGACTTGCAAGAGCCACGCAATTCCGATGCAAGCGCGATGCAGTCGTCTGCATTAGATGCTAGTCGTAGCACCAATAACGCCCAAGGTCTCCCGCCCGGACGATCAAACAATAGAAGAAGAGGTAGACCCGGTCGTTCTGTAAATAATCGTAGAGTAAACGAGTTGGACTATACCAGAGTCCAAGAGATGATCGAACAATCGATAACAAGAATTATGTCCTCCGTAAATTTGAGCAATGTCCCTAACTCTCGGCCAAGCTCTAGTCCTAGCAATGCCCAGGAATTACTGCCAGCGATGCGTGAGGTACCGTCGCCCACGGTATTCCCCCGAAAGGTTGCCGACACTATGCAAAAATGGAACCTTCAATTTGCTGGATCTGCTGATGGTTTAGGAGTCGAGGAATTTATTTATCGCGTGAAAACCCTTACGGATGAAACACTAGATAGTGACTTCACTGCTATGTGTAAACACATACACATACTTTTTATAGAGAAAGCTCGAGAGTGGTATTGGCGATATCACAAACAAGTCAATCGGATCGTTTGGTCTGACGTTTGTGCTTCCCTTCGTCAACACTACAAAGATTACCGATCCGACTTTATGAGTCGAGAAATGGTTAGGAAACAAAAGCCCGGTGAATCATTTTCCGAGTATTACGATGCCGTTGCTTCGCTCATAGACAAATATTCAGTCAGAATAGAAGAAGAAGAATTGTTGGAGATATTAAAGCATAATTTGCTTCCCGAGACTCGACAAAAACTTTTATATCAGCCGATACACTCAATTGGTCATTTACGTCGTCTAGTCAGAATGGGTGAAAATTTGAAGCAAGAGCTTCGTGGTCCACCCGAGAGCTTTAGTAAATCAAAGCCAAGTCCAAATCGACGACAAGTATACGCTGTTGAAGAATCACGCTCCGATTCTCACGAGCATGAAATAGGTGAAGTTGAGGTAGCCGCTCTACACAGTAGCCAAGCTAGGCTTAAGTGCTGGAACTGTGATGAGATTGGTCATATCTGGGAAAATTGATGGCGGATCGACGCATTTTCTGCTACGGATGTGGCACCCTTAATGTGTACAAGCCACAATGTCAAACGTGCGTTCGAAAGGTTTCGGAAAACCGCCGCCCGGGTGCATCCAACACCAGCCGGATGCCCCCGAATGCCGGAACAATGTAATTTTTCCAGAAATTCAAAGTGAACCCTTAAGCAAAGACCCAGCAAACCAGTTTGAAAATATTGTCGAAAATGTACCCCTTCGATTTCAGCCGTACGAAGAACGTTTGCAAAACTATTTGCGAGTGAGGAATCGAATTTTCAATGATATCAAGCCCAAGATAACTAAAAGACTTTTGCGACTTAAATCATTTTACCAAAACGCTAAAACAAACAATCAGCTTTTAGTCTCAACGATATTCAGTAACCAAAGCGACCTGCGTAGTTATGCTGAAGTTTCGTTCCTTAAATTTAAAGAACTAGGTTTGTTAGATACGGGTGCAAGCATTAGTTGTATTGGCTCGTCGCTCGCCGCAGAAGATTTGAAAAAATTTCCGGAATTTGAACAGTTAAATTCACATGCCTCAACCGCCGATGGGGAAAAACAGCAGATCATAGGTGTGCTGGACGTCATTATGACATACAAGTCTCTACAAAAGCCAATAAAACTATATGTTATACCTTCTATCAAACAAAACCTCATTTTAGGCCATGACTTTTGGAAAATCTTCGGACTTGCGCCAAATGTCATAGGCTCACTAGAGCAAAACCCTTATCCCGACGAAGTAAATTGTTACCCGTTAAGCCAAAAGCAAAAACAGCAACTAGAAGTTGTCAAACAGTTATTCCCGAACGCTGCTCAAGCTTTAGGTCGCACTACGTGGATACAGCACCATATCGATATAGGAAGTGCGAAGCCCATAAAGCAGAGATTCTATCCCGTCAGTCCAGCTGTGGAAAAACTCCTTTACAAAGAGATAGATCGCATGCTCGAACTTGACGTAATTGAACCGTCTGAGAGCGCTTGGAGTTCCCCAATGCGACTTGTTATTAAACCCAACAAAGTTCGCCTTTGCTTGGATGCTCGGAAGCTTAACGAGGCTACGAGAAAAGATGCTTACCCATTGCCTAGCATCGATGGTATCTTTTCTCGACTACCTAAAGCAAACATAATTAGCAAGTTAGACTTAAAGGATGCGTATTGGCAAATTGAGCTCAGCTCAGAGTCGAAACATTTGACAGCTTTTACGGTTCCAGGTCGGCCGTTATACCAATTTAAGGTAATGCCATTCGGCCTCTGTAACGCGCCCTCGACCATGTGCCGATTAATGGACACTTTAATTCCGCCTGATCTCCGATACTGCGTGTTCGGGTATTTAGACGACTTATGCATTGTGTCCGAAGATTTTGCTTCACATCTTGCGATCTTAGTCCGTCTCGCTGAACAATTTCGCAAAGCCAATTTAACGCTAAATCTTACTAAAAGCCAGTTTTGCGTTACTAGTATTAATTACTTAGGATACATCATAGGAAGTGGAGGTATCTGCACTGATCCTGACAAAATCGCTTGCATTCTGAATTGGCCTGCGCCAAGAAACCTAAAACAGGTGCGAGGCTTTTTAGGTGTCTGCGGCTGGTATCGCCGATTCATCCACAACTTCGCCGCACTTACTTGTCCAATAACGGAAGTGCTTTCGACGAAGAAGAAGTTTGAATGGACATCCGAAGCGCAATTAGCCATGCAGCAACTTAAGCAAATATTAACCTCAGCCCCAGTTTTGACAAATCCCGATTTCGAAAAAAAGTTTTATTTACATTGTGACGCAAGTGATTTAGGTATCGGCGCTGTCTTAGTACAGTTGTCGGATGAAAATGAAGAAAAACCTATCGCTTTCATGTCGAAAAAATTGAGTCGTTCTCAACGTAACTATAGCGTTACGGAACGCGAGTGTTTGGCCGTAATACTGGCCATTGAAAAGTTTAGGTGCTATTTAGAATTACAGGAATTTGAGGTAGTGACAGATCATTCCAGTCTTTTGTGGCTAATGCGACAGCAGAATGTCTCTGGCAGGCTCGCGCGGTGGATATTTAGGTTGCAACAGTTTAAATTTTCGATATCCCATAGGAAAGGAAAGGAGCATGTTGTTCCAGACGCCTTGTCTCGATTAGAGGAAAACGAAATTGCCGAGTTGGATATGGGACCACTAATAGACCTTGAGTCAGACGCCTTTGACGAGGATGCATATAAACAACTTAAAGATAAATTTAACAAAACCAAAGACCGTTTTCCCGACGTAAAAGTCGTAGATAAGTGTTTGTATATGCGCACAGAGCACTCCGGGGGAGAGAAAAGAACTCATGGAAACTATGGGTTCCTGAAAGTCTCCGGAGCGACGTTCTTAAGCAGGCCCATGACAGTTGCACGTCGTCTCATGCAGGTACACAAAAGACTATTGAGAAGTTGCGTCGTTATCTTTTCTGGCCCTGCTTAGCAAAAGATGTACGAAATTATATAGGTCAGTGTGAAACCTGTAAAGAGAACAAAGCTCCGAATGTTACTCTTCGTCCGCCTATGGGAGCGCATAATCCAACGTGTAGACCCTTCCAACGGCTATACATTGACTTGCTTGGACCGTATCCCCGTAGCAAAACCGGCCACATAGGCCTATTAATTGTGTTAGACCACTTTAGCAAATTCCATTGGATACAACCACTAAAGAAGTTTACGTCTATCGCAGTTCAAGAGTTCCTCTTAAAACATATATTTCACACCTTTGGTGTACCTGAGACCATTGTCAGTGATAATGGCACCCAGTTTAAGGCTAACGACTTTAACGCTTTTTTGACAGAGCTAGGTATCAAGCATGTATATACGGCTCTGTACTCCCCTCAAAGTAATGCTGCAGAACGAGTGAACCGTTCACTATTAGCCGCTATACGGTCTTATATGAAGCAGGATCAGACTGAGTGGGATGTACACATCACTAGCATATCATGTTCTTTACGATCTTCACTACATCAGTCCTTAGGATGTTCCCCCTATAAAGCATTATTTGGCCTGGACATGATCACTCATGGGTCAGATTACAAGTTGTTGAAGGAATTATCTTTGTTAGAAGAGCCCATAGTACCCATTTCGCGATCAGACAACTTGGCCTTGCTTCGGAAAGATATTCAAGCAAACATACGTAAAGCTTACGATCGCAATGAGAAACAGTACAACTTGCGATCGAAGCCAGTCTCGTTTAGGGAAGGGCAAGAAGTTTTTCGTCGAAACTTTGCCCAAAGTAAATTTACTCAAAATTTCAACGCTAAACTAGGACCACAGTTTGTAAAATGTCGAGTTAGAAAAAGACTTGGGAACTGCTATTATCAACTTGAAGACTTGCAAGGCAGAGAAATCGGTACCTATCATGCGAAATACATTCGTAGTTAATTCCCCCTAATACTCCATCTTTCAGTGTCGTATTATAGGGTTTTGTAATGGTCGCCCTATTACCTTTTTAGAATTGTATCGCATTTGGCTTGCAACAAAATTTGTCGCATGCGATACAATTGGTATGATGATGATACAAGTGGCCTAAGACCGTTTTAGGTCCAAAAAGCTCTTAAATCTCTCAATCCAAAAATTGGATTAAAGAAATGTCGCACTTATTTGACACGGATTGCAACCAACTTTCTGTTGTTTGTCAAAAATAGAAGCCCAAGGCAGAGCCGAGGGTATAAAAGAGCTTGAGCGACTACAGTTAGCCTCTTTTGCGGAATTTATCATCAGACCATCGGAGTGAACGGACGTTCCAATTACACATCATCCTTTTATTCATAGGAAACTCGTGGCTTTGTCATATTAGCATAGGTAGGTCAATTTAAGGTTAGGAATTCGTATTCCAAATAAATCAACCAGAATATTTCTTTTGTCCTTAGATCCTTTTGGAATCCAAACCTTTGTCCACACCCATCTTCCTAAAACGTAGCTACAAGCCACTTGGAAAAGTTAATCGCCATCAAGGTTAGGGGCGGGTGTGGCATCATTTTTTCCTTGGGCCAACGACTTGGCCAAGGCAGCATTTTTTCCTTCGAGCAACGATTTGCCCAAGGCCATCATCATCCCAGCCAATCCTATAAAAGGAACGAGTTCTTTAGTGAACCAAGCTCATCTTGAAGCTCCATAAGTGCACCTGGAGCCACTAGCATCATCGGGGCTTCATCCCCACAGAATCCTGCATCCAACAGCTACCAGGCGCTCATATATTTGTCCGCAGAAAGTGCCTGAATTTTCCTGTCACCCACGAAATCAACCTGATATAGTGCACAGTGATTAAAATACGATTTTTTTTGTATGATTAAAAACCCTATTTTGGACAGTTTGAAAGGAAAAAGTTCCTAAAGCTTTAGTTTGGTGTAACCGGAAATCTGGTTGATTTAAGTAATTAAGCGAAAAAATCAATATTGTATTGAGAAATTTAAATATTAATTTTTAATAAATCTATCGACGTTCCACGTCAGGGCAGTGATGCGAAAGAAAAAAGGAGATTAAAAATTAGGATCTAAAATCTAAAAATTTAAATCTTCGCGTTAAAAAAAAAAAGAAAATTTAGTGATTAGAAAAAAAAATAAATTACAATTTTTTTACGCTCAGATAATCAAAAAAGCAGTTAATTGAAATTATAATTCAGAATTAAATCGGTGGACTTATTATTGAAACAAAATAAGAATGTTCTTAATACATAATGGTTTTGAGAACCTAAAACCATAACAATATTCGTTTAAAAATATAAAAAGCGAAAATTCGGTAGTAATTGTTTTGACCATATAACACTCAAAAATGTGCCACTGTCTACGAGCATATTATCTTTTATGCTAAAAAAATCAAAGCTTGAAGACAAGAGAATTTTGCCAAAAACAATTTGTCAACAGTACAGCTAACCTGCAATCAACGTTGGAAGGCCTTTCATCGATGGAGTGCATCATATACAAACATACCAACATACCAATGTGAGTAATATTGTTGTTGTTAATTATTTTCTTGTTTTACATTTTTTTTAGTGCATCATATACAAACATACCAACATACCAATGTGAGTAATATTGTTGTTGTTAATTATTTTCTTGTTTTACATTTTTTTAAGCTTTGATTTTACTAAGCAAAGATTTGACTTTGCATCATTGTTCGTATACCTACTAAAGGGTAAAAAAAAAATTGCATGGGCATTAGTATGTACATACATATTGTTGTCCAACAATACGTATTGTAACATGTGGGTGTAGATAAAAAAGGTCTCCCTAACTATGTATGTAAGTCAGAGTTAGGCAAATGAAGCTTTAAAATTACAAGTAATTAACTTTTCGCAGCATCTAAGATTTATTAAAAGTTTGTTTGTTTTAAAGAAATACACTTACTGGATAGAATGAACCACATATATGAGTTTATTTTATAAATATTTTAAAACAATATTTTGAGAAAAATAAAATATTGCATAAATAACTCAAACCTAAAAGAACATAGAAAGTAAAGTAAGCATGTTTGTTACCTTTCCGGCAATTGCATAATTTGAGAAATTAATCCTATTATATGATGCCTAAAATATTTATTGAATAATTTTCGATGTATAAAAATATTGCCAGTTGCCCCACTCTGACAAAAAGTTGTATACAAACATACATATGTACATATGTATTGAGAGATGTTGACTTGATTACTGCAGTTATTTAAAGATTTTTTTTATATACATAAAAACAATAAACAAACAAATATTAAGAACAAAGTAAAGTAACAAAACATAAATCAATGAGGTTCTAATTGTGATACCTGGATACTATAACCAAGATTTTGATCCATTAATCGCTTCTTAGTAGCCATTTGATATGAACCGATAATTGTTACTACGGTTTAACGTTAGTATAATCTAAGATTATCTTTTTAGGATTACTTTAACCAGTACTTTGAATTTTCATTTATTCCCACTAGGAAATTTTGTTAGTACTTAACATGTCGTTTGTTAATATATATGAAAATGTTTAATAAAGTTTGAAGTTGTTAATTTGAAACAATGAGGAGATAAATTATTAGTATGTTCCTGGAGGCAAATATGTTGATGCACTAAAAGGTAGGAGAAGTTTTTTTTATTGGGATCTTCGAATAAAATTCGCATCGAAGATCATGGTAGGGTAGGGTAAAGAAGGCGAGTGTCGATTACCATCTCAGACCTCGCTCCAATATGTACATAGACCAATGACAGATACCCCATACAATTAGTGAAGTTAGTTTGCCTTGAATGACCCTATTGGGTATATAGTTTTTTTAGTTCATGGAAGTAAAGCTTCCGAATGTAGATTCAGGTTAGGAGTCCTAAAACTATTATTTATGTAACTGCGGTTGGAACATGGTAAAAAAACCCACCCCATCCCGAATGAGCTACGGTCCAGAGGACTCCCCCCGCCGTGACCTCTCAACTGCCCTTAGTGAACAAAAACGCATACCATCTTACACCATAGGTAACCTCAGTAACACTTAGCTGTTGTTCACGTTAGATACTTTTGAATCATTACAAAAATTTTAGGCGGCCAACCGGCCCCAGCGATGTAAAAGATTCAAATAAAAATACAAAAGTATACTAGCTACGACTAGGTACTATACTATATATAGTTATATTACACTACCTTGGCCAAAAGGTAACCTGTATACAAAATTTCATGTAAATATCTCAATTTTTACTCAAGTTATCGTGTACACAGACGGACGGACGGACATGTCTTAATGGACTCCTCTTTTCAACCTAAGAACTTTCATATATGGAACTCTATATCTATCTCGATTATTTTGTGTCGTTACGTTATGTGAACAAAATTAATATACCCTTGTACTAGTACTAGTACACTGGGTATAAAAATGAACGCTCAACTAATTACACCTTTGTCCTTTTTGCCTCACCACATGTCCACTTGCCTTATTGCCTTCACCGCGAGTCGAACTAAGAATTATTAAATGCTGAACGGAGATCTCTGCCATGATGCTATCGTGTACTTGTGCTTGGTAGCGTCGAATTACACATTTGAAGAAGGTATACTTTTATGTACATATGTTGAGACGTTAATAGCAAAATTTGAATTAATAAGGGATCTTATAAAAATAAATAGTTTTCCTTTTCAATAAATTCAATATGAATCTGGTGAAAATAAGAGGATGTTCTCATTAATTTACTTTATAAAAATTTTCACATAAAAACAAGCAGATTTCTTCTAACAATTGAACGTTTTTGACAAAAGTACATAAAAAATTCATAAATAAGAAGCTAACTCCTTATTTTTGGTCGATTTCCTTTTCAATAAATTTGAGAAGAAATTCAAGCTAAAATCTAAAAGATTTCCTAGCACAAATTTCTTCAAATTTGTCCCCACTCGCTCTCCCCGGCCAAAAAGCTTTTTTAGACGTCGATCTCTTTGATTATAGGTGAACTTTTTGGCTCTGTGTACTTGAGAACATGACAGGATAATAAATGAGATAGATGTTGGTTATTTATATATAATAAAGAGATATGTATAAATATGTATGTAAATATGTATATTAGGGTGTTCATAAAAATTCATTAATAATTTTATAATTCATAAAAATTCAAATTTCAAAGTATGTACAATAAATAAACTAGGGACGAGTGTGTTCGCGTGTGGGGCTCCAAAACCGGTGGTTTTGGGGTCCTCACAATATACATATGTATGTATTATATTATAGAAAAAAAATTGAATTAATTAGAAAAAAAAACTTTCTTACGTGCTTAAAAGGACATTCGCAGAAAAAACATTTTACTCCTGATACCATTCTTAATAAAAATCTATGTTATTATTTCTCTATGTATATAATTGGGTACACTTCACTTTTCACTCACCTCGGTACTTTTAAATAAATAAAAAGACTTTAAATTAAAATAAACTTTAATAAGCGGGAGCGCAAAAGAAATTCGTGTGGCGGGTACAAAGGATGATCGATTGTAATTTGTTTATGATGTGTGGGTGTGTTTGGTGTTGACATTTGGTGTATGTGTAATTGTGTTAGTGTGCGTGTGAGGTGTGGTGAGATGGCCGGCCGCAGGGTTGCTGCGGACGCGGCGGTGGTTACGGCTAAGTTAGCCATCCCGGCCCCCCTAGGCGAGTAATCAGCCTAGCAATCGCTGTAGCTGCTGCAGTGTCTCCACGACGTTGCTTAGCCCGGTTGAGCGTCGGTTGCGTTGCCTAGGAGGGTGCTGACGTGTTGATGTTGCTGGGTTCCGGTATCGTGCACCAGAATGATTCCACGCCTGTGGACGATGGTTCGGCTGCCATATTGTGCGTCGAGGTTGCGTGACGCGTGGTGGTTGCGCTCTTGGTCGCGCGTTGGTGCGTGAAGGCGGTGCCGCTGGGGCGCTACGCCTGGCTGCCCGATGTAGCAGCGTATGGTGTGGCCTGTCGCACAGCTGGCACAACACTTGAGAGGTGCACGCTTCAGTGGCAGTAGCCATGCGCTTGCGCTATCTGCTGCCGTTGAAGCGGTTGCATCGCTTTAAAAATGCTGCATAGACGCAATGCGTGTGGTCGTTGACATAGGGGGCACCGTACGCCATGTGCCGCTGCGGGATCCCTTGGTACCGTCTCTATGGTGTCCGCGGTATCGGACCCATTCGCAGCCCTACGTGGTGCTGGCGATAGTGCAGTTGTTGCACGAGGAGCGTTGGCGCGAGGAGTTGCAATGGGTGTTGCAAGTGCGCGTGGCACGGTGACCGCCGAGCGGATGGTTGTTGTTGGGGCGACTTCCTCAATCTCCATGTTTGTAGACATCTGTTTAGAAGAGACAATCAACTTTAGTATCTTGTAAAGTCATGTGGGGTGCTTAATTTGAGCACTACATATGTGTATTTATATATGTATTTCTTATATAAGGCTTGATCATTGTATATATGATAAGCGGTTTTATTTGCAGCGCGTGTAAGTATGTTATTATTCACGCTTTTCGAGGAAACTAGTCCTTCGAGCCACCTCTTTAGGAGTAAGGTATTAAATTCGAGTAGCAACAGCGCTTGGTGGATGAATTGCTCTTTATTTGATTGTGTTATTATTGATTTTCGATATTCGCGCGATTGGTATTAGCGGTATTAGACTCGGTTGGTAAAAAGCATAGTTTGACGAGCGGTCGCGTTAACATTCCGGTTTGTGTGCGTAGGTCAACTACCCGGATGTGACCGTCGGAACCGTAGTGTACCTTTTCGATGCGGGCTAGCCGCCATTCGGTAGGTGGGAGACAGTCGTCATGTATTAGGACGCATTCTCCAATTTTAGGAGCTTCTTGGGTGTTTTTCCACCGATATCTTTTATGGAGGTCTTTGAGATATTCTTCCTTCCATCGGCGACTAAATTCATGATGGAGAATTTTGATTCGTTCCCATCGATTTATGAGGGAGAGTGAGTCCACGTTTGGTTCTGGTATAGCCAGAAGTGGAGCTCCTCTAAGAAAATGCCCAGGTGTGAGGGCTGTAAAGTCGGAGGTATCTTGCGAGAGCGCTGATAGCGGCCGTGAATTTAGAACGGCTTCGACTCGTATGAGTAGCGTTGTGAACTCTTCAAATGTGAATTTATAATTGCCAGCGGCTTTTTTAAAATGTGTTTTAAAGCTTTTAACAGCTGATTCCCATAGTCCACCCATATGTGGGGCGCTCGGGGGACGAATTGCCAATTAATGCCTTGAGGTGCATATTTTTCAATGACATGCGGCGAGACTTCTTTTGCGAACTGTACGAACTCCTTTACGGTTGCGCGTTGGGCACCGATGAAGGTTTTACCGTTGTCGCTCATGATTTTGGAGGGGAATCCTCGCCGTCCGACAAAGCGTGCAAATACCGCGAGGAAAGCTGACGTTGTCAGATCCGAGCATAACTCTAAGTGCACTGCTTTTGTCGTAAAGCATACAAAAACAGCCACGTAACCTTTCGTTATGGTAGATGACCTTAGCATCGAGGCCTTTAACTGGAAAGGTCCGGCAAAATCAACACCCGTGATGGTGAAAGGCAGAGAAAAATTGCAGCGTTCAGGTGGTAGAGCTGCCATGATCTGCGTGTGCATCTTTTGCTTATGTAGCGTACAGACTTTACACGTAAAGATGCATTTTTTGATCAGAGGCTTTAGTCGTGGTATATAAAATTCTTGTCGGATCATTTGTTGCATTAGCCGGTGTTCGGCGTGCACCATTAAAAGGTGAAGATAATTAATGAAAAGCATGGCAAATGCTGATTTCTCAGGTATTATTATTGGATGCCGCTCATTGTAGCTCAGACTGGAGTTCGCTAGCCTTCCGTTGGCGCGAATCAGTCCTTTCGAGTCTACAAAGGGGTTAAGCACTAATAGAGCGCTCTTTTTGTCAATAGGTTTGGACCCCATTAGCAGTGTTCGTTCACTGTTATAGTATCGAGTTTGCGTGGACTCGATTAGAGCAATTTTTGCCCGCTGCAACTCTTGGTGCGTTAGAGCATAGCTTTCGGTATTAGATATTCCCTGCACTTTGCTCTTTAAGCGATTTACAAATTGAAACATATACGCTATTACCCTTAAGGCTCGGGGGAACGACGAAAATCGCTCTAGGATATCCGTGTCCTCCAGAGTGGCATGAAAGCCTTCGATTCTTCGACTTTCTGGGGCTATGATATTTCGTGCAGGTGATTTTGGCCACGCTTCTTGTGGTTCTACTAGCCAGCTTGGGCCGTTCCACCAAAGTGTTGTGGTTGTTAAGTGCAATGGTTTGCAGCCTCTTGTGCCAAGATCCGCAGGGTTATCAGCACTGGCAACATGCCGCCAAGTTGCTGGTCCTACTAAATCAATAATTTCAGCTGTGCGGTTTGACACGTATGTTTTCCACGTATGTGGTGGTTTTTCTAACCATGCTAGGACGATTTCTGAATCGGTCCATAAATACAATTTCCTATTGCTCAGGTTCAGGTGTTTTTGTACGGTCGAGGCTAGTTTTGCGAGCAGAAGTGCGCCGCATAGCTCGAGCCGTGGAAGGCTTACGGTCTTGAGGGGTGCGACCTTGCCTTTTGCTACTAGTAAGTGGCTGGCAGTTTTGCCATTGTGCTGACTTCGCACATAAATCGCTGCGCAGTATGCTTTTTCAGAAGCGTCGCAGAAGCCATGTAGTTCGACTTGGTGATCAGGGGCGAAATTTACCCACCGAGGTATTTGTATCTCGGAAATAGTATGCAAGTTGTTTGCAAATTGGGACCATTTTATTAAGCGGAGTGGTTTAACCACTTCGTCCCAATCGGTTCCATCTAGCCATAATTCTTGTATCAAGATCTTTGCTTGTATCATAATTGGCGCAAGCCATCCTGCGGGGTCGAAAAGTTTCGCCACAGAGGACAGAATTTGCCTTTTAGTTTTTGCAGATTTTGCAGATATCGACTCCAGAGTGTATGAAAATTGGTCTGATATTGCATTCCATTGTATGCCCAAGGTTTTGGTGGTGCTCTCTTTTTCAAATTTTAGAAAATTGGTACCTAGCAGATTTTCCTTTTTTATATTTGCCAGTATTTCTGGATGATTGGAAGTTATCTTTTTTAATGGAAACCCTGCTGAGTCGAGGGCTTCGATAACCTGAGTTAGTGATTCGCACGCTAAAGGAAGGCTATGGCTTCCCGACAGTATATCGTCCACGTACGTTTGAGAGCTAAGCACCGGAGCGGCTAGAGGTAATTTAGCTTTTGTGTCCTTTGCCAGTTCGTGTAATGTACGAATGGCTAGGAAGGGGGCGCAGTTTACGCCAAATGTCACCGTTTTTAGTCTGTAGTCGCGTATTGGACTACTAGGTGAATTGCGAAATATAATTCGCTGGTACTCTTGGTCGTCTTCATGTACTAGGATTTGCCTATACATTTTCTCGACATCACCATTGAAAACGTATTTATACATACGCCACTGTAGTATAAGTAGCATTAAATCAGGTTGTAATGTTGGTCCCGTGTATAAAACATCATTTAGGGAGTTACCTGAGCTTGTGCATTTAGATGCATTAAACACCACTCTTACCTTTGTTGTAAGTTTTTCCGGTTTTATAACCGCGTGGTGTGGAAGATAAAATGAGGCTTGTTTGCCATTTGTTATTTTTTCATAGGAATTTACTGATTCCATATGATCAAGTTGTAGATACTCCTCAAGAACATTGTCGTATGAGGTTTTTAGCTCGCTTTTTTTAAGAAGGTTTCTTTCCATACTTAGAAACTGCTGTAGAGCTGAGGTTCGTGAGTGACCCAAGGCGAGTGTATCAGGAAATTGTTGTTTAAATGGTAGTCGTACGACGTACCGCCCGTTATCTGATCTTGTAGTTGTGGCTTTGTAGAAGTCTTCACAATACTTATCGTCAGCTGTAGTAACGGGAATTGGAGGGAGTTCTTCGACTTCCCAGAATTTTTTCAATTGTGAATTAAGATTTTCGTTTGAAATATCTTCCACTTGCGTTGTGAAAGTAGAGATTTTCTCTTTGACTTGACCGCTTAAAATCCATCCGAAGATGGTATTTTGGGCTAATAGGTTGTTGGAGATTTTTTCAACACCTTGTAGTATTATTTGGGGGATTAGATCGCTTCCCAATAATATGTCGATTTGATCGGGGGTATGGCAATTGGGATCGGCAAGTTTCAGATGTGAAAACTTTTGCCAGTGCTCGCTATTTATATTATAGCTTGGGAGCATGTTTGTTAGTCGCGGCAGAACTATAGCTTGTGCTTTTATTCTTTGATCCGCATTTGAAGATATCAAGGTAATGAGGCAGATTTTATTTGAGTTTTGTACTACTCTTCCACCCATTCCTGAGATTTCAAAGTTGGCTGATTTGGTTGGTAGATTTAATGTTTGTTGGACCTTCGATGCTATAAAAGATCGCTGTGATCCTTGATCGATTAAGGCCCTCAGCTTAAATCGTTCTCCTCGGTGTTCGATGGAGACGATTGCTGTAGGTAATAAAGTTTTGCTTTCATTTTCTGAATGAAGCGTTTGTATTCTGGCTGCTTTTGAGCAGCATGGTTGTTCTTGACAACTTTCAGGACTTTCTTTTTCGATATTTTCAGGACTAGCTGTTGCCGCTAGTCCAGTAGTTCTATTGAAAGTTCGACTATTTTGAGAGTTGTTGTGATTGTTGATGTGGAGCATCGAATGGTGTCTCCCTTGGCAATATGCGCACTTATATGTACTCGGACATCTCTGTACTGGGTGACTATTCGACAAACAGTTTGTACAGAGGTTCTTAGTCCTGACTAAGTTATTTCGCTCGTTTATTGATAATTTTGTAAATTTCTCGCAAGATCTTATTGAATGGCCTCCGTTACACAGTTCGCATGACAAATATCTATGTTGTTCAGATGTGAACGATTGATTTTTGGTGAAACTTTTCTTGGTTGAATTAAAGTTACTCCTGTTATGGGAGTTAAAGTTACTGGCTTGGGGTTTAAAGAAGCTTTTGTTTTGGTATTCATTTGAATTTTTCGGCTTTGTTTCTTTTGTACCTACCCGTTCTGCGATTTCGAACTGGGTGGTGAGGAAATCTTTCATTTGTTGCCACGTTGGGCATTTTTTACGGGATGAGAGCGATTGCTCCCATAAAATTAATGATTTTTCTGGTAATGTGGCAGCACAAATATTGACCAGAATTGGGTCCCAGTTTTCAGTGGGAATTTTTTGGGTTTCTAGAACCGACAAACAGTTTGTTACTGTTGATTGTAATTTGAGAAATTCCTCGCTAGTTTCTTTTTGAATTTTTGGTAGATTCATTAATGTCGTTATTTGTTTATCGACTAATACCCTTTCATTTTCATATCTAGCTTTTAACGCTTCCCATGCCAGATTAAAATTGTCATCGTTAAGTGTGAACTGTTTTACTATTATCCCTGCTTGACCTTTAGTTTTATTTCTTAGATGATATAATTTTTGCGCTTGTGATGGCTTTGGGTGGTTTATGTAAACGGCTGAGAACATATCTCGGAACGACGGCCATTGCTCATAACCCCCATGAAATACTTCAGTATCACAGGCCGGCACTTTGAGATATATGCCTGAATTTGTTTCTTTGCTTTGTGTTTGGGGCAGCTCTACTCGTTGTTGAGTAGGTGCAATAATTGGCCTTAATAGTTTTAGTTGATCGGAGATCATGGCCTTTGTTTCTTCATAACGGTCTAAGCAGTTTTCATACTTTGAATAAGCCGATTCTTTAAAATTTTCTGGCAAGTCAGAATCATCGGTTTCGATGATTGCGTCATATGCCGTTTGGAGCCGTGTCCAAAATCTGTCAAGAGATTTGTCTTTGACTTCTAGAACCGATTCCGTATTATCCTCTATAGGGATTGAGGCGAATCTAGTGCAGTATCTTATGATACTGTCACTTTCAGTTATGAATTTTGCTGCTGAAAATTCTTTGCCCTTTTTTTGCTTTCCACCCTGTTTTGAGCGGGTGCCGTCAGCAGGGCTGCCTTGAGGCTTTTCGTCTTCACCCAGTTTGGGTG
Organism: Campiglossa producta; assembly: GCA_964058755.1. Taxonomy (NCBI): domain Eukaryota; kingdom Metazoa; phylum Arthropoda; class Insecta; order Diptera; family Tephritidae; genus Campiglossa; species Campiglossa producta. The sequence continues at coordinate 80,138,553 of CAXKVI010000002.1, forward strand.
GCTCCACTACGATATGGGGAGATTTTGGGTCGGACATTATGTTTTTGAAATTTAATAAATATAAATATTATTAAACGTTTTTTTTTTTTTTTTTATTGCCGAGTTTTATTCTATCGGTCGTTATATTTTTTCCGCGCGACTGTCGGTTTGTAGTCGTTAACGATTTGATCTGTTAATATAAATAGATATCAATTTATATCAATGTCTGTATATTATTCAATAATAGAACTAATTTTATTGAATCGGGATTTTATTGCTATCGCTGCTTTTATTTTGCACGCGAGTATACTTTCTACCTTGGCTTTTTATTGTGAAATAATGCAAAAGGCTGATTGAAATTATTACCGCTTATTATTTCCTTATATAATTTTTATAAGTACTTACAATATTTTTTGTAAGGGATTGTCACTCTATAAGTACTATCGCAATTTTTTGTTGGGTATATCAGACCGGTTACCCAAATGTAGTTATGTATATTTTTAAGTATGTTTGAATGTTTATAAGTTAGCGGGGGTGACTTTTTGCCTATAAGTAGGTACAAAGCTAGTTTCAATGCAATTAAGTGCAAGGAACTTTGTTGTTATTTTTTGTGTTTTTTTTCTCTTGGGATGCTGGTGGGAGCTTTTTCCCTAATTTGTTTGTCCGTATATTTTTTGTTGATAATCACTCAGTTGTTTTACTGGGAGAACAGAAAATAGCTTCACTAACAACTATAATATTTTGGTTTGATTTTCTTTATTCTTTCTACTGCTTATTTTGTTAGTGCAATCCTGCCTTTGCTTGATTTATGTGCACAAGGGAATGCAAGCTAAAGGGGGTATTGCCGGTAAATTGGCAAGTCAGACTTGAAACCTATATTTTGTTTTTGTAATATTTAATTTGTGCTTGACAACACGAAAAATAAGCAGTATGTCCGCGGTGAGATTTTTTATTTCTTTTAGTAAGTATTTGTTGTAATACTTAATGCGGGACTTCAAATGGAAATTATTATGTAAATATGTATTTAAATATGTAGGATGGTCGGACTTTGACCGGGAAGCAAATATTTATATGTAGATATATATTTTTTTCACGTTACTTTTTTTTTTTTTTTCGTATTCTAATAGAAAATTCTTAGCAATATTAAATATTTGAATATATGTATGTATATACTTTTAAGTGTAACGGTTCGATTTTGGGTGATACGGATTTATGGAAAAAATCCGTAGAAATACCAAATGAACGTCTTAGTAATTGGAAATGATACAACTCACCGCTCTTTTTGCAAGGGGTTAAGGGGAAGTTTACTTAGCCTTGTTTAATTATCTTGTATTTATAATTTTTTGTTAATGTTGTTGTTTGTCCTTCCTTCCCTCGCTTTTTCTTTTCATATGTGTTGCAACAATTTAGTTATGTATTTTTGTATTTTTTCGCGCCCGGTTTTATATTGGTAGACTGTAGTTTCTGTTGTTGTATTTTAGTTTTTACTATTTTGTTGTTGTTTGTTGACCGGCGCGCCCGAAAATTTTATAATATTATTTTGTTTAAATGTTTAGTTTTTTTTTGTTCGTGAAAATAAAATTAAATAATTTTTGTTTTTGTTCACCCTAATATGGGGGTTCACTTGTTCACGTTTTGTTTTTGTAATTATTTTTTCAACATCTTTTTTGTGGACTGTATATTGTCTCTTTATGTTTAATTTATTTGTTCACTTTTGTATTTTCTCACTGTCCATATAAGTATGTATTGCGCCTTTTTTGTTGTTTTGTTGTGGACTTTTAATATTTAATTTTTTTTAATTTGTTTTTTTCACTGTCCATAGGTGCTATTCTTTTAGGCGAAGATGGACCATATATAATTGGGTACACTTCACTTTTCACTCACCTCGGTACTTTTAAATAAATAAAAAGACTTTAAATTAAAATAAACTTTAATAAGCGGGAGCGCAAAAGAAATTCGTGTGGCGGGTACAAAGGATGATCGATTGTAATTTGTTTATGATGTGTGGGTGTGTTTGGTGTTGACATTTGGTGTATGTGTAATTGTGTTAGTGTGCGTGTGAGGTGTGGTGAGATGGCCGGCCGCAGGGTTGCTGCGGACGCGGCGGTGGTTACGGCTAAGTTAGCCACTATGAAATACTTGTTCACGATATGTTAGCCAATAAAGACATATACAATGTACATTTTTAGCTTTTAGGTCAAATTTGCACGGAATTTTTTCACTACAGATGGCTAGACTTTTTTACACATCTTGTCCTTTATCATCCCCAAACTTCCAATAATGCATTTGGAGGGAAGAGAATTAGAACTTTGACCCCTGAACTATCCCATATTGCATGTTTTTAGAAATTTAAAAACAGTATTTTCTCAGTTTTACGCCAACGAACCATTGCAAAAATGTTAGTAAAAATAAGATGTAATGTTATTATTAAACTGTGGTTAATATCCTACCAAACGATGTATAGCTTATTTAATACATCATTTTGCAAGTATTTTATTTGACCATTACAAAAAATGAAAAATAAAAAATAAAAAATGAACTTCTACTTATTAAAAGTCCTTGAAAGGACACTCGAGGTACAACATTTATATTACTAGTTCAGGAGATATTAGCCTATAAAGACATATTCCATTTTTTAGTGCATTTTTAGCCTTTAGGTCAAATTTCCATGGCATTATTTTACTACAGATGGCCAGATTTTTTTACAGATCTTATTTTTTATCCCCATTCAGAAATTGCGTGTGGAGCGAAGAAAATAAGAACTTTATTTTTGTGGGTGTTCTATAAATTAAGTGAAAAATTTAATCATTTAATAGCATGGACTACTTTTAAACACACAAAAAAGAAAAAAAGTCACAATTTTTAGTGTCCCTTTGCTGAGGGCATGTACTTTTATTGGCATTATATGCTATAAATTGTTATCAAAGCGAAATTTGCATAAGCAAACTTAGAAAGAGGATAAATAGCGTAACAATATACCACAATTGTTTTTAAAATAATTTGCTTGACTAAGGTTCTATGGGGAATAAACTTTGTTCTCTAGTTTTGTAAAAAATCAAAAAACGCTGGTAACAGTGGCCGTGTGCGGTTATTAATTAACATTTACAGCCCTATGCTGCGCGTTACCGGTAAAATTGCCATCGGCAAACAATTTTCCCTAAAATACGTTACCAAATAAAGTGGCTGCGATTCTGAGCAGATGGTAACGCTCTAATGGCAAAAAAACTCACCAGTGTGTATGGTGAATTGAAAAGCAAACCACAACTCTTCTATGAGCATTTACAGGCTTCTTTTGGCAAACGAAAATGTTGCTTGAAAATATTGGAAGGAAGTTGCAACGGATCATGACTGTCCCGAAGGCTTTTCAAGTTGTGTCTCCGCTCCAAAATTTCATCATTTTCATCTTCTTCAGCCAGCAGCAATAGTATTAACGCGGACATTTTTACTATATTAAAGGAATTACTGGCGTTAGAAACGTTATACACAGTTTTTATTGTGATTTATTAATACTATATACCTGTTTATTTGTTTGATTTTCACTTTGTTTTATTTATTTTGTTTAATTTTCACTTTATTTTGTTGAATTGCACTTTCGCTTTTTTATTTTTCAAAGTAAACATCAGCTGTTTTATATTGATGTTACCACATGTTACCATCTATTTTGGTGGTAACGGTGTTACCAAAAAGGAGTAAAAGTTGCCGAGTGAATTTGTTTGCCGGTAATAATAAAGTTATTACCACAGTAGAATAGACCTGTTAATGTTACTTTTTTGACACATGTTCAGTCTAATGTCAGTTTCAAACTGTGCTAGAGCAGGTTCCATTTCGAAGATGGGCTGGGAAGATTTTGCGCTCAATAGATGTGTCCCACTTTCTCATGTCACAACTTTACCACAGCTTTTCTTCTAAACTAGGTGTAATTTTTCCATGAACACATGTAGACCTTGGTATACATCTAACTACTAACGGAAGTCCAAAAATATTAAGCCATATTAAAATTACAAATTTTTATTCTACTGGTTTTGATACAGTTGTTTTTACAAGTATATGTAAAATGAAACACCATGAAATATCTGTCATCATTTATAGTTCGTGTTAGTGAAAATAGCGATCTGTTACCAGAAAATAATGGTCAACCTTCACATAAAACCCGTCGGTAAACTGACGAAGCGGCAATTCCAAGAGCGAAGAAAAAATAAAATTTTGAACGATTCACTTATCTTCTAATATTAAATATTCGTGTATTGCCCATTATTTAGTGTTAGTACATGAATAAAACGACTTTGAGGATATTGTTCATATAATATATCCCAAAATATTAAGTCTGAATTTAAATTTGATCAAAATTCTGCAAAATTTCGCTTAAATGGCAAAACTATTCATCCCATTAATGTCCGGCATCGAATCGGCGGGCATAAATTTCTTTTTGATACCATTAATTAATAAATTTTTGGATTTTTGGATTTCATTAAACACAAATAAATAGAAACAATTATTGTTTCAATTTCCAGCAAATAGGTGTTCTAAAAGGGGTTAATGGACACTCTAAATATAAAACTGAATAGTTTAATTGCATTCAAAGCAGTTTATGTCATACTTGTAGCAAAACAATATGTTTTCGATTTTTAAAATGCCTTTTTCGATATTTGAAGAATTGTACTCGTATGGGTACAATGCGCGTTCATGGGTTATTGAAGCGCAATGCGAATCAAGGGCTATTTCTTATACCCCATTTACACTGTATACTCTTTCAAGTCATTTATCGTGACCTCGTGAAGGGTGGACACCTTGCCGTGGTACGAGGGCTTAAGTCGATAGCCACAGGGCTACGCTGCCCTTGTGATCATAGCGCCGCCCGGTGCTACATCACGAGAGAAGCCAAACCTCTCTGGCGCGACGACTAAGATCTTCCCTCTCCCAATCCAGGGTGTTATGCGACCACGTGCCCATTGAACGTTTGCAGCCGGGAGGCAAATCGTTGCTGTAATCGAACGGAGACTCTCTGATACCGGGCCGCCTCGGAGAGTAACTATGGCCTTACCGCGGTATGGGGCTCTGCCGCGGCGGACGAAACATACCCTTACTCTTCCCTTGACCCTAAGCTGGCCTTGCCCGTTCGTACGAACAAGATGAAAAATAGTAATAAAAACCCTAAAGCTAAAGATACAACAATGTATATTGCACAGAGGAGGAAAACGCTGGAGCAAGCGAGAACGCAACGTCGGAGGACAAACTCCATTTCAATATCAGCCGAGAGATCGACAGCGATGGCAACTACGGGTCGATTAGCTCTGGATAATAAGGGGGCAATCCCCAAAGTAAGTAACGGTACAAACACAGTGAAGCCAACAACGGCTGATGCTAAACCTCCAGTAAGTGCCGGTACCGAAACCAAGTCTTTAACGTCTGTGGCAGTGGTCTTACGACCTGGCCCCAGAGATCCAAATAAGGGAACGACCGCGATGGCAACTACGGGTCGAAATTCACCCCAAAAGACATCTCCCAGACGCTCTGAGTACTTGGGCAAAAGAGCGGCCGCAAGGATCCTGAAGAAATACGTGGGTGTTTCACAAGAGACGCTAGCGCCGAATGCTAGAAATACGGTAGAGATGGCTGAAGCTGTCTTACCGAACTTCCAAAGCAATTATGCGCCAAAGAAGGTTAATGGAAATCCCTTCAAACGCCAGAGATCGGACGTGGATTTAAAACCTCACCCAAAGCGGCAGCAGAACACCCCCGTAGTGGGTAAACTCAGCTTTGCTGAAGTGACCAAGGACAGGATCCCCATAAGCGTCATTGACCGAGGTAACGAAAGCTGTGCCATCCCTAGGAACCAGTGGCGGTACGTCTGGAACGCGATCCGTAATGCCCTTCTTGATATTATGGATGAGTCTCCGGGTGCCAAGCCGATGGGTTCTGATGCGGGATGGCACCAGGGCCGAATCAAGGTATTCGCTTGCGAGGATGTGAAAACTGTTGCACTGTACAAGGCAGCAGCTGCGAGACTGGGTGAGATCTACCAAGGGCAAGAATCGAGGTTGTCGACTGGAAGGACATTCCGGCTCGGCCAAGGGCAAGAGCATGGATTCCTGCCATCCCTGCTGAACCTGAGAGAATTCTCAGGATGATGCGGATCATGAACCCGTCTCTCCCGACGCAGGACTGGATTGTCAATCTGGTGGAGGAGTAGGGCCTGATAGGCAAGTGGTCTTCACCTTGAATAAGGAGGCACTCGAGCCCTTAAACGGTGCAATGGGCGAGTGCACTACGGCATGGGTCAGATCGTGATCCACGTATACCGGGCTGATGCACAGCGCGAAGCTATTTCGGCTGCACCGGAGGTCTCGGAGATCGCAGTGCCGGAAGAGGAGTCGGAGATGTTCGACGCGGAAAGTATGGTATCTGCCACGTCAAATGGCGAAGGAGCAGTGAACAGCTAGGAGATGGGAGACAGCCTGGTGGACGGGGAAGACCTCAACGTCACAGTGATAGCAGCTAGTCCTGACCGCACCAATGTTTATACTGCCACAGTTAGTAGGGTTTCCGTCACGCCAAATCGTGGTCTGAACAAATCGTCGTTGAAAGATAAGCCTCCAGACGAGGTGGAACTCGACGATACGGCGGTGACAGGGAAGTCCGAGCGCTCTCTCTGCTTTAATCAGTTGGCTTTCTGAAGGCGACGTAGATGTGGTCCTTATCCAAGAACCCTGGGTCAACAGCTCAAGGATTTGCGGTTTGGGGACTAAGGGTTTTAAGCTTATCCGAGCCATCGAGGGGGTATTGTTAGAGCCTGTGTTTTGGTTAAGTCTGAGCTGTAGTGGAATTCAGTACGCTATTTTAACAAGAGTTGTCATTGTTACGTTGACTTAACAACAATTTTATCGATTTCGCTATTCACTACAAGTTTATACCACAACATTTGTTATCGAAATGTCAGCTGTTATTGTTAACTCGAAATAATTGTGGACCTCTAATTTGGTGTTGTTTGTTAAAACAACCAATAGGTACTTTTCTTATATATTTTAGCTGAGACGCATCTATGTTTCGCTATGTGTTATCTGAGACAATCACCTTTTGTTTCTAAGCTTAGCTGAGAATCTGCTACGTTTTGCTATGTTTACCTGAGACAATCACCTATTGGTAGTTGTTAAGGAATATTGGTTCTACGCTTAGCTAAGAATCAGCTACTTTTTGCTATAATTCACCACGGACAATCACCTATTGTGCCATAATTCACCTGAGACAATCGCCTATTGTTAATTGTTAAGGAAGAGCTACTGAATCACCGAATCGATAGTGCAAACAACGAAATTGTTAAGCTAACAACCCGTTTCATAGTATTGTTTAAATTACTGAATTCCACTACTGAACGCCTTTCTCTTGCCCAACTATGCCAATGGTGACGTTACAGCTGCCAGTTTAACAGTCCACAGTACCAGCCTGACGATGGCGTCGGTCTACGACGCCGAAGAACCTCCTCCACAGAGGAAGGTAAAAGACCTGGTGGCAAATTTTTCCATGGGTCATCTTATTATCGGAACTGACGCTAAAGCTCATTACGTCCAGTGGGGAAGCTCCGATATCAATGCTAGAGGAGAGTCGTTGTTTGACTATTTGTTAACAACTAACCTGGTAGTTTGCAACGTGGGTAACGAACCTACGTTTATTACTAAAACCCGTAGGGAGGTATATATCTCACTGTTTGCAGCGAAGGCGCTTATGAGTGGGTCAGAAAATGGCGTGTTCTCGATGAACATTCATTCTCCGACCACCGGTATACAGAATTAGTTCTAGACTTTTCTGTTGAGCAGCCGGTTATGAAACGCAACCCACGTAACACTAACTGGCAGCTACACAATGAAATACTAACTATCTAGGGACCTACTAGCACTGCCGCCCCAAGTCCCCTCATCAGTAGGGAAGTTGGAGGATCTGGTAAAGACCTTTACAACGGCGCTCTCGAATGCCCTAGAGCAGGCTTGCCCAGTGCCAAAACCACGCGGTAAACATAGGCCGCATTGGTGGTCCTACGACCTGGACTCGCTCCGCAAATCATGTGGGACACAATTTAATAAGGCCAAGAGCCTTGGCAGGAAGACTCAATGGCTCGAATATAAAGTTAAACTTAAAGCAGGCGAAGAGAGTATCGTGGAGAAATTTCTGCACTGGGTTCGACAATGTCGACGATACAGCGATACTTAGATGAGTGCTCCTCTCAAAAACTCAAACAGCCACAAGCTATTTGCGTAAACCTGACGGATCCTGGACCAGCACGGAGGGGGAAACCCTAGAGCTGCTCTTGAATATGCACTTCCCTGGGAACTTTCACCTACAACAAACCTGGCTGTATACATACCCATCACGGAGGAAAAGGTTAGGTGGACGGTTAAAAGCTTCGAACCGTTCAAGGCTGCCGGGCCCAACGGGATTATTCCCGCACAACTCATAAACACGCTGGAGACATCAGCCAAATGGCTGGTATTTCTCTATACAGCCTGCCTGGCTCTTAGCTACATTCCGTGCTCCTGGAGAAGTTCCACGGTAGTGTTTATTCCTAAGGCGGAGAAGGCGTCTCATTACGGTAGTGTTTTTTCCTAAGGCGGGGAAGGCGTCTCATTACGAGCCGAAGGACTATAGGCCGATCAGTCTCTCATCCTTTGTGCTCAAAACCTTCGAGAGGATAATAAATGACTACCTCTCTTCTACTATAGCAACCTTATCTCTAGCTATCAGCATGCATACACCAAAGGGAAATCTACAGAAACTGCGCTTCCCAGCCTAGTTTCTGTTATTGAAAAATCGCTGTATGAAAAGGAGTACTGTCTTGTGGCCTTTTTAGATATTGAAGGGGCCTTCAACAACATAATCCCTGATGCTATAAACACCGCTTTAACAAGTAGGGGTCGAATAGTTTCATCACTGGGCTCGGTTGACTTATCACGCTATGTCACAAGGGGAATTTCTCAGGGTGGTGTTCTCTCCCCGCTTCTATGGAACCTCACTGTCAACTCGCTGCTGCGAGACACAAGCTGGGGGCGGGAAGGTAGTGGCATATGCAAACGACTTAGCTATAGTATATAGGGACTTGATGCAAGTAGCACTGCGAGAGGTTTCCTCATGATGTTCGCGCTGCGGACTAGCATCAACCCGGGAAAAGTAGAACTGGTCCTCTTCACCAACCGCTATAAGATACCTCCGTTAATACTACCAAAACTGAATGACGTGCGCCTGAACTTGGCTGACAAAGCCAGGAGCACCTCATCTGTAACTGCCCGGCTTTAAGTGGCGCGAGAATGCGCATTTTGGGAGTTCCCTTCCTGGTTAGCCTACGCCAGGTCACGGAACCTGACATAAAGGACCTGATGGCCTTCATCAAATCATATAAATGGTTCGAGGAGGAGTAACGGTGTCGGTTTAGGAACGTCAGTCCCTGGATTCTGCTATGTGGAGAATCCCGATAGTAACGGGCCTTTTAATACTGTCCTAGGTGTGCCTCTGCGGCAGCCACTTGACCTAACCTAACCTAACATTGACATTTCACAAAAATTCGATGTGAAATATGTCAGTTTTCAAGGAGCCAGCCATATATGAGCGTTTCCTTTTCAAGTGATCCAAATTTCAACCGCCATGCTACGGATTTTGTTCAAATTCGGTCTACACGTAGGGACTATGAATTGGTTTGACACGTATTTTTTGTTTTGCGATTTTTTTGATTTCCTTCTGAGATATGATCTGTCAAAGTTTGGAATTTTTCTTGAAGTAATGAAAACATGTACCTACTCAATCCATCATATCTCGGCTTGTACTAATGCTACAAACTTCAACTTGAGCTCATTTGAAAGCTAATGAATCAGGCTTTGCGTTTCTTAGTAATTTTTTTTGCATCTGGCAATTTTTGTAATTTTATTATAAAAATTGCACTTTTAACATTGCAACTGCACAGTGTTACCCACAACATTTTTTGTTCTAAACAATAGCAATCGATTGCTTATTAAATTCTCTACAAAATCAATATATCTCATAAATTGGGTCTACATACGGACTTTTACTAAAATACATATTTACAAGACCAACTCTATATTTTTGTATGAACAAAAATAAATTTATCAAATTTTTTAACAATCTTTTTTTGTAGTATAACATTGAGAGGTAATGCTATCCTAGTGAGAGTTATTAGAAAGAAGCGAGATCGAACGGCCCTGAAATCTAAACTAATGGTTGTGTCAAGCAGGAATTCTGCGACTTCATTCTCCCTACTTGGTTAATGTGTTATGTTAACCAAAATACCACTATCCTTCTTTTGGTAAACATATATTGCATAGTAGACTAGAATGGGACTTTATTTTATGACATTGACTTACAAAATAACAAACAGGAAGAAAATAGATTGTACGAGTGAAACGTACGAATAGTAAGAAAATTACCCTAATAATTTCTAAAAAGCGCTCGTTTATTCAAAATTGCATAATGCCTAAAACATCAGAGAGAGAAAGGATTAGCGGTAAGGGCAAGCCTCCAACGCGTGCGAAACCAAATTCAGACACCAATAGATCTTTTTCAATGGGCAACTGAGGCTTTGCCAGATATGCAAGCAACGAAGAGTATGAAATGAATAAAAAAAAATTAGAAAAGTTTACATTCGCTGCGATCGTCCGAACTATATTTTTAACATTCGCTGACCAAATAAGCGACACCCCCACGCGATGTGGTTTCGCCCCTTGCTCAGCGACGACTAAATCATTTGGTAAACAAAGAGCGCAACGTGTTTGTGTGATGAGTCCAACTTGTTTGACTGATCTTAAGATCTATGGGGCGCCGATGCTTGATTTAAAGTAAACTTTTTGTTTTGTTTTTTTATTTATTTCGGTAATGGTAACATCTGTCAGATATTCTTCAAAAGTTGTCGGTGTTAGAAAAACCAATAAATCCTATGATTCGTTCCAATTCCGTATTAAATACCTGTCGGTTGAAATTTACAATTATTTCATAATCCTTACCTCTGTCGCTTCTTCGCTTAAAGAAAATTGTATCAAACAGTGGATTTTCAAGGTTAAGGTTAATAGGAACGCAGGGTTCAACCCGATTTTCTAATTGTTTTAGATAAACCAAAAAAACATGATTCGCGCTCCTTTCGTATTCAGTCGGTTTTCTTGTCCTCCTCGCCAAGGCTAGGATGATACTACATTTAAACTTCATAGGTCCTTAAACATTTTCGTCACTAAAGTCCTTCGGGTCAAATTTGACCCCTGTAATAAATACGTAAATTTATTTATTTCATTAATTTTTGCAAAATTGGTCAAATTTGACAGGAAGGACAAATTTGTCAAAAATTCTGTAGGTAAGGAATTTGTAAATATAGGAGTCTGAAATCATTACTACCTTTTAATATTCAAAACTAAATAAGTCATAAAATATCATAATTCAATATCAATATATAATTCTTTCTAAAATGGGTCAGACTTGACCCGAACATCCTACGAAGGTTAAAACCAAACACAGTTACTTATTAGGATATCAAATTTAAATTAGTCTGGTGGCGGACGAGTTTTACAATTGTTTCTTGTTTTCAATGTTGGTTGTAATTTTTCCTTCTTAAAATTGTACAAGCAAACCACTAGGCATATGAAAGAGAATGATATTGCATGGTTTGCACAGAATTTAAAATTAGAAATGCATATCTATCCAATTCATAACTATCCAATTCTCAATGTTATAATACAAATAAAAAGCTTGTTAAAAAAAGCTTGTTAAAAAATGTGTGTTACATTTTTCTTTTTTTTTTTCATACAAAAATATAGTTGGTCTTGTAAATATGTATTTTTGAAACATATGGATTTTGTAGAGAATTTAATAAGCAATCGATTGCCATTATTAAAACAAAAAATATTGTGGGTAACACTGTGCAGTTGCAATGTTAAAAGTGCAATTTTTATAATACAATTACAAAAATTGCCAGATGCAAAAAAATTTACTAAGAAACGCAATGCCTGATTTATTAGCTTTCAAATGAGCTCAAGTTGAAGTTTGTAGCATTAGTACAAGCCGAGATATGATGGATTGAGTAGGTACATGTTTTCATTAGTTAAAAAAAAAAATTTCCAAACTTTGACAGATCATATCTCCGAAGAAAATCGAAAAAAATGGTATAACAAAAAATACGTGGGACAATCCATATGAAAACGTCTAATTCAAAAAGCTGGCTAGTCTCGGATTTCGCTCAAATTTTGAGGGACACTTCTTTAGGGTCCTAAAGGAACATATTGACACACATTTATTTCTTATACCCACTGGTTTCGGACTGGTCAAGTTTCAAAGTTTGAAAAACGTCATTTTTAGGCCTGCCCTATTTTAGCTGTAAAAATGTTTCCATTAGAGATATGTTTACATTCGATTATATAGATAAAGGGAAAAGATAGTAGTTTGTTTAAATATAAATATTAAATCATATAGCGAGTTCCTGGTATTAAAAACCCGGTACTGAAAATACGTATTTTTTTATCGATTTTCGTCAACTTTAGCCGGCTCTGGCGTCTTTACTGTTTTAAGTATCCACTCAATATTTGCCAGAAATTAAGGGTACATATCCTAGAAGAAATTAACCCATCCATCGGCCAAAAAACCCACTCCTTATAGATAAATTATTATCACGAAATTTGACAATTTTCAAAAATCCTGGTTTTCAGGCTCGAAAACGGACATGTTTATCAAAAGATAAAAATATGAATTTCTCATGAACTCCAGTCCTCAGCTTTAGCTCCTAATACATCAACATTTCGTTTTATTATTTTCATACTAAGGGTCTTTTCTGAGGGATCTCCTAAAACAATAAAAAAATTGTTTCAAGTAGGTTAGGTTAGGTTCAAGTGGCTGCCGCAGAGGCACACTTAGGCCAGTTTTGAAAGGCCCGTTGTGATACCACCAACACAAGGAAAGTCAGTCCCGGGACCCAGCCAAATGGAAAATCCCTGAGTTGTTGGGGTTTTCCACATAGCAGAATCCCGGGACTGACACTCCTAAACCGACACCGTTACTCCTCCTCGAACCACTTAGATGACTTTATGAAGGCCATCAAGTCCTTTATGTCCAGTTCCGCGATCTGGCTTAGGCTATCCAGGAACGGAACTCCCAAAAATCGCGTTCTCGCGCCGCTTAAAGCCGGACAGTTGCAGATGAGGTGTTCCACTGTTTCCTCCTCCTCATCATCTTTGCAACTCCTGCAGCATCGTCGGTAGGGCACACTTAGCCTTTCTGCATGCCTACCAATGAGGCAGTGACCGGTTACTACCCCTATCAATATGCAGATTTCCCTCCTAGTTAGGGCATAAATGCGTCTAGACCTTTTAAGATCCCATTTTGGCCAGGTTTGTTTCGATATCCGACACCCTGGGGATTGCAGCCATCTTTCGTTGGCTTGACGGAGTGTGTGCTCCTTCAGCATTAGTTTGCATGTGGCAAACGGCATACCTAAGCGCTCTTTATCCTAAAGAACCTGCTTGGTCGTGCCCTGCCTGGCAAGCTCGTCTGCCTTACAGTTTCCCTCAATGTCCCTATGTCCCGGGACCCATATGAGGTTTACGCGGTTCTGTTGGGCCATCTCCTGAAGAGATCGACGACAGCTGAGCGTCAGTTCAGAGTTGAACGTGTATGAGCCAAGGGATTTGATGGCCGCTTGGCTATCGCTGAAAATAGCGATATCTTCTCCGATAACACGTTTGCTTAACCAGGCCGCGGCGTCTAGGATTGCCGAGACTTCCGCCTGGAAGACGCTACAATGATCAGGTAGTCTGAAGGAGAGCTCAAGGTCCAAATCCCTTGAATAAACCCCTCCTCCAACTCTGCCGTCCAACTTCGAGCCGTCGGTGTATATGGAAGTGCCACTATTTGTTTCGGGACACCAATCCGTCCTCTCCCAGTCTTCTCTGCTGGGAATGTTTATTTTGAAACAGCTATCACCGACTGTAGTGGTCGCACAACGATCTGTGCTTAGAGGGAGAAAGCTGTAAGATTCCAGAATACTGGAGTGTCCAATAGTACCCGCCCCCCAACTGGAGGTTTCTCTTAGGCGCAGAGCTGATGCCGCTGCTGACCGAAACCCTTCCAGATCAAAATGCCCAGAATGACCTGGAGGGCTTCGTTGGGCGTTGTCCTTAGCGCACCGCTTATACAGATCATATTGGATCTATGGACTTTCCGCAACAGATTCAGGTATGTTGCCTTGCTCAGCGCAGTAAATTTTCGTATAATTTGTTATACTTTTTTCAAACAACCTTTACATTGTCTGAAAGCTGAAGCTTCCAACTTTCCAACAAAAAAAACCGCGTGCAATTATCGTAACTACTAAACTATTTACATATATTTAAAAATTAATTGCGGCATTATATGTTTGTGTTCCTTGAAATAATACAAAATGTATATAAGTTATATTAAAATTTCTGTAACTAGTTCAAGAGTTAAGATAATTACACGCGGTTTTTTTGGTGGAAAGTTGGAAGCTTCAGCTTTCAGACTGTGTAAAGGTTGTTTGAAAAAAGTCTCAAAAATTTTACGAAAATTTACTTTGAAAAAAATAATGGTTTAGGAGATCCCTCAGAAGAGACCTTTAGTATGAAAATAACAAAACGAAATGTTGAGGTATTTGAAGCCAAAGGTCAGGACTAGAGTCCATGAGAAATTCGTATTTTTATGTCTCGATAAACATGTCCGTTTTCGAGCCTGAAAACCATGATTTTTGAAAATTGACAAATTTCGAGATAATAATTTATCTATAAGGATTGGGTTTTTTTGGCCGATGGATGAGTTAATTTCTTCTAAGATATGTACCCTTAATTTCTGAGAAATATTGAGTGGCAACTTTAAACAGTAAAGACGCCAGAGCCGATAAAAAATACGTATTATCAGTACCGGGTTTTTAATACCAGGTATTAGCTATATGATTTAATATTTATATTTAAGCAAACTACTATCTTTTCCCTTTAAAACGCTATATCGAATGTAAAGATATCTCTAATGGAAACATTTTTACAGCTAAAATAGGGTAGGCCTAAAAATTACGATTTTCAAACTTTGAAACTTGACCAGTCCGAAACCAGTGGTTATAAAAAATAAATGTGTGTCAATATGTTCCTTTAGGACCCTAAAGAAGTGTCCCTCAAAATTTGAGCGAAATCCGAGACTAGTCAGCAATCATTTTTGCTAATATTAGACGTTTTCATATGGATTGACTCACGTGTCAAACCAATTTATAGTCCCTACGTGTAAACCGAATTTGAACAAAATCCGTGGCATGACGGTTGATTTTTTACAAAATTTGGATCACTTGAAAAAGAAACGCTCATATGTATGTATAGCGCGGTGCTTGTACAAGCATTTTCGCTTTGGGTTTTATTTACAAGCAAGTAAATAGTGTATGGGGCTATATCTATATATACATAGTGAGCGCAAGTGATAGTGTAAGGGGCTATACACATTAGGGTGGTCCTTATTTGTATGGAGACAATTTTATCAACAAATTTCCAAAGGCTCAACCCCTAAATCGATAGTAATATAGCCGAAGATATCACACAAACAATTTTATCCCGATTGGAGATGGATAAGGCGTGTAGCAGGGGGGTCAAAGTCCAGATTGCCCTTTGGAGACTCAAAAAATAATAGTGATTTTTCTTTTCATCTAATACTCGAAAGCGGCAGCACTATGGTCGGAGATATCACATGCAAAATCTGGTCCGGATTGGAAACGCCTAAGGCGTGTCGCAGCGGGGGGCTAAAGTTCACACTACCCCCTGCGACACGCCTTAGGTTTTTCCAATCGGAAGCAAATTTTGTTTGTGATATCTCCCCCAATAGTCCTATCGATTACAAGTATTAGATAAAAAAAAAAAATTTTAATTTTTTGAGTCTCCATGGTATGGTCTGAACTTAATCCCCCATGCGACACGCCTTATAGGGCAGATACATTAGCGCAAATTCCGAATTAACACCGCTTTTGGGAGTTAACTTGAGCATAATCTTCATTATAAACTCCCAATAATTAAGAAGATATGAGCAGATATCATAATGAATTGACCGCTACTGTCATCGATAAATAAACAAAAATAGCAAGGACAACTACGAAAATTACGAGTTTACCGCTACTGGACACTAAAATCACAAAAAAGAGCGACATCTAGTCTTAAACCGCAAGTACTACAACCAAAGCCATCTAGTGCGCCGATTGTTAATTTTGTGTGTGTCAGGGGAAAATTTGGGTCTGATTAAAGAAGATTTATTGGAGGTAATCTCCGTGTGTGTCTCCATAGCATTAGTCGTTTCCAGATTTTGCATGTACTATCTCCGACTATAGTGCTACCGATTTCGAATATTCGATTAAAAAAAAATTACTTTTATTTTTTGATTCTCCATAGAGCAATCTGTAATTTGACTAAACCATCTCCAATCGGGATAAAAATTTTTCTGCGATATAGTTGACCGTGGTGATGAGCCTGGAAAAATACTACATTTGATTATAGGGACCACCCTAATATACATACATACATAGTGTGCGCAAGTAAATGGTGTATAGTGTTGTTGTTGTTGTTGTTGGGAACGATTTCGTGGATTTTAGTCGCCTCTTAAGCCCGGCATACCTACCTCGGGCATATTCTAAACCCCTAACCCGCAGGGTCACATACGTACATACATACTAAGGCGGGTCGATTTGTATGGACCCAAAAAAATGCACAGGCGATTATGGTTATTTGGATAATTTTTTTTGCCCAAGAAACTATAGGTCTAACATGAATTTCGAGCTAGCAGTTTTTTCGATCAATTTTTTTTCTTCAAAAAGTGATTCACTTGTTAAAAGCTGTGTTGAAAACTAACAAAAATCATTCTCTATGTGCTTCTGGGGGTTTCTGGGGTCGAGGAATCCATTTCCGGTATTCATTTTTTTTGTTTGACGCTCTTTTTTTAGGAGTCTAAATCCATTTTTTTCGAAAATCGACCGTTTGTTCCAAAAATTTATGAAATACGGATTTTTTAATAGCAAATACAGTTACTAAACAGCTCAGCGTTGAAAATTAAGGGAATGGGAGGTGCATTCAAGCAAAACTTGTATCGATATTATATCGTTTATGAAAATTTCTTTTATTTTAACTTGTTTTTTGAATTTTACAAAACAAATTTTATTCATTCAAATTCAAATATCATTCTTTATGTGCATCTGAAGGTGTTTAGGGTCGAGAAATCCATTTCTGGTATTGCTTTTTTCTTATGACGTCCGCCAGAGAGCGCTTCCGTCCATTTTTTGGATTTTAACACCCTTTTTCCGAAAATCAACAACAATGTTCCGAAAATCTATGAAATTTGACTTTCCTATAATGTAATTTCTTTTTTTAAGTGGACTAGCACCCTGATTCTGCTGAATTATCAATCTTGATAAAATATCAAGAAAAATAAGCTGTACCCAAAAAAGTGTTTTTGAATTTTTGCACCATAAACCAGTTGTATTTTATTCAATCGCGATGGTCACTGCCTGATTCTTAATAGAGGGAGAGCTGGCGAATGGAATGTGTTGACTCACCTAAGGGTTAAGTCGCATCCATTCAAGCACTCGCTGCATTTTGACACTTGTCATTGCAATGCTTTTGCACATCTCTATTCGCTGATAAAAATTTTCACACCGCACGCGCTTAATTTGCACTTGCTAATTAAAATTAAATAAAGTAAAAGTTTTTGTAAGATTATCAGCATAAATCGATTTATTTGCAATCAACGGAAATACCGCAACAACGTAGTTTACAGTCCACATTAACCGTACGAATATATGTTGAGTGAGCATCTTCTGAGGAAACCCGCTTCTAACCGCAACATTTTCTGATCCTTCTGAGCCGGATCGCTCCACCGCATATACATACAAAATACATCAAACCGCAAGTATAACCTAAAATTTCTTATTGTTAACTATCACCGCATGGTCCCGCATCAAATACTTTATATGAAAATTACATTTGGAGTACATACAACAACAATTGCTGCTTTATATTATAAATAAAGGTTTAAAGAAATATCTGCGTTGTTTAATAGTCCTCCGCAAAACTACATATTTATTTATTTTTTTGGCCATTTAACCTACACGTAAAAATGTCAGCGTTTGTTAAGACACGCGACTCCGCATTAGGTGCCATTAAAAGGTACGTGACCAAAAGCAACGATCCAACATTTATTTTAGACATTGAAAATGTCGAAAGCTACCTTCAACTGTTAAACGAACAGTGGGTAAGCTTTAATGAAGCACAGAATGCAGTCGAGACTTCTTGTGGTGCAGAGAACTTCGACGTAGAACAGAACGCGCGCATCCAGGCTGAGTCCTGGTACACTACAGCTCTATCCGTATTCAATCGCGTACGGAAGTGTAGGACTGAATCAGTCACGAATCCCACACATTCACAAGTCACTGTGTCTGCAGCAATTAAACTACCAACTACACTGAGGCATGGGAGTTGCTTCAGTCGCGTTATCAAGTGATGCGAGTCATTGTCGAAGCTCACCTGCGGGCAATAGCAGATATTCGAAAGGCGACGAACGACTCGGCTGATTCCATTAAGAACGTGCTGAATGCTTTCCAGCAGCACATTAGTGAGCTGAAGGCTTTAGGGCGCCCCGTCGAGTTTTGGGACGACTTGCTTGTCTACGAAATTGTAGCAAAGCTTGCCTTCGAAACACGCAAACAGTGGGAGTTGCCGCTCGTTAACGACGAACCCCCGACCTTCGAACAACTTTCTTCGTTTCTGGAAAGAAGATGCCGCTCATTATCTGTTGTCAACGCCGGCAAATCAATCATCGACAAGCAAGCCAGTCACGCATAAACCAGTCGGAAAATCAGCAAAGGTTTTTCATACCACCCCTGATCAAACGCGTTGTACCTATTGTAACGCAGGTCATAAGATTTATTCTTGTGAAAAATTCCGCAGCTTAGATATAAATGCAAGATCGAAGTTTGTCAAGGAGTCTAGGGCTTGCATAAATTGTTTAAGCACTGGACATTTTAAGGACCGGTGCAATAGTGCATCTTCCTGCCGAATATGTCGACAGCACCACCACACGTTGCTGCACGGTACACCAGACCCATTTGCTCAATACACCGCTTCTCATTATGTCGCTGACCCACCACTTACCGCTGCAATTGCAGGACCCCCCGCTACCACTACCGCTCCTCCGCAACCCGCTGTCCCATCTACCACCGCTCGCCTAAATTCTAAAGTCAATTCAATGTCTACGCCGCAAAAAGCAGTGCTGCTATCAACCGCCCTTGTTAAGGTTCGTGACTCCTCTGATCGATGGCAGACTGCTCGCTTACTATTCGATTCTGGGTCTCACGCCACGTTCATAACTGAGGCCTGCGTGCAACATCTGGGTTTACCTCGCAAATCTTCCTCTATATCTGTGTCCGGAATCGGTTCTTCTCAGGGTGGTCGTTGCATGGGCGAAACATCGTTATTACTTTCTTCGCGGCATTTGGGGGAATGCTACACCATTGATGCATTAATTTTGTCCAAGATCACGGGAGATTTGCCTTCACAGAAGTTAAATGTGCCTGAGTGGCCTCACATCAAGGGACCGTGTCGACATCTTGGTGGGCATGGACTTCATGGATCGACTAATTTTCGCTGATTTACGTAAGGGATCACCTGGTTCACCAATAATTCAAAGGACAGTTTTCGGCTGGACGTTGTGTGGTAATGTAGACATTTCTGCCTCACCCGCTATTAAAATACAATCGCTGCACTGTGACGTGCAACTAGACAGAGCACTGGCAAAACTGTGGGAACTTGAAGAAGCTCCACAATTACGATATCTTACCCACGAGGAACGCTACTGCGAGGAACACTTTGAATCCACGCATGCTAGGAAGCCTGACGGACGCTTTGTAGTGGAGTTACCGTTCAAAGTCGATGTGTCGTTAGGTGAGTCCAGGAATCTCGCCATACGCAACCTACGGGGTTGCGTCCGCCTCGCATTTGGCCGTCAAATCTATGCAACAAACCGCGAAACAATCCCCGAACCCTTGCCAGAAATCGGTAAATGTAATCCACACGGACTTTTATATGGACGACCTTCTTACAAGTGCGTGTAGCGACATTTTTCGTGAAGGTGGGTTCGAGCTGCGCAAATGGGCGTCAAACTGCTAAAAGAGACTATCGCTAGCGAATACAAGGACATACCGCACTATGCCGTAGACGGACATGCTCTGGGGCTTATTTGGAATATGGAAAAGGACTGCTTCACATTTTCTATTCATCTAGATGAACCGCCCCGCGTTTTAACTAAGAGAGCCGATGCAAGCAGACTTTTTGACCCGTTAAGTTTACTTTCCCCCGCAACAATAAAATCAAAAATGTTTTTTCAGGACATTTGGCGCGCTAGCATCGGATGGGACGATCTGGTGCCCGATACGATCTCTAAAATGTGGCTGGATCATCGCACGCAATTACAAAATTTATCCAAACTTAAGGTTAGCCGTTGGATTGGGACTGGGCCGGTTGGCTCATTTACAGAGCTGCACGTTTTCGCCGACGCTTCTCAACGCGCTTACGCCGCAGTTATATATGCGCGCACTGTGCACAAGGATGGTCACGTCACAATCGGCTTTGAGTAGAAGACTCGCAACGCAATCAATGGGTGACCTCCCTTCGTCTCGTGTAACGTATGCTCGTTGTTTCGCTCATACGGCCGTAGACTTCGCTGGGCCGTATATGTTCAAATTTACACACGGAAGAGGAGCAAAATCCGTAAAGGGCTATATATCATCATTCATCTGCATGTGCACACGCGCCATGCATCTCGAATTCGTTGGCGATCTTTCACGCTCTTCTTATTTAAATGCCTTTAAAAGATTTATGAACCGCAGAGGTTATTGCAAGGTCATGTTTTCTGACAACGGAACGAATTTCGTTGGCGCGGAAAAAGTGCTTCGTGAGAAATATAAAGAATGCATGCAACATGCTGACCTTCAGTTGTTCTTCGCAGATTCCGCGATTGAGTGGAGATTCAATCCACCGTCCGCACCTCACATGGGAGGTTATTGGGAGATTGGAATACAACACATTAAATACCATCTGAAACGCTCCCTTGGTGAAACTCTTTTAAGCTACGAGGAGTTTAGTACGCTGCTAACAGAGGTGGAGGCTTGTGTTAATTCCCGCCCACTATGCGACATTTCGACTGATGTAACCGACTTATCTATTTTAAGGCCTGGCCACTTTCTGGTGGGCGAACCACTGAGGGCAATTCCAGAACCTGAGGGTCAAGGGTTTTCTGGAACCCTACAACAAAGGTGGCAATTGATCTCTACTATACGACAACACTTTTGGCGACGTTGGAGAGACGAATACCTCGTTAGTTTGCGACGTGGTAGCTGTGTACCACGAGTCCTCTCCGCCTACTAAGTGGACGCTCGCAAAAATAATTAAATGGGCGCGTAAGAGTAGTTACGCTCAAAACCGCAAACGGAGAACTCACTCGACCAATATCAAAGCTGTGTCTTCTACCAACAAAAGGGGACGTATTTTCCGAAGAGCTGATGTACATAATTTAAGATATTTGGTGATTGTGCTGGCTCAAGGTCTTTTTGATAAATAAAACACAAAGGTTTTTTTTCCCCTTTCCGATATATTTCGGCTACACTACGGTAACCGTCCTCAGGGAAATTATTTTACACGTCTTTAGTACCAAAAGTAAACTCCACGTCACAGCGGAAGGACGTGTAAAATAATTTCCCTGAGGACGGTTACCGTAGTGTAGCCGAAATATATCGGAAGGGGAAAAAACAAAAAAAAAACCTTTGTGTTTTATTTATCAAAAAGACCTTGAGCCAGCACAATCACCAAATATTTGCAAAAATACAGGTCGCTAAAAAATCCAATAATTTAAGATATTTACGTTTGAAATTTCTATCTTTCTATTTACATAATTTAAGATATTTATGTACGTTGAAATATCTATTTTTCTATTCAACTCTGTACTTCACTTAACATTTTTTTGTAATTTATTTGAACATATCAAGATAGTTCAAGGCCGGCGGTATGTTGACTCACCTAAGGGTTAAGTCGTGCTTGAATGCATCCATTCAAGCACTCGCTGCATTTTGACACTTGTCATTGCAATGCTTTTGCACATCTCTATTCGCTGATAAAAATTTTCACACCGCACGACTTATCAGAGTAGATGCTACTCTGATCAAAAAAATAAATTTAAGTTTGTAGCTATTCGCTTTATCGGTTCTTCAGAACTAATTGTCTTAATATTAACAAGTAATATTTATAACTAATTATTGCTTACTCTATATTTTTACATAGCTATACTTATTTGCTATTTAGTCGTTGCTTACATGTCTATTTGCTTAACAATCGAATTCGCACCTCTTGCATTTATTCATTATTTAGGTCAATAAACAAAATATAAATGCATATTTCGCAACTTTATTTATTTCCGCGTTCAATAAGCAAAATAAGAATGCATAGTTGCTTTCAAAATTCTACTGGATTTTGATTCTGATGTATTTGTATTTGACATATGCAAGGGTGGTGACGGAAAGTAGTAGCATGATCGTTGTTGAGATTATTATAAGTATTACAATTGAAAAGTGTGAATGACTTACTTTATTATACGTTAGCTCTTTTATTTTTTCTATATTTTGTATGTTACTTAATATTATTTCGTCGAAAGTAGGTTCAACTTTGGTATTGTTGATTTGGATATTACTTGGTATAGCAAAATTGTCTTTGAATTCTTTTTTTGTATTATTAAACGTTTGGTTATTTATATGTATTTTACAATCATGAAATGTTAATAAATAATTTCTTTTTAGAAACAAATTTCTATTGTCACAATTACTGGTCAGGTTATAGCCTGGTAGATTTTTTAACAGAATTAAACCGTTTTCGATTTCTATAATTTCAGTTAGGTTTTTCTTTATACTTTTGCATGTATTGCTAAAAATGCATAATTTACTCTCTTGTAAGTTGTGTGTATTAAAGTTATGTGTATAATCGAATGTCTTATTGTTGTCATATAATATTTCCTGGGGTTTGAAATCTAGTGCAATGAAATTATCACTACTTACTGGGGTGACTAATGATCTTCTTAGGGAGATTACTTCTGCTGGGACTTTTATAATAAATAGCAGTTTACTTTCTTCATACTGTGCGGAAGTTAATTCAATGTGTTGGAGCTTGAAAATATCGATTTCTAATTCCCTTATTTCCTGCTCTGTGAGGATGTTGCTGGTCACTATGCCAAATCTGGAGGACGCAATATTGTTGAGGATGTGTTCTATATTATTTTCCAGAATTTTAATTTTTAGAAGTGTGTCTAAGTAATTTAGCTTTTTAAATAGGTTGTCATTTCTTATTCATATTATTAATTCTAATATTCTTGTTTAGGTTTTCTATTTCGTTATGGTTGTTCTCGTCAATAATTCTGAGGTGTTCCTCTATTTCCACTCTGTCATTGTCGTCCATTGTACCTGTAAGGAGTTTTAGTCCGATTCCTAGTGCATTAACTAACCCTCTTTTCTGCCTGTGAGGTAAAATTGTCAGAAGTTTAGTTCTTACTCTGTTCAATTCTTGTTCTAAAAGTAATCTATTGTCTAATTTCGATGATCTTATGTTCTGTTGTAGTGTGTTTGTAATATCAAAGATGTTACTAATATCTATTATGTGAATAATTTTGTGATAATTTTGTATCATTTCAACGTCGTCAAGTTTTATCTCGGCATATCCGTTTTCGCTGTCAATTGGTTGTAGGGTCAGGGGTTTCTCTTATTTATAATTTTATTCTTTATTTGGTCTAACCTATCCCTAATGGTAATCTTATTCACTTTTCCTTCAGCTATGTCTTGCGGTTTCTCTTTAGTTGCGCTGTGTATCGATTTGTTATAGAATTCTATGCTTTTGAACACTTTTTCTGAGTTGACAACTCGGATTTTTCAGCTTCTTGCACTCTAAATTTCTCAGAGATTGTGCTATGAAGTCTTTCTATATCTGAGTTTCCGGTGTGGCTATTTGGTCTGGTAAAATGTACGTCGATATTTTCCTGTCGTAAGAAGTCCTTAACGTTTATTGAGTTCATTTCATTGTCAGTTATAATTTTGGAGGGTTTGTTTCTCATGGAAAAGAATAGCCTGAGTTTCTCGATAATAGTCTGACTGTTTCTGTCCTCTAGGAATAAGGCTGTTGCTTGTTTAGCGTGGTGCGTACATTTCACGAATTTTAGGCTTGATCCAAAAAGTTCTATAAGTTTTAGTTGTACTTTGTTATATATACTGTTTTGTTTTGTTTGTTGTTTTCTTCTGTCAGTGAATTTCTCCTGTCTCGTTATTAATCCTGCTAAGAAAATCTGCAACTCTATTCTCTTTACCTTTTATGTAGTTTATATTTATATTGTATTCGCCAAGTTCTAGTAGCCAACGTTGTAGCCTTGCGTTAATGTCCTTAACTTTATGCTTATGATATAGCCAGACTAGTGGCTGGTGGTCTGTTGAGAGGCCAAACTCTTTTCCATAGAGATATGGTCTGTAGTAGGTAACTCCCCAAACTATGGCGAGTAGTTCCTTTTCTACAGTTGCATACCTTTTTTCGTGGTCGTTTAAGGTTCTGCTTGCGTAACTAATAGGGCGGTCATTCTGCATGAGCACTGCTCCTATTGCAAAGTCACTTGCATCAGTTACCAATTTAAATTTCTTCGAATAATCTGGATAGCTAAGAATTGGTGGATTTGTAAGAAATCGTTTTAGTTTAAGAAATGCGTCTATATGAAGTGGGTCGTTTTTATTGACTTTTGTGTTTTTCTTCAGGTATTTTGTGAGTCCGTGGGCTACTTTAGCGTAGTCTTTTATGAATTTCCTATCGTAGCCGGTTATCCCTAGAAACTGCTTGATTTGTTTTTGAGTTTCTGGTAATTTTAAGTGTTGGATGGTTTCAATTTTCTTTGGGTTGGGCTTAATTCCTTCTGGTGAGAGGATAGAAAGAAATTGCATTTGTCTATTTGTATTTTGAGGTTGTGTTGTCTTAGTTTATCTAAGACTTTGGTCACACTACTAATGTGCTCTTTTAGACTTGTACTAAAAATTAGAATGTCGTCTAGGTAAACTACACATATTTTGTTTATGTATTCCCTCAAGACCGAGTTTATCAGCCTTTGTAATGTGGCAGGTGAGTTTTTCAGTCCGAATGGCATTCGAACAAACTCGTAATGGCCTAAAGGTGTAGAAAATGCGGTTTTTTTTCTATCGTCTTCCTTGACTAGCACTTGGTGGAAACCTTTGGCTAGGTCGAGTGTTGTGAAGTATTGGGCTTTGCCCAGTTTATCCAGAATATTTTCAATATTCGGAATTGGAAACTTATCACTTACTGTGACTTCGTTTAGTTTTCTATAATCAAAGACGATCCTCCACTTTTTTTACCTGAATTGTCGATCTTTTTAGGGACAATCCACAATGGTGAGTTATATGGGGACGTACTTTCTATGATTATATTTTGTTTCAACATTTCGTCGATTTGTTTGTTGATTTCTTCTTCGTGAATTTTCGGATACCTATATATTTTAGAATATACAGCATTATTAGTTGTGGTGACAATTTCGTGTTTCACCTCATGATTATGGCTTAAGGGTTCGCCTTCTTTAAAAAATAGGTCCCTGTTGTGTTCAACAATTTTTCTTAGTTCGTCCTGTTCCTCCTTGTTCATGTCAGTCCTCAAAAGTTTGTTTAGTACTTCCGAACCTAAGTCGTTTTCTTGGCTTTCTAGTGTGTGGATGTTTTCGTATTTGTATGGGCAAGCGTTTAGAAATGTGATTTTATTTTTATTTATTTCAAGATAATTTTCTTCTAGGTTAACTATTGCTCCAAGTTTTGTTAGAATGTTTTGGCCTATGAGTCCCTGAAATCTTTTATTTTTAAATGTGGTAATTTTCCAAGCCATTAAATTTGGGTTGTCGAATTCCTTGGGTATTTCAGAAATAACTTCGTATTCTGTGTAACTTTGTCCATTCAATGTATTAAATATTATAGGTTTATCTAGTTTCATCCTTTTGTAATTGGGGAGTGCGTCTTTATCTAGAAGGGTTGTTGAGGATCCTGTATCGATTAAACAAATTAATTTGTGTTTGCCTATGCTTAATTCTTCTAACGGAATATTTCCCTGTTCGTAGCCGACAGAAAATTTACCTCATGTTCATTTGATCCTATATCCTCCTGCAAATGATCCACTTCCATTGGCTCGTATCGACGAGATTGTGTAGATCTTTGATTGTGGTAACTTTGTCGTGATTGTCCTGACGGATATTGTTTACTTAATCCTGAGGTTGTTGGCTTTGGTTGGTCTTGCTTGCTTTCTGGGGGATTACTATTGCGGTTGGGCTGTCCTAGATTTTGTGCTATATTTCTTGACTCTATACTTTCAGATTTTTTTTACTGATTTTACCAATCCTGTTTCTTCTAAGGTATAGTATGCTTCCCTAAGTGATTTTATATTCCTGCTATGTATTATACTTGCTAAGTGCGCTGGAATGTTATTTAAGAATGTTTTCAAAATCATAGACTCGTTAACGGTTGGGCACAATTCTGCTGGTCTTATCAGAGTAGATGCTACTCTGATCAAAAAAATAAATTTAAGTTTGTAGCTATTCGCTTTATCGGTTCTTCAGAACTAATTGTCTTAATATTAACAAGTAATATTTATAACTAATTATTGCTTACTCTATATTTTTACATAGCTATACTTATTTGCTTATTTAGTTGTTGCTTAACCATCGAATTCGCACCTCTTGCATTTATTCATTATTTAGGTCAATAAACAAAATATAAATGCATTAGTTGCATTTATTGATATTTCGCAACTTTATTTATTTCCGCGTTCAATAAGCAAAAAATATAAATGCATTGGTTGCATTTATTTGTATTTAGCGACTTTATTTATTTCCGCGTTCAATAAGCAAAATAAGAATGCATAGTTGCATTCTTATTTAGTAAGTTATTGTTGGTGTATAAGTAGACGGTGGAGGTGACGTAACTCACGCGCTTAATTTGCACTTGCTAATTAAAATTAAATAAAGTAAAAGTTTTTGTAAGATTATCAGCATAAATCGATTTATTTGCAATCAACGGAAAGACCGCAACAACGTAGTTTACAGTCCACATTAACCGTATCAATATATGTTGAGTGAGCTTCAACATAACCATCTTCTGAGGAAACCCGCTTCTAACCGCAACAGAATGTATGTACATTAGGGTGATTAAAAAAAATGTCGTCTTGATCTTACCCCCTAAAAAGTTTGGTATTGATGAGAAAATAAGCCTTGCAAAAAATTACCGCTCTAACTTAACCTTTAGGGGTGGCTATTTTTTTTCGCCTTTTCCCATACATTTTGTATGGGAAAAATGACATTTTTTTCAAAGTGAATTTTCTTTTAATTTTTGAAACTTTTTTAAAATATATTTTTACATACTCTTAAAGTTGAAGCCTTGCAGCTTCCAAAATGGTAAGCCATGTGCGATTATCTTAACTATTAAAATAATTACAGCCATTTAAAATTTACCAAGTTATGTACTATTGCACACACATACACAGTAACACGTATAAAATCAACTAAATTGTAAATGGCTGCAATTATTTTAGTAGTTAATGTTCTCTGGCAGCAGTATGTGCTTTCGTTGGGGTGAAAAGACTGGGGCTTGCCTTGATTGATACACGTAGGCACGCCACTGGATGACACGATTGGGACACTCTCAGGCCCTGTTTTTTAGTGCAAGTTTAAACCACAGACAAAGTTGACTAGAGTTTATTTCATACAAATGGACCGTTTAACCTAAGTTTAAACTTGCAGCAAGGTTTAACCCTGCACTGAAAAACCGGGCATAAATGGGTCAACTTAGGATTTTTCAAAAGTACAAAGTGTAGTGTATTCATACAAACCCATGTACATAGCGTGCAACAGCCACGACCTACATGCATGTCTGTTTGTATAGGCACATTTGAAAAATGCATTTGACACCTTTGGTCAATAGCGTTGCTATTGAAGTATGTCAATGCTATAGCTGAGCCAGCATTTATTCTTGGGCTCTGCTTGGCCTCATGCTAAGCGTTTCTATTGGCTAATGCAAATAATTGCCAAGCTGAATTTGAATTCAGCTACATAGAATTCGAGAAAGATGAGGAGTCAAGCAAATTACTTTCTGTGACAAGAATTGTATAAATAGAGTAAGATTTGAAAATAAAGATCAGAATTACTTTGAATGAAACTCACGAGTCTCCTCAATTTATTTCTCATGCACTTTTCCGGCCGTCTTTCGATATAGCCTATGTGATCGGCATCAGCTTCTGTGGCCTTTATAATTCAAAAAGCTCTACACTTTGACCCCGTAGGACCACCACAAGAGTCGGGACATCAGAATTGAATAACAACCCTAAATAGGATTTTCTTTGTCACTTGGAAGATTTTCAAATCGACTCGCCTACATACAGATAGTACCCCTGTAAGGCGCTTGAGACCAGAAAATTTGATTTTGGATTATGCTGCATATCTTGAAAACTTAAAGTCCTTTCCAAAAAAATAAAACTGGTATAATTAAGTAGTGAATGCCTCTCGACGACGTATGGCCAATAAGATTAATTCATAGTCAATTAGTGCCAAAAAATTCACCTTCTCGCGTGAAAAACGTGTCATACCATTTTCAAATAAACAAAACACTATTCCCCTTATTCATAGAAAATATAAAAGGTTTATTAAGCTCATATTATTCGAAATTTGTATGAAAATGTCATTTTAAAAAGCTTTATAAACCAATTTTATTTTTTATGAATATGGGGGTATATATATATCGAAAGTGTCAACAATTTCCTACCCAAAACCGTTGAGAATTGCAAAATCGGTGGAAAATTTTATTTTTAATGATTTTTTTTCAACGAAAACTCTGAAAACCGGTTTTTGGCCTTAAAACCAGATTTTGGGGTGTTACAAATCTTTCGAAGGGTGTTTCGTGTATAACTCGAGCAGGTGAACAATCTCTACTAGGTCGCTTTAAGCACTGTATAATTCATCAAGAACGCAGAATGACGTTAGTCTACTTGGCCCCTGCGGGTTAGGGATTTAGAATATGCCCGGGGAAGGCATACCGGTCGTAAGAGGCGACTAATATGCACATATGTAAGTAATGACGTGCTAACTCGATGGTTGATCTACGGATATGATGCCTCTCACCTCTCATTACCCATCTTCTCCTTTCTCATGGATGGAGGGATGACATGACCTAGAAGGTTCCACTGGTCATACCAAATCGCTACCATGACAGTCGGGCAGTACCGCAGCGTACCGGGTTCATATCCGGCCAAGGACTGTCAATTTCGGCATCACTCCCCAAAACCTTCGTGGAGTGTTTTTGCTGTTAACAACAACAACAACAGGGTGTTAGTCTACTTAAAAAAAATTGCATTATAGGAAAGTCAAATTTCATAGATTTTCAGAACATTGTTGATTTTCGGAAAAAAAGTGTTAAAATCCAAAAAATGGTCGGAAGCGCCCTCTGGCGGACGTCAAAAGAAAAAAGCAATGCCAGAAATGGATTCCTCGACCCTAGAAACCCTCAGATGCACATAAAGATTGATATTTGCATAAGAATACATAAAAAAAGTTTTGTAAAATTCATAAAACAAATTTTCATAAACGATATAATATCGATACAAGTTTTGCTTGAATGTACCCCCCATTCCTTTAATTTTCAACGCTGAGCTGTTTAGTAACTGTTATTTTTCAACACAGCTTTTTAACAAGTGAATCACTTTTTGAAGAAAAAAAAATTTGATCGATAAAACTGCTACCTCGAAATTCATGTTAGACCTTTAGTTTCTTGGGCAAAAATGCTTGAAATGATCCAAATAACCATAATCGCCATGGGCCCTGATGCAAAAAAAATCGACCCGCTCTAATACATACATATGTATTGTGCTATATACATATGTATAGCGGGGCATTTGCAGGAGCATGTTTCGGTTTGTTTTTTAATTGCGCAAGTGAATATCTAGTGTTTGGGGCTATATATGAACATAGGTACATAGCTATGTGGTACGTGGAAAATAAAGAATACATATATGTGTAGCAAGGCGCTTGTGCGGGCATGTCTCATTAGGGGTTTTCTAAGTGCGCAAGTAGATATTACGCAGCGTGGAAATCTCTGTGGCAGTGGACTTTTTTACATATTTAAGTATAATATAGTAAAATACACACTCACAACAAATTTCAAGTAATAACGGAGATATTCTAAATTTACAAACCTATTTTTGCATGCTTGCAATGTGAAAAAAAAAATAGTTTTTTGCTTCTCCTGTAAAGTTTTTTTTTTTATGACAGTTAGGGCCTTTGTGAATTAAGGTAACGATATGTACATTGTACATATATGAGTCTGGCAAGTGGGCATGGGTGTGTATATATGTACATATGTACATATAGAAGAGTGCTAGTAAATATGTTGTAGAGTGCCAGTCGGTATACAAAAATAAATAAATTTCTGTATTGATTGGCAGTGGGCAGTGAGTGCCACAGAAATTTATTGGAGCAAAGAAAAGAGGGCATGGAATGCTGGCATATATTTGATAATTCGTTGGTTTTGTTTTACTTCATTCCAGAAATGTCATTGCAGAAGAAATTATGATCCTATGCAGCCACCATTCAACGTGCGCTAGACTTTTTCCAGGGTCCTAGTTTTGACCAAACATCAGGGGCGAGACAAAGGTGCGACTAACCAACCTAAGACTAGTTTGGTAGTCGTACAATGAATAATACGCAGTAGTGATTGAAGATGGTTGGGCCGTGTGTAGAAGTCCACGCAAGTGGAGAAAGTTTCTGATCGCCATTCAACTGGGAAATGGCCAGAGCGATTCTTCTATCTGCGGTCCATGTAGCTCACTACGTCCGGGAAAGCCCACGTATCCTCTGGATAACTCTGAACACCCGCTCGGTGGTGAACTAAAGTGAGAAGGCTACAACCTGACAAGGCCACTCCGACATAATCGGTTTAAGGGCTTGCCAGAGGACTTCATCACCAGCGTCTGTCACCATGAGGTGCGGCTGCAAGCGGGCGTCTGTCTTGAACCAATCGGCTCGCTTTATAAATGTGTAATTTAATCCAACCCCCCGAGAAACGGGTTGTTCGTAAGGTTTGGGACCCACCACATAAAAACAAACTTCCAATGAGATCCAATATTCAGGCCTCGGATATGATAGCTCACTCTTTAGATAACGACCACTGCTAACGAACTAGGAATATGATTAAGAAAATCAGGGTATGTTCTTGGAATGTCCGAACCCTTAGCAGGGAAGGTTACGATGCCCGCCTAGTTGGGGTCCTCAAACAGGCAAAAGCTGACATCACCGCTATACAAGAAATGCGATGGACGGGGCAAGGTTATAAGACTATCCAAACCTGCAATGTCTACTGGTGCGGCCTCACTAATGAGCGCAGATTCGCGTCGGTTTTGTAGTGGGAAAGAGGCTTGTGAAACACGTAGTGTCTTTCACAGCCGTGAACGAGCGTCTCGCCACAATACGAATAAAACTACGAATTTTCACATCGTTTATCTGTGCGCACGCACCGACTGAGGACACGGACGACGTGGAAAAAGATGCATTATACGCAAAATTAGAAGAAACTTATGAGCGCTGCCCCCGTCATGATATCAAAGTCGTGCTTGGCGACTTTAACGCCAGGGTGGGCAAAGAGGGTGTATTTGGCCCCACTGTCGGAAAGTTCAGCCTCCATGAAGAGACTTCGCCGAAATATGGTCGTAGCCAGCACCAGGTACAAGCATAAAAAGATCCATCAGGCAACATGGCTATCGCCAGATCGGAAAACACGCAATCAGATCGATCACTTTGTGATAGACGGACGGCATGCTTCCAGCATTATGGACGTACGTACGATGCGGGGTCCAAACATCGACTCCGATCACTACTTGGTAGCAGCCAAGATTCGTACTCGCCTAAGTACAACGAAAGAGGCACCACAAAAAACGCAAGGAAAGCTGGACGTCGAAAAGCTGCAGTCACACTCGCGCATCTGCTCTCTGAGAGCACAATTCAACCCAGCAGAGTGCACGAGCAGTGGGAGCATATCTCCGGATCACTTCGAACCGCAGCCGAAGAAGTAATTGGATTCCGGCAAATGCGAAAAACAGCTGGTACGATGATAGAGAGTGCAAAGACGCAATGAAAAGAAAGGACGACGCCTATAAGACAACGTTAAAAGCGAATGCAACGAGGAGCGTGTGTGAACACTACCGCGAGATGAAGAGGGAAGCGAGACGGGTTTTCCGGCCGAAGAAAAGGGAAGCGGAAAAGCGTGAAATCGAAGAGATTGAAATGCTAGCCAGCAGAAGCAAAGCCCGAAAGTTTTATCAAAGAATTCGACGAATGACGGAAGGTTTTAACCCCGGGGCAAACTCCTGTAAAAATGACAACGGCGACCTGGTGACAGATGTTCAGAGAGTACTAGGTTTATGGAGGGATCACTCCTCTGCCCTTCTAAACGGAGGAACAGAGCAACAGTCCAGAGAAGAGGACGAACCCGAACCCACAATAGAAGACGATGGAATCGAAGTTCCACAACCCGACTATAACGAGGTGCAAATAGCTATATCGCGGCTAAAAAACAATAAAGCGCTGATGGCCTGCCCGCTGAGCTATTCAAATGCGGCGGCGAGAAGCTGGCAAGGTGTATGCACCAGCTCTTGTGCAGAATATTGCCGGATGAATGCATGCCTGAAGATTGGAATCTAAGTGTTCTCTGCCCAATCCATAAGAACGGTGATCCCGTAAACTGCGCCAAATATCGTGGAATCAGCCTGTTGAGTATCGCATATAAGGTCCTATTGTGCGAAAGACTGAAGCCTGACGTAAACCGACTGATTGGACCTTATCAGTGTGGCATCAGACCTGGTAAATCTACCATCGACCAGATTTTTACAATACGCCAAATCTTGGAAAAAAAAACCCGTGAGAAAAGAATCGACACACACCATCTCTTTGTTGATTTTAAAGCCGCCTTCGACAGCACGAAAAGGAGTTGCCTATATGCCGCTATGTCTGATTTTGGTTTCCCAGCAAAACTTATACGGCTGTGCAAAATGACGCTGTACAACACCACCAGCTCTATCAGAATCTGGAAGGACCTCTCCGAGCCGTTCGAAACTAAACGAGGTTTCAGGCAGGGCGACCCCCTATTGTGCGATTTCTTTGATTTGATGCTGGAGAAAATAAAACAAAGCTGCAGAACTTAACCGCGCTGGAACAATATATTGCAAGAGCGTACAACTGTTGGCGTATGCCGACGACATCGACATCATTGGCCTCACCAGCCGCGCCGTAACTTCTGCGTACTCCAAATTAGAAAAGGAAGCGGAAAAAATGGGTTTGGTGGTGAACCAAGGTAAAACGAAGTACCTGCTGGCATCAAGCAAAGAGTCAGCGCATTCGCGCCTTGGCAACCACGCCACTGTTGGCAGACATAATTTCGCGATAGTAAGGGACTTTGTATATCTGGGAAGCAGCATTACTACCAACAACAATGTAAGCCTGGAAATCCATAGAAGGATAACTCTTGCAAGCAAATGCTACTTTGGGCTGAGTAGGCAATTTAGAAGTAAAGTCCTCTCTCGACGAACAAAAACAACACTCTATAAGTCACTTATCGTACCCGTCCTGCTATATGGTGCAGAAGCATGGACACTGACAGCATCTGATTAGGCGGCTTTGGGAGTATTCGAGAGAAAAATTCTTCGAAAGATTTGTGGACCCCTAAAAGTTGGCGACGGCGAGTACCGAAGAAGATATAATGATGAGCTGTATGAGCTTTACGCAGACGTGAACATAGTTCAGCGAATTAAAACCCAGCGGCTCCGCTGGCTAGAACAAGTAGTGCGAATGAACGAAGACGCTCCGGCCCAGAAGGTATTTTTATCGGCACCCGCCGGTGGAAGTAGAGGAAGAGGGAGACCACAACTTCGATGGCAGGACCAAGTAGAGGCAGACCTGCGAGCACGCGGTGTCTCTAATTGGCGCCAATTGGCTCAACAAAGAACCGACTGGGGTAAGATTGCAAATGGGGCGAGGAGGAGCCAGAGCACTTCTGTGAGCAGAATTTAGGGGCAGTAGAGATAATCTATTGTTGGCATGTGATAAGATGCAAGCAAAGCTGGAGAAAGAAAAACAAGATGAGGTGCCAGACAACGCGACCCAGCCGATTAATGTACAGGTGCAAATGCCGATCCGGCAAAACGATCTGACGAATACCTGGGGCGAGTTTGGCGGTATACTCACCAAATGGACCGGATTTCGTGACCGATTCCGTGCAGTCAGCATGGCAATGATAAAAAAGATTATCATTCAAGTTCTTTTTAGCTTATTTATTAACAGTTGACACCTAAAGTACACAATTGCCGAATAATTATTCCGAAAGAATGCATTATTTAACAACTCTGGTACTTAAGCGGGTTAGGCACTTAAGCGGTTCCCTTATGTACAGTCACTTCTCAGAGCAGAAAACCCAGGACATCGCCATGGATCTCTGCGCCGTGGAACCACCCGGGGTTTTACCTCGGCCAAGGACTGTCACTTTCAAAGCAACCCTGTTTAGTATGTTTTGTCCCATTCCGAAACTATCATCCTCCCCTCTTGCAGCAGGGCTGCAAGATATTCTATTGTTACGGGCGGGCGTTGAGCCGAACCCCGGACCAAGAGAATGGATATGCAGTGTCTGTTGCAAAAAGATATATATTAAACGGTCGCATTCTGTGCAATGCTTCTCGTGTAAGAGAAATTCTAAAAACGGTTGATTTGGACTTTATTGGCTTAATAATGACTAATACTATGAATATTTTTTTGAATATCTACAATACTCAGACATCGACCTTTTACAATTCTATTAAAAGTAGAGATGCTGAAAGTTACAAAAAAATCGCCATAAATACAGTTTTATTTATTTATTTATTCGGTGTACTGATTAAATTAATCTTACAGACTAGACAGTTTATCCACTTAAAATTAGTGTCAAAAGACGATATATATATGCAGTATAACAACAATTAACAATTAATATTTAATTAAACAAGGAAAACAAGGTAAGTTTAAAGGAATAAAAGTTAACATTAAAATCGATAACATCGGCATATTTATTGCAAAGACGAACGCATCTAGTGATAGGCTCATTCAGCGAATAATTATTCCTGCTAATTGGCTCAACAAACAAACGATTACATCTTAAGTTCCTTTGGGGTAAATATACATTAAATAATGAATAGATAAGATCACAGTCGATTTTGTTATTGACGACATGGTATACAAATATAAACGAATTACAAAGTCTGCGGTCATGCAAAGACTGCAAACCCAAAAGCTTACGTCTACAGGTGCGTCAAGCTGGACCCCCCCCACGACGGATTTTCAATTTGAATAGCCAGGAATTATGTGCTATTTATGTGCTAATTTGTTCCCAAAAAAAAAAATTTTGTGCTCAATTTTTAAGTACTTTTTTTAAAACCCCAAAAGTGGGGGGTCCAAAAGTGTTTTCCTAAAGCTACTCCTTCTTAGGGGGGGATCTAGCTGGACGTCCAGCTGGACCTCCCCCCCTTTTGAAGTTTTAAAAAAAGTACTTAAAACTTAAACAACAAAAAAAAATTGTGCAGAATCCTCGAGCACATAAATAGCACTTAATTCCCACATATACATATTTTCCCTACAGCTACCATTTATTAGGGTGGGTTTTAGCTGTTACCCAAATTTTAAAATTCGAAAAAAAATATTTAAAATGTGAGCAACAAAAAAAAATTTTGCGGAATCCTCGAGCACATAAATAGCACTTAATTCCCACATTTAAAGTTTTTTCCTAAAGCTACTCCCCCCTTTTGAAGTTTTAAAAAAAGTACTTAAAACTTAAACAACAAAAAAAATCTTTTTGAAATCTTCGAGCACATAAATAGCACATAATTCCCACATATACATTTTTTCCCTACAGGGTGGGTTTTAGCTGGTACCCAAATTTTAAAATTCGAAAAAAATATTTAAAATGTGAGCAACAAAAAAAAATTTTGCGGAATCCTCGAGCACATAAATAGCACTTAATTCCCACATTTAAAGTTTTTTCCTAAAGCTACTCCTTCTTAGGGGGGGTCTAGCTGGACGTCCAGCTGGACGCCCCCCCTTTTGAAGTTTTAAAAAAAGTACTTAAAACTTAAACAACAAAAAAAATCTTTTTGAAATCTTCGAGCACATAAATAGCACATAATTCCCACATATAAATTTTTTCCCTACAGCTACCATTTATTAGGGTGGGTTTTAGCTGGTACCCAAATTTTAAAATTCGAAAAAAAATATTTAAAATGTGAGCAACAAAAAAAAATTGTGCAGAATCCTCGAGCACATAAATAGCACTTAATTCCCACATATACATTTTTTCCCTACAGCTACCATTTATTAGGGTGGGTTTTAGCTGGTACCCAAATTTTAAAATTCTAAAAAAAATATTTAAAATGTGAGTAACAAAAAAAAATTTTGCGGAATCCTCGAGCACATAAATAGCACTTAATTCCCATATTTAAAGTTTTTTCCTAAAGCTACTCCCCCCTTTTGAAGTTTTAAAAAAAGTACTTAAAACTTAAACAACAAAAAAAAATCTTTTTGAAATCTTCGAGCACATAAATAGCACATAATTCCCACATATACATTTTTTCCCTACAGCTACCATTTATTAGGGTGGGTTTTAGCTGGACATCCAACTGGACCCCCCACTTTTGAAGTTTTAAAAAAATCTTTTTGAAATCTTCGAGCACATAAATAGCACATAATTCCTGGCTTAATAAAATTCCAGCCCGTCGACCGGCGATATAACCCCCCCACCCCCCCTCGCCACCCCCTCTGTTTTTTCTTACACATTATTGTTTTTCTTCGAGCACTTAATTCCCACATTTAAAGTTTTTTCCTAATGCCACTCCTTCTTAGGGGGGGGGTCTAGCTGGACGTCCAGCTGGACCCCCCACTTTTGGGGTTTTAAAAAAAGTACTTAAAAATTGAACAACGAAAAAAATCTTTTTGAAATCTTCGAGCACATAAATAGCACATAATTCCCACACTGGACACCCGACTGGACGTCGCGCTGGACCCCCCACTTTTGGGGTTTTAAAAAAAGTACTTAAAAATTGAGCACAAAATTTTTTTTTTTGGGAACAAATTAGCACATAAATAGCACATAATTCCTGGCTATTCAAATTTAAAATCCGTCGTGGGGGGGGTCCAGCTTGACGCACCTTACGTCTACTAGTGTATGATGGAGGGCCATCATCCCAGCTCATGTTATATAAGGAAAATTTTGTAAAGATTTTCTGAACCCTTTCAATTTTACCAGAGTATACATACAATTTCCTCCCACTAAGAAAACTAGCAAAGAATTTCAGAAGCTCTCCAGTAATACCATAGAGTTTTAGTTTATGCAGTAGGACAACGTGGTCCACCTTATCGAAGGCTTTGGAGAAATCGGTATATATCACACCTAATTGTGATTGGCAATTAAAGGCCTTCACGATATCATTTGTGACTAAGAGTAAGTTTGAGCATGTGGGCCTACCCGGCATGAACCCATGTTGACAATTGCTTATTATGTCACATACGTGAAGGTAAAGTTTGGAATGAATGATGCTATCGAACAGCTTGGCCAGTGTATTCTGTTTCACTATAGGCCTATAGTTGCGTATATCATTACGGTCGCCTGATTTGTAAATTGGAGTGATAGAACAGACCTTCCATGCGTCAATAAAAACACCGCTGGAGAGACAGTTGTCAAGAATTTGAGTGATGGGA
This sequence comes from Campiglossa producta, assembly GCA_964058755.1. Lineage (NCBI taxonomy): Eukaryota > Metazoa > Arthropoda > Insecta > Diptera > Tephritidae > Campiglossa > Campiglossa producta. The sequence goes on from CAXKVI010000002.1 coordinate 80,176,404, forward strand.
CTCACAAGGGAGTCCGCACATAGTTTGAAGAATAACGAGCAAAAACCATCAATGTCAGATTTACTATCATACTTTAGTTCAGATATCGCAAGAGTCACGTCAGATTCTTCAACTACAAACGCAGATATTTCAGGCAGTTGTGGTAAAGAAACCGTAGGTAGGCTTTGGTTGACGTACTTTTCATAAACACCTTGAAAAAATTCAGCAAACAAGTCGCATGATTTCTGTGGGTTATCAGAAACAACTCGTTAATAACCGAGTAATTAGCTTTTTTAAAATCATATTTTTCCTAGATCTTGGTAATATTACGCTTAAAGTGTTTGCAATTATACACACTAATTTTCGAAAAAATAAACAGTTCTGATTTTCACAACTTCGCATGAAAAAAACATTTTTAAAATCAATTTTTTTTCAAAAATCGTAAAAATTCGACAAAATTTCTCCTTGGCCATCTATTTTATACGTCGTTAGAAGCGTATTTTAATGTTCTTTTCGAACGAGGTATCACTTAGTTCCATCGCTTTTGCAACATTGGCAAAAAGAATTTTTGAATAAAGTGATACCTGAAAAAACACAAAATTACCGATATCTCGAATACCTACCCATACAAAAAATTTAAAAAATATGTTTTGTGCTTGGCATATCAGTGCCAATTCACCCATATACATGAATATCTTGGTATTTTTTCAAATTAATTATTTGTAAACTAGTGTTATCAGCACTCCAACCAATATAACCATTAAACCTGGCATTTTTTCTCATATGTACATATACTTAGCGATCAAGGTTCATTCTAGAAATCCATGAGGCCCAAAGTGTAAGTAGGTGTATATATTTGCATACAAAGATACACAGATGTTTATACTTTTAACAACAAAACTTTAAAATAATCAAAAAATAATCAAAAAAAAATCAAAAAAAATCAAAAAAATCAAAAATAATCAAGAAAAGCCGTTTTTGATTACTTTTGATTATTTTTGATTTTTTCTTGATTTTTTTATTTTTTTTTTATTTTTTCTAATCGTAATCAATTAGTAATTGCTTTTTCTAGAAAGCAATTAAAATAATCATTACTAATTAAAAAAACCTTCTAATCAATCAATTACTAATTACTAATCAAAATTAACAGCTCTGCACACAACTCTGTACAGTATGATCTATTTGATATCGACATCGAAGGAACGGATGATATCTTAGAAAGCCAAGGTATAACCAGCCGTTCAGGAGATGTTGACCTGCAAATCATTAACATCTACATAACCCCTGTCTCAAGTTGCCCCACCGGTTATCACCCCGACATTAGCTTGCTATTACGAGGAGATAACCGCGTGATCCTGGGCGACTTCAATGCGCACCACGACATGTGGCACTCAAACTTGCCAGCAGACAGTAGGGGGCATGTACTTGCAGAACAAATAGATGATACGGCTTTCGGAGACGCCCCAACGAGAGTATCGGGTAATTGGTATAGTTCGCCAGATATTTCTATCGTAAGCGCAAGACTACTGAACAACACAAATTGGCGACCCATACTCACATTGGCGTCTGACCATCTCCCAATAGTCATTACCATCGAACGACCGACGGACTTTATTTCACCTGAGCATGGTACATACATTAACTTTACCAAGGCGGACTGGGACAGTTTTCAGACACATACGGCCGAATCCTTGGCTGCTCTACCCATTCCTACGGACGTACGCAAAGGCGAACGAGACTTCCGCAACATCATTGACATTGTCATTGCCATGAAGATGCTGAAACATCTAGGCCAGTTATTATCTACATATACGCTTTCATTACATTTATTACACCTGGTATTTTAAAATTACCGAGGGTTTTAAAGTTAACCTAGCCCAACCATTAAAAAAAATTTTAGCCCAATCAAAAAAGGAAAGCGTACTTAATTGCCCAATATTTAATGCTAATTTAATACGCTTTCATTTAATTTATTACACTTGGGGTTTTAAAATTACCCAGGATTGGTAAGCTAGCACAACCATGAATAAAATTTTAGTCCAATCAAAAAGAAAAAACCCAGTTATTTTCTACTTATTTAATGCTAATTTAATACGCTTTACTTTAATTTATTACACTTTGTATTTTAAAATTACCGAGGGTTTTAAAGTTAACCTAGCCCAACCATCAACAAAAATTTAGTCCAATCAAAAAGGGGAAAGCGTACATTGCCCATTATGTAATGCTAACTTAAGACGCAGTTGTTTTCTCCTTATTTAATGCTAATTTTAATGCTAATTTAGTACGCTTTACTTAAATTTATTACACTTGGTTTTTTTTTTAAATTACCGATGGTTTTAAATTTAAACTTGCCCAACCACCAAAAAAGTTTCAGCCCAATCAAAAAAGGAAAACGTAATTGTTTTCTCCTTATTTAATGCTAATTTAGTATGCTTTACTTTAATTTATTACACTTGTTTTTTTTTAATTACCCTCGGTAATTTTAAAACCATAAGTGTAATAAATTAAATGAAAGCGTATTAAATTAGCATTAAATATTGGGGAATTTAGTAGGCTTTCCTTTTTTGATTGGGCTAAAATTTTTTTTAAAAAAAGGAAAACGCAGTTTTCTACCTATTTAATGCTAATTTAGTACGCTTTACTTTAATTTATTACACTTGGTATTTTAAAATTACCGATGGTTTTAAAGTTAACCTAGTCCAACCATCAAACAAATTTCAGCCCAATCAAAAAAGGAAAACGCAGTTGTTTCTACTTATTTAATGCTAATTTAGTACGCTTTACTTTAATTTATTACACGTGGTATTTTAAAATTACCCAGGGTTTAACCTTAAAATTACCGAGGGTTTTAAATTTAACCTAGCCCAACCACCAAAAAAGTTTCAGCCCAATCAAAACAGGAAAACGTACTTGTTTTCTCCTTATTTAATGCTAATTTAGTACGCTTTACTTTAATTTATTACACTTGTTTTTTTTTTAAATTACCCTCGGTAATTTTAAAACCCTAAGTGTAATAAATTAAATAAAAGCGTATTAAATTAGCATTAAATATTGGGCAATTAAATACGCTTTCCTTTTATGATTGGGCTAAAATTTTTTTCAAAAAAGTAAAACGCAGTTTTCTACTTATTTAATGCTAATGCCAGTCTGGCAACTCTAAAATCACCTGTTATTCTTATACGAAAATGCATGTAATGCAAGAGAATGAATTGTCATTATTAGTGAAGTTCTTGTACAATACACATTCTAAATCCGCCTTCGTAAAACCCGCTTAATTAAATTTAAAGTTTATATTAAATACAGTGTTTTTTATTTATATAAATCTACCCGCTTAATTAAATTTAAAGTTTATATTAAATACAGTGTTTTTTATTTATATAAATCAACAAACTGGTCCTTCGAGCCGGATAAGTGCCGGCACACAAACATAGTGAAAATTTGATTCGCAAGTATCATTTATGAAAATTGATTTAATTGCTGAGAAAGGTAATAAAACCTAAATCAAAACATTTATAAACTATTTATAAAACTACTCAAAGACTTTTGCTGGTACAAGTGCGGTTTAAATACACATTTTATAGCGACATTTTCACGTGTGTAACATAACCCCAAAATTACATATCACGCCATGTCGACATTAAAAGTGCGCGATTCTTCATTGAATGCAATCAAGCGATATGTTGCGACCAGCAAAAAAGATGAGTTGGCAGTTAATAAGGAAGCGGCGGAGACATATCTACAACTTCTAGAGGAGCAGTGGGTTCGATTCACCGTCGCTCAACAAGAATTAGAGTTGGCGTGCGGCGAGGAAAATGCATCGGTTGAAGAGCAATCTCGGGTACAGGCAGAAGAATGGTACACCACAGCAAAATCTAATTTTAAACGCCTCTTTGTATTCACTAATCCACCGCAGCAATCTACGGCAAAAACGTTTATATCATCGCCAGTGCAGTTACCAAAGTTGCAGTTACCGACTTTTAGCGGTGATCCTACAAATTGGTTGGCATTCCACGACGCATTTCAGTCGCTTGTTCATACCAACGCAAATTTGTCTGATAGTCAGAAATTACACTATTTGCGTAACTGTCTCCAAGGTGAGGCGCTACAACTGGTTAGTAGTTTACAGATTTGTGATGCCAATTACAGTGCGGCGTGGGATTTACTCACCGCACGTTATAAGGTTTTGCGTGTCATGGTCGACGCTCATTTTAAAGCTATTTTCGCGATCGAAAAAGCACCGCGAGATACTGGTAAGGCTATTAAGGAGATTTTAAATGTTACCATGCAACTCGTCGGGTCGCTACGCGCCTTAGGAAGGCCTACGGAATTTTGGGACGATGATTTACCTACATTCGAAGAGTTAGTGGAATTTTTAGAGGTTCGTGCTCGCTCCCTTGAAATGGTGCCGACGACAGGTGCGCCGTGGTTCCCTATGTACAGTCACTTCTCAGGGCAGAAAACCCAGGACATCGCCATGGATCTCTGCGCAGTGGAACCACCCGGGGTTTTACCTCGGCCAAGGACTGTCACTTTCAATGTAACCCTGTTTAGTATGTTTTGTCCCATTCCGAAACTATCATCCTCCCCCCTTACAGCAGGGCTGCAAGATATTCTATTGTTACGGGCGGGCGTTGAGCCGAACCCCGGACCAAAAGAATGGATATGCAGTGTCTGTTGCAAAAAGATATATATTAAACGGTCGCATTCTGTGCAATGCTTCTCGTGTAAGAGATGGCTCCATAAATCTGGATGTTCAGGGCTTAACCTTAACATCCACAGACCCCGTACTTTCTTTAGTACTTTCGTGGCCCCTTGTTGTTTGCGCCCTCGGGCGTCCCGCGGTAAGCGCCGTTCAAGCCACTACCGCCGTTCAAGCCACTACCGCCACTTTCTAGTAGCAATACTAATACCCTGCAGCGAAACCTCAAACTAGTCAGAAAAATACTAGTATACAACTATAATTTTCTGGCAGAACTCATACTAGTCAGGAAATATCCATTTCATACCAGTATACAACTAGAATTTTCTGGTAGAACTCATACTAGTCAGGAAATATCCATTTCATACTAGTATACAACTAGAATTTTCTGGTAGAACACATACTAGTCAGGAGATATCCACTTCATACTAGTATACAACAAGAATTTTCTGGTAGAACTCATACTAGTCAGGAAATATACATTCCATACTAGTATATAACCAGATTTTTCTGGATGAAATTATACCAGTTGAAAAATACAAAATTCATTCGTTTCGTTTTCTCTTATAATTCATAGATGCTTTTTCGTGATAGGGTAAATACAAATAGCCGCTGCTTTCTTAAGAATAAACATGAAAATAAAGTCGAGGGATAAAATAAAGGGTAAGCCAGGAAAATTCTGGTTGAAATCATACTAGTCCAGGTTGAATGATTTTTGGACTGGTATGGGACTAGTATATTTTATACTAGTCCTTTTTGGACTAGTATGTGGACTAGTTCATTTATGGAAATTATAATAGTCCAGGTTTAACTAGTATGGAACTAGTATTTTACAACTAGTATGAAACTGGTATTTCCTGACTAGTAGATAACTGGTATATTCTGGTCGAAATCTGACAATTGGCATCTCGTAGGACATCAAGACGTAAAAAATACCAGTTGCTTATATGGAAAAAAGACAGAACACTGACTAGTTGGGTCCGGTGCACCAACTAGTTGTAAAGTAGTTCTCAACTAGTTGCTTTCGCTGCAGGGTAGTAATAATAATAATGTCTTAACGACTAGCAGCACTTCTGCTATACCCGCCACACAAACTCCAGACTGTTGCTCGTGTCTTATGGCGTCAACATCACGCGCAGCAGCTCAACATTCTCGCTCCCACAGGAGCAGTTTAGACATGAGCAACTCCGAGCACCAGTCTCTCTCTGTTTCTATGTCATACCCCCCCTCCCGTTTAATTTCTCACGTGAGTCAGGATCAACATCTTCTCGCACCTGTCTCTACGTGTACTGTTTGTCGGCAAAGATTATACACGCTCGCGTCATCGGTCAAATGCAATAACTGCTTAGGCCAATGCCACGTACATCTATACTCTGGGATCGCTAACAGGAACCTCTGGACGGATGCGTTCATCGCACCATGCTGTAACACACCTCAACCTACGACGCCAGCCAACCCGGTTACACCGGGTCCACAGCTAACTAGGCTGAGGCACAGCCTTGGTCTTAGCCTACCAACACCTGGGCGACAACATCCGTCTCCCACGCCTATGGTTAACTCGACATCGACCCCACCGGCGCACTTCCAAATCTTACAGCACAACTGTAACGGATTAACTGGTAAGATCGCAGAGATAACTAATTTGATGACGCAATATGACATAAAGCTTGCCGCAGTCCAAGAAACCAAGCTCAGTCCTAGGTCGGACCTCATTACCTATGGCGGATATAACATCCACCGGAAAGACCGTCATAGAGTAACAGGACGTCTGGGAGGTGGTCTAGCGTTCATAACGCACAACTCTGTACAGTATCATCTATTTGATACCGGCATCGAAGGAACGGATGATATCTTAGAAAGCCAAGGTATTACCATCCGTACAGGAAATGTCGATCTGCAAATCATTAATATCTACATACCCCCTGTCTCAAGTTGCCCCACCGGTTATCACCCCGATCCTGGGCGACTTCAATGCGCACCACGACATGTGGCACTCAAACTTGCCAGCAGACAATATGGTGCATGTACTTGCAGAACAAATAGATGATACGGCTTTCTGTACATTGAACGGAGACGCCCAAACGAGAGTATCGGGTAACTGCTATAGTTCGCCAGATATTTCTATCGTAAGTGCAGGACTATTGAACAACACCAATTGGCGACCCATACTCACGTTGGCGTCTGATTATCTCCCAATAGTCATTACCATCGAACGACCGACGGACTTTATTACACCTGAGCATGGTACATATATTAACTTTACCAAGGCGGACTGGGACAGTTTTCAGACATATACGGACGAATCCTTGGCTGCTCTATCCATTCCTACGGACGTACGCAAAGGCGAACGAGACTTCCGCAACATCATTGACTCGCTTCATTCCTGCGGCTCGAATATCTCAAATAAGACCAAATTTCCCGCGGAGGCAGCGGCCATGGCTAGAGAAAGAGATGAAGTGCGAAGTCTCAATCCCGCAGACCCCCGTATAAAGGATCTCAACGCGGAAATTCGTAGGTTGGTCGATAAACATAAACTGGCCAAATGGAAACAACACCTAGAGCAATGCAACCTCTCTGATGGTGTTGGCAAATTATGGACTACGGTCAAAGCTCTATCTAATCCAACGCAACACAAGGATAAAGTAGATATTACTTTCGGTGACAGGGTGAAGAAGGACCCTAGGTGATGTGCGAACTCCTTCTGTAGACAATTTGTACTACATTCCCCGCCCGATAGAGCTAAACGTAGAACCATGCGACAGGCGCGTAAATATAAAAACCAAAATACGCCCATTGTCATCACTGCCTCAGAGGTCAAGGAAGCCATCAGACAGGCTAAGCCCTCAAAATCCATCGGTCCCGACGGCATTGCCATGAAGATGCTGAAACATCTAGGCCAGGAGGAACACAAATACTTAGCGGCTCTATTCAGTTTTTCACTGAACACTTTCGTCATTCCTGAAATATGGAAAAAGGCGAGAGTGGTTCCATTACTATAACCTAGAAAACCGGAAAACATAGGCGATTCATATCGTCCTATATCACTTTTGTCACCGGTAGTGAAGACGCTAGAGTCCATTTTGCTCCCGTATTATACTGCAAATCTGCACCTGGCTAGTCATCAACATGGCTTCCGTAAGCTGCACAGCACCACCACCGCACTCAATGCCATTACAACGCAAATAAATAGCGGCCTAAATCAAAACCAACCAAATCACAGGACTGTGTTAGTGGCACTTGACCTGTCGAAAGCTTTTGACACAGTCAACCATGCCACTCTCATACAAGATCTGTTTGAGACACAGATACCTGATGGTTTAAAGAGATGGACCGCTAATTATTTGAATGGACGGCAGGCGTCGGTTAACTTTAGAAACGCAACATCAAAACCTAGACGTATTAGACGGGGGTGCCAAAGGGTGGTGTCCTATCCCCGACACTGTTTAATTTCTATCTATCGAAGATGCCCCCACCACCAGAGGGCGTCTCCGTCGTTTCATATGCCGACGACTGTACAATAATGGCGACGGGGAAGGGCCCCTATACTGATGAACTCTGTAATAAAATCAACGGTTACCTCTGCGACCTTTCCAGGTTTTTCACAGAGCGAGATCTGACGATATCTCCGACTAAATCAACGGCGACGCTTTTTACGACGTGGACGCACCAGGTGAGAAATGAATTAGACATTTTCGTTGACGGCACTAAGCTACCAACTGTCAGCCACCCAAAGTTATTAGGGATGACACTGGATAATACTTTCTCATTTGCTGGTCATGTGTCTGCAATGGTCTCAAAGGTACGTGGTCGCAACAAGATCCTCAAGTCACTTGCCGGCAGTACTTGGGGAAAAGACAAAGAAACGTTACTGACTACATATGTATAAGGCCATTGGCCGACCAGTCTTTGACTATGCTGCACCCATATGGTCGCCTAATGTACATAACACCAACTGGACGAAGTTACAAGTCTGACAAAATACTGCCATCAGAACTGCTGCGGGATGTCTCCTCATGTCTTCCGAGTCTCACCTCCATCAGGAGGCAAAACTGCTCAATGTAAAAGAGCATGCGGAAATGCTGAGCAGGCAATTCCTTCTGAACTGCCACAAGCCAGCACATCCAAACCGTCATCTTTTGGACATAGATCCGCCCCCGAGATCCGGCATCATGTTGTTGTTGTTGTTGTAGCGAGGTGTAGCCCTGCCTAAATGTCAGACAGGGTCACCCCGAGTGTATTGCTCTTGGCCGGGGCGATATAAGAAAACGGCCCGGGTCGTTTCGGCATGATGGGTACAGCACAAGTACTGGTACCGTTCTCGTAGAACCGGCAATACAAGAAACTAGCCGTGTAGGCTATGTAGGTCATTTAGCGTTACCCAGGGTGCACCAACTGGGAGGCGACCTACTTTTACACCCCATCATATTACCCTGCCGTTTGATCTGCATAAGCGGGCTCTAACCGACATCCACACCGAGTCGGTAGACACTTTTGTCGGATCTCTACCTGTGAATCCCGTTCTTAACAGTCCTCCACCGGATATTGCTGAAGTAGAACGCACCTTACCAAGGGAGACAAGAGTGACCTTGGCACAGCTTAGGTCTGGATATAGTGTAAGGTTAAACTCCTACTTATCCAGACTCAATGATACAATCTTAAATACATGCCCTGCATGTGGTAGGACCCCCCATGATACTCTACATCTCTTCAATTGTTCATCTGAACCTACTCTTCTAACCCCTCTGTCCCTCTGGACAAACCCTGTTGATACTGCACGTTTCCTTGGACTCCCCTTAGAAGAGCTTGATGAAGATCTTCGGAATGATTATACACTCTAGACAGGGCAATGCATTGTTAACAACAACAACAACAACAACAACAACAACAACAACAACAACAGGTGCGCCGTTGACTTCAACTCCAGCGCGCCAACCAAAGGGTGCGACGAAAACTACAACAAACGTTCTTCATGCAGTTGGCGAGCAGCAATCACCCTCTTCAAACTCTCACCCAGGAGTGAGTGCAGCATCATGTCTGCATTGTAATGCCAAACACAACATTTACGCTTGCCCAATTTTTCGTAAGTTAGATGCTACTGCCCGATTTTCGGCGGTTAAGAAACACCACGCTTGTCTCAATTGTTTGAACAAAGGTCACTTTGTAGCAAAGTGTCGTAGTTTATCTACATGCAATGTTTGTCACCGCCGCCACCACACCCTGTTGCACGGTGGCGGTGAAGGTAACAATACCGGTACTGAACTAAATGTTCACGCTTCGCTCTTCGTAAAGCAACAAGGCAATCCTTTTGCTCAAAATACAACCACGCCTTCGACGACGAACAACTCGAAGTCAACATCGCTTTTAAATGCTAATTCCGATGCACCGCACCTCGGTTACGTAGCATCTCACCATGCTGAAGCTGACACAGCCATATTGTTAGCAACCGCAGAAGTCTGCCTGCAAGATCATGCAGGTCGATGGCAACCCGCACGAGTGTTATTTGATAACGGCTCACATGCATCCTTCGTGACAGAGGCCTGCATACAATGTCTTCGTTTACACCGAAAGCCTTCGGCAGCTCATGTCACTGGGATTGGTTCTTTAGATGGTGGTAAAGTCAAAGGTGAGACAGTGCTCTCACTTGCGCCTCGTTCACTTACCACAAGCTTTACAATCAACTCGCTTATTTTATCGAAGATCACGAACGATCTACCTAGTGTTTGTGTACAGATGCCATCTTGGCCTCATATACAAAACCTCGATCTCGCTGATCAGCACTATGCTAAACCTGGTCCTATCGACGTATTATTAGGGATGGATGAAATGGACAAATGTTTGCTATCGGGTCTATGCAAGGGCCCGCCTGACACCCCCATGGCACAAAACACAGTTTTTGGTTGGGTACTTTTTGGGAAAGCCATGCGTTCATCCAGTCCAAGCACAGGGGTTCTGTCTCTGCATTGTGACGTACCACTTATTAGAATGGTCAGTAAGTTCTGGGAACTGGAGGAGTTTCCACCTAAGCGATTTTTAACTGCCGAAGAAGACGCTTGTGAAAAGCACTTTCGCAAACATTGTCGTCGCGCTGAAGATGGGCGTTATATTGTTCGCCTCCCTTTTAAGGAATCTGTACCCTTAGGCGAGTCCAGAAACATAGCTATAAGAAGTTTGCTAAGAATGGAGAAACGTTTCGTCGCTGATGACGCTCTGCGCCGTCCATACGCCGAATTCATGCAGGAACTCTTAAGTATGGGTCATATGAAGCTCGTAGGTAACGCGCCATCGCACAATAGCTACTACATGTCTCATCACGCTGTCGTTAAGGATACCAGTTCCACCACTAAACTAAGAGTGGTCTTTAACGCTTCGATGAAAACATCGACCGGTTTCTCGCTTAATGATGCACTGATGATAGGTCCACAATTGCAAGAGGATTTGTTCTCCATAATGGTACGATTCCGGACTCATCGCTACGCTATGATGGCCGATGTTGAGAAAATGTATCGGCAAGTATACGTCGACAAAGAAGAAGCTGACTACCAACGCATAGTTTGGCGAGACACGCCGTCCGAACCTGTACGAGACTATCGAATGCTTAGAGTAACATACGGCGTCGCCGCGGCTTCACACTTACCTGTACGATCGCTGCATCAATCCGCTTTAGACGCCGATGAAGCGCACAAAGAAGCCGCTATAGTCATCACACGCGACTTCTATATGGACGATCTCCTCACAGGCTCATTTTCAATCGACGAACTTATAAATCTACAAAAGCATATAACCGTAGTTCTTTCCAACGCTGGTTTCGAATTGCGAAAATGGGCTACAAATTGTAATGAGCTTAGAGAAAGTATACCGCATGTTTCAAAGCAAATCTCGCACTTGTTGGCTGAGGGCGACGAAGTACGCACACTGCCTGCAGTTCTTACGAAAAGAACTTTTCTTTCGGACTCAAGTAGAACATTCGATCCACTTGGATTAATCGCACCTTGTACTATTTTATCAAAAATTTGGTTGCAGCGAATTTGGCGAGCGGACGTAGATTGGGACGAGCCAGTGCCTGCCGATGTTGCTGAAGAATGGCTCTCTTACCGTCAGCAGTTGCCCGAACTCGATGCTCTTAAACTAAACCGCTGGATTGGTACCAGTGAAATTTATGATCATGCTGAATATCACGTTTCCACAGATGCTTCGCAACGCGCATACGCTGCAGCACTCTACTGCCGCTCGCTTCATCAAGATGCGCGCCCGGCGCGCAAAAGTCGCGCCTTTAAAAAGTACTACGCTTCCACGTTTGGAATTATGCGCCGCGCATCTTGGCGCTAAACTTGTAAAGCAGATTCAACAGAGTTTCGGCGGCAGTATGAAAAAGTTATATGCGTGGACTGACTCGACTATAACGCTCGCTTGGTTAAAAAGTCATCCAAGTCGATGGTCAGTTTTCGCAGCAAACCGTAGCCGCAGTACAAGAAGTTTTGGCTCCTGAATGTTGGAGACATGTCCGTTCAGAGGACAATCCAACCGACTGCGCATCCAGAGGATTGGCCCCTTCCTACCTACTCGCTCATCATCTTTGCTGGGGAGGGCCAAGTTGGTTAGCTGAAAGTCAAAATCAATGGCAAGATCAAACAATCGAAGACTTGGAACAATTGACAAAACTCGACTCAAATATTGGCTGCGAATTACGAAACACCAAGTCCGCATCGCATCTCACTCAAACTAAAGAAGATTGGGAACTCTTGTCGAGGTATAATTCGTACATTAAACTAAAGAGGGTAACCGCATTCGTTTTACGCTTTCAGCGCACTACTGGCGCTCTCACCTGCAGTGAAATTCTTTACGCTGAAAATACTCTGGTAAAGTATATTCAAATTAACGCTTTTCCAAAAGAAATTGTTTCTTGCAGGTCAAGCAAACCGATACCATTGCGAAGTCATCTAATCCGTCTTCAACCATTTTTGGATCCTGATGGCATTCTCCGTGTTGGCGGGAGGATAAGACGTGCTTCAGTCTCTCCAGACGTCAAACACCCCATATTTTTAGCGAAACATTCCTCGCTAACCAAGCTCATAGTTCTTGACATTCATCGTAATACGCTTCACGCCGGTCCGCAAATCATGCAAACTGTGTTGTTGTTGTTGTTGTAGCGAGGTGTAGCCCTGCCTAAATATCAGACAAGGTCACCTCGAGTGTATTGCTCTTGGCCGGGTCGATATAAGAAAACGGCCCAGGTCGTTTCGGCACGATGGGTACAGCACAAGTACTGTTACCGTTCTCGTAGAACCGGCAATACAAGAAACTAGCCGTGTAGGCTATGTAGGTCATTTAGCGTTACCCAGGGTGCACCAACTGGGAGCCGACCTACTTTTACACCTGTGCAAACTGTGCTTCAACGTCGCTTTTGGGTTATTGGCTCTCGTAACCTGGTTCGTACAATCTATCATAATTGCGTAAAATGCAAACGCATAAATCGACAGCCACTAGGTCAAGTAATGGCCGATCTGCCAAGCAGCCGCTTAACGAGTTGTCGTGGTTTTTTGCACAGTGCTGTCGACTTTGCTGGACCGTATCCTATTAAATTTTCACCAGGCCGAGGGTCCAAATCAATCAAGGCATATATATGCAGTTTCATATGCATGAGCACGGGAGCAATGCATCTCGAGCTTGTTGGAGATCTCTCTTCGTCTGCGTTCATTGCCGCTCTTTCGAGATTTATTAATAGAAGAGGTTATTGCCAGCACATTTATTCGGACAATGGCACAAATTTCGTTGGTGCCGAACGAGAGTTATGCGCTGCCTACCGTCGCTGCATTAAAGACGAAAAGTTTACCTCGTATCTAGCAAACACGCATTTGACATGGCATTTTAATCCTCCTAGCGCACCACACATGGGTGGTTATTGGGAGGTAGGAGTGAAGCGAGTCAAATATCACTTGAAACGTGCGCTCGGTACTTCCTTATTAACATATGAAGAATTCTTTACGCTTTTGACAGAAGTGGAAGCTTGTGTCAATTCTCGACCGCTTTATTGGCACTCTGCGAATGCTGATGACTTGGAGGTGCTCACTCCAGGTCATTTTTTGATTGGCGAACCAATCAAAGCGCTACCTGAACCTGAAACCGAAAACGTCTCAGGAAGGTTGCACCAACGATGGCAAGCTATTAGTGCAATGCGACAACATTTTTGGTCTCGTTGGCAAAACGAATATCTCGTTAACCTACAACAAAGAGCTAAATGGTTTCGTTCCTCCGCAAATCTGAAAGAAGATGACGTCGTTATCATTCACGAACCAAATATCCCACCCACCAAATGGCGACTTGGGCGTGTCATTCAATGTCATCCTGGGGCAGATGGGTTGGTACGAGTAGTAAGATTGAAGACGGCAGATGGTGAATTAGTACGGCCTATAGTGAAGCTAACATTGCTGCCAACGCAAAATTATTTGTATACATCGTAACATATTAAAATCTTAGTTATCTATTGCAATGTAAATATTAATTTAATTTTTGAATTTAACTTTTGAATTTGAATTTGCTCTGTAAATATGGATTTAATTTCGAACTTATTGCGGTCGTTCAAGGCGGCCGGTATGTTCGTGCCAGTCTGGCAACTCTAAAATCACCTGTTATTCTTATACGAAAATGCATGTAATGCAAGAGAATGAATTGTCATTATTAGTGAAGTTCTTGTACAATACACATTGTAAATCCGCCTTCGTAAAACCCGCTTAATTAAATTTAAAGTTTATATTAAATACAGTGTTTTTTTGAAACTTTGGTGGACTTTTGACCGTTTGTGAATAATTTTTCTTAAATTATTCTATGTTTTTATTATTAGTGAACAAGATGGAAAAGTAACAACAATTACAAGCTACCATGATTACGTAATTTCGGCCTTGCTCAAGGGCACTTATCAAATGGCTTTGTGCTTAGAAATTTTTTCATCACCTTTTGTTGGTCATCGAACCAAGACCCAAGGGGATTGGGAATTTCTAAGCCCGCAGTGTGCACCTCTTACACCAAGCTGCGTTGAAATTATTGCCAGATTATATCCATCATGTTCACTTAGTATGTATTCATTTTTATTTGTTTTTTTGTTTTTATACTACCTTATCGACAACTAGAGCGACATCAATCGGCCGCCATTTATACTAGCAGTGTCAAGGATTTTAGTGCACCCCGTGATCATTTAACTGACAGCTGCAGCTTATTTTCACAGGGTGGCTTTTTTCGCTGTGTCCTGCGATTAATATGTATGTATGTTATGAGTTTGTGGTCATGTTAGGTTAGGTTCAAGTGGCTACCGTAGAGGCACACCTAGGCCAGTATTAAAAGGCCCGTTGTGATACCACCAACACTAGGAAAGTCAGTTCCGGGACCCTGCCATTTGGAAAATCCCGGTATTAACGGAATTCTCCACATAGCAGAATCCCGGGACTGACGTTCCTATACCGACACCGTTACTCCTCCTCGAACCATTTAGATGACTTGATGAAGGCCATCAGGTCCTTTATGTCCAGCTCCGTGACCTGGCGTAGGCTAACCAGGAAGGGAACTCCCAAAAAGCGCATTCTCGCGCCACTTAAAGCCGGGCAGTTGCAGATGAGGTGCTCCACCGTTTCCTCCTCCTCATCATCCTTACAACTCCTACAGCATCGTCGGTAGGGCACACCAAGTCTTTCTGCGTGCCTACCAATGAGGCAGTGCCCAGTCAATACGCCTATTAATATGGAGATTTCTCTTCTCCTTAGGGCATAAATTTGTCTCGATCTTTTATGATCCCATTTCGGCCAGGTTTCTTTGGATATCCGGCATCCTGGAGATTGCAGCCATCTTTCGTTGGCTTGGCGGAGTGTGTACTCCTTCAGCATAAGCTTGCAAGTGGCAAACGGCATACCTAAGCGCTCTTTATCCCGAAGAACCTGCTTGGTCGTGCCCTGCCTCGCAAGTTCGTCTGCCCTACAATTTCCCTCAATGTCCCTATGCCCCGGGACCCATGTGAGGTTCACGCGATTCTGTTGGGCCATCTCCTGTAGAGATCGACGACAGCTGAGCGTCAGTTCAGAGTTGAACGAATAAGAGCCAAGGGATTTGATGGCCGCCTGGCTGTCGCTGAATATAAAAATGTCGTGTCCGATAGTGTGTTGGCCTATCCAAGCCGCGGCGTCCATGATTGCTGAAACTTCAGCCTGGAAGACACTGCAGTGATCAGGTAGTCTGAAGGAGAGCTCAAGGTTCAGATCCTTTGAATAAACCCCTCCTCCAACTCTGCCGTCTAACTTCGAGCCATCAGTATAAATGGAAGTGCCGCCATGAGTGGCGGGACTCCGATCCGTGCTCTCCCATTCTTCCCTGCTGGGAATGTTGATTTTAAAACAGCTATCTCCGACTGTTGTGGTCGCACAACGATCCGTGCTCAGCGGAAGAAAGCTATAGGATCCCAAAATACAGGCGTGTCCAGTAGTGCTTGCGCCCCAGCCGGACGTTTCCCTTAGACGTAGAGCCGATGCTGCTGCTACCCGGTGCCCTTCCAGATCGAGTGGCAAAATGCCAAGAATGGCCTGGAGTGCTTCATTGGGCGTTGTTCTTAACGCACCGCTTATACAGATCATGCAAGATCTGTGTACTTTACCTAGCAGATTAAGGTTTGTTGCCTTGCTCAGCGCAGGCCACCATACCACAACTCCATAGAGCATGATTGGTCGAATGATTGCGGTGTAGATCCATTTGCATATTTTGGGGCTGAGCCCCCATTTCTTTCCAATGGCTCTTTTGCATGTGTAGAGTGCAATACACGCTTTCTTCTGGCGCTGAAGAACATTCTCCTTCCAGGTTAGTTTCCTATCCAGAACTGTGCCTAAGAACTTGGCTTTGTCAGCCAGGTTCAGGTGCACGTCATTCAGTTTTGGTAGTGTTAGCGGTGGTATCTTATAGCGGTTTGTGAAAAGAACCAGTTCTACTTTTCCCGGGTTGATGCTCAGTCCGCAGCGCGAGCACCATGAGGAAACCTCTCGCAGTGCTGCTTGCATCAAGTCACACAGGGTCTGTGGGAATTTGCCCCTATATACTATAGCTAAGTCGTCTGCATATGCCACTACCTTCCCGCCCCCCCAGCTTGTGTCTCGCAACATCGAGTTGACAGTGAGGTTCCATAGAAGCGGGGAGAGAACACCACCCTGAGGCGTTCCCCTTGTGACATAGCGTGATAAGTCAACCGAGCCCAGTGATGAAACTGACCGAGTCAAAAGTCCACCAAAGTTTCAAAGATTCTCAAATTAATGACCACAAACTCATAACATACATACATATTAATCGCAGGACACAGCGAAAAAAGCCACCCTGTGAAAATAAGCTGCAGCTGTCAGTTAAATGATCACGGGGTGCACTAAAATCCTTGACACTGCTAGTATAAATGGCGGCCGATTGATGTCGCTCTAGTTGTCGATAAGGTAGTATAAAAACAAAAAAACAAATAAAAATGAATACATACTAAGTGAACATGATGGATATAATCTGGCAATAATTTCAACGCAGCTTGGTGTAAGAGGTGCACACTGCGGGCTTAGAAATTCCTAATCCCCTTGGTTCTTGGTTCGATGACCAACAAAAGGTGATGAAAAAATTTCTAAGCACAAAGCCATTTGATAAGTGCCCTTGAGCAAGGCCGAAATTACGTAATCATGGTAGCTTGTAATTGTTGTTACTTTTCCATCTTGTTCACTAATAATAAAAACATAGAATAATTTAAGAAAAATTATTCACAAACGGTCAAAAGTCCACCAAAGTTTCAAAGATTCTCAAATTAATGACCACAAACTCATAACATACATACAGTGTTTTTTATTTATATAAATCTACCCGCTATCGATCTACAACGCATAAAGTTGCGTACAATAAGAAGTTCGAGGAGGAGTAACGGTGTCGGTATAGGAACGTCAGTCCCGGGATTCTGCTATGTAGAGAATTCCGATAATACCTGGATTTTCCATATGGCAGGGTCCCGGAACTGACTTTCCTAGTGTTGGTGGTTGTTGTTGTTGTTGTAGCGAGGTGTAGCCCTGCCTAAATGTCAGACAGGGTCACCGCGAGTGTATTGCTCTTGGCCGGGTCGATATAAGAAAACGGCCCGGGTCGTTTCGGCACGATGGGTACAGCACAAGTACTGGTACCGTTCTCGTAGAACCGGCAATACAAGAAACTAGCCGTGTAGGCCATGTAGGTCATTTAGCGTTACCCAGGGTGCACCAACAGGGAGGCGACCTACTTTTACACCCCTAATTTACAGCCAAGGTCCAATGCCATCAAGGATCTTTCAAGAGCTCGTGAGTTCGACCAAACCGCGTGACGACATTATCGTGCTAGGCGGCGACGCAAATGCCCATCACAACCAATGGGGCAGCACTGACACAAATGAGCGAGGTGAGTCACTCTATAATTACTTACTAGGCACTAATCTAAGTATATGCAACAGGGGAAACGACCCCACTTTCGTAACAAAAAACCGCGAGGAAGTCCTCGACATTACGTTGGTCACTGACTCCTACAGTGACCTCGTTGAATCGTGGAGAGTCTCAAAAGAACACTCCTTGTCAGACCATAAGTACATTAGTTTCTCCTTAGCAGATTCACACACAAGCCCGAAATATATACAAAATATTAGGAAAACAAACTGGGGTTACTACCAAAAGCTTATTTGCAAAAACTTGTCAAATAAGCTGGTAACACCTAGAAACGGTAAAGAGCTAGATGATCTCGTCAGCTCCTTCAATAATCAATGCAAGCTCGCTTTAGATAAAGCGTGCCCGCCTAGAAAGATAGCTGAAACACATAAACCACCGTGGTGGTCGTCCGTTCTAGATAATCTCAGAAGGACATGTAGAGCAGCTTTTAACAAAGCCAAACAGGACGGCTGCGAAGCATCCTGGGCACTTCACAAAACTAAGCTAAGTAATTACAAAAGAGAAATCCGCAAGGCCAAACGGGTCTCTTGGATGAACTTCTGCAGTGATATCGAATCAACATCCGCAGCGTCGCGCCTAAGGAGGGTGCTCTCTAAATCGCCAGCAACACTGAGCTACGTGCAAAAGCCGGATGGGAATTGGACCGTTTCGAGTACGGATAACATGAACCTGCTTCTGGATACACACTTTCCGACATGCATAGACATGTCTACTACAACGATCAGTGGAGAAACGCTCTCTGATCAGCTAATACAGGAAATTACCGATGAGAAAAAGCTGGACTGGGCCTTATGCAGGCTCAAGCCGTTTAAGTCGCCAGGTCCGGACGGAATATTCCCGGCCCAGCTACAACAAACATCCGAGATTATTAAGCCTTGGCTGATAACTATGTTTGTAAGCTGCCTCAGGCTCAACTACGTACCTGCATCATGGAGAGAGGTTAAGGTCGTTTTTATCCCTAAATCCGGGAAACCATCCCATTCTAAACCTAATGATTTTAGGCCTATAAGCCTATCTTCTTTTCTTCTTAAGACTCTGGAAAGACTCTTGGAGGACTATGTCAGAAGATCGATAGACGCAACTCATCTTTCGCGGGCCCAACACGCCTATAGCAAGGGCAGATCTACCGATACTGCCTTGCATTCCCTGGTATCTGCTATAGAAGTCACTTGACATTATGGAATACACACTGGTGGCTTTCCTCGATATAGCAGGTGCCTTCAATAACGTTCTACCGGAAGCTATTACCTCGGCGGTGACGGAGCTGCGGGTCGACACCTGCCTCGTTGAGTTTATCCGCAAACTGCTTGTTAGCAGAAGGATTACAACAGAGTTAGGTGGAATTTCGATTCACAGACCTGTTAACAGGGGTACCCCACAAGGAGGTGTTCTCTCTCCGCTACTTTGGTTGGTTACGGTAAATCAACTCCTACGTCTTATGGAAGCTGAAGGCTACCAAGTAATTGCGTACGCCGATGATATCTGCGTTATCATGCGGGGAAAATTCCCTCAAACTCTTTGCAATTTAATGGAGACAGCTCTGTCTAAAGTATGCGACTGGGCAAATTCTTCGGGTTTAGAAGTTAATCCCGAGAAAACCGAACTGGTCCTCTTCACTAGAAGGTACAAAATACCGAACCTTTCACCACCAACAATTGGAAACACGACTTTGACACTTAGTGACAAAGTCAAATACCTAGGAGTTATTCTGGACAGAAAACTTCTATGGAGCGACAACATAGCGGAACGAGTCAAAAAAGCTACGTGCGCGCTGTTTACCTGCAAGAGAGCATTTGGTATATCGTGGGGGTTTTCCCCCAAAGTAATACACTGGATATATACAGCCATTGTTCGCCCAATTCTACTGTACGGAGTGCTGGTTTGGTGGCCGGCACTAACTAAGAACACGTTGTTGTTGTTGTAACGAGGTGTAGCCCTGCCTAAATGTCAGACAGGGTCACCTCGAGTGTATTGCTCTTGGCCGGGTCGATATAAGAAAACGGCCCGGGTCGTTTCGGCACGATGGGTACAGCACAAGTACTGGTACCATTCTCGTAGATCCGGCAATACAAGAAACTAAACTATCCGTGCAGGCTATGTAGGTCATTTAGCGTTACCCAGGGTGCACCAACTGGGAGGCGACCTACTTTTACACCCCCTTAAGCAACCACAAAAAGTTCAAAGGAGTTCGGAGCTCTGCATAACCGGGGCCCTCGGGTCCACCCCAACAGAAGCACTAAATACCATGCTGCATCTTCCACCACTCGATTTGGTGGCGAAGGAGGTAGCTGTGATCACGGCTCTGCGAATAAGGGAAACAGGCGTTTGGATGCACGGAACAAGTGGACACGCCACAATCTTAGGCTCTCACGCTCCTGTTAACATACCATCACACACTGACTATTGCACGCCAAATAACGTGTTTGTTAGGAATTATGAGGTGAAAATACCAACAATACGAGAATGGGATAACAGACCACATACTGTCCAGAACGCCATTAACATATTCACTGATGGCTCTAGGCTTGATGGGAAGGTGGGAGGAGGTATCTTTTCACCGGATCTGGGACTAGAAATCTCTTTTCGTCTTCCCGATCACTGCAGCGTGTACCAAGCGGAAATGCTGGCTATACACGGTGCAGTTAAAAGCTTGGTGTCCACGCCCCGAAACGGAAAACGAATATTTATTTTCTCAGACAGTCAGGCCGCGCTAAAGGCACTGAACTCATGTGTCGACAACACAAAGTCGCTAACTGAATGCCGCAGATCTCTTAACGAGATGGCTCAGCACTTCGGTATCAGCCTTATTTGGGTACCTGGTCACAGGGATATTGAAGGCAACTGTAAAGCGGATGAGCTGGCAAGGAAGGGTACCACCACTCATCTCCTTCCAGGAAAAGATTTGGTAGGCATTCCCATGGCCTCTTTCAAACTTCGTGCGAGCACAAATACCACACAAAGAGCAAATACGCTCTGGTCAAGTCTCTCGACGTGCGAGATATCCAGGTCAACTTGGCCTTCTTATAATAAAGGGCGTACTAATTGCCTGCTGACCCTTAATAAATCGGGCATTTCTTCTTTGGTAAGGGTCTTAACACGACACTGTTTAATAGGCACGCATGGTGCTAGGATGGGCGTCACATCTCATGACTACTGTCGCAGCTGCAGATGTATTGAGGAGGAAGAAAGCGTTCAGCATCTGCTGTGTCAATGCCCCGCACTTAGTAGAAGACGTTTGGCTATACTCGGCCAACCGTTCCTCGAAGACCTCGTTGAGGTATCAAAAATGGAAATTAAGGCGTTAGCCAAATTTATTGATTCCACGAACTGGTTTGTTCCTCTGCCTGGAGTGTGAGCTTGGGTTTTCGGACATGGGGGAGGTGTAGTGACCGTGTGGGGTATCACAATGGGCCTATTTTTCTGGCCTAAGTGTTGGACGGGGTCGGTGTACTCTGTCCTGCCCTTTTAACCTAACCTAACCTAACCTTTATGATCCCTTTCGGCCAGGTTTCTTTGGATATCCGGCATCCTGGAGATCAAGCTTGCATATGGCAAACGGCATATCTAAGCGCTCTTTATCCCGAAGAACCTGCTTGGTCGTGCCCTGCCTCGCAAGATCGTCTGCCCTACAATTTCCCTCAATGTCCCTATGTCCCGGGACCCATGTGAGGTTCACGCGATTCTGTTGGGCCATCTCCTTTAGAGATCGACGACAGCTGAGTTTCCTACAACTTTTACTCTTAAGTTATAATAATATCACAATCGCTGGTGATTTTAACTGCAACCTACTCGTTGATTCCAGCTTAAAGTTAAGTATGGAATCCTTAGGACTTTTTCCAACTAACTCCACACTGCCAACTCATTTCACAAACTGTAGCTCGTCCTTGCTTGATTTATTCTTTGTAAACGATCTTCAGAGACTTCTGCACTATAGCCAATTGTCTGCACCCTGCTTCTCAAAACACGATCTAATATTTTTAATTTATGATTTTCAAATTGCATGTGAAACTAATTCGTTTACTTATCGTGATTTCAGAAACATAGACTACAGTTCCCTTGCTGCAGAAGTGGAGTCAGTTGATTGGGGTGTGATAGGCACGTTGACTTCGGTTGATGATCAGACACTGTTCCTCCAAAGTAACATAAATTGGCTCTTTGATAACCATGTTCCCGTAAAACTAAAATCAGCTAGGCACAAAACTTGTCCTTGGTTCAATGCTAACCTCAGTCGCTTAATTCATCAACGTAACTCTGCTTACTCCCGCTGGAAACGTTACAATACTGAGGAAACGCAAAACTGCTTCAAAGCCGCTCGGCTTTCTGTCACCAAAGCCATTAGGTTGGCTAAGGAAAATTACTACAAGGATAAGTTTGGTTTTGCAGTAAATTCTATGGAAACATGGAAAAAGATCAGGGAAATTGGGATAGGTAAATCCAAAGGAGAGCCATCTGTTCTCCCGGATGTCGACGTGAACGACATAAATCAAAATTTTGTTAATCTGCCACTTCTTACGAATAGTATTAGTACTGAAAATTATTGTGTTCATACTAGTATTAATTTTAGTCCTCTTGATTTCGTTCGTGTTGATGAATGTGACGTAGTGCAAGCCATACTTTCTGTGAAGTCCAATGCCATGGGTTTTGACGGTATATGTGCTAAATTTTTAAAAATTATCCTCCCTAAAATACTTCCCTACATAACATATTTGATCAATTCAATCCTGACGACCTGTGCTTTCCCGACATGCTGGAAAGCTGCCAAAGTCATCCCCATCAGAAAGTCGAACAACGAGTATAGACCTATAGCCATTCTGCCGTTTCTATCGAAGGTAGTCGAACGAGTCATACACCGACAGATTTCTACATATCTGCATGACAACAAGCTCTTAACTGAAAGTCAGTCTGGTTTCAGATGCAAGAGAAGTTGCACAACAGCACTAACTATTATCTGTAGTAGAAGACATCCGTGAGCGAGTTGATGAAAATTGGATTGCGTTTCTAACACTTCTTGATCACTCAAAGGCATTTGATTCTGTCGACCATATCTTGCTCTGCCAGAAGCTTGAAAATGTATTTAATTTTTCGAGCCATGCTACCGCCCTAATTAGATCATACCTTGGTGACAGAACACAGGCCGTAAGAATCGGTGGTAGAAGGTCTGATTTTTTAAACGTCTCAAGAGGTGTGCCACAAGGTTCAATCCTTGGGCCTCTGTTATTTGCCTTATATATTAATGACTTGCCCGATGTTCTTCAGAATTGCAACGTGCACATATATGCTGACGATGTACAATTATATACGTGTTGTCCTTGTGATCGTATCAGTTCTTGTATTACTAATTTAAATTATGATTTGAAACAAATTGGCTTGTGGGCCTCTATGAATGGCTTATGTCTCAACCCTAACAAGTCTAAATGTATGGTTATTCATAGAAAGTTGTTAGACACAGATGGCTTTGATAAAGTTATCTTTGAAAATTCAGTGATTGAAAACATTGATACAGCAAAAAACCTAGGTATAGTATTCAACAAAACTTTGACATGGAAAGATCACATTTTTCGCACAGTAGGAAAAGTGTATGGTATGCTCCGTACACTCTGGTTAACACAGTACTTTACTCCATTGCATGTAAGACTACTTTTGGCGAAAGCGTACTTAATACCTACGCTCCTATATAGTTGTGAAATTTTTTCAAGTTGTGATTCTGTAAGCAAGAATAAATTAAATGTTGTCTATAACAACATTGCTAGATATGTATATGGGCTAAAAAGGTTTGATCATGTCTCATCCTACGCTAAAAGGTTGCTAAACATTTCCTTTGATAATCTTCTAAAAGTGAGAACGCTAACTACTCTTCACAAAATCATATATACAAAGGAACCTCTTTACCTTTATAGTCGGCTTCGTTTTCTACAGTCATCAAGGTCAGTGTCCCTCACACACATAAAATATCGGATGCTAGTGTCCGAGCGTCAGTTCTTCGTTATTTCGATCCGTCTTTGGAACTCCCTTCCAGCAAGACTAAGGTTGATCACCAATGCACAGCATTTTAAAGATTGTCTAATAAGTTTTTATAATGATTTGTAGGCTCTTTCAAATTTTACTATGAATACTCTTCTTTATCTTCCATTTCCTTCTACCCTGTCTGTATATCTTCCCTTCGCCTTCTTTTTTCCATATCTTTTCTTCTTAGATTAAGTTGCAATATTGTTATTTATTTATTTATTTATCTATTTATTTTACTTAAATTTTTGCTTTAAATTTTATTTTGTTGAACTTTACATTTGATTGAACTTTACATTTGATTGAACTTTACATTTGATCAATTATACTAGTCATGACTGGCACTGTAAGAATAATTTTGTCAAATTGTTGTGCCAGGAAATTGTTCAAATAAACATACATACATACATACATACATACATAGTGTGTTGGCCTATCCCAGCCGCGGCGTCCATGATTGCTGAAACTTCAGCCTGGAAGACACTGCAGTGATCAGGTAGTCTGAAGGAGAGCTCAAGGTTCAGATCCTTTGAATAAACCCCACCTACAACTCTGCCGTCTAACTTCGAGCCATCAGTATAAATGGAAGTGCGCCATGAGTGTCGGGACTCCGATCCGTGCTCTCCCATTCTTCCCTGCTGGGAATGTTGATTTTAAAACCGCTATATCCGACTGTTGTTGGGGTGTAAAAGTAGGTCGCCTCCCAGTTGGTGCACCCTGGGTAAGGCTAAATGACCTACATAGCCTACACGGCTAGTTTCTTGTATTGCCGGTTCTACGAGAACGGTACCAGTACTTGTGCTGTACCCATCGTGCCGAAACGCCCCGGGCCGTTTTCTTATATCGACCCGGCCAAGAGCAATACACTCGAGGTGACCCTGTCTGACATTTAGGCAGGGCTACACCTCGCTACAACAACAACAACAACAACTGTTGTGGTCGCACAACGATCTGTGCTCAGCGGAAGAAAGCTATAGGATCCCAAAATACAGGCGTGTCCAGTAGTGCTTGCGCCCCAGCCGGACGTTTCCCTTAGACGCAGAGCCGATGCCGCTGCTATCCGGTGCCCTTCCAGATCGAGTGGCAAAATGCCAAGAATGGCCTGGAGTGCTTCATTGGGCGTTGTTCTTAACGCACCGCTTATACAGATCATGCAAGATCTATGTACTTTACCTAGCAGATCAAGGTTTGTTGTTGATTGCAGTGTAGATCCATTTGCATATTTTTGGGCTGAGCCCCATTCTTTCCAATGGCTCTTTTGCACGTGTAGAGTGCAATACACTCTTTCTGCTGGCGCTGAAGAACATTCTAGGTTAGTTTCCTATCCACAACCAATCCAAGTTCAGGTGCACGTCATTCAGTTTTGGTAGTATTAGCGGTGGTATCTTATAGCGGTTGGTGAAAAGGACCAGTTCTACTTTTCCCGGGTTGATGCTCAGTCTGCAGCGCGAGCACCATGAGAAAACCTCTCGCAGTGCTACTTGCATCAAGTCGCACAGGGTTTGTGGGAATTTGCCCATATATACTATAGCTAAGTCGGCTGCATATGCCACTACCTTCCCGCCCCCCAGCTTGTGTCTCGCAGCATCGAGTTGACAGTAAGGTTCCATAGCAGCGGGGAGAGAACACCACCCTGAGGCGTTCCCCTTGTGACATAGCGTGATAACTCAACCGAACCCAGTGATGAAACTATTCGTCTACCCCTTAGTAGTTGATCAATAAGTCCAATAAGAGACCTGCTTATGCCCAGACTTGTTAAAGCGGTGTTTATAGCATCAGGGCTTATGTTGTTGAAGGCTCCTTCAATATCTAAAAAGGCCACAAGACAGTACTCCTTTTCATACAGCGATTTTTCAATTACAGAAACTAGGCTGTGTAGCGCAGTTTCTGTAAATTTCCCTTTGGTGTATGCATGCTGATAGCTACAGATCAGGTTGCTACCAATAGTAGAGGAGAGGTAGTTATTTATTATCCTCTCGAAGGTTTTGAGCACAAAGGATGAGAGACTGATCGGCCTATAGTCCTTGGGCTCGTAATGAGACGCCTTCCCCGCCTTAGGAATAAACACTACCGTGGCACTTCTCCAGGAGCACGGAATGTAGCTAAGAGCCAGGCAGGCTGTATAGAGAAACACCAGCCATTTGGCTGATGTCTCCAGCGTGTTTATGAGTTGTGCGGGAATAATCCCGTCTGGCTCGGCAGCCTTGAACGGTTCGAAGCTTTTAACCGCCCACCTAACCTTTTCCTCCCTGATGAGAATGTATACAGCCAGGTTTGTTGTAGGTGCTAAAGGTTCCTCATGCAAGTTCCCTGGGAAGTGCGTATTCAAGAGCAGCTCTAGGGTTTCCCTCTCCACGCTGGTCCAGGATCCGTCAGGTTTGCGCAAATAGCTTGTGGCTGTTTGAGTTTTTTAGAGCACTCTTCTAAGTTTCGCTGTATCGTCGACATTTTCGACCCCAGTGCAGAAATTTCTCCACGATACTCTCTTCGCCTGCCTCAGAACTTTTTTGTAGGCCCTGAGTTTAACTTTATAGTCGAGCCATTGAGTCTCCGTGCCAAGGCTCTTGGCCTTATTAAATTTATCCTACATGATATGCGGAGCGAGTCCAGGTCGTAGGACCACCAATGCGGCCTATGTTTACCGCGTGGTTTTGGCACTGGGCAAGCCTGCTCTAAGGCATTCGAGAGCGCCGTTGTAAAGGTCTTTACCAGATCCTCCAGCTCCCCTACTGATGAGGGGACTTGTGGGGGCAGTGCTGGTAAGTCCCTAGATAGTATTTCATTGTGTAGCTGCAGTTAGTGTTACGTGGGTTGCGTTTCATAACCGGATGCTCAACAGAAAAGTCTAGAACTATTTCTACGTACCGGTGGTTGGAGAATGAGTGCTCATCGAGAACGCGCCATTTTCTTACCCACTCATAAGCGCATTCGCTGAAAATAGTGAGATCTATGACCTCCCTACGGGTTTTAGTAATAAACGTAGGTTCGTTACCCACGTTGCTAACTACCAGTTGTTAACAAATAGTCAAACAACGACTCTCCTCTAGCATTGATATCGGAGCTTACCCACTGGACGTGACGAGCATTGGCGTCAGTTCCGATAATAAGATGACCCATGGAAAAATTTGCCACCAGGCCTTTTACCTCCCTCTGTGGGGGAGGTTCTTCGGCGTCGTAGGGCCTATAGACCAACACCATCGTCAGACTGGTACTGTCGACTGTTAAACTGGCAGCTGTAACGTCACCATTGGTATAGTTGGGCAAGAGAAAGGCGTTCAGCTCAGACTTAACCAATATACAGGCTCTAACCCTGCCCCCTCGCTGGCTCGGATAAGCTTAAACCGCAAATCCTTGAGCTGTTGACCCAGGGTTCTTGGATGAGGACCACATCTACGTCGCCTTTAGAGAGACGACTGATTAAATCAGCCGGGGCTGCTTTAGATTTGTGCAGGTTTATCTGAATCACCACCAACATGAGAGCGCTCAGACTTCCCTGCCACCGCCGTATCGTCGAGTTCCACCTCGTCTGGAGGTTTATCTTTCAACGACGATTTGTTCAGACCACGATTTGGCGTGGCAGATATCCTACTAACTGTGGCAGTATCAACATTGGTGCGCTCAGGACTAGCTGCTATCACTGTGACGTTGAGGTGTTCCCCGTCCAGCAGGCTGTCAGCGCGCCATGCATCGCCGCGGTATACGTTGATCACGATCTGACCCATGCCGTAGTGCACTCGTCCATTGCACCGTTTAAGGGGCTCGAGTGCCTCCTTATTCAAGGTGAAGACCACTTGCCTATCAGGCCCTACCGCATCCTCGACCAGATTGACACCCCAGTCCTGCGTCGGGAGAGACGGGTTCATGATCCTCAGCAACCTGAGAATTCTCTCACGTTCAGCAGGGGTAGCAGGAATCCACGCTCTTGCCATTGGCCGAACCGGGATGTCCTTCCAGTCGACAACCTCGATTCTTGCCCTTGGTAGATCTCACCCAGTCTTGCAGCTGCTGCCTTGTACACTGCAACAGTTTTTGCATCCTCGCAAGCGAATACCTTGATTCGGCCCTGGTGCCATCCCGCATCAGAACCCATCAGCGTGGCATCCGGAGACTCATCCATAATGTCGAGAAGAGCATTACCGATAGCCCGGACGTACCGCCACTGGTCGCTAGGGATGGCCCAGTTTTCTTTACCTTGGTCAATGACGCCTATGAGGATCCTGTCCTTGGTCACTTCAGCAAAGCTGAGTTTACCCACTACGTGGGCGTTCTGCTGCCGCTTCGGGAGGGGTTTTAAATCCACTTCCAGTCTCTGGCGTTTGAAGGGATTTCCATTAACCTTCTTTGACGCGTAATTGCTTTGGAAGCTTCAGCCATCTCCACCGTCTTTCTGGCATTCGGCGATAGCGTCTCTTGTGAAATACCCTCGTATTTCTTCAGGATCTTTGCGGCCGCTCTTTTGCCCAAGTACTCACAGCGACTGGGAGATGTCTTTTGTGGTAAATTTCGGCCCGTAGTTGCCATCGCGGTCGTTATTTGGATCTCTGGGGCCAGGTCGTGAGACCACTGCCACAGACGTTAAAGACTTGGTATCGGTACCGGCACTTACTGGGGCAGGTAGCATCAGCCGTTGTTGGCTTCACTGTGTTTGTAGCGGTACTTACTTTGGGGATTGCCACCTTATTATCCAGAACTAATCGACCCGTAGTTGCCATCGCTGTCGATCTCTCGGCTGATAAAGAAAGAGTTTGTCCTCCGACGTTGCGTTCTCGCTTGCTCCAGCATTTTCCTCCTCTGCTGTGCGGTATACATTGTTGTATCTTTAGTTTTAGGGTTTTTATTACTATTTTTCATTTTGTTCGTACGACCCCTCGCCCAGTGTTGCCGCTGAAAAATTTCAAAAAGGGTCCCAGCAGAAAAAAAGGGTCCCCTCTCTTTTTTAGATAGGAACACATTTACATAAGCCTTTTCCATTTTTTTTTTATGTTGAATGACTGAGTTTTGTACTATTGCCAAACGGCCAAAATTGCCTAGGCGGTTAAGTAGGTAAGGGGTAAGTTGCAGAGCTACCTTTTTGCAAGGCTTATTTTCTCATCATTTACTAACTTTGTAGGGGGTAAGACCCAAAAAAACTAAAACTTTTTATTTGAATCACCCTAAGTATACTATACATACATATGACGGAGTTGTCACATGATACAGTGTTGCCAGTAGTAAGACTTCAGTTAGACAAGACATTTGGAAATTGGCAAGAATTCCCGATATAAGAGTAAAAAAGGAATAAGGAGATTTTTTTTGGTTTTTAACAAAAAAACGACAAAAATGCATTTCATTGCAAAGGGATCACGAATTTTAAAAAAGGGTTGTTGTTGTTGTTGTAACGAGGTGTAGTCCTGCCCAACGCGTATTTTTTCTTAACCTAAATTGTCATCAATATCTTCTAACGGGAGTCCAAGGAAGCTAGCAGTTTCAATAGGGTTGGACCAAAGAGAGATGGGTGTTAGAAGAGTGGGCTCAAATGAGCAAGAAAATAAGTGATTGGTATTGTGGGGGGACGAGCCGCATACCGGACATACATTGGGCACATCAGGATTCAGTCTAGATATGTAGGAGTTTAACCTGCTACAATATCCAGAGCGTAATTGAGCCAGAGTGACCCTTGTCTCTCGAGGAAGATGACGCTCCTCTTCAGAAATGCCAGGTGTTGCGTCATGTGAGACATTGTTTAGCGGACAGAGCGCAGTGTAATGGCCAACAGACGTTGTATGGATATGCCCCAAGGCCTGTTTATGCACCTGTAGATCAAACGGCGTTGTTATATAGTGCCGGATCTCATCAAAATGTTTACGTAAATGCGATCTTATGGTCCTAGGAGGCGGAATGAGTTCAAGCAGTTGTCTACCGGGGTGCTGTGGTTTACAGCAATTCAGTAGGTACTGCTTATTTAGCATTTCATTATGCTCCCTAACTGGAAGCATTTCCACCTCATTGTGTATATGAGATATAGGTGACATAAGGACGCACCCCGTATCGGTTCTGAGCGCGGAGTTTTGACAGGCCTGAAGCTGATTCCAGTAAACGTCTGGTAAAAATGGTACTTCTTTTGAAAAAGTAGGGTTGTTGTTGTTGTAACGAGGTGTAGCCCTGCCTAAATGTCAGACAGGGTCACCTCGAGTGTATTGCTCTTGGCCGGGTCGATATAAGAAAACGGCCCGGGTCGTTTCGGCACGATGGGTACAGCACAAGTACTGGTACCGTTCTCGTAGATCCGGCAATACAAGAAACTAAACTAGCCGTGCAGGCTATGTAGGTCATTTAGCGTTACCCAGAATGCACCAACTGGGAGGCGACCTACTTTTACATCCCCAAAGTAGGGTTGTTGTTGTTGTTAACAATGCATTGCCCTGTCTAGAGTGTATGATCATTCCGAAGATCTTCCTCAAGCTCTTCTAAGGGGAGTCCAAGGAAACGTGCAGTTTCAACAGGGTTTGTCCAGAGGGACAGAGGGGTTAGAAGAGTAGGTTCAAATGAACAATTGAAGAGATGTAGAGTATCATGGGGGGTCCTACCACATGCAGGGCATGTGTTTGAGATTGTGTCATTAAGTCTGGACAAGTAGGAGTTTAACCTTACACTATATCCAGACCTAAGCTGTGCCAGGGTAACTCTTGTCTCCCTTGGTAAGGTGCGTTCTTCTTCAGCAATATCCGGTGGAGGACTGTTCAGAACGGGGTTCACAGGTAGAGATCCGACAAAAGTATCTACCGACTCGGTGTGGATGTCGGTTAGAGCCCGCTTATGATTCTGCAGATCAAACGGCAAGGTAATATGATGCCGGATCTCATCATAATGTTTACGGAGATGTTTCCTTATGTCTCTCGGGGGCGGATCTATGTCCAAAAGATGACGGTTTGGATGTGCTGGCTTGTGGCAGTTCAGAAGGAATTGCTTGCTCAGAATTTCCGCATGCTCTTTTACATTGAGCAGTTTTGCCTCCTGATGGAGGTGAGACTCGGAAGACATGAGGAGACATCCCGTAGCAGTTCTGATGGCAGTATTTTGGCAGACTTGTAACTTCGTCCAGTTGGTGTTATGTACATTAGGCGACCATATGGGTGCAGCATAGTCAAAGACTGGTCGGCCAATGGCCTTATATGTAGTCAACAACGTTTCTTTGTCTTTTCCCCAAGTACTGCCGGCAAGTGACTTGAGGATCTTGTTGCGACCACGTACCTTTGAGACCATTGCAGACACATAACCAGCAAATGAGAAAGTATTATCCAATGTCATCCCTAATAACTTTGGGTGGCTGACAGTTGGTAGCTTAGTGCCGTCAACGAAAATGTCTAATTCATTTCTCACCTGGTGCGTCCACGTCGTAAAAAGCGTCGCCGTTGATTTAGTCGGAGATATCGTCAGATCTCGCTCTGTGAAAAACCTGGAAAGGTCGCAGAGGTAACCGTTGATTTTATTACAGAGTTCATCAGTATAGGGGCCCTTCCCCGTCGCCATTATTGTACAGTCGTCAGCATAAGAAACGACGGAGACACCCTCTGGTGGTGGGGGCATCTTCGATAGATAGAAATTAAACAGTGTCGGGGATAGGACACCACCCTGTGGCACCCCCTGTCTAATTCGTCTTGGTTTTGATGTTGCGTTTCTAAAGTTGACCGACGCCTGCCGCCCATTCAAGTAATTAGCGGTCCATCTCTTTAACCCATCAGGTATTTGTGTTTCTAATAGATCTTGTATGAGAGTGGCATGGTTGACTGTGTCAAAAGCTTTCGACAAGTCAAGTGCCACTAACACAGTCCTGTGATTTGGTTGGTTTTGATTTAGACCGCTATTTATTTGCGTTGTAATGGCATTGAGTGCGGTGGTGGTGCTGTGCAGCTTACGGAAGCCATGTTGATGATTAGCGTTTCACGTATTGCCGGTTCTGCGAGAACGGTATTTGTACCTGTACAATACCCTTCGTACCGAAACGACCCGGGTTGTTTTTTTTTATAATGACTCGGCCAAGAGCAATACATTTCGAAGTGACCCTGTCTAACGCGTCACGATTCCCTCACCTATTGTCATCCCCGGAACAGCCCCTTGCAGCACGGCTGCTCCTTATTCTCTTGATCCGGGCTGGCATTGAGCCAAATCCTGGCCCAAGAGAATGGTTCTGCTGCGTTTGTCGGAAGAAAATATATACAAGACGATCACACTCAGTACAGTGTGCATCATGCAAAGGTTGGTTGCACAAATCTAGTTGCTCCGGACTAGATCCGAAAGCACATCGGCCCACTAGTTTCTATAAAAATTTTGTGGCGCCCTGCTGTTCACGTCGTAGGACGTCCCGAGGCAAGCGACGCTCATATGTTGCTTTATCGCCCTCTAATAATAATCAAGTCTCCACGACATGCAATAATTATATTGCCCAGCAGAATATATGTGTTCCCGGCTGTAGCTTACTTCCTAGTGCATCAACAGCACAAGCACCCACTCATGGCTACTTTCTTCGTAGCACATCGGTTGATGCTTGTAGCACTACTGAGCTTCAGCCCCCGTCTCTAAACTCTTTAATAACTTCTTCCGGCACTAGCACGAATGAAAGTCAAGTCCATCAACTTCTGGTCCCTCACTCTTCGTGCACTGTATGTCGGCACAGGATATATGCGTCTGTGGCATCGGTCAAGTGCAACTCCTGCCTAGGCCTGTGTCACCTACGCATATGTTCTGGGCTCGCAAACAGAAATCTTTGGACTGATGTGTTTGTCGCGCCTTGCTGTCGAGTTGTGCAGCCCTCAACGCCGACGGAAGTACACTCATCTAATAGTGAACGAATTCCGCCGGCTTCAGGACTGCAACGGAGATCAATATCGCGACATAACCTACCACCATCTAGGCGAACACATCAGTCTTTAACTCCCAGAGTGGCCATTGCCTCTCCTTCGCAATTTAAATTGTTGCAATTTAACTGCAACGGCTTGACCGGCAAGATAGCGGAGATAACCACATTTATGCAGCTACATAAAATCAAAATTGCTGCAATCCAGGAGACAAAACTTGGCCCCCACTCGAATCTCCGAGCGAGTGGAGGCTACCACGTACTCCGGCATGATCGTACAGACGGCGGAGGTGGTCTCGCGTTCCTTGTACACCATACGGTGCAGTATAGGGAATTTGATATCAACACTGACCAAAGTGACTTACCTTTAGAGTGTCAAGGTATAGTTATACAAGCTGGTGGCGTTGATCTCGAGCTAATCAATATATACATTCCTCCCGTCACCTGCTGCCCCAGAAGTTATCGTCCTGACCTTAGGGCGTTTCTTTGTGGCGATAACCGTATCATCATGGGCGATTTTAATGCCCATCATGATATGTGGCATTCACACCTTTCGGTGGACGGCAGAGGACGGGAATTAGCCGAGCAAATTGATAACTCCTCTTTCTGTACTGTGAACGGAGACTCCTCAACTAGGATGGCTGTTAACTGCAGTAGCTCCCCGGACCTAACTATTGTTAGCCCGGGGTTAATTAACAGCATCAACTGGCAACCTATGGTGGCCCTGTCATCCGACCACCTGCCTATCATCCTGTCTGTCGATCGTGCCACGGATTTTATCACGTCGGAGAAACGTACTTACGTGAATTTCAAAAAGGCCAATTGGGTCGGCTTTTTGGAATTCACGGAGAGCTCCTTTGGTGATCTTCCCATTCCCACTGACGTACACGTTAGCGAGCGCAACATACGTGAGGTCATTAAAAAGGCTACAGCCCGTTTCATACCAGCTGGTAGGATAAAAGATATCAGGCCTAACTTCCCAGCTGAGGCCGCAGCCTTGGCCAACGAACGTGACCTCATACGCAACATCGATCCATCTGACCCACAGATCGGTGATCTCAACGTGGAAATCAGAAGGCTGGTTAACGAACACAAACAAACCAAATGGGAGGAGCACCTCAGGTCTTGTAACCTCTCTACCGGTGTTGGGAAATTATGGTCCACCGTCAAGTCCTTGTCGAATCCTTCGGGTCTACCAAAAAATGTCGACATTACCTTTGGTGACAAGACAATAAATGACCCCAGGAAATGTGCACAGGCTTTTTGTCGACAATATGTCCCACACCCTGCGCAAGACAGGGCTAGACGTGGAATCTTCAGGCGTGCGCATAAACACAAAAACTATGCCCCCGTTCCCATCACCGCTACAGAGGTTCAAGAGGCCATCCGGAAGGCCAAAAACTCCAAAGCCATCGGCCCTGATGGCATAGCCATGGTGCATCTAAAACACATCGGCCTAGCGGGAGTCAAATATTTAACGGCCGTCTTCAATTTGTCTCTGATCACAGCTGTCATACCCGACAAATGGAAGCAGGCAACTGTGATCCCACTACTAAAGCCTGGCAAGCCAGCTAACGTTGGGGAGTCATATCGCCCGATATCACTCCTCTCGCCAGTAGTAAAGACACTTGAGGCGGTCCTACTCCCGCTCTACACATCACACTTGATGTTAGCCGAGCACCAACATGGCTTCAGGAAAGGTAGGAGCACAACATCTGCTCTAAATGTCATAAACACTCAGATAACTGACGGTCTTAATCAAAATAGGCCTAATGACAGGACGGTTCTAGTTGCACTTGATTTGAGTCAAGCTTTTGACACAGTAAATCATGGGCAACTTGTAGCTGATTTGGAAGACTCGTCACTCCCCCCCTGTCTAAAGCGTTGGACCGCCAATTATCTCCGTGGTCGTCGGTCGTCTGTTGTATTTAGAAACAAAAAATCTAAAGCCAGGAAGATAAAACAAGGGGTACCACAGGGTGGTGTCCTCTCCCCGTTATTGTTTAACTTCTATATTTCGAAGCTTCCTCCTCCACCAGAAGAAGTTACGATTGTTTCTTACGCAGACGATTGCACGATATTGGCAACTGGTACTTCCGTTGATGAGCTGTGCTCCAAAATAAATGGTTATCTCCCCTCTCTAGTCGAGTTCTTTACTGCCCGAACCTTGACATTGTCGCCAACAAAGTCTTCGGCGACCTTATTCACGACGTGGACGGCGCAGGTTGGCATGGAATTAGAAATCTATGTAGGTGATCATAAAATACCTACTGTCGCTCACCCAAAAATTTTAGGAGTGACTTTTGACACCATGCACACTTTCGCTGCCCATTCAGCCGCAATTGTCTCAAAATTACAGAGCCGCAACAAAGTCCTCAAGTCACTAGCCGGCAGTACTTGGGGTAAAGACAAAGAAACGTTGTTGGTAACGTACAAGGCAATTGGTCGGCCGATCCTGAACTATGCGTCGCCGATATGGTCGCCGGGGCTTGCAGACGTTCACTGGAATCAGCTTCAGGCCTGTCAAAACACCGCGCTCAGAACCGCTACGGGGTGCGTCCTTATGTCACCTATATCTCATATACATAATGAGGTGGAAATGCTTCCAGTTAGGGAGCATAATGAAATGCTAAACAAGCAGTACCTACTGAACTGCTGTAAACCACAGCATCCCGGTAGACAACTGCTTGAACTCATTCCGCCTCCTAGGACCATAAGGTCGCATCTACGTAAACATTTTGATGAGATCCGTCACTATATAACAACGCCGTTTGATCTACAGGTGCACAAACAGGCTTTGGGGCATATCCATACAACGTCTGTTGGCCATTACTCTGCGCTCTGTCCGCTAAACAATGTCTTACATGCCGCAACACCTGGCATTTCTGAAGAGGAGCGTCATCTTCCTCGAGAGACAAGGGTCACTCTGGCTCAATTACGCTCTGGATATTGTAGTAGGTTAAACTCCTACATATCTAGACTGAACCCTGATGTGCCGAATGTATGTCCGGCATGCGGCTCATCCCCCCACAATACCAATCACTTATTTTCTTGCTCATTTGAGCCCACTCTTCTAACACCCATCTCTCTTTGGTCCAATCCTATTGAAACTGCTAGTTTCCTTGGACTCCCGTTAGAAGATATTGATGACAATTAGGTTAGGGAAAAATACGCGTTGGGCAGGACTACACATCGTTATAACAACAACATGATTAGCCAGGTGCAGATTTGCGGTGTAATACGGGAGCAAAATGGACTCTAGCGTCTTCACTACCGGCGACAAAAGTGATATAGGGCGATATGAATCGCCTATGTTTGCCGGCTTTCTAGGTTTTAATAATGGAACCACTCTCGCCTTTTTCCATATTTCAGGAATGACGAAAGTGTTCAGTGAAAGATTGAATAGAGCCGCTAAGTATTTGTGTCCCTCCTGGCCTAGATGTTTCAGCATCTTCATGGCAATACCGTCGGGGCCGATGGATTTTGAGGGCTTAGCCTGTCTGATGGCTTCCTTGACCTCTGAGGCAGTGATGACAATGGGCGTGTTTTGGTTTTTGTATTTACGCGCCTGTCGCATGGTTCTACGTTTAGCTCTATCGGGTGGGGAATGTAGTACAAATTGTCTACAGAAGGAGTTCGCACATCCCCTAGGGTCCTTCTTCACCCTGTCACCGAAAGTAATATCTACTTTATCCTTGTGTTGTGTTGGATTAGATAGAGCTTTGACCGTAGTCCATAATTTGCCAACACCGTCAGAGAGGTTGCATTGCTCTAGGTGTTGTTTCCATTTGGCCAGTTTGTGTTTATCGACCAACCTACGAATTTCCGCGTTGAGATCCCTTATACGGGGGTCTGCGGGATTGAGACTTCGCACTTCATCTCTTTCTCTAGCCATGGCCGCTGCCTCCGCGGGGAAATTTGGTCTTATTCGGGATATTCGACCCGCAGGAATGAAGCGTCTAGAGGCCAAGTCAATGATGTTGCGGAAGTCTCGTTCGCCTTTGCGTACGTCCGTAGGAATGGATAGAGCAGCCAAGGATTCGTCCGTATATGTCTGAAAACTGTCCCAGTCCGCCTTGGTAAAGTTGATGTATGTACCATGCTCTGGTGTTATAAAGTCCGTCGGTCGTTCGATGGTAATGACTATTGGGAGATGGTCAGACGCCAACGTGAGTATGGGTCGCCAATTGGTGTTGTTCAATAGTCCTGCACTTACGATAGAAATATCTGGCGAACTATAGCAGTTACCCGATACTCTCGTTGGGGCGTCTCCGTTCAATGTACAGAAAGCCGTATCATCTATTTGTTCTGCGAGTACATGCCCCCTACTGTCTGCTGGCAAGTTTGAGTGCCACATATCGTGGTGCGCATTGAAGTCGCCCAGGATCACGCGGTTATCTCCTCGTAATAGCAAGCTAATGTCGGGGTGATAACCGGTGGGGCAACTTGAGACAGGGGGTATGTAGATGTTTATGATTTGCAGATCGACATCTCCTGTACGGATGGTAATACCTTGGCTTTCTAAGATATCATCCGTACCTTCGATGTCGGTATCAAATAGATGATACTGTACAGAGTTGTGCGTTATGAACGCTAGACCACCTCCCAGACCTCCTGTTACTCTATGACGGTCTTTCCGGTGAATGTTATATCCGCCATAGGTAATGAGGTCCGACCTTGGACTGAGCTTGGTTTCTTGGATTGCGGCAAGTTTTATGTCATATTGCGTCATCAAATTGGTTATCTCTGCGATCTTACCAGTTAATCCGTTACAGTTATGCTGTAAGATTTGGAAGTGCGCCGGTGGGGTCGATGTCGAGTTAACCAAAGGCGTGAGAGACGGATGTGTTCGCCCAGGTGTTGGTAGGCGAAGACCAAGGCTGTGCCTCAGCCTAGTTAGCTGTGGACCTGGTGTAACCGGGTTGGCTGGCGTCGTAGGCTGAGGCGTGTTACAGCATGGTGCTATGAACGCATCCGTCCAAAGATTCCTGTTCGCGAGCCCAGAGCATAGATGCACGTGGCATTGGCCTAAGCAGTTATTGCATTTGACCGATGACGCGAGCGTGTATAATCTTTGCCGACAAACAGTACACGTCGAGACAGGTGCAAGAAGATGTTGATCCTGACTCACGTGTAAACGGGAGGGGGGGTGTAAAAAAGAAACAGACAGAGACTGATGCTCGGAGTTGCTCATGTCTAAACTGCTCCGGTGGGAGCAAGAGTGTTGAGCTGCTGCGCGTGATGTTGACGCCATAAGGCACGAGCAACAGTCTGGAATTTGTGTGGCGGGTATAGCAGAAATGCTGCTAGTCGTTAAGACATTATTATTATTATTATTAGTATTGCTACTAGAAGGTGGCGGTAGGGGTGCGCTTGAACGGCGCTTACCGCGGGACGCCCGACGGCGCAAACAACAAGGGGCCACGAAAGTACTAAAGAAAGTACGGGGTCTGTGGATGTTAAGGTTAAGCCCTGAACATCCAGATTTATGGAGCCATCTCTTACACGAGAAGCATTGCACAGAATGCGACCGTTTAATATATATTTTTTTGCAACAGACACTGCATATCCATTCTTTTGGTCCGGGGTTCGGCTCAACGCCCGCCCGTAACAAAAGAATATCTTGCAGCCCTGCTGCAAGGGGGGAGGATGATAGTTTCGGAATGGGACAAAACATACTAAACAGGGTTACATTGAAAGTGACAGTCCTTGGCCGAGGTAAAACCCCGGGTGGTTCCACTGCGCAGAGATCCATGGCGATGTCCTGGGATTTCTGCTCTGAGAAGTGACTGTACATAGGGAACCCCCCAAGTAGGGTCCGGGGTCCTGGCTCTAAAAAAGGGCCAAATTGACCCTTTAGGGTCCTCAACGGCAACACTGCCCTCGCCGGGCAAGGCCAGTTTATGGTCAAGGGAAGAGTAAGGGGAATGTGTCGTCCGCCGCGGCAGAGCCCCATACCGCGGTAAGGCCATAGTTACTCTCCGAGGCGGCCCGGTATCAGAGAGGCTCGGTTCGATTACAGCCACGATTTGCCTCCCGGCTGCAAACGTCCAATGGGCACGTGGTCGCATAACACCCTGGATTGGGAGGGGAAGATCTTAGTCGTCGCACCAGAGAGGCTTGGCGTCTCTCGTGATGTAGTACCGGCGGCGCTATGATCACAAGGGCAGCGTAGCCCTGTGGCTATCGACTTAAGCCCTCGTACCACGGCAAGGTGGCTGTTTTTGTTGCAACGAGGTGTAGTCCTGCCCAACGCGTATTTTTCCTTAACCTAAATTGTCATCAATACCTTCTAACGGGAGTCCAAGGAAACTAGCAGTTTCAATAGGGTTGGCCAAAGAGAGATGGGTGTTAGAAGAGTGGGCTCAAATGAGCAAGAAAATAAGAGATTGGTATTGTGGGGGGACGAGCCGCATGCCGGACATACATTCGGCACATCAAAGGTGGCCACCCTTCATGAGGGAAAGCGTATTAAATTAGCAATAAATATTGGGCAATTTAGTACGCTTTCCTTTTTTGATTGGGCTACAAAGGTTGGGCTAAGAGAGCCATTCAATGCCATTACAACGCAGAAACCAACCAAATCACAGGACTGTGTTAGTGGCACTTGACTTGTCAGAAGCTTTTGACACAGTCAATCATGCCACTCTCTTACTAGTTCTTTTTGAAACACAGATACCTGATGGGTTAAAGAGATGGACCGCTAAAAATAGGGTTGGCCAAAGAGAGATGGGTGTTAGAAGAGTGGGCTCAAATGAGCAAGAAAATAAGAGATTGGTATTGTGGGGGGACGAGCCGCATGCCGGACATACATTCGGCACATCAAAGGTGGCCACCCTTCATGAGGGAAAGCGTATTAAATTAGCAATAAATATTGGGCAATTTAGTACGCTTTCCTTTTTTGATTGGGCTACAAAGGTTGGGCTAAGAGAGCCATTCAATGCCATTACAACGCAGAAACCAACCAAATCACAGGACTGTGTTAGTGGCACTTGACTTGTCAGAAGCTTTTGACACAGTCAATCATGCCACTCTCTTACTAGTTCTTTTTGAAACACAGATACCTGATGGGTTAAAGAGATGGACCGCTAATTAATTGAATGGACGGCAGGCGTCAGTCAACTTTAGAAACGCAACATCAAAACCTAGACGTATTAGACAGGGGGTGTAACAGGGTGGTGTCCTATCCCCGACACTGTTTAACTTCTATCTATCGAAGATGCCCCCACCACCAATAATGGCGACGGGGAAGGGCCCCTATACTGATGAACCCTGTGCGAAAATCAACGGTTACCTCTGCGACCTTTCCAGGTTTTTCACTGAGCGAGATCTGACGATATATCCCACTAAATCGTTGATGGCACTAAGCTACCAACTCTCAGCCACCCAAAGTTATTAGGGGTGGCACTGGATAATACTTTCTCATCTGCTGGTCATGTGTCTGCAATGGTCTCAAAGGTACGTGGTCGCAACAAGATCCTCAAGTCACTTGCCGGCAGTACTTGGGGAAAAGACAAAGACACAAAAAGACAAAGACACTTCGTTACAACAACAACAAAGAAACGTTGCTGACTACATATAAGGCCATTGGCCGACCAGTCTTTGACTATGCTGCGCCCATATGGTCGCCTAATGTACATAACACCAACTGGACGAAGTTACAAGTAGTACAAAGTAGGTCGCCTCCCAGTTGGTGCACCCTGGGTAACGCTAAATGACCTACATAGCCTGCACGGCTAGTTTAGTTTCTTGTATTGCCGGATCTACGAGAACGGTACCAGTACTTGTGCTGTACCCATCGTGCCGAAACGACCCGGGCCGTTTTCTTATATCGACCCGGCCAAGAGCAATACACTCGAGGTGACCCTGTCTGACATTTAGGCAGGGCTACACCTCGTTACTACAACAACAACAACAAGTCTGCCAAAATACTGCCATCAGAACTGCTACGGGATGTCTCCTCATGTCTTCCGAGTCTCACCTCCATCAGGAGGCAAAACTGCTCAATGTAAAAGAGCATGCGGAAATGCTGAGCAGGCAATTCCTTCTGAACTGCCACAAGCCAGCACATCCAAACCGTCATATTTTAGACGAGTGGTAGGCACTTCGATTTGAGTAGTTGTAGTGGTAAATGCGAGAGTAATTTTGATACAGTGGTGCAAAGAACAAATCTGTCGCGTCAGTTGCTTAACC
Source organism: Campiglossa producta (assembly GCA_964058755.1). Lineage (NCBI taxonomy): Eukaryota > Metazoa > Arthropoda > Insecta > Diptera > Tephritidae > Campiglossa > Campiglossa producta. The sequence continues at coordinate 80,217,571 of CAXKVI010000002.1, forward strand.
GACAGCAAGGTAGTAACAACAATACCGCTTCAAAAATTTGTTTATGATTAAAGATGCTTTTGGGGGAATGCAATGTCTCCTATGCTACGCTTCGTTGGGGAACCGCGAATATAACATTAAGAGACATTACAATTCTTTTCATCAAGATTTCGATAAGTACGAGGGTGTGGAAAGAGACAGAATTTTTTCGGAAAAAAGGAATATACTTTTACAAAAGTATAAGGAATGGGTTTTGGAAAATGACGATGGAAATTGCAGAAATGGGGAAACCAAGCTAAGAAGGGATCTGTCAAATTTTATAAGTGCAAGCATAGTTAGGAAGGGAAGACCTTTTTCAGAAGGCGTTTTTCTTAAAGAAATGGTTCTACAAATTTTAGAAAAACTTCACAGCCCCCTACATATTTTCTTTGAAAAAGTTCCTCTATCAACTAGAACTGTAACAAGAAATATAAATGAAATAGGAACGTCGCTTAAAAAAGCCATTATGGAAAAGATTAATGATTGCAAATTTTTTTCCATATGTCTGGATGAAAGCACGGATATAAATGACATATGTCAAATGGTAATTTGTGTTCGATGCGTAAACTCCAACTATGAAATATTCGAGTCAATGCTTTCGCTAGAAAGTTTTCATGGAAATGTAACAGGAAGGTTAATATTTGAAACTTTACACCAAAACTTTCTGTCAGAAGTGGACCTAAATAAGTTTGCCGGGGTATGCACGGATGGGGCAAAGGTCATGACTGGCAAAATAGAAGGTTTCGTAGGGCAGTTAGGAAAGCATAGCATTAATTTTAACTCCTTCCATTGCATTATACACCAACTGACTCTTGCTTCCAAATTTTTGAGCACGCTTTCCTACATGAAAACTGCAGAGCAAATAATTAATAAAATAAGGGGTGGTCATCATTCACTTACCCATCGCAAATTTAAGGAGTTTTTAGAAGCTTCAAAGGCTGAATACAACGACCTTAAAATGTTCACCGAAGTCCGATGGTTAAGCCGGGGTGAATGTCTGAAAAGATTGTTTGCTCTGCGGAATGAAGTGCTACAGTTTTTAAAAGTGGAGAACTTGCATGAAACAAAGGAATTGACACAGGCCTTAGAAGATAGCGAATTTATTTTTAATTTGGCGTTTCTTTCTGACTTATGTAATTATTTAAATGAGCTTAATTTGAAATTACAAGGAAAGGAAAAAACGTTACCAATATTATTTAGAGAAGTTATTCATTTTCAAACTGTTTTATTTTTACTGCTTTCTGAAGTCAAAGGTGGGGACTATTCCAGTTTTCCCAAAACCTACACCTTAATTAATAGCATTGATATTTTGAAAGTAAACAATGAACACACGCAGTTATTGGAGACTCTTTTTTTCAACTTTGAAGACAGATTTCAAGACTTTCGAAAACATAAGCCTTTAATTGACTTATTTGAAAGTCCGTTAACCTGTGACATAACCCAATATTCATTTGAAATTCAAAATGAATTGTTACTTCTAAGAAACGAAATGCCAGTTAATGATGAACCAGACATTACCAATTTCTGGAGAAACTTAGATAGCGAATTTTATAAAAACCTTAAGGAAATTTCCCTCAAGATTTTATCATTTTTCCCATCAACATTCTTCTGTGAGCACATTTTTTCTGACATGAAATTCATCTGTTCAAAACAGAGGAACAGATTGACTTCAAGAAATTTGTCAAATGCACTACTAACAAGAAATTGTCATAAATCTATATATGATAATGAGATCATTCAAAATTGAATTAAGAATTCCATTTTTTTCGTCATTTTCCAAAACCCATTCCTTATACTTTTGTAAAAGTATATTCTTTTTTTCCGAAAAAATTCTTTTTCCCATTTATTTTTGCGTTACATTTTATCCCAGCTATCTGAAATCGCTTTCATTAATTTAAAATCGCGCATAATTTACTACCGCATGAAACAATCAACAAAGCGGCGACACTATTACCCCTTTGCTGTCTACGCCAAGACTGGCAGGAAAATGATTTTTTAACACCACTGTGGCTAACTTGATTTTTTGCTCTCAACAGCAACTGAAATTAAGAGCGTAAGATTACATGTACACGCACGCACACATGCGTGCTGCTCATTTGAGTTAGGAATGCCTATCTGTGTTTTAGACACAGATCTGCCCTGAGAGACATAAGGAAACATCTCCGTAAGCATTATGACGAGATCCGGCATCATATTATCTTGCCGTTTGATCTGCAGAATCATAAGCGGGCTCTAACCGACATCCACACCGAGTCGGTAGAAACTTTTGTTAGATCTCTACCTGTGAATCCCGTTCTAAACATTCCTCCACCGTATATTGCTGAAGAAGAACGCACCTTACCAAGGGAGACAAGAATCACCATGGCACAGCATAGGTCTGGATACAGTGTGAGGTTAAACTCCTACTTATCCAGACTGAATGATAAAATTTCAAACACATGCCCCGTTTGTGGTAGGACCCCATGATACTCAACATCTCTTCAATTGTTCAACTGAACCTACTCTTCTAACCCCTCTATCCCACCGGGCCAACCCTGTTGAAACTACACGTTTCCTTGGACTCCCCTTAGAAGAGCATGATGATCTTCGGAATGATCACACTCTAGGCAGGGCAATGCATTGTTAACAACAACAACAAAATCAACAACACCAACAACAACATCAACAACACCAACAACAACAACAACAACAACAGGCACTTAAGCGGGTTTCACTGAATTCATGTTTTAAACTTACCAGTTAGAATTAGTTATAATCATATTTACCTTATGTGACCGGTTTCCGTCAATCGACACAATAAATCCTACACCACACGCTTCATGTTCATACAACGGATCATACAGTCCTTGAGCATGGGGAGCCTGCCAAGCTGTCGCCGCGGAATTATATACCTTATACACCATTTTTACACTCCAGATAGCGGTATCTGGCTTCGTAGAAAGTGTGAAACTTGGATTTGTTAGACCCTCCAAGTTCTTTTTTAATAAACAAGCGAACGGAACTTTGTTTACCTGGGAAATAAAAACAGAAAACGTATAACTTACATACATGTTAAATAAATATGGAATTCTACATTAATATTTTTTCACCAATACCCTGGAACAAATTATTTCACTATACACACTTTGCACGACTACAGCTGATGGTTTTCGCTAAACGAATGAAAAAGGTAGGGAAAATTGCCAATTTGCACTTGCAAATCAAATAATTTTATTTAGTCTCATCACTATGTGATCGCCTTTGGAATCGAAATACCCAAAAAGTCGATAAAAAACTAACATGTATCGTAAAGTTGCCTTTATTATCTGTACAGCTAACTTAAGTGCACACATTTGTTTAGGCTACGATTACATGACAACCAACTTTTTCATCCGAAATCATTAGAGAAATTTGAGCGCGTTCTAATGTATAATCCCTTAAGCCCTATATACAAATCTTTTTAAGCGTAAACGCGGGTGAGCGTGAACAATTTTCTTTTGGTAATATTTTGATAGTTTTCCACTTTTCCAAAGAAAACTCATGCGTAAGTGAATAAACAACTAAAATATCTTTGATATTAGTGCTATTAAAATTAAGTGAAAGTGTTAAATACGCTTTGAAATGCTTAGTCTACTATCTCACAGTGAATTGTGTGCGAACGCAAAGTGACACAAACCCTTGTTGTTGCTGTTGTAGCCCTGCCTAAATGTCAGACAGGGTCACCCCGAGGTCGGGTCGATATAAGAAAACGGCTCGGGTCGTTTCGGCACGATGGGTACAGCACAAGTACTGGTACCGTTTTCGTAGAACCGGCAATACAAGAAACTAGCCATGTAGGCCATGTAGGTCATTTAGCGTTACACAAACCCTTCGCATACACAACTAAAATATCTTTGATATTAGTGCATTTAAAATTAAGTGAAAGTGTTCAATATGATTTTAAATACTTATTTTACCATCTCATAGTGTATTGTGTGCGAACGCAAAGTGACACAAACCCTTCGCAAGTGAGTGTTGAAATTTGGCAATTACCACGCCAAACTTTGATTTTTTTCTTACATTTTTTGGAGAATTGAACTCATTTCACAGATGTGCGTGAACGCACAAAAGAATTGATTTGAAATTATTTTCCTTTGCGTACGCAATAGAAAGTCTCCACTCATTCACGCTCACGTTCACACGGAACTGTATGAGGGTCTTAATGAATTCCAAATCAATTATTTTGTGCGTTCACGCATAGCTGTCAAATGAGTTCAATTCTCCAAAAAATGTAAAAAAAATCCAAGTTTGGCGTGGTAATTGCCAAATTTCAACACTCACTTGCGAAGGGTTTGTGTCACTTTGCGTTCGCACACAATACACTGTGAGATGGTAAAATAAGTATTTAAAAGCATATTTAACACTTTCATTTAATTTTAAATGCACTAATATCACAGATATTTTAGTTGTATATCCACTTACGCATGATTTTGTTGGAAAAGTGGAGTACTATCAACATATTACACAAAAGAAAATTGTTCACGCTCACCTGCGTTGATTGTGTATCAGTAGTGATACACAATGCCCGCGTTCACGCTCAAAAATCGGGTCGCTCATTTAAAACACATGTGCGCGGATGTGTATTTGCTGCCGGACGGCAAAAGTCGAATGCAATGTGAGCGTAGCCTTATCAGTGTTGCCGCTGAAATATTTCAGAAAGGGTCCAAAAACAGGGTCCCAGCAGAAAAAAAGGGCCCCTCTTTTTTATAGGAACACATTTACATAAGCCTTTTCCTTTTTTTTATGTTGAATGACTGAGTTTGGTACTATTGCTAGTAACAATTACAAAATATTGACATTTTTAAATGGCTGTAGTCAGTTTAATCGATTAGGTAATCGCATAATGTAAAAAGTTCTTTGGCAACACTGAGCCTTATTGCTCAAACAGAATCAGTCCGCCAATACGTCAGTTGCGTGGCGTACGTGAATTTTAGAGCAAATTCTATTTTGACGTGTCCTTCGTATCTGGCGTCACGCATACAAACAGCCGCGGTCTACTTTGCTGTCAGTTGTTTCAACGTACTGATTCACGGACTGATTCTGTTTGGCCTATACGTGACATTTCATTTTGATACCTGAGATAAAATCATGTAGTTCAATGCAACCTGTCTCAACCGCTTTTTAACGCGCAGAAACTTGGCCTAGTTCTATCTTTTTGCGAGCGATGACATAATCAGATTATTTTTCCTTGTATATTTTCGCTGTTTGTGGGATACTTTTTCGGGCTTGCGCGGTTTTCCCAAAGATATAAATGTCACGCAACGCAATAACACACTATTTGTCTTCGCCTGTAGAATGCATTGTATACAGGGGCGCAGCCAGAAGAAAATGTTTGGGGTGGTTTTTAATTTTTCCTTTTTAATATTATCCTTGCACAACTATTTAAAAAATTATTTTAAAGCGCCAGTCAGGAGTATCGTAAAAAAGCATTTAAAAAAGATTATACACATATACATTAGACTGGGCCAAAAATTCAAAATTCCGTTTTTTTTCAAAAGTTATATTGATTTTCTTTTTAAGAAAGGTGAAAAAAAATTACTGAATTTTTTTCAGATTTTTAAATTATAGTCTAGAGGTATATCATCGCTAGTTGAGATTTTACAGACTTTACCTCATGTTTGGAATAAAAACGACAAACCATTGTTGTAAAACACCATTTACCTGGAAATCGAATTCCCTACAAAATTTGCATTGACCAAAATTTTCTCAGACTAGCCGTTTTCTAGTATTCTAGCTTCAAAAATTAGCATGATTTTTTCGATTTCCCAGTTTTTCTTTCAAAATTGTCAAATGTCAAAAATGCAAATATACATGTACAACAAATATAGATACAGATTCTTAAAGGAAATTGAGTGGGCTACAAAAAAGTTTAAACAGGTTAAAGTTACTTTTTCAAAACTTATTTAGTATTAAATTAAATTAAATCATATTTCCGTCTTTTTGATCCAATTGTTTTTACAAAATTTTTTTATTGATATTCTACATGATTAATTATCATTATATGATCAATATTATAACAAAAAAATATACATTTCTCATATACGTTCAAAGATTTGTTTGCCTAATATAGGCTTTCTCTGCGGGGGTGTAGTTCTACAGTCTTCAAATGGCGCAGCCACAAAAAAAAACAAAAAGTTGACGGATCTGTGACCTCAATACATACATTAACTTTCATTCATTTCATTTAATTTTTCTTAAAAAGAAAATAAATATAAGTTTTGAAAAAAAAAACGAAATTTGGAATTTTTGGCCCGGTCTATTATACATACATACATAGATACCTGCCAATAAATGTTACTTTATATTGACTTATATAACAAGGGATAGCCTTCTTTTTTATTTGTCATTGAATCTATTACACTGCGCTACACGAAAAAAAAAATATATGGGACGAGATAGCATTTTTCTGGTTGATCTCAATGAGATAAGAAGAACTGCGTACCAGAAATTCGCCGGACACCCTCAAAATTTTGAGTTAGGGGTGAAAACCGGTTTTTCGTACAAAATTGCAAACTTATGACCGTGTATCTTAGGATTAAACAGCCATGGATCGCGTCAATATGGATGTAACGCGTGACACGCTTCTTATTCTGAACAACTGAGGATCGTAAGGAGGGCCATTCTGAATGAAGTGTTTAAGCTTCAAGTTGGCACTATTAGATCATGTTCACACTGAAGCGAAAACACCTTGTTTTCGTGTAAAACATCTCACATAAAACAGGGTTTTACTGTCAGCGTACTTATTTCAAATTTACTTTATAGCACAAACATTTTCATTTTGATTTTTTATAAATTCGGGCGACGAAATTCAAAATGAAAACATTTGACATATCAGATATGTGACAGTATGTTTTTCGATTATTACCGATAAAATTTAGAGCCGACACTGATTGTGAAAGGATTTCGTTGATGTTTTGGGATAAAACATGATGTTTTCGCAGGTTTTCGGTTGAACATTTTGTATGGCGAAAACATCGGTTTTCAGCATGTTTTGCCTCGACAACCAGAATGAGCTCGAAAACACGCTAGTGTGTACATAGTATTAGTCGCCGCTTCACGGGCTGCGCGATTCGCTATGGATGGCTATCAATTGTCTGCGATGATTCTAATATCGCACAATGGTTAAAAGACATCGTCCCTAAACTAACTCCATGGGAGGGGGCGAAACTGAAGGTAGTCTCGGATGCGGAAGTACCCCGTCGCATTATTTTTATTGGGTATTTCTAAAGAGGACGATTGCCCCTCAAACGAGCCGAGTTATTTCTGTTCAAAACCCGGCCCTGGACACCAGACACTGGAGAATCCTCAATCGGAGAAGTAGGGCCACAGTGGCGGAAACCGCAATAGCTGTGGATCCGATGTCAGCTGAAACAATCCGTCACCAAAATAATATTATCAGTTTGGCGTATGCCAAAGTGAAACTGCGGCTTAAAACCAAACCGTCTCTGCCCCGGGTAGCTAATGAAGCCAGCGGCAATGATGAAAATGTTGCGGTAGAAAAGAAGGCTGTAGAACAAACAGCCTGCAGCTCAAAATCGGCAGAGGTTGCGCAAGGCTTGGAGGATGTTTAAACTAAGCTTCAGCTGGAGTCCATAGGAGAAGCTACGATTATCGAGACTCCACCGCCCTCTCAAAGCCGGCAAATAAAAGAATTACGTAGCGAGAACCCGAGACCCGGAGTCGACAAAAAAACGGGCCAAAGTCAGGCATATAATGGGGATGCTATGCTTAGCGGCAACCTAAAGTCATCGGTGGCGGATAGGGACCGCAAACAATCTTTATAATGTCAGTCCTCCCAGCAAACACTCGCAGTTCGAGGCGTCTTAAATGCCTCCAGGTGGATCTTCAATGCAGCAGAAGATTCAACAGAGAAGGTCTGGGAGTAGCCTTCATTCAAGAACCATGGATTTTACATGGTTCTGTAAAAGCGATGCTTGCAGTTTGGGCACAAATTCCAACCCCAAGAGGTGAAAGGGAGGCCATTTTGGCATCAGCTTACTTTCCGGGTGAGGAGGAAACAGCCCCTACTGCTGAATCCAAATCCCTCATTGAGTATTGTCAACAGAAGGGTATCCCAAGGGAGGTTCTTGACCTTGCTCTATGTAGCCAAAACATGGCCTTCGCTGTCACAAATTGGCACGTCTCGGGGGAGGAATCAATGTCGGACCACAAACATATTGTGTTCGACATGGGTCACTTCTCTGATCATGAGTCCGTTTTCAGAAATCCAAGGAAAACGAAATGGGAACTATTTCGCTTCACCATGGAAGAAAGCGGCAATTGCTTACACCAACCGATAACTACGGTGCGTGAGATTGAGGCAGAAGCTGAACAATTTCAGTCAGATATTATAACGGCTTTTAGTGAGAGTTGTCCCCGGGCTAAAAACGTGTACAACGGGATGTGCCTTGGTGGAACTAAAAGCTTGCACAATTAAGATGTCAAGCAAGAAGGTTGTTCAATACAGCTAAAGACACGATAGACTGGGTATCCTATAAAAATGCCCTAACCTCCTACAATAAAGAACTTAGGAAGTCTAAGAGGGCGACTTGGAGAGAACACTGCGAAAACATTAAAGATCTTCCTACGGCAGTGCGGCTCCAAATGGCCCTTGTGAGAGGCCATAGCAACGTCATTGGTACTCTGAAGAATTCGGATGGGAGCTACACCAAGCAGCCGGAAGACACATGCAAACTCTTACTTGCTACTCACTTTCCGTACTGTACACCATGCTATCAACACTCACATCCTATAGTAGATGGTTCTCCAACTATTAGTGGAAGAGAAAAGAGCCTGGCAGCAAAGCTGACCAATGTCAAAAATGTACAATGGGCTTTATCGACTTTCATTCCTTTCAAATCCCCAGGACCGGATGGGGTCTATCCTTGTCTGTTACAGCAAGGAATTAACTATACAGCCCCAGTCCTATTAAATTTATATAGAGCATCCCTGCTGCTAGGATATATTCCTAACAGGTGGACAGATGTTAAGGTTGTTTTTATACCGAAACCAGGGAAACCGGAAAATGGTGGCTGTAATTTTGGCAACGATCGCGGAAGATGCAATGGCCGCAGTCGCAGCGGCCGTCGTGAAATTCTACCCATAAATCCATGGGCGGTTTTAGTGGAAATAAAATTAATATTTGTGGCGGCGTTGGTGGTGGTTTTGGTGGTGGCGGCATGTACCAAAGTGGTGACTTTGGTGGACGAAGAAATAACAATAACCAGGGCCTAGCAGTAACGAACCCAATGCAGGAAATCTTCTCCCTGGTCATAATCCAAAAAAACAGTATGCAAGATACCATTCCCAAAGATTTGGCTGGTGCTTTAATTGGCAAAAGAGGCGGTCGCATTCGACGCGTAATGATTGTGGTGCATACATAAGAATCGATGAGCCATTACCTTGATCAACTGACCGTATTATCAGCAAGTCTGGTAACCCCAACCAGATCCAAATGGCTCAGTATCTTTTCCAAATTGACATCACTTTGGTGGAAATTGCAACGTCGAAAACAGAACAAAAAAAAAAATCTTTATATCACAAGAACCCACTCTCTACGTATATACATATATCTGCCTCAATAACTAACAGTATTCCGCAATTAAAAAAAAAAAAAAAAATTGGAGAAAATATTTCCTGCGAGGTTGCATGATTTTAATTATTACCTTAAGGGCGGATTTCTCAACTGCCTGTTAAAGGTAGGATCAGCCAACCGGCAGATAAATTTGTTCGCCAGATAAATTACATTCCGTTTTCTCAACCTCCTGTTAATTACTTCCTTAAAAATTTTCAAAATGTGGCAGCGCTGCGAACGGAAAGAAAAAGAAATGTCAAAAACAGCTGTAAAAATATAAATAATGATTAAAATATTTTTGTAATTTGCTTGCTTATATGCATTTTCCCAGTATCCCCAAGTGAACCTTGAGCAAAACAAAACTGTTTGCTTGCTGTATTGCGTGATATTTGGCGTATTTCGTGATACTTTCGCAACTATCTGGTGCGGATTAATGCTCAGGAAAAATTAGTATAATTTACATGACATGTGAAGAGGTGGTTCGTTGGAGCGGAGGATCTCCATATGCCGACATATTTTGGGATTCTTAGGAGTTCCACATAAATAGGGGGTAAAAGGACAAATTGCTCATTCACTTCAGTAATAAAATAACGCATAGTTGAGTTATGACACCTTTGATGTAAGTGAGCAAAATATTAGGTAAAGACAGGGTAAGTACATAGGTCTATACGGAGACGTAGATGAGGGTATTTTGACGCAGAAGGTGTAGTAGGGAGCACAGTTGGGGTAAACACTTTTACTAACAATTATATTGTATCATTTTTTAGGATAATAATTTGAATGAGAGTGGTCAGGACTGGGCATCGTGGAACCCCCCCAAATTGCGGCAAAAAAAGTGAGCAGCTTTGCATCAAAATCATCTTTTTTTGTTATATGGAAAAACATGTTTGGTGCGTTCAAAAAAAATTCTAAGAATTAAGGGAAATGTTTAAGGTACTTAAGACTTACACTTTGTTAGACTGAAATTGGACGGGCTACAAATCTGCAAAAAATCTGGAAAAAAATTGAAAATTTGCATGAAAGTTCGTAGAGATTTTGAGAAATTTCCACAAGCTTTTACAACATAGTTTATAGTTTTTTTATTAGATCTTATCCCAGCAGGGAAGAATGGGAGAGCACGGATCGGAGTCCCGTCACTCATGGCGGCACTTCCATTTATACTGATGGCTCGAAGTTAGACGGCAGAGTTGGGGGAGGGTTTATTCAAAGGATCTGAACCTTGAGCTCTCCTTCAGACTACCTGATCACTGCAGTGTCTTCCAGGCTGAAGTATCAGCAATCATGGAAGCCGCGGCTTGGATAGGCCAACACACTATCAGACAGGACATTTTTATATTCAGCGACAGCCAGGCGGCCATCAAATCCCTTGGCTCTTACTCGTTCAACTCTGAACTGACACTCAGCTGTCGTCGATCTCTACAAGAGATGGCCCAACAGAATCGCGTTAACCTCACATGGGTCCCGGGGCATAGGGACATTGAGGGAAATTGTAGGGCAGACGAACTTGCGAGCAGGGCATGACCAAGCAGGTTCTTCGCGATAAAGAGCGCTTAGGTATGCCGTTTGCCACATGCAAGCTTATGCTGAAGGAATACACACTCCGCCAAGCCAACGAAAGATGGCTGCAATCTCCAGGATTCCGGATATCCAAAGAAACCTGGCCGAAATGGGATCATAAAAGATCAAGACAAATTTATGCCCTAAGGAGAAGAGAAATCTCCATATTAATAGGCGTATTAACTGGGCACTGCCTCATTGGTAGGCACGCAGAAAGACTTGGTGTGCCCTACCGACGATGCTGTAGAAGTTGTAAGGATGATGAGGAGGAGGAAACGGTGGAGCACCTCATCTGCAACTGCCCGGCTTTAAGTGGCGCGAGAATGCGCTTTTTGGGAGTTCCCTTCCTGGTCAGCCTACGCGAGGTCACGGAGCTGGACATTAAGGACCTGATGGCCTTCATCAAGTCATCTAAATAGTTCGAGGAGGAGTAACGGTGTCGGTATAGGAAAGTCAGTCCCGGGATTCTGCTATGTGGAAAATTCCGTTAATACCGGGATTTTCCATATGGCAGGGTCCCGGAACTGACTTTCCTAGTGTTGGTGGTATCACAACGGGCATTTTAATACTGGCCTAGGTGTGCCTCTGCGGCAGCCACTTGAACCTAACCTATTAGATCTTAACAAGTCTTTTTATAGGAAACTACTTAAAATAAATTTACTCAAGCCGGATCTGGTGAGAATTTCTCATAAGGAGGTGTATACTTATTTTTGTGGCTGACTGTAATTTTATGTGTCAATAAGTTTAGTTCAAGCTATAGCTACGAGTATATCTATAACAAAGACCAAATAATTAAACATTTTTAGACTTTTTAGAATTTGTTGGTCAATGGTGTTTGCTATTTTCTTTCATACAACATGAACAAAAATTAATTTTATTAACTAACTGTAACTGACTGTAATTTTATGTGTCAATAAGTTTAGTTCAAGCTATAGCTACGAGTATATCTATAACAAAGACCAAATAATTAAACATTTTTAGACTTTTTAGAATTTGTTGGTCAATGGTGTTTGCTATTTTCTTTCATACAACTTGAACAAAAATTAATTTTATTAACTAATTTTATATATTTTATTTATTTATTATTTTTCTTTATTTCTATTATCATGTATCATTATTTTTTTTTATTGAATTAAATTTTGTTCATGCGATGCATGGAAGAAAATACCAAACACTCTTTAACCAAAAAAATTATAATAAAATTTTAAAATGCTTAATTATGTTATCTTTGTTATGGATTTAGCTATAGCTTGAACTAAACTTATTTAACCTACAAATATGTATATACTACGAAAAAAACACTTTAAATTCTGACTCTGTTGTTTTTTCGACACTGTATTATCGTTGAAACTTAGATTTTACTGCAACGATTTGCAAGTTGGAACTCTTTTAAAAATTTCCCTGAACTTTTAAGAGTTTTTAAAAAAAAATCTTAAAAATTTAGGGAAATTTTTGAAAGAGTTCCAACTTGCAAATTGTTGAAGTAAAATTTAAGTTTCAACGATTATACAGTTTCGGAAATAATAACAGAGTCAGAATTTAAAGTGTTTTTTTTTCGTAGGATATACATTAGGGTGATTCAAGAAAAATGTCGACTTGGTTTTAGCCCCTAAAAAGTTAGATATTGATGGGAAAGCCTTGCAAAAAATTAGCGCTCTAACTTAACCCTTAGGGGTGGCTATTTTTTCGCCATTTCCCATACATTTTGAAATTGAAATTGAATTTTTTTCAAAGTGAATTTTCTTTTTTCAAAATATTTTTACATACTCTTAAAGTTGAAGCTTTGATGCTTCCAAAATGGTGAGCCATGTGCGATTATCTTAACTATTAAAATAATTACAGTCATTTCTAATGCATACACATACATGTATAAAATCTAGTAAATTTGAAATTGCTGTAATTATTTTAATAGTTTAGATAATCACACATTTCTTATCATTTTGGAAGCTTCAACTTTAAGAGTATGTTAAAATATTTTGAAAAAAGTTTCAAAAATTTAAAGAAAATTCACTTTGAAAAAAATTAATTTTTTTTTTATACAAAATGTATGGGAAAGGGCGAAAAAAATAGCCACCCCTAAGGGTTAAGTAAGAGCGCTAATTTTTTGCAAGGCTTATTTTCTCATCAATACCTAAAGTTTCGGGGGGTAAGACCGAAAAAAACAATTTTTTTTAATTTGAATCACCCTAATATACATATTTAATGGTTAAATAAGTTTAGTTCAAGCTATAGCTAAATCTATAACAAGAACTACATAATTAAGCTATTTTAAATTTTTTTAATGTACTTAACTTATATAATTATATATCTTTAACTAAGGTTAAGCTGGACTTAAGAGCCTGAAAATAAATAAATAAAAAATACATGAATTTGGAGAAAAAAAATGTCGTTGGCTTAGAAAGTGAACCTAAAACTTCTTTGAACCTACATATATGAAAAGTACTCAATGTAATATCTTTTTTACCGAACTGCGTCGAAAAGTAGATTTTGATAAGTGGATTAAGCCAGTTTACAATATAAGCCGACGACATAGTATTTAATATTTAAAGCTAACCTTTCAAAATAGTCGTATATTAAAACAGTTCTGGCAGTTGAGTCTCCGTCGGTTGTAAACCTTGTTTCAGGTTGTTCTGGAATTTGGGGTTGTGATATTTCGCTATCTATTGGAGGAAGCGGATCTTTTGCTGATATAGCAATATTATGTAGGACTCCGCAAGCCGAAATAATTGCCATAATAGTGTCAATCGATACTCGCATTCCCATCGATAAAATAGGAAAACGTCGTTTCCAAACGCCAAAAGTTCGCTCTATAAGATTCCGAGTGCGAATCTGAGACTCGTTGTACAATTTTTCTGCCGCAGATTGTGGATTTAGTAGGGGAGTCATCATATATCGACACTGCTTGTAGCCACTGTCCCCAAGGATCATGTACTCTTCAAAATGTCCCGTATCAAGTTGGTATTTCAAACGACTACAGTTGAATATGTGGCTATCGTGTGCAGATCCTGGCCACCTCGCTACTAAATTTTGGAAACGCAGATATGCATCACAAACCGCTTGAACGTTTAGTGAAAAATAACCCTTTATATTTCTAAAAATTTCGCCATTGTCACCACCTGGTGACTGTATTCTAACGTGGGTGCAGTCAATAGACCCAATAAGTCTGGGAAATTTTGCTTTTTGGAAAAATTTAAAGCAGTCTGCTCCATGCCAGCTGGAGCACTAAATTTTACATATTCTTTAGTGAGTGATGCAATTGCATTTGATACCTCCTTTACAACTCTGCTGGCTGTGGACACGCTTACTCCGCAGAAGTCGGCCACAGTTATCAAAAAGCTGCCTGTGGCATAAAACCTCAGCGTTAGCAAAAGCTTAGTTTTAGGGGTAACATTATATCGTCTAGAAAAGATACGAATTTAAAGCCATTAGTTGCTTATTTGGATTGTGATGCTGTGCCGGTCTTGTGGTACTTGATGGGCGCCTAGTCAACTGACAATGAAAAACCACGAAACAAACATACATATGTATACACGTTACGTGGTTTTCCATTGTCACCGACGATATATAACAGTCAACCAGCGGTTATGGCGTTGGTTTTTTCATTTAAATAATAGTTGTCGGCTTCAGTACCTGCAAGGCGACGCTACCTACACGCAATAGTCCATTCCGCATTCCACGCTTATATGAGTTTCTGGTCAAAGGAATGTTGCGGATAACCACCCATTGCATGTGCAAGCTTACCTAGCCGTGCTGGGCGTAATTGCGCTTTCGATGCCCATACAGGTGGACTTCGTCAACCGAAATCTTCTGATGAACTCTTCTTCTGTATACTCTTCGAAGTAATTTAAGCGGTTTCGAAAAGTCCTCTTGGATATTGTGCGCTCACTCGTTACCTCAAAGGCTTCTTCCAGTGTATGCACATAAAACGAGCACTTCAGAAAACCAAATTCTGTTTAAAGAAGAGATAAATTTTAGCAGGCAGTCGAGAAATCCGCCCTAAAACAAAGAGCGGGCACAAAAAAGTTGCATCGGTATATTAATCTGCATCGATAAGACTTCCCAAAACTTACATAGGCGTTAAAATGCAGCGTGAAGAAGCGCGTTCAATCAGTATTAGTTTTTTAAGATAGTCAATAAATTTGCAACAATAATGAGTGACACAATAATAAAAATTGCATCCTTCGTTACATTTATTTCTTGACATATTCTCAAATTTTTATAATTTTTTATCAAGTGGTTTTCGAGAAAAAAATTAATTCATGAAAAGATGCACTTTTTTTTAAATGCATATAATAAGTAAACCAGTTGTTTTTTTTTAAGAAATATTTATACTCTGGTTTAGTACTCATTAGTGAAGTATATTCCTATACTTATTTTGAATTTTCCTTCCACCATGAAAATACGTAGGTACATTTCAAAAATTTCTACTCAGTTTCATTGCTTTAAGTCTATTCTTATGAATTATAATTTCTTTAGTGTTTTTAATGCTATTTCCTATAATATGCGGTATTAAAGTAAAATTGTTGTTCTCATCTATATTTTTAACTTTGTAGTATCCTTTATATCTATTTTCTAACTTATGGGAGACCTCTTCTCTAACTAATACTAAATCTCCTATGTTTATTTCCTTACCATACCTACTTATTCATAATTAAATTTTTGTTTTTCTTTAGCCTCTTGTGCTGTTTGAAGCCTATACTTTACTTCTCTGTCATAAGCTTCGTGGTTGTATAATAGGCTGATTTTATTTTCTTTTAAAAATTCATAATTCGGTGAGTTTTCCCCAAATATTAATTCAAATGGACAATATTTATGAGTGGTCGATGGCGTCGTATTGTAACAATACGTGAAATACCTGAGGTATTCATCCCAATCGTCTTTGTCACTGAATATGTATGAACGTATATATTCATTGAATGTCCGGTGACTGCGTTCTACAGTACCCAGAGATTGGTGATGGTACGGTGTTGACGTTTTATGCTCAATTTTCAATAGTTGACACAATTCTTTGAATAAGTTGTTTTTGTATTCTGTGCCCATGTCTGTCATTATTTTATTCATGCGTCCATAAATCAAAATGACGTTTTCGAACATGGCTTTAGCGACGGTTGCTGCGTCTTTGCTTGGAACTGGGATCGCTACCAAGTATTTGGTTAGATCACATATGATGGTAACTGCATATTCGTTTCCATTTATCAATTTCGGTAATGGTCCGACTGTATCGATTTGTACAATATCAAATGCCTTCGGAGGTGTAACCGAGCAATAGAAGCATATCTCTCAATTATTACGTAACGCCACTGAGGGCACTATAGTGTTTCAGCGAGCCCGCAAGAACAACAGGTACGATGAGGAATGCAGTACATCCTCGGACAAAAAGGACGCTGCATACAGGGAGACGTTGCGAACGGCGCAACCCGCAGTGTATGGCAACACTATCGTGAGGCAAAGAAGGAAGAGAGACGCATATTCAGAAAAAAGAAACGTAAGGCCGAAAGGCGTGAGTGTGAGGAGCTTGAGATGCTGGCTTACAGGAATGATGGCCGAAAATTCTTTGAAAAGATCCGGCAGATGAGGGAAGGTTTTAAGACCGGGGCAAGTTCCTGTAAGGACAATAATGGCGACCTGGTAACAGACGTACAGAGTATACTTAAATTATGGGGGGAGCACTTCTTGTCACTGCTAAATTGCGAGGGAGACGTCGAACCCGATACCCCAATCCCTGACGATAGAAAAGTCGTCCCATCACCTGACTATTGTGAAGTGAGGTTAGCTATATCCAGGTGTAATGTTTGGGGTATGTCAAGTATTATCTTAGCTCTTCAGCCGCATTTGGGTGAGCATTAAAATGCCCCACAAGATTCCGCAATTAAAACACAGGAGTCGAGTCTTAAAATTGGAATGATTTATTCGGCTCATCGCCGTTCAGCATATAAAAGCTTACACTCTACCTTATGAGTAATCTAATTTACAAACTAACATTTCTAAGTGGTTAGTCATGCTTATGAATCTACGTTGTTGTGCATGCATACAAACATATATATGGGTTCAATCGAGTTTATGTTATTGGAGAAGTGCAGCGCAAGCTAAATTGATTTGAATACTTTTGCCTATGTTGTATTTTGTTTGTGTGACTGTTTATCAAAATGGATAAATGAGTGTTAATTGTTTGGTTGTTTTTTTTTTTTGTTATTATTAGTGTAGTTACATTGCTTTAACTATTCTTATGAATTATAATTTCTTTAGTGTTTTTATTGCTATTTCCTATAATATGCGGTATTTAAGTATTGTTGTTCTCATCGATATTTTTAACTTTGTAGTATCCTTTATATCTATTTTCTAACTTATGGGAGACCTCTTCTCTTACTAATACTAAATCTCCTATGTTTATTTCCTTACCATACCTACTTATTCATAATTTAATTTTTGTTTTTCTTTAGCCTCTTGGACTAATTTCCTAGCTCTCTGTTGTGCTGTTTGAAGCCTATACTTTACTTCTCTGTCATAAGCTTCGTGGTTGTATAATGGGCTGATTTTCTTTTCTTTTAAAAATTCATAATTCGGTGGGTTTTCCCCAAATATTAATTCAAATGGACAATATTTATGTGTGGTCGATGGCGTCGTATTGTAACAATACCTGAGGTATTCATCCCAATCGTCTTTCTCACTGAATATGTATGACTTCGTTCTACAGTACCCAGAGATTGGTGATGGTACGGTGTTGACGTTTTATGCTCAATTTTCAATAGTTGACATAATTCTTTGAATAAGTTGTTTTTGTATTCTGTGCCCATGTCTGTCATTATTGTATTCATGCGTCCATAAATCAAACTGACGTTTTCGAACATGGCTTTAGCGACTGTTGCTGCGTCTTTGCTTGGAACTGGGATCGCTACCAAGTATTTGGTTAGATCACATATGATGGTAACTGCATATTCGTTTCCATTTATCGATTTCGGTAATGGTCCGACTGTATCGATTTGTACAATATCAAATGCCTTCGGAGGTGTCTCCGTTATTGTCATTGGTTCTTTTATATGCTTATTGGTCTTATTTTTCTTGCAGTTGATGCAGTTTTTTATGTATTTTCTTATGTCGTTTTTCATATTCAGCCAGCTATACTTCTGCTTGATTTTATCAGTCATGCGATTTATTCCTGGGTGGCCACCACTGATAGGATCTTCATGATATTTGTAACTTCTGGGGTTAGAGCGATTGTTAGCGTTTTGAGAACTTTATTACCCATTTCTATAAATTTTCCTACTGCAGTATAATTACTTTTAAACAATTTGTCCCCTAAGGACAACTGTATTTGTACAAGTCCTAAATTCCCGGCTTCTCGTTCGAGCCTGGTAAAGAATTGTCCTAAGTCAATCTTATCCTCAACAATTAGGTTGCTTGTATCAAAATAGCTACAAATTTTCTTTCCTTTTTTTGAAATATAATTTCGGAGGATTGAAAACGAGCTCGACATGTCTTTTTACTTCAAATTTATTTAGCGCTTCGTAAATTTTTGGGTTCTCTTTGTGACTTTATTTAATTTTAGTTTTATCTCTGGTCTTTTTAGCTGCTGATCTTGTTGTTATTTTAAATATTTTGCTTGCTTCCACTGACATATCTTTTAAATTTGTAATAGTTATGCGGGATAATGCATCCGCGATATGATTTTCTTTACCGGCTATATACTCCACTTCAAAATCGTACTCTTCTAAATCGAGTCTTACTCGTGTCAGCTTAGATGAAGGATTCTTCATCGAGAATAGGTATGTTAAAGGACGATGGTCAGTTTTAACTAGAAATTTTCTGCCATAAATATATGGTCTGAAGAAGGTTATGGCCCAATGGATTGCGGCCAGTTCTTTTTCTATTGTGGCTTTGTTGGTTTCACCTTTTGTGAAGGACCTAGAAGCGTAAGCAATTGGTAACTGTTTGCCATCATGTTCTTGGCTAAGGACTGCCCAACAAGCGTACCCACTAGCGTCTGTTGTTATGCAGAATTTTTTATCGAAGTCTGGGTATTGCAAAAGTTTTGGACTAATTAATGGTTCCTTTAAGTAGACAAAAGCTTTTTGACATTCTTCTGTCCATTCGAAGGAAACATTCTTTTTGCAAAGCCTAGTTAATTTTCGTGAGTGTTCTGCGAAATTCGGTACGAATCTTCTGTAATAGTTGCAGAAAGCTACGAATCTCTTAACTTCATCCGCTGTTTTTGGTGTTGGGTAGTTTTGAACTGTTTCAAATTTGCTGGGGTCGGGTAATATTCCCTTGTTTGTACATTTATGTCCTAAATAAGTTACTTCTTGGCTGAAAAATAGGCATTTTTCTGGATGTAATTTTAGGTTGTATTTTCGACAAGTGGAGAACACATCTCTTAAATTTTTCAGCATATGGGTTTCAGAACATCCTAATACAACTAAATCATCCATATAGAGAAATGCTTGAGATGGTTTGAGACCTGCGAATGCTAGGGTCATCATTCTTTGGAATGAATTCGGTGCTACCTTTAATCCGTAGGGTAGTCGTTTGAATCTATATGTGCCATTTTCGGCAGTAAATGAAGTAATGTCCCTAGAGTCTGGGTGTAATTCTATTTGATGAAAACCTGACATAAGGTCTAGGCATGAAAAATATTTTGCTCTTCCAAGTTGATCTAGAATGTCATCAATTCTTGGGAGTGGGAATTTATCTGCTGCTAATTTTTTATTTACTTGTTTGTAGTCAACAACCAATCTCCATCTTTTTTCCGTTTTCCTGGAAGTGATTTTTTAGGAACTAATAAAATTGGACTATTATATTCTGAAATTGACGGTTCTATTATATCATCTTTAATTAGCTTATTTACCTGTTTGGTTATTTCTCCTTTTTGTGTTTGGGGTAATCTATAATTTTTAATGTAAACAGGGTTGTCATCCTTCATATATAATTTTTGTTTATAAAATATATCTATGAATTCTGTGCAAAGTGATGTTAATTGAGTTTTAACAAAATTAGGAAAATTTTTGGTTAATCTTTTTAATTTTTCTGTATCTGTGTTAGCTTTAATTAGTGTATAATCGTCTAAATTTTCTGTATCAATTTTATAATTTTGAATAGTTGTGTTGTTGTGTGTTGTGTTAATAATCCTAACGAAAGTTTGCTCGTTAGTTGTAATGGTATTTCCATATAAATGCCTTCTGATAATTGTTGGTGTGGTATGAAAATGTTTTTGTTATTTGTATTTGTTTTAATTTGTCTAATAACTTCCGATCTAGCTGGGATTGTGATTGTGTTGACCGACAGACAGTTTGTTAGATTCATTGTTATTGTTTGAGGGAAATCATATGGTCTTAGGACTAATTTGTCCTCTGTTTTGCCATAATCTAAGATGCAATTTCATTTCATATCTTTATTAAGTCCAATGGTTCCACACCTTACTGACTAGATAAAAGTTATTCTTAAAACTAGTTATAAATATAACAACAGTACTAAAAATTATGATGAGATCAATTAATTTGCTCGATAATAGGATTCAACACGTAACTTAAACTGGAGTCTCGGCAATGAAAAATCGAGATCAAGATTTCTAGAAATCCGATTGAATTCTTCGAACCCTCTAATAAGGGGAGCAAAACTAAGATAATTTGCTCTACGAAATTCGGTAAAAAAAAGTATTGTACGAGCGAAGGGGTCTATTCGGAATGTTGAAACATACTTGACTAAGGAGAGCTGAACAATCGATAGCCCCAGACACTATATCGTAAATAAACATTACATGTTGAACAGTTCGTCTGGTTTCTAGCGACATAACATTAATAAGCATGCACCTGGCATTGTAGGGTGGCAAGGGATTTTCGAAATGGAGAGGTTGCAAAGCGAATCGTATGAACTTACGTTGAACCCTTTCAATTCTTGAAGAACGTACTAAGTAAATCGGGTTCCAGATTATAGGCGCGTATTCTAATTTAGATCGAACCAAAGAACTATACAATATCTTTCTCGTGTACGGGTCATTAAAATCCTTAGCGTACCTACGCAAAAAGGCTAGATTAGCATAGGCTTTTGAGATCAAATGATTAACGTGATTAACGAAAGTAAAAGAGGAGCCAAAAACAACGCCAAGATCACGAAATTCTGCAACAGATGAAAGAGATACATTTGAAATCGAGTATGATGACTCGAGCGCATTCGAAGATTTAGAGAAAGTCATATGACAACATTTATTGATATTAAGAAGCAGTTTATTCAGAGAAGCCCAATCATTAAGTGCATTCAAGTCTTCCTGCAAGAGCGATATATCGGATGAACAGGTTATCATTCGAAAGAGTTTAAGATCATCTGCATAAAGTAAAAAATTAGAGTGTTTTAGATATAGACCAACATCATTTATAAAAATTATAAATAATATTGGACCAAGGATACTACCTTGCGGCACACCCAAGGTTGCTAAGAAATTATAAGACTTTACACTCTCGATTTCGACAAACAAAATTCTGTTTGTCAAGTAAGATTTCAACCATAAAAGAAAGGTTGAGTGAAAACCTAAATTTTTGAGCTTCCGGAGAAGTATTTTGTGCGACACTGTGTCAAATGCCTTAGAGAAGTCAGTGTAAATAGTGTCAACTTGCCGTCCATCCTTAAATGCAGATACACAGAATTGAGAAAACACAGCAAGGTTAGTGGCAGTTGAGCGTCCACTAACGAAGCCATGTTGGCATGGATCAATTATTCCTTTAACAGCAAATTCAATCTTGGCTTTGACTACTTTCTCGAAAAGTTTGGAACACGTTGACAACTTAGATATAGGTCTATAGTTAGTCACTTCATTTTTGTTTCCAGATTTGTAGACTGGGGTGATAGACGCCAATTTCCACCGGTCAATGAAAACGCCAGTAGAAAGCGAGATATTGAAAATGATACACAAAGGCACACAAAGAGAATTACTACATCTTTTTAATAAAGTAGCAGACAATCCATCCGAATCAATTTTTAAAGAGGGTGATAGGGAGGATATCCCATTAATTATATCTAATTCAGATATAGACAACGATCCAAAATCCAAAGAGTTGGATGTACCAAAACCACAACCATAAGAAATATTGTCATAGTCAGCGACAAAATTTGCTTTGAAAAAGTCAGCAAAGAGGTTCACCGACTCAGCCAAACTGCCAGAGCAAGATCCATTGCATTTCATTATGGATGGAATATTAGAAGTGCCTTTTTTCGAACGAACGTAGTTCTGAAAGGATTTTGGATTTTCTTTTAACTCATCCTCGAATCTAGAGATATATTTGTTATATAAGAACTTATCAAGCGTATTGAATTGTTTCATATAGCATAGATATTGTTCTCTAAATGAATTATCTCCAGTTGCCTTATACAATTTAAAATATTTATTTCTCTTGTTCTTAAGCTTTTTCAGACCAGTAGTGTACCAAGGTAATTTGTGTAATTTAACTGGGAGCAAAGAGAGATTGCTTTCAAAAATGCCAGACAATTCTTGAAGAAAAGTATCAAAGCAATCAGATAGGTTTTTACCAGTGAAGATGGATTGCCAATCATTTGAGTAAATGGTCGTGTTAAGAAGATCAAAATTAGCATTCTTGAAATTAAAATTTCTAGTATTATTGATATTGTTCAATGCCTCAAAGTCAAAAAATTCTAGTTTAAGAGATAAGGGTACATGATGCATATCCGACTTACAAATGGGAAAATAACATTCTGATAGCTGGGTTACTAAATTTTCATCAACGAAAACTAGATCCAAAATCTTGTTAAGATTGTTAACAAATGAGTTAATCTGAATAAAGTTAGCACTAAAAAGAGTATCTAAAAGATTAATTTCATGTGCAAGGTTCACATTAGTCGGAGTTAATAGATCTTCATTTAGTAATTTTGACCAAGCAACATTACTCAGATTAAAATCACCTAAAACACAAAAATGACTATTTACCTTATTTTCATAAATGTCGAAAATATTATATACATGCGCACAGTACAATGAGTCATTACTGCCAGGCGGAATATATGAGGCACAGATAAACAGATTATCAGATGAACCACTAATAGAAACACAGAGTTGGTCAAGTAAAGAGTCCCTATTCGATAGCAGAACAAGTGCAGAGGGAAGTGAACGCTTTACTGCAATTAGAAGCCCTCCACCTCTAGTATTGGTCAAAGAACTCAGCGTCAAAGAAATCACTATTGAGCCAAGTTTCAACAATAACATATACATCATGTTCACAACGTGATGAAGCTAGAAAAATGTCTTTAGCTTTGGTTCTCATACCCGAAATATTTTTATAATAAATGCTTAAACCATTATTAGAGGGTTGATTTTCTACGACCTGCCGGGTTGGCCACCCCGCCTTTGAAAAAAACGAAAAGGCTTAATTTTGACATCTGTTGGCCAAACCGAGGAGTCAAGCAACAAATTATAAATTGAGTGAGAGACCCCAAGTTTAAAATTACATTTTAACAAAGAATTTGGATCAATGTCTTTTTTAACTAATTCATAACAGTGAATTAGAGATTGAGATACATTAATAGTATTAGATAGATATTCAACAATATCGATAGCATTAACCGTCGGCTTAAAGGACGACAAGTGTAACCACTTCAATCGAACAGCTACATTAAGATTAGCATCAGAATTACTACCAACAATGATATTAGCCGCTCAAACGTGCTTGATTTTGCTACTTGAATGATCATATTGTTGAGCAGCAGACAGCGCAACATTAAGATCAGCACTAGTAATAATACCATCTGACGCAGAAGAAGACAGAGATGCGACGGAATTGATGCCGAGTAAATCATTAGCATTACTTTGATTTTTTCCACCTTTCCTTTTCCTCGTAACTTCCACCCACCCCGCGTTAGTGGCCTGATCACTATGTAAGTCAGTTGTATCAATAATAACAACGCTATCATCAACACCCGTATTAGCTGGTTCAACAGATGTATCATTGTTGTTGTCACTGAGAACCGGTTTCTCCTTAGTAGCAGCATCATCGTTGTTAGTAAGAGATCCATCTTCGATCGGAGGTACTGACTGCTTTGTTTCTATATCCGAATCAGAACTTCTTGCTTTATTCGCGATGTGTTTTGCTTTCTCAGCAGAGTCGTTGTTGTTTCTTTGTGCTTTTGCAGCCACGCCACTCTTATTGCTATTCTGTTGCGAAGTTGATTGTTTAGCTTTTTGTTTTTCTTTGCGAGTTGATTCGCGTTCTCTAGCATAGGAAGCAACAACAATATGCATGTCTTTTATTTCCGTAGTTAATGAGGCGATGATATTGTTTTTAGCATCAATTGATGAGCGCAGAGAGCAAACTTCGTCTGATAAAGCATTTAACTTTTCAATATATTGAGTGTTATCACTTCTCAGCGAGGTCAATACAGTAAGTATACTGGTATTTTCCGAACGTAATGCAGCAATGTCTTTAGCAATATCGACCAGAGATAGTTGTTGGATATTCGCACACTGTTCGCCGATGCTCTCAGCATTATTGGAAACGATAGTGTTGAATACTTAGCCTTTTTCAGGATCGCACGAACAGAATGCAATACAATTAATTAATCGTAATTAATAATGACAAAGATTTATTTAATGTAATCCAAGCTTCAATATAATTTGATTATAAGATGTAAAAAAAATATACAAAAGGTTGAGAAGAAACGTGTTCACCTTTATCGAAATATTTTGAGAGAGAGAGAGAGAGGAAAAGGAAAAACGAAAATCCGCCATGTTTGAAAAACTATATTTCTTTTGACATATCTAAACTAGACTAATAGTATTGCCATATGTTAGGTGTAATTTAATGCAAAAATGTAAATCTCAACACTCCCTCTCATTTTATAATGTAAATTTCACTTAGGTTTGAACAAAGTTATCAACAAGATGCAGACATTTTTCTTTGCTTAGTGCCTTGGTAAATATGTCGGCTAGTTGTTCATTTGTTTCCATATACTGAACGTCGATTTCTCCCTGCGATTGCATGTCGCAAGTGTAAAAATATTGAATGTCAATGTGTTTCGTTCGTTTAGCTGACATGGGACTCTTGACCAATGTGATAGCACGCTGGTTGTCTGAATAAAGTGTTGTAGCCGCTTGTTGCTTATGGCCGCACTCACGCATAAGCTCCCTGAGCCATTTCGATGCTTTTGCCGCTGCACACAGTGAAACAAATTCAGCCTCAGTAGTTGACGTAGCAGTGATGGTTTGTTTCCGTGAGCTCCATGCAATTGGACCACCATTTAGAAAAGCAGTCCAACCAGAAATACTTCGCCTAGTATCCAAGTCGCCACCCCAATCAGCGTCAGAGTACATCACCAACTGCAAATGCTCGGAATACAAATTAAAACATATGCCATGATCTACTGTACCTTTCAAATATTTTAAGATTCTTTTTACGCCTTGCCAATGTGCTTCAGAAGGTTTCTCAAGATATCTGCTTAACACACCAACGCTGTAGGCAATGTCTGGTCTGGTGCTGACCATTAAGTACATCAGTGAACCAATTGCTTCGCGATATGGTATCTTAGGATTGGGTTCAGTTCCGTCATCTTTCGAAAAATGTCTTCCAACCTCAGCTGGTGTCGATACGGGGCAACATTCCAAGTGATTGAAACGATCCAATACCTTTTCCGTATAAACCTTTTGATGTAACTTCAACATTCGAGTGTGTTTATTTATCTGAATTTGAAGACCAACAAAAAACTCTGGTGCGTTGTACGTTATCTCGAATTCAATGTTAAGTTCGTATAACAAGTTGTCCATTATTTTGCTATTATTTCCAGATATGAGCCCGTCATCAACGTAGAGTAGTAAGTACATGATATCTTTCTCGGCTTTGTATGTAAAAACACAAGGATCAACCCGTGACTGAATAAATCCAAAATTTAATAAAAATTCAACTATGCGCTTGTTCCACTGCCTTGAAGCTTGTTTGAGGCCATACAAGCTCTTTTTAAGTAAGCAAACTCGATCATCTGCGACAAATCCATTCGGTTGTTCCATATATATTACTTCTTCTAGATTGCCATGAAGAAACGCGGTTTTTACGTCGAATTGTACCATATCCATACCACCAGCTGCTGCGATGGCAATAACCATTCTCACCGATTCATGTCTGACAACAGGTGCAAAGACTTCTTCATAGTCGATGCCATGCTTTTGAGAGCATCCCCTCACCACCAATCGAGCTTTATATCTGTCTATGTCGCCGTTACTCTTAAACTTTTTCTTAAAAACCCAACGATTTGTTATCACGTGCATGTCGTTCGTGCGTGGCACTAAAACCCATGTATTATTTGCTTTCAATGATTGGATTTCACTGTGGATAGCTTCAGTCCATTTGTCGCACTCTTCACTTGATAGAGCTTCTTCTAAAGATGAAGGTTCTATAGATACTATGCATAATTCAGCAGTCACTGTATCCGGCTTTTGATTTTGAAATTTTGTTACGCTTCTCGTTATATACGGACTTCTCATTACTGTTGGCTGATTCTTATTTTCTGGCGAGTTTGTACGCTCGGGTGAGGTCGGTGAAACTGTCAACTTTGCGCTAGCTCCCTCTGACACTGTATTCTCATCTATTCGTTTTTCACATATTTCACTGATTGTTGTTGGCGCTTCATTAAAAATCACATCACGCCGAATTAAAACTCTTCTATTCTCACGATCAAATACTCTATATGCTTTGCTCTCTTCATTATAGCCAACCAAAATGCCCTTAAAAGCATTTCTTTCCCATTTTGTACGCTGTTCTTTTGGAATGTGAACGTACACATCACTGCCGAAAACACGAAGATGGCCTACTGAAGATTTCTTACCAAACCACAATTCGTATGGGGTACACCAACCAATAACGTTTGAAGCTGTTCTGTTTTTTAGATAAACTGCTGTATGCGTATGGAGTACGTATAGAAGCGCGACTGAGCATGTAGTACAGAAGTATGGTTTCTTCGAAGAAATTAAAAAATCGAGATCATCAGATGACATATTTACACAATGCAAATGAAAAAGTTCATTGCACTTGGCACACAACACTTTAGGTGCATTGCGATCAACCCTTTGTCCACATTCGCAGGGCATTATGAATAATTTATTATTTTGATAATACTATTGTATATCATTAGATTAAAATGTGAATAGTATTTAGATTCAAGTAGGAGTCACTATCTCATCTAATACAGTGCACTAATTATAATTATAATTTTAAACACTTGCCATACTAGCAGAAATAGTACAAAAAACACGGAGCGAAAAATAAACACGTCCGCAGCCTACGAAAGCAATTCAATTATGTATTTCTTTATGAAATCTAAGCCTATTATTCCATCACATGGAATTGGAAAGTCTTCTTCTACGACATGGAATTTATGATAAATTAGAAGGTCATCGCCTTTTAGATCTGTTTTGATTGTGCCTAAAGTGCTAGTTATTCCCTGACCAATGCCTTTCAAATCTGTGATTTGTTCAGTATTTATTTTTTCTTTATTACTTATTTGCTGTTTTTTAATTATGGAGATATCGGCTCCAGTATCAATTAAAAAAATTGAGTATGAGTTGTTTAATGATGTCCTTGTAGATATATAGCTGTTTAAATTTAGATTAAGTACGCATATTTTTCTTTTTGTTAATTTTGAAGTGGAGTTTCCTGGTTTTCCATTGCGGTTATGGCGCGCACATTACAGTTCTGGGTGTAGGATCTATTGCCGTTTTGGGCTTGTGATCCTCTCCGGTTATTATTGTTGTTGTACGACCTCGAGTTATTGTTATACCTCGGTTGTGGTCTGAATCTCTGATTTTGGTAATTTCCATAGTTGTTACTACGGTAACCTCCACGGAAACTACTCCTGTACTGACCTTGCTCGTGTTTGAGCTGCCAGTGGCTTCGGTACAACTGTTAATGAATTTGGAGATTGCATCGTTCATTGTTGAGAACGTTCCTGCTTGCATGATCATCTTGACCTTGTCATTGGAGCAGTTTTTACACATGGCTTTAACTGCTGCCTGTGTTGAATATCTTGTGGCTAAGTCTGGGTTTAATCCATCCGAGATATATGCTCCTTCTAGCGATCTGGTAATTTTTTCTATTTCCGCAGTGTATTGGTTAGCAGTTTTGCTACGTTGTTGAGTGTTTAGTAGTTTAGCGGTTAAAACTTCCACTGATTCACCCTCTATTGCGGTTTTTAAATTGTTTTTTATTTGTTCGATCGTGGACTCATTACTAATAAAATTCCTTGCTGTACCTTTCAGCTTTGTTTTATCATAGTAATGGACAATTCCTCGTGTGTATCCTTGATTTGCTCAAGTATATCGAGTGCATCTAGGAAACTATGTAGGTTTTCTCGTTTACCATCAAACTCTGGTAATACTGACGAAGCAGTTTTCATAAATTCTACTACGGTTTGTGGCATTATGACGTTTATTATTGGGGTGTTTAATTTAATATCTTCCACCGATGTGGTTCGACTTAGTGAGGGTGAGGAGGTTCGGCTAGGAGCGCGTTCAGATAGAAGTAATGAAAAATCTATTTGAATTTCCTCTTCTGTTGTGTTTGGTACCTCAAAATCGGTATTGTGTTTGGCTAGAGCAGATACTAGTTTGTCTCGGACTGCTGAGAAAAATTGGTAAGCTTCTGTTTGGTGGTTTGCGGTAAGTATGCGCTTTCCCGTATTGATCACCTGTCTAATGTTATTAAGGGCTTCCAAAATTGTATTTAAATGCTTAACTATACTATAATACATTTATATGATTTACCAGCTTTAGTTTTTTCCTCCAATAATGTGTCATGGATTTCTTTCCATTGATTAATTTCTGGATGAAAACTTTTGGCATTTTTAGGATGGGTTAATCAGTGGTGTAGCGGTTAAGTGTTCGGCCTTCTACACCAAGTCGTGGCGGTTCGATGCCCGGCAAAAGTAACATCAAAAATTATTTAGAAAAAGAATTTTTCTAAAACGGGGTCGCCCCTCGGCAGTAGTTTGGCAAACTCTCCGGGTGTATTTCTGCCATGAGAAGCTTCTCAGCAAAAAATTCATTTGCTTTGCAAGTGCCGTTCGGAGTCGGCAAAAAACTGTAGGTCCCGCCAACTTGTAGGAAAAACTCAAAAAGCAACACACCACAAGTTGGAAAGAGAAGCTCGGCTAAAAATCTCGTTAGAGGTTATGATGATAACCTGTAGGTATATCGCCGCCATTAGTTTTTTTGTCTAAATTCGTGAAGGCTGGCTTTTTGGCGGTTTTGCCTTTGCCGGTATTCCTCGAGGGATATTGGTTTGGGACCTACTACAATTTTTGTAGGGATATATTTAGGGTATTTTTTGGTGGTTTTCGCTCCTTCTGGAACATATTCTTCTACCATAATGTAGGATCTCGATTTGAGCCTATGCAAAATTTGCAGAATCTAATTTTGAGCTTGCGGGATCTAGCTTTTGGGCTTGCAGGATCTGGCCTTGCAGGATCTAGCTTTGTAGGATCTAGCTTTGCAGGACCTAGCTTTGAGGTAGTGAATTAAACTGGCAGGATCTAGATTGAGCTGGCAGGATCTAGATTTGCGCTGGGAGGATCTAGGTTTGGGCTGGCAGGATCGCCATGTAATGTTTGGGGTATGTCAAGTATTATCTTAGCTCTTCAGCCGCATTTGGGTGAGCATTAAAATGCCCCACAAGATTCCGCAATTAAAACACAAGAGTTGAGTCTTAAAATTGGAATGATTTATTCGGCTCATCGCCGTTCTTTTATATGCTTACACTCTACCTTATGAGTAATCTAATTTACAAACTTACATTTCTAAGTGGTTAGTCATGCTTATGAATCTACGTTGTTGTGCATGCATACAAACATATATATGGGTTCAATCGAGTTTATGTTATTGGAGAAGTGCAGCGCAAGCTAAATTGATTTGAATACTTTGGCCTAGTTATTGCCAAAAGTATATTGAACTGTGAACATTTTATTTTGCTTAGCTGTCATACTACACAGGCTCAAAAACAACAAATCGCCTGGAAAAGACGGACTACCCGCCGAGCTGTTCAAACACAGAGGCGAAGAGCTGGTAAAAAGCATGCATCAGCTCTTATGCGGAATATGGTCAGACGAGTGCATGCATAATTTGACATGTGCTCTGCTCAATTCCCAAGAAAGGCGATCCCGCTTCGCAATATCGCGTATAAGGTTCTTTTCTAGCGTATTGTGTGAAATACTGAAGCCCATCGTAGACAAAGTGATTGGACCTTATCATGGGCGTAGCCAGACTCGAAATTAGGGGGGTGAAAATTATTAATTATAGGGGAAATTTTTTTTAACTATAATTTAATAATGAAATTCCTTTAAATATAGTAACTTTAAGAGTCGGTAGTACCTCTATTCAAATAGATAGTTGCGATATTATAGCTATGTATGTACATTCACTTGTGCGTATATTGAAATTATATATGTACGATTATAACTATTCGAAAATTAAATGAAAAATTATATAGTAAACTAGCTGGTGCCCGCGACTTCGTATGCGTATAATTTCTGTTTTAATGTTTGTCTGCTCGATAAACCCAAATTTCGGTCACAAAAAATGTTTTCATCGGACTGATAAAGCTTAAAGTTTAATAAAAAACGACCCTAAAGCCATGTGATTTAGTAACATCGCATATTACAGCACCCATTGACACCTTTCGTTAGACACCCATATTGAACTAAGACATTTTTTGCCACCCCTGGTCCAAATTTTGGACGATAACTCCAAAACCGGTTGAGATATCGCAAAATAGTATCTTAAACTTTTTATTTCCTATAGGGTAAGAAAATAGTAAATTTCCCTTAATAGCCATATTAAGGGTTTTGGTATTAAGAATGTTCATATTTTATGAGATATCTCCGGGGTAGCTTAGGTATTGAAATTAATCAAGTGGTTTATGACAGCAACACCTTTTGTTTGATACCCATAATGTACTAAACATTTTTGTGGAAATATTCGTCGATACCTCCGAAACCGGTCGAGCTATCGAAATTTCAAGATATCTCCCAAACCACTTCAGATATTTCAATGAATCACATCGCATATTATAGCACTCATTGACACCTTTCGTTTCACACCCATATTGTACTAAGACATTTTTGGTCATCCCTGGTCCACATATTTTGCGATAACCCCAAAACCCGTTGAGATATCGCAAAAAATAATATCTTAAACTTTAACTTGAGCGTCTAGCAATCCAATGATTCAGTACTTTTAGAGTGTTACGACCACAAACATACAGACACACATGGTCCACATATTGGGCGATTACTCCAAAACCGGTTGAGATATTGAAAAAAGTAATGTCTTAAATTTTAAGTCGAAAAAAGTTTCATTCAATTCCATTCATTAGTTTCACAGTGATACGGCCACAAACATACGGACAGACAGACACACACAAATTTTTAAAATGGTTGATTTAGATTCTGCTCGCTTAATAATGCTTCCCCCAATCAATTTTTTGTTGATATCTGCCATGTAGAGACATCGACCTGTTACAATTTTATTATATGTAGAGATGAATAACTATTTTTAAGAAATTCTGCGGGTATTTTCTGCAAATCGATCCAAAACTTCCTCTTCAATTTGGTGCATATTCTCTTTCACATATTTTCGATGTACGCTTAATGAGCACATACCAAAGAATTAGTTTTTTTAATTAATATACAATATTACGAGAGCAACATAATTCGTTTCATTACCTAACAACTGCTAAAACTCGTCCAAAAATACGTTCTAACCTTGATTTCAATAATCTGAAAACGGAAATTTGATTTTTTCTTTCTGTCAAGAGAAATTTGCAAACAAATTGAATTGTTTTTGAATTTTTTTCTCAGTCTTGGAAAGAGTTTCCAGAATTTAGGGGGAGGCAGCTGCCCCCTGCCCCCCTGGCTACGCCCTTGGACCTTATCAGTGTGGCTTTAGACCTGGTAAGTCCACCATCGACCAGATTTTCACGATACGCCAAATCCTGGAGAAGACCCACGATAAAAGAATTTACACACACCATCTCTTTGTCGATTTCAAAGCCGCATTTGATAGCGCAAAAAGGAGTAGCCCAAATGATCTTGAGCAATACCAACAGCTCCGTCAGAATCGGGAAGGACCTCCCTGAGCCATTTGAAACCAAACGAGGCTTCAGACAGGGCGACTCCCTTTCGTGCGATTTCTTCAACCTGATGCTGGAGAAGATAATTCGAGCAGCAGAGCTAAACCGCAATGGTACAATCTTTTACAGGAGCGTGCAATTGCTGGCGTATGCCGATGGTATCGATATCATTGTCCTTAACAACCGCGCAGTAAGCGCTGCCTTCTCTGGTTTGGATAAAGAAGCGAAAAAGGTGGGTCTTTCGGTGAACGAGGACAAGACGAAGTATCTGCTGTCATCAAAGAAAGAATCGGCGCACCTGCTCATTGGCAGCCAAGTCACCGTTGATATCTACAAGTTTAAAACGGTGAGGGACTTCGTCTATTAGGGAACCAGCATTAACACTGCCAACAAGTGTCACTTTGGACTAAGTAGGCAATTGAGAAGTAAAGTCCTCTCTCGACAAACGAAGATCACGCTCTATAAGTCTCTCATCATACCAGTCCTGATGTACAGCTCGGAAGCATGGACAGTGTCAAGAGAAGATGAGAAGGCCTTGGAGTATTTTAGAGAAAAGTTCTCCGGAAGGTATATAGTCCGTCCCGTGATGCCAACGGCGAATATCGAAGGAAATTTAACGATGAGCTGTACGAGCTTTACGCAGACCTGACCATAGTGCAGCGAATTAAAGACCAAAGGCTTCGCTGGTTGGGCCATGTTATGCGAATGGACAAGGAGGCTCCAGCACAGACGGTTTTCCTATCGACACCCGAATTCGGCAACAGAGGAAGGGGGAGGCCTCGACTGAGATGGAAACAACAAATGGAGAATGGCATGAACTCCCTTGGGGGTTCCAATTGGCGTCAGTTATCGCTAAAAAGGAATGACTGGCGCAAGCCAAGATTAGATTAGATTAGTGTTATCTTTTAAACATTGTTCATTAATAAAAATAAAAAATTTAATACTAACGTATAATTTCTGACATGTTATGGCAATGGTCAGCTGTGATAATTTTATGGTCAGCACTGATAGTTTCAGCTTTTTTTACAATGGTGAGTTATGATATACGTACGCTGCCGTTGTGATCATAGCGCCGCCGTACTACATAACGAGAGAAGCCTAGCTTCTCTGGCGCGACGACAAATATCTTCCCCCTCCCAATCCAGGGTGTTATGCGACCACGCGCCCATTGGACGGTTGCAGCCGGGATACCGGGCCGCCTCGGAGAGTAACTATGGCCTTACCGCGGTATGGGGCTCTGCCGCGGTGAACGATACACTTTCCCTCAATCTCAATCGAGGTCGTCGACTGGAAGGACATTCCGGCTCGGCCAAGGGCAAGGGCATGAATTCCTGCCATCCCTGCAGAGCCTGAGAGAATTCTCACCATGCTGCGGATAATGAATCCGTTCCTCCCGACGCAGAACTGGAGTGTCACTCTGGTCGGGGATGCGGTAGTTTATCTTAAATTCGAGCTTTTATTTAATGTCGCGCGACAATTAGAATAATAAATTAAAGTTGTGTTAAAGACATTGCCTCTGTTTTTCTCTTTCTATTCTTATCATTTTCTAATATTTTATTATGCCTTGTTTCTGTGGCAACAGAGTTGAGCGCGCCCAAACTTCAGTGCAATGCGAAAGTTGTCGACCTAAATAACCTAAATAATGCTGAAAATATTTATATCTGTGGTTTGTGTGCTGCAGAATAACAAAATGAGTCTATGACTTCGAATAATTCTTCGTCACAACAACAACAATCCACGCAAGTGCAAATGCCTAATTCTCAAACTGCGAATGATAATTTTGCTGAGTTGAAATTATTGAACTCTAAACTTCTTTCTGCTTTGAATGTTCTTCACGAAGATAATGAGTGCTTACGACAAAAAACCGATTCCCTCCAAGCTGAGGTTCGTGACGTGCAGTGTAAGCTCAACGACAATAATTCCATTTTGTCTCATCTACTCACGCAATTTGAGAAATTTTGCAGTGTAAACAAACATAATTTCTCTGCAGCAATGCAGCCAGCTTCTTCATGCATGTCAACAGACGCTGTTTAAGAGGCCGGGGAGGCTATAAATCAGATTGAGTCTGCACCCGCTACCAATCCATCATCGTCTTCAAATTATGCTGCCCCCGCTAACACTGCAACTGAAAATGGCTCTGCCGACGTCGATGCTAGTGCTGCTGTTATATCCGCTGGTACAGCTACTCGTCCACCGTCAATGATGCTGCCCAACGATGCTGCTGCTAACATTTCAAGTGCGACGTCAATTGCTACTGCCGCTACCTCTCAATTTTTTTCGCCTATTTCGGTTATTGTTGACAACTCTCCTGTAGTTGTTGGTGACCAAATTGAATGGAAAAGAGTGCAAAATAAAAAAAGGAACGAAGAAATAAGAAAAATCAAATCAACAGAGAAGGCGCTCTTAACCATGCTAATGCTGAAACAGGTAGTTCATTGCCAGATAATGTTGTAAGCAACAACAATAATGCTGGCATAGTAAATAATAATATTAGACCCACCCGTAATAATGGTAAACAACATAATATGAACTTACTAGCGCAGCTTTTAGTTGTTGGGTCGGGCAATAATTCTGAATTGAGTGCCGTTTCGAAAATGAAGTGGTTACACCTCTCGCCGTTCTCTTCCTCGGTCACATCTGATAAATTGAAATCCCACATTTCTCAATTCACCGGGATTGATGTAAACTCTTTTGTTTGTGTTCCGCTGGAAAGATTGGCGTGGATCCGAAATTTCAGCGGTTTGTAAATTTTAAGCTGGGTGTTGAAGCCAGCGCACTTCCAAAGCTATTGGTGCCTGAACTATGGCCTGAAAATATAGCTGTGCGGCCATTCAAGTTTGGTTCAAAAAACGAGGAGGTCCAACCGATGACCAATGGCAATCGGTTGGGTCAGATGGAATAACGAACCGACTAAAAATTTACATGCAAAACATGGCTGGCATTAGAACAAAATCTCAGCTGTTGCGGTTATTCAGTTCACATCAGGAGTACGATGTCTTCGTTATTGTGGAGACATGGTTGAATGAAAACTTTCATAGCGCGGAATACTTCGACCCCATGCTATACAGCGTCTTTCGCAAAGATAGGAATGCAGACCTCACTGGATGTGCTAGAGGTGGGGGAGTTCTTATCGCAGTGCATTGCAAGCATCAAGCTTCTGAGGTTGCACTGGATAATAAGAAAGCGCTGGTTGACCAACTTTGTATCCATGTCCGAGGTTCCTCAGACTCAATTTCTCTTTGTGCTTCGTATATTCCGCCCAATAGTAGCCAGAATCTATACACAGCGCATGTTGACAACATAGTTTCATTGGCTCTAAATAAAATAGATGGCGATCATCTCTGCGTGCTGGGCGACTTCAATCTGTCTAGTTTAAAATTGTCTCGGAATACTTCCAATTCCTCAGTAATAGCCTGTGATGTTACTAGCCCGAATGAAATAAATGTAATAGATAGCTTTTTAAGCATCGATTTAAGGCAAATTAACTGTTACCCAAATCTACTTGGTCGCATTTTAGATTTAGTATTCTTAAGTGATAATCTTAATTTCGCACTGTGTAATTGCGACTCACCTATCGCAAAATCTGATATGCATCACGTTCCGTTAGATATAACTCTTGAATTTTATAAATTTGACAGAGTTAGTAGTGATACAGCTAATTTGTCTTTTAATCTTAAGCATTGCGATTTTTTAGACTTGAACAATCTATTTCTTGAAATAAATTGGGATAACTTGTTTCAAAACTTAGATACAACCATGTCCTTCGAGTTATTTAGAACTACTGTAGCATGACAGCTAAGCAAAACAAAATGTTCACACAATAAATAAGTTCAATATACTCTTGGCAATAACTAGGCCAAAGTATTCAAATGAATTTAGCTTGCGCTGCACTTCTCCAATAACATAAAGTCGATTGAACCCATATTATTAAAGCACAATAACGTAGATGACTAACGACTTAAAAATGTAAGTTTGTAAAGTAGATTACTCATAAGGTAGATTGTAAATATATAAAAGACGGCGATGAGCCGAAATAAATTCATTCTTGGTCTAAGACATAAACTTATAGTTTCACTCTTTCCATGAATCGAATCGTGCATTCTAATGCTCGGACAGATACGGCTGAAGAGCTCAGATAATACTTTCTATACCCCCAAGCATTACATGGCGATCCTGCCAGCTTAAGGCTAGATCCTGCCAGCTTAAAGCTAGATCCTGTCATCCAAATTTTAAAACTAGATCCTACAAGCTGAAGGCTAGTTCCTGAAAGCTCAAAATTAGACTTTGCCAACGTTACTCAAATCGAGATCCTACCAAACCGAAATCGAACACTACCATTATGGTAGAAGAATACATCCCGAAAGGATCAGAAAATATCAAAAACTATCCCAAATACACCCCCACTAAAAACGTAGTAGGTCCCAAACCAATAACATTAGAGGAATACAGGCAAAGGCAAAACCGCCAAAAAGCAAACCTTAAGGAATTTCGAGAGAGCATAAGCGGTGAAATTAAACAAAAAAACGAAAATATCAAAAAGAGTGCGCTGAACTACGACGCATAATCACCATCAGTCGCGGCGAACAAAG
Source organism: Campiglossa producta (assembly GCA_964058755.1). NCBI lineage: Eukaryota > Metazoa > Arthropoda > Insecta > Diptera > Tephritidae > Campiglossa > Campiglossa producta. Next base: position 80,254,431 of record CAXKVI010000002.1, read on the forward strand.
GAAGGTTTTAATAAATAAGCTGAAAGACATGCGCAAAAATGGGTGGAACCCAGCAAAGACAACAACACAAAACCACCAAAAGGATAATTAAGAAAGTTAAAATTTAAGACAGCTATAAGTACAAAAAAAATATATTTAGGGAAAACTGTTTTTCTAATTCATATTTTTTTTTCAACCGTAAAATATAAAAATGACTTGGTGGAAAATTGCACTAAATGGTATCTTGATAGGAATAGCAGGATACGAAGTAGGTAAAGAAAATTCGGCAGAAAAGAGTTATGAAAACAGGGTAGTTAAATACCAACCACATCAAATTATAGAAAACAAAGAAGAGCTCATGTTTAATTGTCGCAATTGCAATTTTAATAAAAAATTATATAAAGAATAATTTGAGACAATTGAACAATGTGCAACAACGCATCTAAACAAAAAATGTATATGCCAAGAAATGAATAATTGGCAAGAAATCCACGATACATTAACTGAAGAAAAAACAAACGCTAATAAGTCATATAAATGTATAAATAAAAGTACCCCCATGACAACAGAAACATTAGTAAAGCATTTGAACATAATTTTGGAAGCCTTAAATAGTATAAGACAGGTTATCAAGGTAGGAACTCTTATACTTACCGAAGAACACCAAAAAGAAGCTTACCAATTTTTTTACGCCGTACGAGATAGATTGGTATCTTCTCTAGCTAGGCACAATATAGAAATAACAATACCAACCACAGTAAAGGAAGAATTCCAGGTCGATTTACTTTACTTTTATCAGAACGTGGTCGTAGCCGAACTCCATCACCTTCTTTGAATCAGACTCCACCAGTGGACAAAAACAAGGTACTAAAAACCCCAATCATCCCAATTATAAACGTCACAATGCCACAATCCGTAGTTGAATTTATTAAATCTGCTTCATCAGTGCTACCAGAGTTTGATGGTAAGCCGGAGAATTTACACAGCTTCTTAGACGCCCTTGATCTACTTGATCAAATCAAAGATGCTCACGAAGCCGTTGCAGTAACAATGATGAAGACCAAACTAACAGGAACGGCAAGAAATTTCATAAGTAATGAAAACACGATTGAACAAATAAAAACAAAGCTGAAAAGCGCGATAAAAGGTGAATCGGTAGAGGTTTTAACGGCCAAACTCCTAAACGTTCAACAACGTAGTAAAACGGCTAACCAATACACAACAGAAATAGAAAAAATTACCAAATCATTAGAAGGAGCTTATATCTCGGATGGACTGAACCCAGACTTGGCAACGAGATATTCAACACAAGCCGCAGTCAAAGCTATGTGCAAAAACTGCTCTAATGACAAGGTCAAAATGATAATGCAAGCGGGAACGTTCACAACAATGAACGATGCAATCTCTAAGTTCACCAACAGCTGTACCGAAATAATGGGCAGCTCAAACACGATTTTGAATATACACCAACAAAGTCAGTACCGGAGTAATTTCCGTGGTGGTTACCGAAGTAACAATTATGGGAACTACCAAAGTAGGAGACTTAGACCACAACCGAGATACAACAATAACTCGAGATCCAACAACAATAATAATAACCGAAGAGGATCACAAGCCCAAAACGGCAATAGATCCTACAGCCAGACCCGTAACGTGCGCAGCTGCACCCAGACGGAAAACCAGGAAACTCCACTTCAAAATTAATAGAATGAAAAATATGCGTACTAAACCTAAATCTAAACAGCTATATATCTACAAGGACATCCCTAAATAATTCGATTTCAAAATTTTTAATTGACACGGGAGCAGACATTTCCATTATAAAAATGCATCAAATTAGCAAAACTCACAAAATTAATAAAGAACAAATTACAATTTAAAGGGCATCGGTCAGGGAATAACCAGCACATTAGGCACAATTAAAGCGGATTTAAAAGGTGATGACCTTCTAATTTACTACAAATTCCATGTTGTAGAAGACGACTTTCCAATCCCATGCGACGGAATAATAGGACTAGATTTCATAAAGAAATACAATTGTATCTTAGATTATAGCAAAACAGAGGATAAATTAATCCTAAGGCCATATGATTTTCCCCAAACAATAACAATGCACCTAACAAATGGCCTGTCTGTCAACACACTTACTATCCCTGCTAGATCTGAAGTCATTAGACAAGTTAAAGTAAATACCGATAACAAAAACATCTTCATACCACACCAACAATTATCTGAAGGCATTTTCATAGCAAACACTATCACAGATAAAGATCAAACATTTGTTAGAATTATCAACACAACACATAATAACACAACTATTCAAAATTACAAGATTAATACCGAAAATTTAGACGATTACACACTAATTAAAACAAACACACACAATAAAAATTTTAACGATACAGAAAAATTGAAAAGATTAACCAAAAACTTTCCAAAATTTGTCAATTCTCAGTTAACAACATTATGCACAGAATTCATAGACATATTTGCACTAGAAACAGAACCAATTTCTTCTAATAACTTTTACAAACAAAAATTATACATGAAGGAGGACACTCCTGTTTACATAAAAAATTATAGATTGCCTCAAACGCAAAAAGGAGAAATAAGCAAACAAGTAAATAAGCTAATCGAAGATGACATAATAGAACCCTCCATATCGGAATATAATAGCCCAATCTTATTAGTCCCCAAAAAATCACTCCCAGGAAAAACAGATGGAGATTAGTGGTAGACTACAGACAGGTAAATAAAAAGCTAGCAGCAGACAAATTCCCACTTCCAAGGATTGACGATATTTTAGATCAACTTGGAAGAGCAAAATATTTTTCAGGCCTAGACCTTATGTCAGGTTTTCATCAAATCAAATTACACCCCGACTCCAGGGATATAACCTCATTTACTGCCGAAAATGGCACATATAGATTCAAAAGACTACCTTACGGATTAACAGTAGCACCGAATTCATTCCAAAGAATGATGACGCTAGCATTCGCAGGCCTAAAGCCATCTCAAGCATTCCTCTACATGGATGATTTAGTTGTATTAGGTTGTTCTGAAAATCACATGCTAAAAAATTTAAGAGACGTATTCTCCACTTGCAGAAAATTCAACCTAAAATTAACTCCAGATAAATGCCTATTTTTCAGCCAAGAAGTAACATATTTAGGACATAAATGTACAAACAAGGAAATATTACCCGACCCGAGCAAATTTGAAACAGTTCAAAATTACCCAACACCAAAAACAGCCGATGAAAATTAAAAAGGAAAGAAAATTTGTAGCACTTTGGATACAAGCAACCTAATTGTTGAGGATAAGATTGACTTAGGACAATTCTTTACCAGGCTCGAAAGAGAAGCCGGCAATTTAGGAATTGTACAAATACAGTTGTCCTTAGGGGACAAATTGTTTAAAAGAAATTATACTGCAGTAGGCAAAATTATAGAAAAGGGTAACAAAGTTCTCAAAAAGCTAACAATCGCTCTAACCCCAGAGGTTATATATGTGACAAATCCCGGGAAAATTAAAGAAATTCTGCATAGATATCATGACGATCCTATTAGTGGTGGCCACCCAGGAATAAATCGCATGACAGATAAAATCAAGCAGAAGTATAGCTGGCTGAATATGAAAAACGATATAAGAAAATACATAAAAAACTGCATCCACTGCAAGAAACATAAGACCAATAAGCATATAAAAGAACCAATGACAATAACGGAGACACCTCCGAAGACATTTGACATTGTTCAAATCGATACAGTCGGACCATTACCGAAATCGATAAACGGAAGCGAATATGCAGTTACCATCATATGTGATCTAACCAAATACTTGGTAGCGATCCCCGTTCCAAGCAAACACGCAGCAACAGTCGCTAAAGCCGTGTTCGAGAACGTCATTTTGATTAATGGACGCATGAATACAATAATGACAGACATGGGTACAGAATACAAAAACGACTTATTCAAAGAACTGTGTAAATTATTAAAAATTGAACATAAGACTTCAACACCGTATCATCACCAAACTTTGGGTACTGTAGAACGCAGTCACCGGACATTCAATGAATATATACGTTCCTACATATCCAGTGACAAAGATGACTGGGATGAATACCTCAGGTATTTCACGTTAAAAATATCGATGAGAACAACAATTTCACTTAAATACCGCATAGCATAGGAAGTAGCATTAAAAACAAAAAAGAAATTATAATTCATAAGAATAGACTTAAAGCAATATAACTCCACTACATAGTAATAACAAAAAAAAAAAAAAAATACAAAATATCATGGTCAAAATACAAAAAAAGTCATTGCAATAAAGACACATGTAAAACAAAAGTAAACAAAATAAAAGAAAGAAAATCTTTTCCGATGACATAACATTAACCATAAGCTAAGTGGGTCAAACATTTTATTACCTCACAATAGAATACTCATACATTAACCAAAATGTATGAGCATTCTTTTAAAGAGAGGAGGTGTAGCATGACAGCTAAGCAAAACAAAATGTTCACACAATAAATAAGTTCAATATACTTTTGGCAATAACTAGGCCAAAGTATTCAAATGAATTTAGCTTGCGCTGCACTTCTCCAATAACATAAAGTCGATTGAACCCATATTATTATTGCACTATAACGTTGATGACTAACGACTTAAAAATGTAAGTCTGTAAAGTAGATTACTCATAAGGTAGATTGTAAACATATAAAAGACGGCGATGAGCCGAAATAAATTAATTCTTGGTCTAAGACATAAACTTATAGTTTCACTCTTTCCATGAATCGAATCGTGCATTCTAATGCTCGGACAGATACGGCTGAGGAGCTCAGATAATACTTTCTATACCCCCAAGCATTACACTACGGTTGTAAACATATGTAAAAGGTCTCTTCCTTTGGTTTCGGAAAAAAAGTATAAAGTTCCCTGGCATAACGCAGCCTTGATGAGAATTCAAAATTTGAAAAATAAATATTTTCGTAAGTTTAAAAATAGTAATAATATGGTGTTCCTCGAAAAGTATAAAGAGTGTGAAAGGAAGTTCAAGTGTTTAGATAAGTTCCTCCACAGAAACTACATTCTAAGTTTTGAGGAAAACCTAAAAAGTAATCCAAAATCGTTTTGGAATTTTGTAAAATCGAAAAAATCTTTGTCAAATATTCCGTCTTCTTTATTCCTTGGCGACAAAGCTGCTGATGCTGCAAATCTGTTCGCTGAATACTTTATGGCCAACTTCGTGTCCGACTCTGGCAATAACGTTGCCACTCTCTTCAACATACAACCATCAATTGATTTTGGAAATCTCGTTTTGTCTCTCGAAGATGTCATCAGCGGCATCTCCCGTCTTAAACAGTCATCAAATACCGATGTTTATGGTTTGTCGGTCATTTTGTTCAAGCAGTGCGAAGCACTTTCTTATCCCCTCTTATTAATGTTTAATATTTCCCTTTCCTCTGGTATTTTCATTGACGCGTGGAAATTTGCTTTTATTACACTTATTTTCAAGAGTGGCAATAAAAATGATATCAGCAATTACAGACCTATTTCAAAACTCTCCGCCACGTCAAAGCTTTTTGAATGCATCATTCAAGAAAAACTATTTTTTTTTTCGTAAAGAATATTGTATGCCTAGAGCAACATGGATTTATTGCGGGGCGTTCAACTGTGACTAACTTATCCATTTTTTCTGATGACTGCATCGCAGCTTTTCAGTCTGGATGTCAGGTTGACACAGTTTATACGGATTTTTCCAAAGCATTTGACCGGGTTTCCCATGTCGTTTTGCTTGAGAAGCTTTCTTGTATGGGTTTCCACTCAGTTTTTCTAAGTTGGATTGAATCCTACCTACAAAATTGCCGTTGTAGGGTTGTTGTGGATAGTGTTAGGTCTTCTACTTTCGTAGCCTGCTCTGGGGTACCACAAGGAAGCATCTTAGGTCCCCTTTTCTTCATTCTTTTCATTAATGACATTTGTTCCTGTTTCTCTGCAGTAAGGTTTCTTCTATATGCGGATGATCTAAAAATTTACTCTCCTATTTACAGTCAGCATGACTCTGAATTGATGCAGCTAGATTTGGATAAATTGAGTTCATGGTGTTATAATAATGGGTTGATCCTAAACTTAAAAAAGTGTTTTCATATTACTTTTTCAAAACGCCCTAATGTCATTGTTAGCTCATATCACTTATCTAACTCGCGCCTGTCACGGGTAAGTGAAATGAAAGACCTGGGAGTAATTTTTGATTCCAAATTTAGTTTCGCAAGTCATATTAATCTTTGTATCTCTAAAGCGTATGGCATGCTTGCATTTGTTAGGCGTCATAGCACGGAGTTTTGTGACCCGTATACGCTAAAACTCTTATATTCAGCGTTTGTGCGCTCCAAACTTGAGTAGGCCTGTTTCATTTGGTCGCCGTATTATCAATGCCATATTGCTAGAATTGAACGGATCCAGAAAGAATTTCTATATTTTGCTTTGCGAAAGTTAAGTTTTTCTGAGCCCATCCCGCCCTATGAAGCGAGATGCCTTCTGATCTGAATTCTACCATGTTCGTCTTCTTAAAACTCTTTATTCTATCAATGCACCAATTACTAGATCCCTGGTTGAGTTTAATAGAATTACTAACTATTTGGAAATAGATTTTTCTTGCTCAAACGATCGATTTTTAAGTACTATAAATTCCTTTTATTGGTGAACTTACTTTTTTACAGTAGCCTCGGCTGCTTTAAGTATTCGTCTTTCTAAAGGCGACGTGGATGTGGTCCTCATCCAAGAACCCTGGGTCAACAGCTCGAGGGTCTGAGGATTGGGGACTAAGGGTTTCAAGCTCATTCGAGCCAGCGAGGAGGGCAAAATTAGAATCTGTATTCTGGTTAAGTCTGACCTCAACACCTTTCTTCTACCTAACTATACCAATGGTGACATTACTGCTGCCATTTTAACAGTCGGCAGTACCAGCCTGACGATGGCGTCGGTCTACATGCCCTACTACGCCGAAGAACCTCCACCACAAAGGGAGGTGTCAAATTTGTATACGGGTCATCTACGTGGGTAGCGAGCCTACTTTCATCACTAAAACCCGTAGGGAGGTCACAGATCTCACTATTTGTAGTGAAGACGCTTATGAGTGGGTCAGAAAATGGCGTGTTCTTGAAGAACACTCATTCTCCGACCACCGATATATAGAAATAGTGTTGGACTTTCGTGTAGAGCAACCTATTATAAAGGCAATCCACGCAATACCAACTGGTAGCTACACAACGAAATTTTAGCCAGAGACCTACCAGTACTACCCCCACAAGCCCCCTCATCGGTTGAGGAGCTGGAGGGCCTGGTAACGACATACACCACGGCGCTCTCAAATACCCTAGAACAAGCTTGTCCAATGCAAGCAATTTAATAAAGCTAAACACCTCGACACGGATCCTCAATGGCTCGAATACAAAGCTAAACTAAGGGCCTACAAAAAAGCTCTGAGACAGGCAAAGAAAACTTCGTGGAATTTCTGCACTGGGGTCAAAAAGGTCGACGACACAGTGAGACTTAGACGAGTTCTCTCGAAAACTGAAACAGCCATTAGCTATTTGCAGAAGCCTGACGGATCCTGGACCAGCACAGAAGGAAACCCTTGAGCTGCTCCTGAACACACATTTTCCGGGTAACTTGCATAATGCACCGTCAGCACCTACAACAAGCCTGGCAGTAAATATACCCATCGCGGAGGAAAGGGTAAGGCGGGCAGTGAAGAGCTTTGAACCGTTTAAGGCTGCCGGACCAGACCGGATTATTCCCGCGCAACTCGTTAACACGCTGGAGACATCAGCCAAATTTCTAGTATTTCTCTATACAGCCTGCCTGGCTCTCAACTACATTCCGTGCTCCTGGAGACACGCCCCGGTAGTGTTTATTCCTAAGGCTGGGAAGGCCTCCCTTTACGAGCCAAAGGACTACAGACCTACCAGAACTTTCGAGAGGATAATCAGCGACTACCTCTTCACTACTATTGATAGCAACCTTATCTCCAGCTATCAGCATGCTTACACCAAGGGTAAATCAACAGAAACTGCGCTTCACAGCCTAGTCTATCATTGAAAAATCGTTGTGTGAAAAGGATTACTATCTCGTGGCCTTCCTTGACATTGAAGGGGCTTTTAACAATATAAGTACGGAGGCTATTAACACCGCTCTTACTAACCTGGGCATAAGCAGATCCCTAACTGAACTAATCGATCAATTACTACGTGGGAGGAAAATATCTTCATCACTTGGCACGGTTGATATATCACGCTATGTCACAAGGGAAACGCCTTGAGGGTGGAGTTCTCTCCACCACACTCTGTGTGACTTGATGCAAGTAGCACTGCGTGAAGTCTCGGCTAGGTCCTCTCGTTGCGGACTTAGTATCAACACGAGAAAAGTGGATCTCGTTCTCTACACCAACCGGTACAAAATACCACCGCTGGACCTACCAGAACTTAATGGCGTGAGCCTGAACTTGGCTGATAAAGCCAAATTCTTGGGCACAGTTCTGGACAGAAATTTAAACTGGAAGGAGAATATTCTTCATCGCCAGAGGAAGGCGTATGTTGCACTTTACACATGCAAAAGAGGCATTGGCAAAAAGTGGGGTCTCAGTCCCAAAATATGCAGATGGAGCTACACTACAATTATCCGACCTATCATGCTATATGGAGTAGTAGTCGTGTGGTGGCCTGCGCTGAGCCACAAACCGGAATCTGTTATGTGAAGTCCATAGATCTGACATGATCTGTATAAGCGGCGCGCTAAGAACAACGCCCAACGAAGCTCTTCAGGCCATTCTAGCCATTCTGCCACTCGATCTGGAAGCGTACCAGGCAGTAGCAGCAGCGGCTCTGCGCCTAAGGGAAACGTCTGGCTGGGGCGCAAGCACAACTGGACACTCCAGTATTCTAGGATCTTACAGTTATCTCCCTCTGAGCACAGATCGATGTGCGGCCACAACAGTCGGCGACAGCTGTTTCAAAACAAACATTCCCAGCAGGGAAGAATGGGAGAGGATGGATCGCTGCCCCGCTACTAATGGCGGCATTTCTGTTTACACTGAGGGCGAGTTGTCCCCGACCGCCAAAACGCCCAGATGGAAATAGTGAATTCGAAAAAAGAAAAAACGTTTAAAACCTTGGTTGTTGTGGACGAATATCCGAAGCATGGAAGCCGCCAATCAATTTACCCGTCAGGTCTCCTAAGTCATACAACTCCTTACCCACTTTTCGACGAACTCGGCACTTAAGATATTTCGGCAGGAATTTTGCGGTTATGCCTTGCGTGCTGGATCATGTTCTAACCGTATAATGCAAAGTACGGAGAACACTGAATGGAAGGATGAAAATCGCTACCTAAAACTGCTAAGTTCTCGGGTATATGTTTGTCCCAGTCCGTATGATCCTGTTTACCCCTAAGAAAAATTCTTATTTTTGAAACAATTTATCGGTTTACGCATTCCGACGCGTTAGGTTGCGGAGAGTATAGCACTGTCCTAATATGAGTTACCCCGTAGTTATCTAAAAATTTGTTCATCTGCGTAGAGATAAACTGTTTACCATTGTCGCTATGGATATACTCAGGAACCCCGACAGCTGGAAAAACCTCAGAGCCGAAGTAGTTCATAACATATGCGGTCGTCGCCCTCTGCATGGGTTTCAACCAAACATACTTTGTAAAATGGCCCAATGCTATAAAAAGAAACTGATTTCGCCGTTTAGATCTGGGATAAGGCCCCAAAAAGTCGCAATAAATCCGCTGAAATGGCCTTTCCGAAGTGAAAGTATTCGCTACAGACTGTTGATTGGTCGCCTTAACTGCCTTGCAGGTGTCGCATCAGCCCACATACTTCCGAACGTCTTTGGCCTGCCCTGGCCAGAAGTAGTTTTGTCGAACGCGCTCCATAGTCTTTTGCCAATCTACATGGTAGCTTCTGTCTTGTACTCAATGGTTTGGGACAGATCTTGATACTCTGCGCTTTTAAATTCCGGTGCCTCTAAGTCTATTTCATGAGGTGCGGAAGGAAAATTCAACTCGTCCACGTCAAAACGAGAGAGGTCGTCGGGTACCACATTCAGCGTGCCCTTGCGATGTTCCATCGAGACATCATAGCGCTGAAATAACAGGAACCACCTAGCCAATCTGCCACTCAAGTCCTTTTGAGACTTGAGTGGTCAGTGATAATTCGGAATGGCAAACCCTCAACGTATGGTCGGAAACGGTTGACACTGACTATGGCTGCCAGGCATTCCAGCTCAGTCACTGTATAATTGCGCTGAGCATTGTTCAGCTTTTTTTTGAAACAAATGCGATTGGATGCTCAGCGCCCTCATCATCGACCTGGTACCACACACCACCCACGCCTATTTTCGAAGCACCACACTGTATAACAAACTCTTTAGTGAAATCGGGTTGGGCCAAGACAGGAGCGGAACTCAGTGCTACATTTAGCTTTTCAAACGCCTCTTTTGCCTCAGGAGTAAGTTTGAAAGGTCCTAGCGACTTTCGAAGGCAATCGGTCAAAGGGCCTGCTAAATCAGCACAATTTGTAATAAACGCCCTATACCAATTCGCCATGCCCACAAACCTACGAACCTGCCGAGGAGACTTTGGGATTGGGAAACTCTTAACCGCCTCTATCTTCCCTGGATCTACCTTCAAACACCCGATACCTATCAAGTACCTTAAATATCGAATTTCCTTCTTGCAAAATTTGCTCTTCTTTACATTAATTGTCAGGCCCGCATCCCTCAAGCACTTCGCCACTTCTGCCAATAAGTTCAGGTGGTCCTCAAAGTTCGTGCTGCATACCATCAGATCATCCAGGTAGACAGAGACATTCTCCCGCAAATGCGAAGGAATTGCCTTGTCCATCAGGCGGCTCATTGTCTGCGGTCCTTTACATAACCCAAATGGCATCGGAACTGCGAATGCTGTTTTCTCCTTTGAAGACTCCGTCAGCTTTATCTGGAAAAACGCATCCTTCAGAACAATACCACTAATAAAGTGTGTGTCCTTTAACCGGCTCAATAAACTGTTGATATGAGGCAATGGGTATGAGTCCTTTTTTGTTTCCGCGTTGACCTTCCTGGAGTCTATGCAAAGCCTAACCTTCCCTGGTTTCCGAACCAAAACAACGGGACTACACCAGGGCGAGTTTGATTCCTCTATAACACCCATTTCGAGCAGCCTCGAAGCTAGACGGCAGAGTTGGAGGAGAGGTTTATTCAAGGGATATGGAACTTGAGCTCTCCTTCAGACTACCTGATCACTGCAGCCTCTTCCAGGCTGAAGTCTCAGCAATCTTGGAGGACATCGGTTTTTTCAGCGATAGCCAGGCGGCCATCAAGCTCTTGGCTCTTCTTCGTTCAACTCTGAACTGACGCTCAGCTGTCGTCGACCTCTTCAAGAGATGGCCCAACAGAACCGCAGGGTACGACCAAGCAGGTTCTTCGGGATAAAGAGCGCTTAGGTATGCCGTTTGCCACATGCAATCTAATACTGAAGGAGTACACACTCCGTCAACCCAACGAAAGGTGGCAACAATCCCCAGGGTGCCGGACATCCAAACAAAACTGGCCAAATGGGATCATAACAGATCTAAAGGCATTCACGCCCTAAGAAGGAGAGAAATCTCCATATTAATAGGTGTTCTAACTGGGCACTGCCTTATTGGTAGACACGCAGAAAGGCTAGGTGTGCCCTACCGACGATGCTGTAGGATCTGCAAAGATGATGAGGAAGAGGAAACGGTGAGCACCTCATCTGCAACTGCCCGGCCTTAAGCGGCGCGAGAACGCGCTTTCCGGGAGTTCCGTTCCTGGATAGCCTAAGCCAGATCGCGGAACTGGACATAAAGGACTTGATGGCCTTCATAAAGTCATCTAAATGGTTCGAGGAGGAGTAACGGTGTCGGTTTAGGGATGCCAGTCCCGGGATTCTGCTATGTGGAAAATCCCAACAACTCAGGGATTTTCCATATGGCCGGGTGCCGGGACTGACTTTCCTTGTAATGGTGGTATCACAACGGGCCTTTCAAAACTGGCCTAAGGGTGACTCTGCGGCAGCCACTTGAACCTAACCTAACCTAGTCTTATGGTTAGCAATGACACAACAATAGAGTGAGAGAGATCAGTGCAGATAAATCCTTATTTAGAGAGCGTAAGTAATGTGCTTTTTTTGTACGAGAAGGATATTAGGGCATGTACGTGGAATGTCCGGACCCTTTCTAGGGAGCGTACCGCTGCCCGACTGGTTGATGTCCTCGCGAACGCAAAGGCTGACATCACCGCCCTGCAGGAAATTCGATGGACGGGGCAAGGAAAGACGACCATCGGTCCTTGTGACGTATACTACAGTGGCCAGACACGCGACAAAGCGCGTGGTGTAGGATTTGTGGTAGGAAAGAGGCTTCGCCGCCAAGTACTAGCGTTCACTCCTGTTGGCGAGCGTCTCGCTGCGATCCGCATCAAGGCGAGGTTTTTCAACATAACATTTATCTGCGCCTATGCGCCGACTGAGGAGACGGACGACGCAGAGAAGGACTCCTTCTACGATAAACTTGAACAAGCCTAAGATCGCTGCCCCTGCATGATATCAAAATCGTGCTCGGCGACTTTAATGCCAAGGTGGGCAAGGAAGGAGTCTTTGGTCCTACAGTTGGAAAATTCAGTCTCCACGATATAACATCCCCCAACGGCACTAGGTTGATTGACTTCGCCGCTTCCCGCAATATGGTCATCAGTAGTACCAGGTTCCAGCATAAGCGAATACACCAAGCCACCTGGCTGTCCCCTGATCAAAGAACAAGAAACCAGATTGATCATGTCATGATCGACGGCAGACACAGCTCCACCACTCGGACTATTATCTTGTTGCAACCAAGATACGCACACGCCTCTGTGCAGCGAAGAAAGTACGCACAGTAACGGAAGGAAAGTTTGACGTCGAGAAGTTGCGCGTGACACAGGCAGCTGATAATTTCTCCACTCAACTCTCGGCCGCCGTGGTGTAGCGGTTAAGTGTTCGGCCTTCTACACCAAGTCGTGGCGGTTCGATGCCCGGCAAAAGTAATATCAAAAAATTATTTAGAAAAATAATTTTTCTAAACGGGGTCACCCCTCGGCAGTAGTTTGGCAAACTCTCCGGGTGTATTTCTGCCATGAAAAGCTTCTCAGCAAAAAATCCATTTGCTTTGCAAGTGCCGTTCGGAGTCGGCAAAAAACTGTAGGTCCCGCCAACTTGTAGGAAAAACTCAAAAGCAACACACCACAAGTTGGAAAGAGAAGCTCGGCAAAAAATCTCGTTAGAGGTTATGATAACCTGTTGGTATATCGCCGCCATTAGTTAGTTAACTCTCACACCTGCTATCGGAGAGCAATCCTCGACCTAACGATGTAACCGAACAATGGAAGCATATCTCTCACTCATTACGTACCGCCGCTGAAGCCACTATAGGGTTTCAGCGAGCCCGCAAGAACAACTGGTACGATGAGGAATGCACCACAGCCTCGGACAAAAAGGACGCTGCCTACAAGGAGACGTTGCGAACGGGCGCAACCCGCAGTGTATGGCAACAATATCGTGAGGCAAAGAAGGAAGAGAAACGCCTTTTCAGAAAAAAGAAAAGTGAGGCCGAAAGGCGTGAGTGTGAGGAGCTTGAGGTGCTGGCTGACAGGAATGATGCCCGAAAATTCTATGAAAAGATCCGGCGGATGACGGAAGGTTTTAAGACCGGGGCAAGCTCATGTAAGGACAATAATGGCGACCTGGTAACCGACGTACAAAGTGTACTTAAATTATGGAGGGAACACTTCTCCTCACTGCTAAATTGCGAGGGAGACGTCGAACCCGATTCCTCAATCCCTGACGATGGAAAAGTCGTTCCACCACCTGACTATGATGAAGTGAGGATAGCTATATCCCGGCTCAAAAACAACAAAGCGCCTGGAAAAGACGGACTACCCGCCGAGCTGTTCAAACACGGAGGCGAAGAGCTGGTAAAAAGCAAGCATCAGCTCTTATGCAGAATATGGTCAGACGAATGCATGCCTCCGCATTGGAATTTAAGTGTGCTTTGCAGGGTTGCCGTTTGGATACAATTGTATCCATTTGGATACATTTTAAGTCAATGGATACAAAGGTACAAAAAGTTTTAAATGGACAATCGTTTTGTATTTTCAAAGAAACGAACAAATTCCAAGAAGCTATACATTAGGGTGATTCGCATAAAAAGAATTTGTTTTTTTTTCGGTCATACCCCCTGAAAAGTTAGGTATTGATAAGAAAATAAGCTTGCAAAAAATTAGCCCTTTAACTTAACCCTTAGCGGTGGCTATTTTTTCCGCCCTTTTGTATGGGAAATGTATGGGAAAAAGTGAGATTTTTTTCAAAGTGTTCTTTCTCATAATTTTTTAAATTTTTGTGTGTGTTACTGTGTATGTGTGTGCCACAGTACAAAAATCTTTCATTTGTATCTCTCCTTTTTTGAAAAACATTTCAAATATTATGAGATAAATCACTTTGAAAAAACTCCTATTTTTTCCCATACATTTTCCATAAAAAAGTGCGAAAAAATAGCCACCCCTATGGATTAAGTTACAGCGCTAACTTTTTGCTTGGCTTATTTTCTCATCGATACCTAACTTTTTAGGGCCTAAGAACAAGTCGACCTTTTTTGAATCACCTGAGAAAAATCACTTTTTTTTGCTTGGCTTATTTTCTCATCGATACCTAACTTTTTAGAGCCTAAGAACAAGTCGACATTTTTTGAATCACCCTAGTGTACATGTTTCTTTGCTAGTAAAAAATGTGGATACATTTTTGTCAGGATGGATACTCTTTTGGATACAAAAAAAAAATTGAGCTTGTGGCAATGCTGGTGCTTTGCCCAATCCACAAGAAAGGCGATCCAACTAACCGCACCAACTACCGCGGAATCAGTCTTCTTAATATCGCATATAAGGTTCTTTCTAGCGTGTTGTGTGAAAGGCTGAAGCCCATCGTAGACAAACTGATTGGACCTTATCAGTCTAACACACACCATCTCTTTGTCGATTTCAAAGCCGCTTTTGACAGCGCAAAAAGGAGTTGCCTGTATGCCGCCATGTCTGAATTTGACTTCCCTGCAAAGCTTATGTGGCTTTTCCAAATGACGTTGAGCAATACCAACAGCTCCATCAGAATCGGGAAGGACCTCTCTGAGCCATTTGAAACCAAACTAGGCTTCAGACAGGGCGACTCCCTTTCGTGCGATTTCTTCAACTTGATGCTGGAGAAGATAATTCGAGCAGCAGAGCTAAACCGCAATGGTACAATCTTTTACAATAGCGTGCAATTGCTGGCGTATGCCGATGATATTGATATCATTGGCCTTAGCAACCGCGCCGTAAGCGCTGCCTTCTCTGGACTGGATAAGGAAGCGAAAAAAGTGGGCCTTGCCGTGAACGAGGACAAAACGAAGTATTTGCTGTCATCAAAGAAAGAATTGGCGCACCTGCGCCTTGGCAGCCATGCCACTGTTGATAGTTACAAATTTGAAACTGTGAGGGACTTCGTCTATTTGGGAACCAGTATCAACACCGAAAATAATATCAGTCTAGAAATCCAGCGGAGAATCACTCTTGCCAACAAGTGCTACTTTGGACTGAGTAGGCAATTGAGAAGTAAAGTCCTCTCTCGAAGAACAAAGATCACGCTCTATAAGTCTCTCATCATACCTGTCCTGATGGCCCTTGGAGTATTTGAGAGAAAAGTTCTCCGGAAGATTTATGGTCCTTCCCGTGATGCCAACGGCGAGTATCGAAGGAAATTTAACGATGAGCTGTACGAGCTCTACGCAGATCTGACCATAGTCCAGCGAATTAAAGCCCAAAGACTCCGCTGGCTGGGCCATGTTATGCGAATGGACAAAGAAGCTCCAGCACAGAAGCTTTTCCTATCGTCGCCTGAATTCGGCAGCAGAGGAAGGGGGAGGCCTCGACTGAGATGGAAACAACAGGTGGAGGATGACTTGAACTCCCTTGGGGTTTCCAATTGGCGTCAGTTATCGCTAAAAAGGAATGACTGGCGTGCTTTGATATGCAACGGCCAAAATCGCTTAGGCGGTTAAGCGCCAATAAATGATGATGATGAACTAATGTGCTTAAGTGAGACAAAAACTCACACGTGCACAGTTGTTTAGTCAGCATTGTGCAACCTCCATGAGCGTGTGATCAAAAGTTTGTATGGAGTGCTGACAAGTAAACAGTCAATATTCACATGTTGTGTCAAATGATCTTCATTGTTCTTGTAGGGTACTTTTGCCGGGCATTGAACTGCCACGATTTGGTGTAGGAGGTCGAACACTTAACCGCTACACCACGGCGGCCACCACGTGTTTGGGTTGACTATGAAAGCGCTCTTTAGCGGCCGCCGTGTTGTAACGGTTAAGTGTTCGGCTTTCTACCCAAGTTGTGATGGATCAATGCCCGGCAAAAGTAACATCAACAATTATTTAGAAAAGGAATTTTTTTTAACGGGTTCGCCCCTCGGCAGTAGTTTGGCAAACTCTCCGGGTGTATTTCTGCCATGTAAGAGTGAACAACTATGAAGCATTGATGGGTGCTGTGGAGAGACGTTATGTTAGCGAGCATCGGAAGCAGATATACCAAATAGAGCTACAAAATCGCTGCCATCGCTGAGACCTTACAAGAATTTGCATCGGACATCGAGAGGTTAGCGCACCTAGCAAAGGCGGATGCACCTGTGGAGTACATGGAGAGGGTAAAGATACAAAGTTTCATAAATGGAATACGTGATGTGGAGACGAAGCGGGCCACCTATGCAAATCCAAGAGATCATTTGCGGAGACGGTATCACATGCTCTAACTCAAGAAACAGCATCACTTTTGTGCAAACCAGCATACAAAGCTCAACGTGTGGAAGTAGAACGACCAGAATGGGTGGACGCAATCCTAGAAGCAGTGAACGGAAAGCAACAGAAAAATTAAGCGGCCATTAAATGCTTCAAGTGCGGAAAATCTGGTCATATTGCACGTTATTGTGGATCTGGATCTAGCTCCAATAATTCCAGTAATGCAAGCGGACGTAAGCGCAAGGCTGAAGGAGATGAGCAAGTCTCCCAATCCAACCAACCGTTAAACTAAAGAGAGTCAGCCGCAAGGGGCGTAGGCTGGCTCCCGCAATTGGATGCCCCATAATCTCTGTCTCACAGATCGGAAGAAAGTCGGGTAATGTTACTGTTGTACTGACTATTGATACGGGCGCATCTCATTCCATCATTCGATCTGATTTAGTCAACAAAGGAGTGAGGCCATTACATGGAGCAAAGTTGCGTACGGCGACTGGTGAGGACACCCAAGTCCAAGGAGAAGTAACATGTGAAATCGCAATTGGAAATGTCACCGTACTGCACAATTTTATAGTGGCAGATATTGTTGATGAGATTATAGTTGGTGTGGATTTCTTAAGCAACCAAGGCATCAAGATCGACATGCAAAACAGGACTATGAGCTATAAGAACATAGATGTGCCACTCAATTTTGGTTACGAGAACAAGTACATCAGTAAGCGGGTACTCGTGGAAGATAGCCAACAAATTCCACCGAAGTCGGAGGCAGTCGTTTGGGCAAGGATTGATGGAGATTATGGGACAAACAAATTGTGGGTTGTCGAGGCAGCAAACAATTCAAAGACGGATATACTAGTAGGAAAAACACTGGCTATGACAAAACAAGATGGTAAGACGGTAAGAGTACTAAATGAGTTCCGATCGCCGATCATGCTTTCCAAAGGAGCTATATTGGGACAATGTCAGGAGGTGGAGGTGATTATAAACTGTGAACAGCTCCAGGAAAATGTCTCTACCAGCAACATTAATCTATCAGATAATATCACGGCGTGGACGCAAGAGCTCGAAGAAGACCACCAGAATAAGGCAAAACAACTTCTACTAAAGTACTCTACCATATTTGACAAGGATGGCTCCAAACCAGGTCGGACCAATGTAGTGAAGCATCACATTGATACCGGTGACGCGAGACCAATCCGCCAAGCTCCTCGAAGTGTTCCATTGGCCAAACGCAAAGTGGTAAGAGAAATTATACAAGAAATGAGTGACAGCGGCGTGATCGAACCATCAGCTAGTCCATGGAGCTCATCGGTAGTGCTAGTGAAGAAAAAGGATGGAAAAATGCGGGTCTGTGTGGATTACCGGAAGCTGAACAACGTAACGAAAAAGGACAGCTATCCACTACCAAGAATTGACGATACTCTGGACTCACTATCTGGTACAAAATGGTTCCTACACTGGACTTAAAAAGCGGCTATTGGCAAGTGGAGGTTAAAGATGGGGATAAGGAAAAGATAGCCTTCAGCGTTGGAGAGGGGCTGTGGCAATTTACGGTAATGCCCTTTATACTATGTATCGCTCCAGCTACTTTTGAGAGACTCATGGATCAAGCATTGAAAGGATTGCATTGGAAAACATGTTTGGTGTACCTGGACGACATCATTGCGCCGGTCTGAAATTAAGTCCAAAAAGTGTGCATTGTTCAAGAAGGAAATAAGTTACTTGGGTCACAAGGTTACTACGGAGGGAATTTGCACGGCTAAAGAGAAGATCGATGCAGTAAAAGATTGGCCAAGACCCAACGATTTACATGAGTTACGAAGTTTCCTTGGACTGTGCACGTATTATCGCCGATTTGTACCGAATTTCGCCAGCGTAGCCTTCATGAGTTGACCAGAAAGAATATGTCATTTGATTGGAAGAAGGAACATGAGGTGGCTTTCCAAACCTTGAAGGAACGGCTGTGCACTGCCCCAATGTTAGCTTATCCAATCCCAGGTTCAGCGTTTATTCTCGATACAGATGCAAGTGGTTATGCGATTGGAGGAGTTTTGTCACAGATTGTCGATGGGCAGGAGAAGGTACTGACGTACTATAGCCGCACAATTGGAAAGCCCGAAAGGAACTATTGTGTAACACGAAGAGAACTGTAATGGCATAATTCCTGCAGTGTGGAAAACCTCAACAATTGTCCCAATAGAGAAAGTCAAAAATACTATTAAAGCAGAGGAATTACGGCCAATTAATACACTACCGAGTGATGAAAAAATCTTAGAAATTGTGGTAAAAAATCAATTAGTTCCGTACTTAGAGAATAATAAGATACTTATACCTCAGCAATCAGGGTTTAGGAAAAAACATTCTTGTGAAACCGCCTTGAACATGGTCATAGCGGAATGGAAAGATGAACTTAATAATAAAAATTCGATCATAGCAGTTTTCGTAGATCTCAAAAGAGCGTTTGAAACCATTGATACAAAAATATTACTGGAGAAATTAGAATGCATTGGTATAAAAGATGTAGAGTTAGATTGGTTTCGGAACTTTCTAACAGGTCGGAAGCAAAAAACAATTATTGGCTCGTCAACATCTGAGGAAGTGGACGTTAAGATTGGCCTACCCCAAGGCTCTGTTCTTGATCCAATATTATTTAATATTTATATTAATGATATTAGTACAATTTTGAAATTCAGTTCTATTAAATTATTTGCGGACGATGCACTTATCTCTATTAGTGGAAAAAACGTAAATGATATTAGAGAAAAATTACAAAGTGACTTAAATGCTCTTTATATTTGGTTATGTGCTAATCGTCTTAAAATTAATATCGAAAAAACTAAATTCATGCTAATAACAAGAAAAAATATTGCTAATATAGATACTATTAAAATAAATAACGTAGAAATTGAAAACGTACAGATGATTAAATACCTCGGTATTATCATAGATTGCAAATTAAAATTTGATGCTCATATTGATTACACGATAAACAAGGTAGCTACAAAATTATGGTTCATTCATAGAACGTGTAAAAGCCTGAATAATAGTTACAAAATAAAAGTATATAGATCCATAGTTGAGCCGTATTTTATCTATAGCGCTTCTATTCTTTTCATAATGAAAGATTCGCAAATTGAAAAACTGCAAAAAATGCAGAATAAAGCTATGCGCTTTATCCTGTGCAAACGTTATGATACTCCTATAAAGGATATGCTTCTTAATCTAAATTGGATGAGTATAAAACAACAAATATTTTATTATACTATGAAGTTTATTTATAATATAAAAAACGGTAATCTGCCGGATTATCTAAAAACAAGCATTAAATTTAACTATGAGGTTCATAACATAAATACAAGAAGGAGAAATGATTTTAAATTACCTAACTACAAAACTGAATCTGAAAAAATAGCCTTTTCTATAAGGGACTAAAATGTTTCAATGAACTACCGGAAACAGTTAAAAATTGTGATAATAATTTATTCAAAACAAGGTTATATGATTACGCGAAATCTATGAATATAAAATAGATTCTCTGATTTGAATGGATTTGTGGTACATGTTTCAATTAAATTCGATTCAACGCAAGTCAACATATTTTAATTTAAATACTTAAGGCAATAACTGCTATCACAAGAATGTGTTACTGTTAATTATTACTATATATTATTGCAATAATTTACATATTTATTTTTTTTTTGTCCTTTTTATTATACTTGTATGTGTAAACTAGGCTCTAAGAGTCGTAATAAATAAATAAATAAATAAAATAACTACTGGTATTGGTGGAGTGCATCAAACATTTCCACAAGTATCTATGGACAGCGTTGAAATGGCTTTTGCAGTTCCGTAATCCGGAAGGTCAATTGGCACGCTGGATAGAGCGACTACAAAGTTATGACTTTTCCATATAGCATCGCAGAGGCGGCAACCACGGTAATGCTGATGCAATGTCCCGGCGACCATGTAACCTGGAATGCGAGCATTGTTCGAAAGCTGAGGACAAGGAAGATGTTATAGATGCACGGCTGATGACTATAACATCTACCGACGAATGGAACATGGATCAACTAAGAAAGTATCAGCTAGAGGATCCAGATCTGGTACGTCTGATGCAGAGGATCGAGCAAAATGAACGACCAACAAGAGAGGAGATGTTAGCACAGAGTCCTGTTGCCAAGTCATATTGGGCACAGTGGAACAGTTTGAAATTGGTATCCGGTTGCTTACATAGAGTATGGGAAAGCGAAGATGGGCAATGCACTCGGAAGTTGGTAGTTGTCCCAAGGAAGAAAATCTCTGATGTTTTGAATGAGCTTCATAATGGTCCAAGTGGAGGTCATCTAGGAGTTACAAAAACATTGGAGAAAGTCAAGCAGAGATTCTATTGGGTTGGTTGCCGGCAGCCGATCGCGGAGTGGATCGCCAACTGTGAGGTGTGCATCAAAGCAAAGGGTCCGAAGTCGAGAAGCCATGGACAGATAAAGCAGTACAACACAGGTGCACCGTTTGAGAGGATTACCATGGATGTAGCTGGTCCATTTCCTACTAGCGCACTCGGAAACAAATACGTACTAGTTGTTATGGATTATTTCAGCAAATGGCCAGAAGTTTACCGGATTCCAAATCAAGAGGCAGAAACCATTACAGAGGTGTTCATTAACAATTGGGTAGCGAGGTTTTGTGTACCGATGGAGTTACATTCTGACCAAGGCAGGAATTTCGAATCAGTTGTATTCCAAGAAATGTGCAATATATTGGGTATTCGGAAAACTCGAACAACTGCATTGCATCCTCAGTCAGATGGCATGGTTCCAGAAAGATTGGGACACGCACATCTCCTTGTTCCTGATGGCATATCGCTCGGCAATACATGAAACAACGGGGTGTAAAAGTAGGTCGCCCCCCAGTTGGTGCACCCTGGGTAACGCTAAATGACCTACATAGCCTGCACGGCTAGTTTAGTTTCTTGTATTGCCGGATCTACGAGAACGGTACCAGTACTTGTGCTGTACCCATCGTGCCGAAATGACCCGGGCCGTTTTCTTATATCGACCCGGCCAAGAGCAATACACTCGAGGTGACCCTGTCTGACATTTAGGCAGGGCTACACCTCGTTACAACAACAACAACAAAGCAATCAACTCGGAAGGTTTTAAAGGATATTTAGTGCCGTTATACAACCCACAACGAAAGAAAGGTTTGTCCCCAAAACTGCAATGTAACTGGGAAGGCCCATATAAAGTAATGAAGCGGATAAATGATGTTGTCTACCGCATACAAACTGTTGGAAGACCACGAAACAAAATGAAGGTGGTTCACCTGGAGAGGCTAGCAACATTTGGATCGGGAAATGTGTCTGATCGGGACGATCAGACTTAGGTGGAGGGCAGTGTGGCGAATGTTCTCAAGAATCGCTCATCTCCCAACTCTAGCGTATTTCCATCACTAGCGTCACTACCACAACTACAGCTGTTTAGATACATGACGTGAGAGCGAGAGAGGGAGAGGCAGCTCGCATGTTTGCGAATGTGGCACAAAGAGGAGATGACGATAGATAAACGTTTCGAGAACACTGTTGCACGAATAAACCAGAAATGCGTAGACATTTCTAGGTTGTGAAGCTGCTGTCTGCTAGGGTATATAAACCGCGCAAAGACAACGCACTACAATCAGTTTATTTTGAAGTGTTGTACAGTGAAGTACTGAACAGTGAATTAACCCGCGATATTGTACTACGGTTTTTAGTACTGAATAAAGCGTACTACTTATTAAGCAGAATCGGAGTGTTTTATTTAACGTACAGTGATCGAACTCAGGGAAAATAATCAAGGAATCATCGAATTCGTCACAATGGCTGTGTGCCAAACGGTTTAAAAAAGCAAATTTTGACAGAACGATGTTAAATTCTGACAGTTATCGTGGTGAATATGAACGTCAAAATTTGCCCTAGCCCTGGGGGCTAGGTCAAATTTTGACAAACAATAATGTGAGCACAGGGATGCATGTGCTGTTAACATTCATTATTTCACATAAATTTATGTTCAGATGCGTTATTTAACACTAAAATATAATATAATGCGAATAATACGCAATATAAATGCATGAAAAACACGTAAAATGAGAATTGATTCACAAAGCATCTGCTTTTGCACGTGCTTTTTCCATACGTCAAAATTTACTACTGTCATAATTTAACGTTTCGTTTGGCACAGCAAAATGGCAAATATTCGTTCACCATAGGAAATTTGTCCACCTCATTTTACTCTGACGAAAAATGTTTTCAATTAGCACACAGCCAATATGAAAAATGTTTCTGCTTCACCTTGCGATAAAATAGTGGTGAGTTTTTATCATATCGATGGAATGAACGAAATGGAACATAGCATCTATCATTAATAGCAAAAAAGTATAATAACAAATTGCAGTGAATTTCCAAATTGTTAATAATTAAGGTAATTGTCTACTTTAGCTGTCAACTGCTAATTAATTAGCTAAAATTATGGAAGGGGGCTCAAAAGACGGGGGCTTGGCCTCAGGATCACGAATCCGGAAGTGCTTTTTTAATATTTTTCTGAAGAGATATTTGCAAACAAAGTTGCAAGTTTTCATGTGGTTGTTGTAATTTTATTAGGCTGTACCTAAAAACGTGCGAAAGAATGCGTACCGTGGCATGTTGCCACGGTTCAGGCAACCACCCGGACTTGGGATGGCGTGGTGTTTTGCACATAAATACCATGGATTCCATTTGACCATAACTTTTCACAAAAACAAAATATTAAAAAATCGCTTCTGGATTCGTGATTCTGAGGCCAAATTAATTTTAGCTAATTTATTAGCAGTTGACCCCTAAAGGAAACAAATACCTTTTTGGCTTTCATTACCTCCAAAAGTTTTACTTTTTGGTTTTTTTGTAATTTTTCCACTCCTGCTTTTTTTCTATGAAATGAAAAATTAATTAGAAAACAAAAAATTTAATTAGTTACCAACGAACTTCGCTCATTTTCGTTTTAACATATAATATCACGACCTTCGGAGCTAGTGATATGAATAACGCAAGAAATATCGAAAATACATACTCACCACTCATACAGAACTTCACTGTACAACACTTGAAAATAAACTGATTGGTGTGCGTTGTCTCTGCGCCTTTATATACCCTAGCGGAACTACAGCTTCACCACCTAGAAATGTCTACACATTTCTGGGTTATTCGTGCAACCCTGATTGGATCGGGATTGTTTCCCGACTTTAGTTATAGTTACATCAAATTAATACCTCAATTCTATCAGCTGTATCTAGTCACTAATAGAGACATTTCGTGATCTATTTCTTATTTGATACAATTTGGTATTCAGTAAGCTGCCTCACATCTGTAGTCTCAATAAAGAGTCACTAATTGGTCATCCACTTGTAGGCAGGTAACAAACAAAATTAATTAAAGAAAATTTGTTAAAATATTTAAAAAATTAAAAAAAAAATGAATTTGCGAATTAGAAGTATTTAAATATTTAAAAAAAGTTAATTAAACTTGAAGAAATTAAATAAAAAATAAAAATTTACTGTTCGCGGACCGGCACTTGAACCAGCGACCTCCCGCATCATAATCCGGACGCTTAACACCTGGGCTACATCGACATCTGTAGAGCGGGTGTCAAATGCGTTACTTAAAATTTATGCAATTTTTGTATTCACCACACCTTAAAATGAGCGAGAGAGAGACTGTGGTAGATTTCTTGTGACTATCTCTTATAGAATACCGGAATCATCTCAAGTCACAAAAATTTTATCTAATGAAATATCTCAAATTTATTGACTTGATATGAGACACAATTACAGAATACTGGTATAAATGTAATTAAATGTTATATTTTTTTATGTAAAGCTACATTTACACTGCACCAAATGCGTCACTTTGGCCAAGTTTTTCAAAACCATTCATCCGCAGATTGAATTTGATCACCAAATTAGGTCAAATTAAATCAAATTCGTCTAATTTGGCAAACAAATTCATTCTCGAATAATAAGTGACGCATTTGGTGCAGCGTAAATGTAGCTTAAATTAACCAAAGAAATCCACGCACAATACGCGAAAAAATTCAACTTTACAACTTAAAACTGGTTACATGTAGTTTTTTGGCACAATTTGTATGTACTTCTAAAATTGAAAAATTTACATCAAAATGATTTTAATCCTATTTACACCAAAGGAAAGGTAATTAAATAACGTTACTTTTAATGTAAAATAGCAATCCAAATCGAGATACCATATATGAAAAAAATTCTACTTTCTTACAACTTAGAAAATTTTTTTACACATACTTAAATGTATTTCTAAAATTCAAAAATTTGCATCTGAATATTTCTCGATTTTAATCCTATTTACATCAAATAAAAGGTAATTAAATAACGTTACTTTTGATGTAAAATAGCAATCCAAATAATATATGAAAAAAATTCTACTTTCTTACAACTTAGAAAATTTTATAAAATTTTTTTACACATATGTACATAATTGCATTTCTAAAATTTTAAAATTTACTGCAAATTGTCAAAACATAATCTTTCTACTATTTCAACGCATATTAAATATTTAAAAAATCCAATGTGAGCCTCTTATGATGAAATGTTTTCGTACAATTTTGGACTAGCGGGTTTACCCAAACCCATTGTTCATTCGATGGGTGGCTTTTCTCCCTCCTTAGATAAGCGTACCAAATTATTTTCCGTCCTCTTGTGGTGCACTTTCATTTTGGGTTCTTCAACACTGGAAAACACCAAGACACATAATTGCATATCTAAAATTAAAAAATGTACATCAAATTTCTCGAATTTAATCATAAATCATGTTTACATCAAATGAAAGGTAATTAAAGAACCTTTCTTGTGATGTAAAATAATAGCAATACAAATTGAGATATAATGGGATATTTTAATAAAAAAACTCAATTGCTTTTTCTCAAATTTTCATTAATTTGACATCTATTTGTATGAAGAAACTTTTAAAATTTGAGAAAAGCAACTACTTTTTTTTATTAATTTGTCCCAATATGTGAAAAAATTCGTTTTTCTTATAGGGTCTATACACAGTGCGTCTGACTCGCGAGTCATCTGCCGAGTTGACTCGCCGTCATTCTACAAAATATCAAACTCATTTTGATTTTCTTGAGTCATGTCGGTGTAACTACTACAAACACATTTTCACTGATCCACTTAAGCTGACTATCGACTCAGACGACTCGTGTATAGGGCCTATTACAACAAAAAAAATTGTTCATGTAATTTTTGACACAATTTATATGCATTTCTAAAATTGAAAAATTTACATCAAATTGTTTCTCGATTTTAATCCTATTTACATCAAATGAAAGGTAATTAAATAACGTTACTTTTGATGTAAAATAGCAATACATATCGACATGCTATATGTGAAACAAATTCAACTTTCTTACAACTTAGAAAATTTCATGAAATTTTTTAACACAATTTATATGTACATCTAAAAATCAAAAATTTACAAGGAAAAGGTAATTAGATAACCTTTACTTTGATGTAAAATAGCAATACAAATCGAGATGCTATATGTGAAAGAAATTCAACTTTCTTACAACTTAGAAAATTTCATGAAATTTTTTAACACAATTTATATGTACATCTAAAAATCAAAAATTTACATCAAATTGTCAAATCGATTTTAACCATAGCTACTCAGTGGGAAAGAAAAGATGTGTGAATTTTGTTATCAGAAAAGATCACACCAAAAGCAAGGAAGGGAGTAATGTGTCGCTCAAATTTTGATTTGTGGTTAAAAAAAAATTGTTTTTCATACATGAAAAGATGAACGAATTTTGATGTTAGAAAAGATCATACCAAAAGCAAGGAAGGGAGTAATGTGTAGCTCTATTTTTATTTGTAGTTTGAAAACTTCAAAAAAAAAAAAAAAAAAAAAATTCATTTTGAAACTGCAGCTCGTTACTTACATCTTCATCGCTTTTCCTGCTGCTGTGAGGCTTTTCAGAAGTCGAGATTCGACTGGACTGTGTGCTCCTGATGCCGGTGCCATTGTGGTTTTGTTTTTTTTTATTATATTTTTTTTGGTGCACTCATCTTGGTCATAGCCCATGACGAGCTCGTCATTCAAACATTTAAAATAGGACCTTAAATTTTCCCCCGCTGTAGAGCCTCACTGGGTCTTAATGTCCTTATTACTCCACAAGGAAATTTATAAAATGTTATGCAAAATGAAATATGTCCCTTGTAAAGCATCTTTTCATTCAAGAAAGGCAATGCAAGATATAATGTATCCCTTGTAGTGCATATTTTCATTCTTGAAAGGTAATGCATCTTTTCATTTATAAAAATTAATATAAAAAGTAATGTAAACATGTATCTTTACTTTGTAGGCGAGCGACACATTACTTTTCCTATGACATCGCTGTAGAAAAATTCATGCATGTTTTCATGTATTGTCTATAGGAGCTATACATTACTTTATGCATTGCTGTACATTACCTTTTCCCACTGGGTACATCAAGGGAAAGGTAATTAGATAACCTTTACTTTGATGTAAAATAGCAATACAAATCGACATGCTATATGTGAAAGAAATTCAACTTTTTTAACACATAATTGCGTTTCTAAAACTACCAAAAAAATATTTGTTATCGCCGGTAGCTCCCCCTCAAATTTTCATGAAAGCCAGCTAGTGGAGAGATAGAAGAGGATAAATAAAATAACATTGATCATTAAAATATCATATAACTTACCATCTGGTGACCACAAACATTCTTTGGTGTCCTTACTTCCGGTAACTTCATCCACATTTCACACTTCACACACATATCTGGCAACTGTTAAGTTAAATCCTGAATCCTAAAAATGAAAATGGAATAATTAAAAATCCGTGGCACGATAAAAAGCGATTTAAAACATCCCGTAAAATTTCGACAAATTTTGGAAATCCAAGATGTCATCTTTGTTGTATTATCTTCTTGTCTATGGTGGTGGAATCAAACCTTGTTACAATGAAAAAATAATAACGATAATTAAGTTATATATTTAGCCAAACTTAAATCAAAGGCACTTCCGAATTGAGTAAATAATAAATGTTATTATTATTAATGGTTAGGTACTGGTATGAATATCAGCCCTAACTGAATGAGCACTGGCCATCGGCTCAAATAATAAATATCTTTTAGTATTTAAGCAATTGGAGTTAAAAACATTAAATAAAATTAGAATACAGGTAAGAAAACAGCAATATTAGTAAAAAGTACAAGAAAACAAAAGAAATTGAGAATCAGTATGTTATTTTTTCACACTAAGTTAAATCTAATCCTTATACCTACTACAAATATCTACACAGTACTTAAATATATTTTAGTAACATGAAGCGGATGTTATTGTGCTAATATTTTCAATAAAGAATGAATAAATGAATGAACAAATAAAATCCAAAAGATATTGAACATGTTTAAAAAATAATAATTCATGATTTTTTTATAAAAGCGTTTGTACAAACTACTACACAGAATAGCTAATTGAGTCTGTGTTCTTGGTAAATTGTTAAATATTAACAAATAAAAATCTAAAAAATTGTATATATAAACATTTTTATATCTAAAAAGAAAACAAAAAACTTCATAAAAATAATTTTTTCCAGTTGTACAGTCAGTGTCAACAGAAAGTGTACACCGTGAAATTGTAATTTCGATCAATCATTACCTTTTTTGAATAATTTCGCTAATTATTTTATGAAAGTATACTTAAAAATATAGTTTATGCTTTTTAAATTAAAAAAAAAAAAATTGTGCCAAAATTAAAAAAAAATCGAGAAATTTTAAGCAAAATTCAATACACAGGTTTGTAGCTCGTTAAATTTTACAAAGTTACCTGATTTTTGGTAATTTCGTTTTGAGCGTTGGGAAAAATGCTGATGACAACTAGAAAGCCAGGTAGTTTTATTAGCGCCTTAAGATTATTATCTGTTTATAGAAAAGTTAAACAATCTACAAAACTGTTTACTCGAAAAAAAAATCTAAAAATTCTGTGAAAACAGTTTGAAATTTTACTAAACCTTTTTGTTCCTTAATTTCGGCAAAATTTATTTTAAGCTTAATTTAAAAAACATATACTGCATTTTCGAGAATACTATTAAAAAAAGTTATAATTGGTAAAGATTTCAGTTTTATGGCGTACACTTTCTTTGACACTGATTGTATATAAATATTGTCAAGAACACAGAATCGGGTAGTGAGTCTAAGTTCATGTACTTCTTTTCAAAAATTCTGGCTTAAGAAACATTGTTTCAACTTACAAAATTTTCTCAAAAAATTTTGATGTAATTTAAAAAGAGTTTACTTAAGCCGGAATACTCGAAAACTACAAAAAGTATACACACGTAGACTGGTTATGCCTAAA
This sequence comes from Campiglossa producta, assembly GCA_964058755.1. Lineage (NCBI taxonomy): Eukaryota > Metazoa > Arthropoda > Insecta > Diptera > Tephritidae > Campiglossa > Campiglossa producta. Next base: position 80,283,717 of record CAXKVI010000002.1, read on the forward strand.
ACTATAAAAACTTAATTATTAAGTCTACGCCTAACGTGCTTATACCTATTGCGGCTTAAAGCAATAAAGTTTTTGGTTGCTAACACCTTTTCACCGTGCATAGTTGCAAATGCAGCTGTCAAGCAATAATAATAAATAAATTATTAATAAAAAATTTTGTTGCTAACCGCTTAAAAAGCTTCAATACTTACCTAAAACCATATGCACTAGCGTAAGGCTCTTGAACGACTTCTTTGAGCATACCCCATTATAGTTGTACTCCCACACCAACTTGCCGTCAAACAAGTGGTGGAGTACCTCCTCCATTGACCCTTTCGAGGCTTTAAGTTTAAATATGATGCCCGACTGTAATAGTTTCATATATTTATAATAGGTGTTGAATTAATTATATTAATAACTTACCATAGCATCAATGTAGGGCTTGTTTTAAGGTGCTCCTCCACCTTCAGCAACGTTTCTTCCGTTTTTATTGGAAGCAAACTTTTGAGCAAAGTAAGCTCCTCGCTTGAAACTTCGCCAGTGATCCGGCTCACGCTACGCTGAGTTTTTGTGGAGACACCTTTACACTCTCTCAGCAAAACGCCTTGGGCCAGCACCTCACTACGCTCGGGCATCTGAAATTTAAAGAGTTTCATTAACAAAATTTGAATGAAAGTTGACTTCGGACTCATACGAACCGTTTCGGCTAGAGTTTTCTCCACAGCGGACATCCGGTTGCAAAGATCGTCCAGCCTTCTGTCAATTTTTTCAAGCAGCCTTTCAAGGTGCTCGACACCCCTGGCTCTGTGTACGCGGTCGCGATGCTTTCGCTAACTTGTTGGTTCGCACGACGCTCATTTGATGGCTGGGTTGCACCTCTTTTGATCAATGGCTGGGTCGCACTGCTCTCACCAAATGCTTGGTTGGCGGTACGTTTGCCAAATGGTTGGGATGGATTAGGCGCATGAAATGGCTGGGTCGCACTTATTTCTCCAAATGCCTCTGTTTCATCAGGATCATGAAATGGCTGCGTCGCACTTCGTTTGTGATATGCCTGCGTCGAACTGCTTTCGCCAAATGCCTGAGTCGCACTACGTTTGCCTAGGTTTGGACGACGTTCGCTAAACGGCTTAGACACTGCGAAGCGTCGGTGCGCTGTAATTAAATGAATATAAGTCAAACAGAAAGACAGGGACAAAACATTTATGGACATTTCTCAAGTATGCTTTAAAATGTATCAGCCCGAAAAAAAAAAAATTCATACAAAATGTTTATTGTGCAGATAATTATAAAGTTTACTTGAGAAAATGGCACTTAGGATAAAAAACAGTAAGAATAAAAAATTACCATTTGCTTTGCAGGTTTCCGGCTCCTCCTCGTCTCGCAGAAACTCTAAAAAATCCATTTTTAACCTATATACAATTATAAAACAAATTTTGTAATAAGATTATTAAAAAAGATACATTGTTAATAGAAATCAAATAATACTTAAAGTCCAAATATTCCTTATGAATAATTTTAGTGTTCTCTAAAGCGATAAATCCATTCCTAACCTATTTTAAAGTGTGAAACAAATATAAACTAACACTTAAATTTTGTGGCTGAAAAAAATTAATTTTTAAAATTTTCTGTCTGACGAAAACTAACCCTTATTTTGTGTCTAAAGAAAAGTAACGCTTTCCTTTTTTCTCTGAAGAAAATTTACTAGCCAAAAGTGTTAGTTTTCGTCAGACACAAAATTTTAGTGTAGGTTTTCGTCAGACACAAAATAAAAGTGTTAGTCGTCTTAGAGAATTTGAAAAGTGTTAGTTTTCGTATGGCACGTCGATACATAGAAGATAAAACTCTAGAAAAGTCGTGTGTGCACATTGAATATTTCGTTAAAAAAACGACTGGAGGTGACTTGGGAAATGTCAAAGAGTTCATCTGAACCATTTTTGGAATTATTGTTGTTTGTTTTTCTGTTTAACTGTTTATCTGTTTAAACTGGAGGATCTCGGAAACTAAGAAATGGATTTATATGAAACTTTCAGTAATTAATTAATTAAATGATTCATCTAACTTTCTAAAATCGCTTTTAACTCCTCATAATATGAATTTTCTTCGCTCATATACTTGGAAAATATTCGCTTATTCATATTTGTGTGTAATAATAATACTAGTAATAATAATGCATTATCATGAGAATAAAACCGATAATCATGATAATAGTGTCGAGGTGTTGTTGTTGTATGCGGTGTAGTGGCTGTTGTATGTAGTGCATGTTCCAGCTGCAAATAGAAAATCGAAACAAAGTTTAATAAAAGGCCTGTTTACATTGTTAAATTAAATTGACTACCCGTTTACATTAATCAATTTTTCTGAAATTTCTGAAAGACTTTTGTGTCATTGAAAAATAAAATTCTATTAAAAAATATGTCTAGTTTTAAAAAATTTTTCATTAGAGTCAATAGTAATTGTGGTATAAGTGGTCTCTGAGTCTAGAAAAGTGATTTAGTTACTACGACAATTAAACATAGAGAATTGCTATCAACGAAGGCATCGAGCCCGGGGAGTTGCAGGTTTTTCCCCGATCGAAATCTGGCAATATCACCGACTAAATCTATGACGACACTCTGCACGACATGGACGCACCAATTGCGAAATAAGTTCATTCACGTTGATGGTGTTAAGCTACCAATTATCAGCCCCACAAAGTTATTGGGGATGACATTGGACAACAGTTTCTCAATTGCAGGTCATGGGTCTGCAATGGTCTCAAAGGTACGAGATCACAACAAAATCCTCAAGTCACTTGCAGTACTTGGGGAAAATATAAAGAAACGTTCTTGGCTACATATACGGCCATTAGCCGACCGGTTTTGACTACGCTGCCCCCATTTGGTCGCCAAATGTACATAACACCCCCTGCTCGAGGATACAAGTCTGCCAAAATACCACAATCCCATCATCTTTTGGACGCCGACCCGCCCCCGTCATCTTTTGGACGTCAACCCGTCATCTTTTGGACGCAGACCCAGATACATAAGGCGACACCTTCGCAAGCACTATGATGAGATCCGGCATTACATCACATTACTGTTTGATCTTCGGAACCATAAACGGCCATTAACCGACATCCACATTGAGTCGGTAGATATATTTGCCAGGTCTCGGCCTGTGAACCCAGTTCTAAGCAATCATCCCCCGAAATAGCTGCAGCTTCTTACCAAGGGAGAATAGTCACTCTGGTCCAACTTCGGCCTGGATACTGTAATGGGTTGAACTCGTTACATTTCACTTTTACTTTCATGAAGATCTTCGGAATGATCATGCACTCTAGGCAGGGCGAAGCACTGCTAACAACAACAGCAACAGCCTGGGGTGTCCCGAATCCACAAAACTGTCGGAAGATGCCCAAAAATGTGGGGAGAAGTATCAAAAGACGTGTTTCGAGTTCGATTTTAATAATTCGAAAACGGAAATAAAATCAGTGAAAAGTTATTGGAAAATTTGAACTATCTCTTAACAGAAATAAAATATCGAGTCTTCGCTTGCAAATTTTGCATACCGAGGTCAAAAAGCAACTGTTGATACCTCTCTCTATCTTTTTGGACGGTGTCTGAGATAGTGCCGAATAATTCGGAGACCCCGCGACTGTCAAAAAACTTCGGGATTCGATGCCTTACTAATAACGTGTTAGGACCAGTGTTTTTGTGCAACTTTGAACCACAGACAAACTTCACTAGTGTTTATCCCAGACCTGTTAAATAATGATTAAAAAAATTAGTCATTATTAATTACATGGTTAGGTAATCAGAAATGTTTTTAATCATTAATTGCCAGTAGCTACACAATATTAATGATTAATTTTAATTAATTTAAAAAAAAATGTATTAATTAATGATTAAAAAAACTTTAATTGCATGATTAATATAAAAATTTCTAATTATTTTTAATGCATTTTAATTACATCTTTAAAATGATTAACGTAATTAAATGATTATTTTTGTTATTTTTAATTATGTGATTAATTTGATTAACGTAATAAATAGATTATTTTTGATTAATTTTAATTATATGATTAATATGATTAATGTAATTAAATGATTATTTTTGATTAAATATATATATGAATTTCCTGTTTGTTTTTGTATTAAATAAAACATTAACAAAGAAAAGAGTACATTATGTACTACGCTGTATAAATGTGAACTGGACCAATCTAGTAATATTAAGGAAGTGTGTACTAGAGTGGTTCAAAATTTTTTTTTTTTAGAAAATCTAAAACGCTACCCCGAAATGTGCTTCCTTGTGACAAAAAAGGAGGTTGCTATTTTTTTGTTTCTTTTTTAAAGGTGTTTTAGAGGTCGCGCTACTCGTTTTTATAAAAAAAATGAGAAGTCTTGCAAATTTAATTTAATTTTAACATGTTTAAGTGCAGTAAAAATTTGCGTTTTTGTGTGTTGTTATTCTGTTTTCATTGACGAATATTCCTGCAATTCAATAGCCTTCTTGGATGAGTAGAAAGGGTTTAACTCCTGAAAGAATGTTTCGAAATTGAAAATGATGCAACTAAAACGCCTACACTGACCCCACTGCGCATTGGTTTTTTGGATATATTTCGCATCTAGAAGGTTTATGACATCGCTGATTATGAATTCGATGTCAGTTTTTTTTTTAATTCAAAATGGCGGGTCCAATATGGCGGTGATTTTTTTGAAAACTAATTGGATTTTATTGAAACTTGGTACTCGGGGGTTTATGCGTTGTCTGATTACGAATCCGATATCGGTTTTTTTTAATTCAAAATGGTGGATCCAATATGGCGGTGCATTTTTGAAAACTAATTCGACTGTGCGAAACTCGTCACTTATGGATTTATGACATCGATGTATATGAACTAGTATCGCTTGTGATCGAAAATTCGACCAATAAAAACTTTAGAGGGTCGAGGGGTCGCTAGCCCCGTACCCGCATCCTTAAATTTCGGGGACTCCCCTGAAAATATACCGTCAGTTTTTTTAATTTCCTTTCCATCGGTGCATATTTCATTTATATATATTAATATATAATATATAAGATGCCAGTTTTGCCAAACTTGCATAGGAATCCGATGTCAATAAATCAGGCCTGCATAATAACGTTATTTTTATCAAAAAAAAATAAAAATATTTTGTTTTCAATTCGCTATTCAAAAGTTTAAACGATTTTAGGTCAACGAAAAGCTTTACCTTTCATTGAAATCAAAATCAAAATCTCAAAATTTTGTTTATTTTGATTGTTTGAGATAGAGTATATTTTTTCATACAAAAAATGCTCAAAAAAATACTCAAACTTCGAAATATCAAATAGAAACAAAAAGTCTTGATTTTGTTTTTGATGCTAGCGAAACAAAATTTTTTTAAATATTTTTTTTTGATAACGTTACTTTCAAAACAATCTTGTTTATTTTGTTTTGCAGCCTTGCAATAAATACGCCACATGAAAACCTTTAGGAACCTCCTGTGAGCGAACCGTTTGACCGGGGCTAGCGACCCCACGACCCTCTAAAGTTTTTATTGGTCGAATTTTCGATCACAAGCGATACTAGTTCATATAAATGGATGTCATAAATCCATCAGTGACGAGTTTCACACAGTCGAATTAGTTTTCAAAAATGCACCGCCATATTGGATCCACCATTTTGAATTTAAAAAAACCGATATCGGATTCGTAATCAGACAACGCATAAACCCCCGAGTACCAAGTTTCAATAAAATCCAATTAGTTTTCAAAAAAAATCACCGCCATATTGGACCCGCCATTTTGAATTTAAGAAAACTGACATCGGATTCATTATCAGCGATGTCATAAACCTTCTAGATTCGAAATATATCCAAAAAACCAATGCGCAATGGGGTCAGTGTAGGCGTTTTAGTTGCACCGTTTTCAATTTCGAAACATACTTTCAGGAGTTAAACCCTTTCTACTCATCCAAGAAGGCTATTGAATTGCAGGAATATTCGTCAATGAAAACAGAATAACAACACACAAAAACGAGAATTGTATTTAAAATATCATAATTTTAACAATTGGATCGCAAGAGGTGACAAAAAATGCAATATCTTTGGAATGGTATGAATGGACAACAATTTTTTTTGGATTGTTAAAGTGTTGTTTTTCTCGTTATTTTTTTATATTTTGAAATTTTTTGAGCGTGTAGAACGAAAAAAATGTATTTATTTAAAAAAAATTATTTAAAGTATAATTGTTTAAACAATAATATCGCATAAAATTACTTATAATATAGTAAAAACAATTATCTGTAAGTAAAAAAATTCATTGATTTATCTGCAGTAGTTTATGAGAAAATAATTTTTCAATATTATCATGATCAGAAATTATCCAAAATTATCAAAAATTCAACCTCCAATAACATTAACAAAGACATGAATTTTGACGAAATATTTTTAGCACGAGGTTTGAGTCTGGCCCACTATCCAATGAAACGATAGTTTTCAAAATCGTCGATAATGTGATTTTACCTGTGCACACTTCACATGGCTTTAACCATTGAAAAAAAACATATACATACATATTGAGTAAAAATATGTTTGAATATACACGTTCATGTATATTTTTTGGTTTTATTATTGATCATATAATGATTACACAGCCCCACAGAAAAAATCCAGACGTGCTGGACTAAAACGGACACCGGATTCGTGATCAGCGCGTCAAAATACAAAAGGAAAGGATGGTCTGATCCCTCGAACCCGACACTTTTTTCTTGTGGGGCTGTGTTATTAATCATGTAGAATATTAATAAACAAAATTTAGTAATAAAATTGGTTCAAAAACACCAAAAAAAAAATAGGATTACTTTAATACTAAATAAGTTTTGAAAGAATACCTTAAAAAAAGTCGTTTAATCTTTTCTGTAGCCCATTCAATTTGCTCTAAGAATCTGTATATATCTTTTTTGTACCTAGATATTGGCATTTTTGAAAATTTTTGACAGAAAAAAACGCGAAATCGCAAAAACATGCTAATTTTTGAGGATAGAATACTAGAAAACGGCTAGACTGAGAAAATTTTGCTGACATGTCATAGTTCCAAGTGGCAAAATCCCAAGTAAAAAATTAGGATTATGACACTCCCCTTGACACTATATAGGCTGGGTGTCATAATCCCAAATAAACATGAGTCAAAATCCCAAGTAAGACACTTGGGATTATGACACTCCCTTGCTGTGCTATTTAAAAAAGCGCCACATGCGAAAATTTGGAATAAAAATCGCGCGATTTTTAATTCCAAATTTAAATTTTTTATTATGATTTTAAAATATTTTTTTCTTTAATATTTGAAAAAGCACCGCAGGCGTAAATTTGGAAAAAAAATCGCGCGATTTATAATTCCAAATTTTCATTTTTTATTATGATTTTAAAATATTTATTGGTAAAGGTGCAGTTCACGGTCCCCTCCGAAATTTGAAGCAAAAAATTCAAGTAAGGGCTCAAAAGACGCGTATTCACGAGTTGATTAATAATCCGAAAGCGGAAATTAACTTTTTCAACCCAACAAAAGTTAGTAAGGGTCAAAGCTCATTTAAAGCATTTTTTTGAATCGACTTTCAACTTTTTGCCACCTATTTAATTTTTTTTTAAATATTGAGCAAGATATGCCAATATGGGTATCAAATGAAAGGTATTATCGACCGTATTCCAAATATGTAAATATTAAGCAGGGTTGTCACCTAGGGTTGCCACCCAACCGCATTTTATTTATTTTTATTGATATCTCGGGAACCGCTTGACCGATGTGGATACAATTTGGCATTATTTGTAGATAGTATGATTAATTTTAAGATTATATGCGTGGGTGTTGCCACTTGGGGCATTATAGATAGTATGATTCATTCTAAGATTAAATGCTTGGGTGTTGCCACTTGGGGCGGTTCACAGGGTTACCACCTATCTTTTTTTTTCAATATTGAGCAAAATATGCCAATATGGGTATCAAATGAAAGGTATTTTTGACCGTATTCCAAATATGTAAACCTAAAGCAAGGCTGCCACCTAGGGTTGCCACCTAACCGCATTTTATTTATTTTTGCCTATATCTCGGGAACCACTCGACCGATTTGGATAAAGTCTCGCACTATAGATAGTATGATTCAATCTAAGATTATATGTTTCCATTTGAGGCTGTTCACAGGGTTGCCACCTATCTCGATTTTTTTTAAATATTGAGCAATATATGCCAAATATGACCATTTCTAGCAGGGTTGCTAGCTAGGGTTGCCCCCAAAGCGTATTTTATTTATTTTCCTTATATCTCGGGAACCGCTTTGCCGTTTTGTATTAAATTTGGCATTATTAGTAGTATGATTCATTCTAAGACTATATACATGGCGGTTGCCACTTGGGGCGGTTCAAAGGGTTGCCACCTATCTATTTTTTTTGTAATATTGAGCAAGATATGCCAATATGGGTGTCAAATGAAAGGTATTTGCGACCGTATTCCAAATATTTAAATTTCAAGCAGGCTTGCCACCTTGTCTTCCTATCTTTCTTCGTACAACTCTCTTTCCTATCTCCCTCCCTTTTGCTCTTCATTGCCCTCTTTCCTTCTACCACGCCCCTCTTCTTTTATATCCCATTCGTATTGGCCCCTGTTAATTTAGGCCTAATTCTACCCATGTACCAAATTTTAAGGAAAACGCACCATATCTATATATATAAAAATCAAATTATGTAACTACCTATAGACGAACTTGGCTTCTAAACGAAAGAGCCGATCGTAACCAAATTTTACACATGCACTGGATATCTTCCAGGGATGGTCACAACCTAAAAAATATCTTGATATATATAGGGGGCGTGGCACCTCCCATACAAATGGAATTTTTCATTGTCCGTATCTCTGGAAGTATTCGGATTAGACCACTGAAATTTGGTGAGGGGTTGTACGAGATCGATCCCTACCACCTCCAAAAAATTGGGGATAACGAAAAAGGGGGCGTGGCACCTCTCATACAAATGGAATTTTCCTTGTCCGTATCTCTGGAATTATTTATGTTAGGCCACTGAAATTTGGTGAGAGGCTGTATGAGATCGAGCCCTACCACCGCCAAAAAAACTGGGGATAGCGAAAAAGGGGGCGTGGTTCCTCTTATACGAAGGAGATAGGGATATGGATTAAAATCAAGGACTGAAACCGAAACCGAAACCGTAACCGTAACCGATTAAAACCGATTCATTTTTCAAAACCGAAACCGAAACCGTAACCGTTATTTTCTTCTGAAAAAGAACGAAACTGAAACCGTTTCAAAAGCCGGAACCGGTTTCAAACGGGTTTGAATTTTTTGCCATCGAAAATTTACGACATCCGAAAATTTACGACATCCGAAAAAAAAAAATTCTTAGTGACCGCCTCAGAAAGCATCATCATATTAACGTTCCATTTTAACATTTTTCTAATATAATAAATGTTGAAGAACGAAACCGGAACCGAAACCGAAACACGTTACAAAACCGTAACCGGAACCGGAACTTAATCGGTTTCATGCCTTGATTAAAATAGATATAGGGACCGGGTTAGAGAAACATGCAGGGAAATAAATTTGTGGCAGGACAACGTCTGCCGAATCAGCTAGTATAAGATAATTTCGAATGGATCGTTTCCCTGGTCCACTTCCCGGAAGTAAGATATTGTGAATCTAAACCATTCTCGAATGCATCTTATTGGGGCAGTGAAATAACGCCCGCGGAAATAACGCCCGCGGGCGCAATTTCTCTTTGATAACGGGTGTTATTTCCCTTTGAAAGAGAAATAACGCCCGCGGGCACTATTTCCTTTTAATTGGAAATAACGCCCGCAGCTGCATAAGGACACCGCCGTACCCGTACATGGACGCATCTGTGTGTATTTCCGTTTGCAGTGTTGGGTCGAATAAGTGAAGTACTGGTGGATTCACTAGCGCTGCCTTTAATTGTTGGATCGCAACTATTTGCTCGTCTTGTATTCGGAACGCTTCATGGTTCCCTAACAGGTCAGACAATGGTTTGGCCACCGTTGAATAGCTCGGAATAAAGCGTCTAAAATACGATGTTAGTCCCAAGAAACGTTGAAGTGTTTTCCTATCAGTCGGAACAGGGAAATCGTGTACAGCTGGAGTTATTTCATGCGACGGTGTTATAGTTGACGATTCTCCGCCAAAGCTCAGATCAAACTGGGCCTTCCCTATACCCACGTTCTTTTCGAAATATCGGGCATGGGAGGCGGAGTGGTTCCAACCTCGGACAAGTTGTGCTCACTGACTCTAGTCTCAAATGATAGTAAGATAAAGATACAGGCCCAGGCTATAGTATTACCCCGTCTGACTAGGCAACTTCCAACTCTCAGGTTAAATAGTGAACAAATGCGTAAATGGTCCCACCTCAAGCTAGCAGACCAGAATTCTCAAAACCCGTCTCAAATCGATCTCGTATTAGGTAGTGATTTCATCCCTCAGATTACGCTAAATGGCATCGAAAAGATCTCCACCACTCTGCTAGCACAAAACACCATATTTGGGTGGATAATAAGTGGCCAAACCCCTGAAAAAGTTGGAACACACAAGCGTGGGAAATAACGAATGTCCAGCTGAATGATCAGCTTAGACAGTTCTGGAAAATCGAAGAGATACCCAAAACCCGAGTGGAAACCCCTGAAGATCAATTGTGCGAAGACTTCTATAAAAGCATAACCACTCGAACCGATAATAGGCGATGGAACGTAGTCTCCAGAAAAAGGGCGATCTTAAAGAGCAATACGACAAGGTAC